>CM077673.1:399119569-400319569 GCA_039707655.1 Elymus sibiricus | reverse complement strand
ACCAGGAGGAGGTGGAGGAGTCCACCTCCAATCCTACTCCTAGTAGGACTCCTTTCCTACTTGGAGTTTACCTTCCCCACTTGTGGTTTTTTCCTTTCCCCTCTCCCCAGCCGCATGGGCCCTTAGGGGCTGGCTTGCCCAGCCCACTAAGAGCTGGTGCGCCACCCCTAAGGCCCATATGGCCTCCCGGCGTGAGTGGCCCCTCCCGATGGCCCTCCGGAACCCTCCCGGCACGCCGGTACATTACCGGAATTACCCGAAATTTCCCGGTGACCAAAACGGGACTTCCTATATATCAATCTTTACTTCCGGACCATTCCGGAGCTCCTCGTGACGTTCGGGATCTCATCTGGGACTCCGAACAACCTTCGGTCACCACCATTCATAACTCAATACTACCGAAACGTCACCGAACGTTAAGTGTGCAGACCCTGCGGGTTCGAGAACTATGTAGACATGAATGAGACAACTCTACGGTAAATAACCAATAGCGGGACCTGGATGCCCATATTGGTTCCTACATATTCTACGAAGATCTTTATCGGTTGAACCTCTATGTCAAGGATTCAGTTAATCCCGTATGATGTTCCCTTTGTTTTTCGGTATGTTACTTGCCCGAGATTCGATCATCGGTATCTCTATACCTAGTTCAATCTCGTTTATCGGCAAGTCTCTTTACTCGTTCTGTAATACAATATCCCGTGGCTAACACTTTACTCACATTGCTTGCAAGGCTTATTGTGATGTTGTATTACCGAGTGGGCCCTGAGATACCTCTCCGTCACACGGAGTAACAAATCCCAGTCTTGATCCATGCCCACTCAACAGACACCCTCGGAGATACCTGTAGAGCATCTTTATAGTCACTCAGTTACGTTGCGACGTTTGATACACACAAGGTATTCCTCCGGTGTCAGTGAGTTACATGATCTCATGGTCATAGGAACAGATACTTGACATGCAGAAAACTATAGCAATAAACTGACACGATCATATGCTACATTCATAGTTTGGGTCTTGTCCATCACATCATTCTCCTAATGATGTGATCCCGTTATCAAATGACATCTCATGTCTATGGCTAGGAAACCTTGACCATCTTTGATCAACGAGCTAGTCTACTAGAGGCATACTAGGGACACAGTGTTGTCTATGTATCCACACATGCAATGTGTTTCCAATCAGTACAATTATAGCATGGATAATAAACTATTATCATGAACAAGGAAATATAATAATAACCACTTTTATTATTGCCTCTAGGTCATATTTCCAACAACCCATCCCTGGGGCTCCTCCTCAGCAGCTGCTAGGTTGTTTCGATAAGCTATAATGTCATCTCGCATAATGATGTATTCGTTCCTGGCAATAGGTTCAAACAAAGCAGGTGCAGGCAACAGAATAACATCACGTGTTTCATTGCTAAATACTAGGCTATAATGAATATCATGGGGAGAGTCAGTTACATCAAGGAATTGGTGAGCCTGCAGTGACTTATGATCAAGGTAAACTCGGGATAAGAGATAATCAAGTGGGCAAAATGGAATTCTAAAGTGTATCGCTAAGCGAGTAGCATAAATAGCACCATGTATCTTTCCCTTAGTTTTGTTAAGATGTAAGCGTCGAGCAATAATAGCCCCCATACTAAAGGTGTGATAATCATAAAGTGCATGACGTAAAATAGCAAGGTCAGGGGCACTGAGTGCGCCGACCTTCTCCCTAGCGGTTAGACACTTAGCTATGACCAAAGCGAAATAATGTACTAAGGGAAACTGCAAGCTGGTAGCAGTGGCGCTCGACACGCCTCTATACCAACCCACGGTTAACGTGAGGAGAAAATCCTCAAACTCGGATGGCCCAGGTTCTCTCAAGTCCCCATCAGAAGGAATCAAGTATATGTTACAGAAGTCAGTTAGCGACATTGTGTAAGTTTCAGCATAAAGATTAAACTACACTTCAGGAGGGTTGTTTTTCCTAGATAATTAAAGCTTTGCACGAAGGAATTTGTAAGGATGTAATATTGGTCACACTTAGCTGCGAAGAACTTGGTTAACCCGGCGTTTGCAACAAACTGAGCGAACTCTTGATGGAACCCGGCCTCCTCCATGAAGGCATCATGCGGCCATTCACACGACCGCACCTCCACCTTTCTTGGGGTATGAAGGTCATTGTCCGATGATTCCCCAATGACTCCCTTTGGCATTTTTCTTGGAGGAGAACTTTCTAAAGATTTGCATTTTATTCCTATAAAAATTCTGAAAAAAATAGTCCACAAAAATTTCGTCAACAAAACTTTGTAAGATTGCTAGCAACTACTCCTAAGCATGCATAGAGGCCATAATGAGCATCCAAACTACTTAGAACTCCAAGAATTCAACATGCAAGCTTATCTACAGCAACACCAAGAGTAGCTAATTACTCTAAAAATAACCCACTAAAACAAAAACTAATTGGAGCAACGGAGGAGTCACATACCAAGTAGCAATCCCTCTCAAACAGTTTCGGAAATGGAGCTTCAAGCAAAGAGATCGAAATCCACAGGTTTGAGAGCAAGAACACGAAAATGGTGGCTGTGGTGATTTTTTCTGGAGGTAGGTGATGCTGTGGGCTAAAGAGATAAGTGAGGGGGCCCACGTGGGGGCCACAACTCACCAGGGTGCGCCTCGGGGTGCTGGCGCGCCCTGGTGTCTTGTGGGCACCAGGTGCACCCCCCTCTGGTGTTATTTGCACCAAAAATTCATAAATATTTGGAAAGAAATCGTGTTAAATTTCCAGGGCATTCTTAGAATTTTTATTTTTGGGTCATTTTTTATTGCACGGAGAAAACAGAAAAGAGGATAAACATGGCATTTTATTTTATTTGACTAACTAAAACAGAAAATAAAAGGTGGGAGCAGAGAGTTGTGCTTACTAGATTCATCGATATCATACCTCTCAAAAATGATTCATTAATAAGGTTGATCAAGTCTTATTAACAACCACTTCCGATTAGCACGAAACCGAAGAACTTTCGTAAAGCACTAAGTTACCTCAATGGGGATGTGCATATCCCCAACAATAAGTACATCATATTTCTTTTGGGCAGTAGGAAGAGGTAATTGAAAACTTCCAATAGTAATGGTCAGAGATTCTTCAATAACATTTATACCATTCACTTGGAATTCTTTCTTCGGAAAGTGCACCGTATGCTCATTGCCATTGATATGAAAAGTGACTTTGCTTTTATTGCAATCAATAACAGCCCCTGCAGTATTCAAAAAGGGTCTACCAAGGATAATCGACATGTTGTCGTCCTCGGGCATCTCAAGAATAACAAAGTCCGTTAAGATAGTGACATTTGCAACAACAACGGGCACATCTTCACAAATACCGATAGGTATGGCCGTTGATTTGTCATCCATTTGCAATGATATCTCAGTAGGTGTGAGTTTATTCAAATCAAGTCTTTTATATAAGGGCATAACACTAACACCGGCTCCCAAATCACACAAGGCAGTTTTGACATAGTTTCTTTTAATGGAGCAAGGTATAGTCGGTATTCCAGGATCTCCATGTTTTTTAGGTACTCCATCCTTAAAAGAATAATTAGAAAGCATGGTGGAGATTTCAGCTTAAGGTATTTTTCTCTTATTAGTGATGATGTCTTTCATATACTTTGCATAAGGGGCCATCTTCAGAATATCGGTTAAACGGGTACGCAAAAAGACTGGCCTAATCATTTCAGCAAAGCGCTCAAATTCCTCATCATCCTTTTTCTTAGATGGCTTAGGTGGAAAGGGCACGGGTTTTTGAACCGATGGCTCTCTTTCTTTACCATGTTTCATAGCCACAAAATCTCTTTTATCATACCGTTTATTTTTAGGTTGTGGGTTATCAAGATCCGGAGCAGGCTCTATTTCAACAACATTATCTGGTTCTTTATCATTACTAGGTTGAGCATCATCGTGAACATCACCATTATCATTTTCATTATCACTAGGTGAATGTTCACTACCAGATTGAGTTTCAGCATCGGAAATAGAGACATCATTATTATTAGGAGGTTTTTGTGTCTCGGGTTCACTAGAGGTATGCAAAGTCCTATCATTTTTCTTTTTCCTTTTCTTCTTAGAAGGATTAGGTGCATCATGATTACTTCTCTGAGAATCTTGTTCAATTCTCTTAGGATGACCCTCAGGATAAAGTGGTTCTTGGGTCATTCTACCTCCTCTAGTTACTACTCTAGCAGCAAAATCATGCATATTATTATTCATTTCATCAAGCAATTCTTATTGAGACTTAGCAACTTGTTCTAACAGAGTTCGAACCATAGAGGCATGTTTCCCTACACCTCTAACATCATTACTGATTCTAAATAGCAAGTCACTCAAGCGAGCAATCATATCAGAATTGTTTTCAATTTTTTCAGAACATTAGCATTGAAATGATCTTGCTTCATAATATAGTTGTCAAACTCATATAAGCATTGACTAGGATATTTATTGTGGGGGATGTCACTTTCATTAAACTTTAATAAAGAATTTACCTCTACCACCTGTGGAGGTGGTGGTGTGTCAAGGCCATGTATTTCTTCAATAGGTGGCAAATTCTTAACATCCTCAGCTTTAATACCCTTTTCCTTCATAGATTTCTTTGCCTCTTGCATATCTTCAGGACTGAGAAATAAGATACCCCTGTTCTTCGGAGTGGGTTTAGGCGGTGGTTCAGGGAGAGTCCAATCATCATAATTCTTCAATATGTTATTCAATAATACCTCAGCTTGTTCAATGATGACCCACAAGTATAGGGGATCAATCGTAGTCCTTTCGATAAGTAAGAGTGTAGAACCCAACGAGGAGCAGAACGAAATGACAAGCGGTTTTCAGCAAGGTAATTTCTGCAAGCACTGAAATTATAGGTAACAGATAGTTTGATAGCAAGGTAATTTGTAACGAGAAAGTAACAGTAACGGTAAACAAGGTGCAGCAAGGTAGCCCAATCCTTTTGAGGCAAAGGATAGGCCAAAACAATCACTAGTAATAGGCAAAGTGTTCTTGAGGTTACACGGGAATTTCGTCTAGTCACTTTTATCATGTTGGTTTGATTCGTGTTCGCTACTTTGATAATTTGATATGTGGGTGGACCGGTGCTAAGGTGTTGTTCTTACTTGAACTAACAACCTACTTATGATTAACCCCCTCACAAGCATCCGCAACTACAAGAAAAGTATGAAGACAAAGTCTAACCATAGCATTAAACATGTGGATCCAAATCAGCCCCTTACGAAGTAGCGCATAAACTTGGGTTTAAGCTTCTGTCACTCTAGCAACCCATCATCTAATAACTACTCCACAATGCATTCCCTCAGGCCCATGAATGGTGAAGTGTCATGTAGTTGACGTTCACATGACACCACTAAGGGAATCACAACATACATATCATCAAAATATCGAACACGTATCAAATTCACATGATTACTTGCAACATGACTTTTCCCGTGACCTCAAGAACAAAGGTAACTACTCACAAATAATAATCATGATAAAGATCGGAGGAGTAATGTATACAATAATGGATCTGAACATATAATCTTCCACCAAATAAACCATATAGTAATCAACTACGCAAGGTAATCAACACTACTAGTCACCCACAGGTACCAATCTGAGGTTCCGGTACAAAGATTGAACACAAGAGATGAACTAGGGTTTGAGAGGAGACGGTGCTGTTGAAGATGTTGATGAAGATTGGCCTCCCAAAGATGAGAGGGGTGTTCGTGATGACGATAGCTTCGATTTCCCCCTCCGGGAGGGAAGTTCCCCAGCGGAATTGCTCCGCCGGAGGGCAAAAGCGCTCCTGCCCAAGTTCCGCCTCGAGGCGGTGGCGCTTCGTCCCGAAAGTCCTCCTCCTGGCTTTTTTAGGTTTTTTGGGAATATATACCAGAAGATGGGCTCCGGAGGTGGGCCAGGGTGAGCACCACCCACCAGGCCGCGCGAGGGGGTGCTTGGCGCGCCCGGGTGGGTGCTCCTCACCAGGTTGCCCCCCTCCGGTAGATTTTTGCTCCATTTTTTTATTAATTCCAAAAACAATCTCCGTAAAGTTTTAGCTTCATTGGAGTTGTACAGAATAGGTATCTGTGATGTGCTTTTCTTGGGTCCAGAATTCCAGCTGCCGGTATTCTCCCTCTTTGTGTAAACCTTGCATATTATGAGAGAAAAGGCACTAGAATCATTCTGTTGGAAATATGCCCTACAGCCAATAATAAATTAGTTATTATCATATTTCCTTGTTCATGATAATCGTTTATTATCCATGCTATAATTGTATTGATTGGAAACTCAAATACATGTGTGGGTACATAGACAAACAATGTGTCCCTAGTAAGCCTCTATTTAAACTGGCTCGTTGATCAAAGATGGTGAAGGTTTCCTAACCATAGACATGAGATGTCATTTGATAAGGGGATCACATCATTAGGAGAATGATGTGATGGACAAGACCCAAACTATGAACATAGCATATGATCGTGTCAGTTTATTGCTATTGTTTTCTGCATGTCAAGTATCTGTTCCTATGACCATGAGATCATGCAACTCACTGACACCGGAGGAGTACCTTGTGTGTATCAAACGTCGCAACGTAACTGGGTGACTATAAAGATGCTCTACAGGTATCTTCGAGGGTGTCTGTTGAGTGGGCATGGATCAAGACTGGGATTTGTTACTCCGTGTGACGGAGAGGTATCTCAGGGCCCACTCGGTAATACAACATCACAATAAGCCTACCAAGCAATGTGACTAAGTATTAGCCACGGGATCTTGTATTACGAAACGAGTAAAGAGACTTGCCAGTAACGAGATTGAACTAGGTATGGAGATACTGACGATTGAATCTCGGGCAAGTAACATACCGAAGAACAAAGGGAACATCATACGGGATTAACTGAATCCTTGACATAGAGGTTCAACCGATAAAGATCTTCGTAGAATATGTAGGAACCAATATGGGCATCTAGGTCCCGCTATTGGTTATTGACCGTAGAGGTGTCTCGGTCCTGTCTGCATAGTTCTCGAACCCGCAAGGTCTACACACTTAACGTTTGGTGACGATATAAGTATAGTTGAGTCGTTATGGTGGTTACCGAAGGTTGTTCGGAGTCCCGGATGAGATCCCGGACGTGACGAGGAACTCCGGAATGGTCCGGATGTGAAGATTGATATATAGGACGAAGGGAATCAAGTTCCGGAAGTGTTCTGGGAGGTACCGGGAAATTGACGGAGTACCGAAAGGTGTTTCGTGGGGCCCCGGCAAGTGTTGGGGGGCCTCATGGGCCAAGGTGAGGGGGTGCACCTGCCCACTAGGGGGCTGGGCGCCACCCAAACCCTAGCCCACTTTGGCCAAGGGTGGGGGAGCCCATCTAAGGGGCTGCCACTAGGTAACTTGGGGGCCAAGCCACCCTAGGGTTTCCCTAGGGGGCGCCCCCCCTCTGCCTTGGCCGCCACTCCTAGATGGGATCTAGGGGTGCCCCCCTCCTCCCTTCCCCCCTATATATATGTAGGGAGAAAGTGGGCAGCCGCACCCATCTATGCCTTGGCGCTGCCCTCCCTCTCCCTTGTTCTTCTTCTTCTCCGCGTAGCGCTTAGCGAAGCTCTGCTGAAATTCCTCCACCACCACCGCCGCCACGCCGTCGTGCCACCGGAGGACTCGAGCTACTAATTCACCATCGCTCGCTGGATCGAGGAGGTGAAGGCGTCATCAAGCCGTACGTGTGTTGAACGCGGAGGTGCCGTCCGTTCGGCACTACATCGGAGTTCGCGGGACGGATCGTGATTGGATCGCGAAGACGTTCGACTACATCAACCGCATTTCTTAACACTTCCGCTTAGCGATCTACAAGGGTATGTAGATCCAACTCTCCCTCTCATAGATGGTCATCACCATGGATAGATCTTGCGTGTGCATAGGAAATTTTTTGTTTCCCATGCGACGTTCCCCAACAGTGGCATCAAGAGCCAGGTCTATGCGTAGATGAGATCTTGAGTAGAACACAAAGGAGTTTGTGGGCGTTGATATTCACATTGCTTCCTCCCTTAGTCTTTTCTTGGTTCAGCAGTATTGTGGGATGAAGCGGCTCGGACCAACCTTACTCGTACGCTTACGAGAGACCGGTTCCATCGACTGACATGCACTAGTTGCATATAGATGGCTGGCGGGTGTCTGTCTCTCCCACTCTAGTTGGATCGGATTCGACAAAGGTTAGTCCTTGTAGAAGGTTAAATAGCAACTTGTATATCACCGTTGTGGTTTTGCGTAGGTAGGAATCGTTCTTGCTAGATACCCATAGCAGCCACGTAAAACATGCAACAACAAATTAGAGGACGTCTAACTTGTTTTTGCAGGGTATGTTGTGATGTGATATGGCCAAGACATGATCTTATATATGTTGATGTATGAGATGATCATGTTGTTATTTATTATCACGACTTGCGTGTCGATGAGTACGGCAACCGGTAGGAGCCATAGGGTTGTCTTTAATTATTGTATGACCTGCGTGTCAAACTCAAGCGCTATGTAATGCTTTACTTTATCGCTAAGCGGTAGCAATACTAGTGCAAGCATGGTTGGCGTGACAACCCCGATGGCCACATGATGATAGAGATCATGATGATGGAGATCATGGTGTGACGCCGGTGACGATGGAGATCATGTCGGTGCTTTGGAGATGGAGATCAAAAGCACAAGTTCATGTCCATATCATGTCACTTATGATTTGCATGTGATGTTAATCCTTTTATGCATCTTATTTTGCTTAGGACGACGGTAGCATTATAAGGTGATCCCTCACTAAAATTTCAAGATAAAATTGTGTTCTCCCCGAGTGTGCACCGTTGCGAAAGTTCTTCGTTTCGAGACACCACGTGATGATCGGGTGTGATAGACTCTACGTTCACATACAACGGGTGCAAGCCAGTGTTGCACATGCGGAAAACTCGGGTTAAACTTGACGAGCCTAGCATGTACAGACATGGCCTCGGAACACAAGAGACCGAATGGTCGAACATGAGTCATATAGTAGATCTGATCAACATGGAGATGTTCACCATTGAAACCACCTCAACTAACGTGATGATCGGACTTGAGTTGGTGGATTTGGATCATGTGACACTCGAATGACTGGAGGGATGTCAATTTGAGTGGGAGTTTTTAAGTAATATGATTAACTAAACTCATTATCTTGAACAATAGTCTAAGTTGCTTTTGCAAAATTTATGTTGTAGATCATGGCTCGCGCTGTAGCACCCCTGAATTTTAATGCGTTCCTAGAGAAAGCTAAGTTGAAAGATGATGGAAGTAACTTTGTGGACTAGGCCCGTAATCTAAGGATTATCCTTACGGCTTCCCAGAAGGCTTATGTCCTTGATGCACCGCTTGGCGATCCACCCGCTCCAGTTGAGTCTCCAGACGTTGTGAACGCCTGGCAGGCTCGTTCTGATGATTACTCAATAGTTCAATGTGCAATGTTGTATGGCTTAGAACCGGGACTTCAAAGACGTTTTGAATGTCATGGAGCATATGATATGTTCCAGGAGTTGAAGTTTATCTTTCAGAAGAATGCCCGGATCAAGAGGTATGAGACCTCCGATAAGTTCTATGCTTGCAAGATGGAGCAGAACGGGTCTATCAGTGATCACATACTCAGAATGTCTGGGTACTCCACCCGTCTGGCTGAATTGGGGATGCCCCTTCCAGCAGAGGCGATCACTGACAGAGTTCTTCAATCATTGCCAACTAGCTACAAGAGCTTTGTGTTGAACTATAACATGCACGGGATGAACAAGTCCATCGCCGAGCTGTTTGCGATGTTGAAAGTCGCTAAGTCTGAGATTCAGAAGGAGCATCAAGTGTTGATGGTCCATAAAACCACTAGTTTCAAGAAGAATGGCAAGGGTAACAAGGGTAACCCCAAGAAGAGTGGCAAAGCAGTTGCCCCTCCCATGAGGAAACCCAAGGCTGGACCCAAGCCAGAAAATGAGTGCTTTCATTGCAAGGGAACTGGTCACTAGAAGCGGAACTGCACCAAGTATTTGGCTGACAAGAAGGCGGCCAACAACAAACAAGGTATATATGATATACATGTTATTGATGTGTACCTTACCAACTCTCGTTGTAGTGCCTGGGTATTTGATACCGGTTTGGTTGCTCACATTTGCAACTCAAAAGAGGAACTGCGGAATAGACGGAGGCTGGCAAAGGACGAAGTGACGATGCGCGTGGGAAATGATTCCAAGGTTGATGTGATCACCGTCGGCACGCTCGCTCTTCGAATACCATCGGGATTAGTGATGAACCTGAATAATTGTTATTTAGTGCCTGCGTTAAGCATGAACATTATATCTGCATCTTGTTTATTGCGAGACGGTCACTCATTTAAATTAGAGAATAATGGTTGTTCTATTTATATGAGTAATATCTTTTATGGTCATGCACCCAATGTGAGGGGTTTATTCTTATTGAATCTTGATAGTGATGATACACATGTTCATAACATTGATGCCAAAAGATGTAGAATTGATAATGATAATACCACTTTCTTGTGGCACTGCCGTTTAGGTTATATTGGCGTAAAACGCATGAAGAAGCTCCATGCTGATGGACTTTTGGAGTCACTTGATTTTGAATCACTTGACACATGTGAGCCATGCCTCTTGGGCGAAATGACTAAGACGCCGTTCTCAGGAACAATGGAACGGGCAAGTGACTTGTTGGAAATCATACATACTGATGTGTGCGGTCCGATGAGCATTGAGGCGCGCGGTGGTTATCGTTATTTTCTCACCTTCACTGATGACTTAAGTAGATATGGGTATATTTACTTAATGAAACACAAGTCTGAAACATTTGAAAAGTTCAAGCAATTTCAGAGTGAAGTTGAGAATCATCGTAACAAGAAGATTAAATTCCTACGATCTGATCGAGGAGGAGAATATCTGAGTTATGAGTTTGGCAATCACTTAAGACAGTGTGGAATTGTTTCACAATTGACACCGCCTGGAACACCACAGCGTAATGGTGTGTCCGAATGTCGTAATCGAACCTTATTGGATATGGTGCGATCTATGATGTCTCTTGCCAATTTGCCACTATCGTTTTGGGGTTATGCATTAGAGACAGCTGCATTCACTTTAAATAGGGCACCATCGAAATCCGTTGAGACGACGCCATATGAACTATGGTTTGGCAAGAAGCCAAAGTTGTCGTTTCTTAAAGTTTGGGGATGTGATGCTTATGTCAAAAAGCTTTAGCCTGAAAAGCTGGAACCCAAAGCGGAGAAATGCGTCTTCATAGGATACCCAAAAGAGACAGTTGGGTATACCTTCTATCTCAGATCCGAAGGCAAAGTGTTTGTCACTAAAAACGGAACATTTCTTGAGAAAGAGTTTCTCTCGAAAGAATTGAGTGGGAGGAAGATAGAACTTGATGAGGTTATTGAACCTTTACTTCAACCTGAGAGTAGCGCAGCGCAGAAAGATGTTTCTATAGAGCCTACATTAGTTGAAGAGGAAGTCAATGATGATGATCATGAAGCTTCGGATCACGTAGCTATCGAACCTCGTAGGTCGACAAGGACGCGTACTGCTCCAGAGTGGTACGGCAACCTTGTCTTAGAGGTCATGTTGTTGGACAACGATGAACCTACGAGCTATGGAGAAGAGATGATGGGCCCAGATTCCGAGAAATGGTTAGAGACCATGAAATCCGAGATGGGATCCATGTATGAAAACAAAGTATGGACTTTGGAAGTATTACCTGAAGGGCGTAAGGCCATTCAGAACAAATGGATCTTTAAGAGGAAGACGGACACGGACGGTAATGTCACTGTCTATAAAGCTCGACTTATGGCAAAGGGTTTTTCACAAGTTCAAGGACTTGACTACGATGAGACCTTCTCACCCGTAGCGATGCTTAAGTCCGTCAGAATCATGTTAGCAATAGTTGCCTTTTTCGATTATGAAATTTGGCAGATGGATGTCAAAACAGCGTTCCTTAACGGTTTCCTTAAGGAAGAGTTGTATATGATGCAACCAGAAGGTTTTGTTGATCGAGAGAATGCTGACAAAGTTTGCAAACTCCAGCGATCCATTTATGGACTGGTGCAAGCATCTCGGAGCTGGAATCTTCGCTTTGATGAGGTGATCAAAGCGTTCGGGTTTATACAAGTTTACAGAGAAGCTTGTATTTACAAGAAAGTGAGTGGGAGCTCTATAGCATTTCTAATATTATATGTGGATGACATATTGTTGATTGGAAACAATATAGAAATGTTGGAAAGCGTAAAGGAATATTTGAACAAGAGTTTTTCAATGAAGGACCTAGGAGAAGCTGCTTTCATATTAGGCATCAAGATCTATAGAGATAGATCGCGACGCTTAATAGGACTTTCACAGAGCACATACCTTGACAAAGTTTTGAAGAAGTTCAAAATGGACCAGTCCAAGAAGGGGTTCTTGCCTGTATTGCAAGGTGTGAAGTTGAGTAAGACTCAATGCCCAGTGACTGCAGAAGATAGAGAAAAGATGAGTGTCGTCCCCTATGCTTCAGCCATCGGATCTATCTTGTATGCAATGTTGTGCACAAGACCCGATGTCAGCCTTGCCATAAGTATGGCCGGAAGGTTTCAAAGTGATCCTGGAGTGGAACACTGGACGGCGGTCAAGAATATCCTGAAGAACCTGAAAAGGACTAAGGACATGTTTCTCGTTTATGGAGGTGATCAAGAGCTCGTCGTAAAGGGTTACGTCGTTGCAAGCTTTGACACTGATCCGGATGACTCTAAGTCGCAAACCGGATACATATTTATTCTCAATGGGGGTGCGGTAAGCTGGTGCAGTTCCAAGCAAAGCATGGTAGCTGATTCTACATGCGAAGCGGAGTACATCGCTGCCTCGGAGGCGGCGAAGGAAGGTGTCTGGATGAAGGAGTTCATGATAGATCTTGGAGTAGTGCCTAGTGCACTGAACCCAATGACTCTGTTCTGTGACAACACTGGTGCCATTGCTATAGCCAAGGAACCAAGGTTTCACAAGAGGACCAGTCACATAAAGCGACGTTTCAATTCCATCCGCGATTACATCAAGGAGGATGACATAAATATTTGCAAAGTACACACGGATCTGAATGTTGCAGAACCGTTGACTAAACCTCTCCCAAGGGCAAAACATGATCAACACCAGAACTGTATGGGTGTTAGATTCATGACAATGTAAATCACATAGTGATGTGAGCTAGATTATTGACTCTAGTGCAAGTGGGAGACTGTTGGAAATATGCCCTAGAGGCAATAATAAATTAGTTATTATCATATTTCCTTGTTTATGATAATCGTTTATTATCCATGCTATAATTGTATTGATTGGAAACTCAAATACATGTGTGGGTACATAGACAAACAATGTGTCCCTAGTAAGCCTATAGTTAAACTGGCTCGTTGATCAAACATGGTGAAGGTTTCCTAACCATAGACATGAGATGTCATTTGATAATGGGATCACATCATTAGCAGAATGATGTGATGGACAAGACCCAAGTTATGAACATAGCATATGATTGTGTCAGTTTATTGCTATTGTTTTCTGCATGTGAAGTATCTGTTCCTATGACCATGAGATCATGCAACTCACTGACACCGGAGGAGTACCTTGTGTGTATCAAACGTCGCAACGTAACTGGGTGACTATAAAGATGCTCTACAGGTATCTCCGAGGGTGTCTGTTGAGTGGGCATGGATCAAGACTGGGATTTGTTACTCCGTGTGACGGAGAGGTATCTCAGGGCCCACTCGGTAATACTGTTGGAGAACGTTGCATGGGAAACAAAAATTATTCCTACGCACACGTAAGATCTATCCATGGTGATGAGCATCTACGAGAGGGAGAGTGAATCTACATACCCTTGTAGATCGCTAAGCGGAAGCGTTTAAGAAACGCGGTTGATGTAGTCGAACGTCTCCGCGATCCAAATCGCAAGTCGTCCCTCGATCCGATCACGAACTAGCGCCGAACGGACGGCACCTCCGCGTTCAACACACGTACGGCTTGATGACGCCTTCACCTCCTTGATCCAGCGAGCGATGGTGAAGTAGTGGTTGAGTTCCAGCAGCACGACGGCGTGGTGATGGTGGTGAGGAACAATCTCAGCAGGGCTTCGCCAAACGCTACGGAGATTATGACGGAGGAACTAGAGGGTTAGGGTTGCCGCACACGGCTTGGGGAAATCTTGATGTGTCCCGTGTGCTAGCCCTGCCCCTCTATTTATATGTTGAGCCTTGGGGTCTAAACTTGGAGTAAAAGCCTCCTCCAGGTCGGTTTTGCCCGCACAAGGTCGGTTTGGCCCGCAGGGAAAGAGTCCAACTCGGATCCCTGCCGAACCGTGCACAGCCGCGCACAAGCGGTAGTACCGCTTCACACAAGCGGTAGTACCGCTTGGGCGGTAGTACCGCTTCACACAAGCGGTAGTACCGCTCGGGCGGTAGTACCGCTTCACCAAGCGGTAGTACCGCTTACGCGGCAGCAAAACTACTTTTGCACTTTCCAATACCTCGTGGGCTTTATCCCTTTGGCCCATATAAAGTGTTGCTGCACCCGAACACTTCGGTAAACATCCGGAACCCCTTCCGGTGAATTCCGGAACCCTTCCGGAGATCAAAACACTATTATCACATATATCAATCTTTACCTCCGGACTCTTCCGGAGATCCTCGTCATGTCCGGGATCTTATCCGAGACTCCGAACAACTTTCGGTCACCAACATAATAACTCAATTATACTAATCGTCACCAAACGTTAAGTGTGTAGACCCTGCGGGTTCGAGAACTATGTAGACATGACCGAGACACTTCTACGATCAATAACCAATAGCGGGACCTGGATGCCCATATTGGCTCCTACATATTCTACGAAGATCTTTATCGGTCGAACCTCTATGTCAAGGATTCAGTTAATCCCGTATGTTGTTCCCTTTGTTCTTCGGTATGTTACTTGCCCGAGATTCGATCGTCGGTACCACTATACCTAGTTCAATCTCGTTACCGGCAAGTCTCTTTACTCGTTCCGTAATACAAGATCTCGTGGCTAACACTTTAGTCACATTGCTTGCAAGGCTCATTGTGATGTTGTATTACCGAGTGGGCCCTGAGATACCTCTCCGTCATACGGAGTAACAAATCCCAGTCTTGATCCATGCCAACCCAACAGACACCCTCGGAGATACCTGTAGAGCACCTTTATAGTCGCCCAGTTACGTTGCGACGTTTGATACACACAAGGTATTCCTCCGGTGTCAGTGAGTTGCATGATCTCATGGTCAAAGGAACAGATACTTGACATGCAGAAAACAATAGCAATAAACTGACACGATCATATGCTACGTTCGTAGTTTGGGTCTTGTCCATCACATCATTCTCCTAATGATGTGATCCCGTTATCAAATGACATCTCATGTCAATGGCTAGGAAACCTTAACCATCTTAGATCAACGAGCTAGTCAACTAGAGGCATACTAGGGACACAGTGTTGTCTATGTACCCACACATGTATTTGAGTTTCCAATCAATACAATTATAGCATGGATAATAAACGATTATCATAAACAAGGAAATATAATAATAACGAATTTATTATTGCCTCTAGGGCATATTTCCAACAGTCTCCCACTTGCACTAGAGTCAATAATCTAGTTCACATCACTATGTGATTTACATTGTAATGAATCGAACACCCATGCAGTTCTGGTGTTGTTCATGTTTAGCCCTTGGAAGAGGTTTAGTCATCGGATCTGCAACATTTAGATCCGTGTGTACTTTGCAAATATTTATGTCGTCCTCCTTGATGTAATCGCGGATGGAATTGAAACGTCGCTTTATGTGTCTGGTCCTCTTGTGAAATCTTGGTTCCTTGGCTAGAGCAATGGCACCAGTATTATCACAAAACAGAGTCATTGGGTTAAGTGCACTAGGCACTACTCCAAGATCTGTCATGAACTCCTTCATCCAGACACCTTCCTTCGCCGCCTCCGAGGCTGCGATGTACTCCGCTTCGCATGTAGAATCAGCTACCACGCTTTGCTTGGAACTGCACCAGCTAACCGCACCCCCATTAAGAATAAACACGTATCCGGTTTGAGACTTAGAGTCATCCGGATCAGTGTCAAAGCTTGCATCGACGTAACCCTTTACGACGAGCTCTTTATCACCTCCATAAACGAGAAACATATCCTTAGTCCTTTTCAGGTACTTCAGGATATTCTTGACCGCCGTCCAGTGTTCCATTCCTGGATCACTTTGAAACCTTCCGACCATACTTATGGCAAGGCTGACATCGGGTCTTGTGCACAGCATTGCATACATAATAGAGCCTATGGCTGAAGCATAGGGGATGACACTCATCTTTTCTCTATCTTCTGCAGTCACTGGGCATTGAGTCTTACTCAACTTCACACCTTGAAAAACAGGCAAGAACCCCTTCTTGGACTGATCCATTTTGAACTTCTTCAAAATCTTATCAAGGTATGTGCTTTGTGAAAGTCCTATTAAGCGTCTTGATCTATCTCTATAGATCTTTATACCTAATACGAAAGCAGCTTCTCCTAGGTCCTTCATTGAAAAACTCTTGTTCAAATATTCCTTCACGCTTTCCAGCATTTCTATATTGTTTCCAATCAGTAATATGTCATCCACATATAATATTAGAAACGCTATAGAGCTCCCACTCACTTTCTTGTAAATACAAGCTTCTCCGTAAACTTGTATAAACTCGAACGCTTTGATCACCTCATCAAAACGAAGATTCCAACTCCGAGATGCTTGCACCAGTCCATAAATGGATCGCTGGAGTTTGCAAACTTTGTCAGCATTCTCTGGATCGACAAAACCTTCTGGTTGCATCATATACAACTCTTCCTTAAGGAAACCGTTAAGGAACGCTGTTTTGACATCCATCTGCCAAATTTCATAATCGAAAAAGGCAGCTATTGCTAACATGATTCTGACGGACTTAAGCATCGCTACGGGTGAGAAGGTCTCATCGTAGTCAACTCCTTGAACTTGTAAAAAACCCTTTGCCACAAGTCGAGCTTTATAGACGGTGACATTACCGTCCGCGTCCGTCTTCCTCTTAAAGATCCATTTGTTCTGAATGGCCTTACGCCCTTCAGGTAATACTTCCAAAGTCCATACTTTGTTTTCATACATGGATCCCATCTCGGATTTCATGGCCTCTAACCACTTCTCGGAATCCGGGCCCATCATCGCTTCTCCATAGCTCGTAGGTTCATCGTTGTCTAACAACATGACTTCTAAGACAGGGTTGCCGTACCACTCGGGAGCAGTACGCGTCCTTGTCGACCTACGAGGTTCGATAGCAACTTGATCCAAAGTTTCATGATCATCATCATTAACTTCCTCTTCAGCTAATGTAGGCTCCACAGAAACAACTTTCTGCGCTGCGCTACTCTCAGGTTGAAGTAAAGGTTCAACAACCTCATCAAGTTCTATCTTCCTCCCACTCAATTCTTTCGAGAGAAACTCTTTCTCAAGAAATGTTCCGTTTTTAGCGACAAACACTTTGCCTTCGGATCTGAGGTAGAAGGTATACCCAACTGTCTCTTTTGGGTATCCTATGAAGACGCATTTTTCCGCTTTGGGTTCCAGCTTTTCAGGCTGAAGCTTTTTGACATAAGCATCACATCCCCAAACTTTAAGAAACGACAGCTTTGGCTTCTTGCCAAACCAAAGTTCATATGGCGTCGTCTCAACGGATTTCGATGGTGCCCTATTTAAAGTGAATGCAGCTGTCTCTAATGCATAACCCCAAAACGATAGTGGCAAATCGGCAAGAGACATCATAGATCGCACCATATCCAATAAGGTTCGATTACGACGTTCGGACACACCATTACGCTGTGGTGTTCCAGGCGGTGTCAATTGTGAAACAATTCCACACTGTCTTAAGTGACTGCCAAACTCATAACTCAGATATTCTCCTCCTCGATCAGATCGTAGGAATTTAATCTTCTTGTTACGATGATTCTCAACTTCACTCTGAAATTGTTTGAACTTTTCAAATGTTTCAGACTTATGTTTCATTAAGTAAATATACCCATATCTACTTAAGTCATCAGTGAAGGTGAGAAAATAACGATAACCACCGCGCGCCTCAATACTCATCGGACCACACACATCAGTATGTATGATTTCCAATAAGTCAGTTGCCCGTTCCATTGTTCCAGAGAACGGCGTTTTAGTCATCTTGCCCATGAGGCATGGCTCACATGTGTCAAGTGATTCAAAATCAAGTGACTCCAAAAGTCCATCAGCATGGAGCTTCCTCATGCGTTTTACGCCAATATGACCTAAACGGCAGTGCCACAAGAAAGTGGTATTATCATTATCAATTCTACATCTTTTGGCATCAATGTTATGAACATGTGTATCATTACTATCGAGATTCAATAAGAACAAACCCCTCACATCGGGTGCATGACCATAAAAGATATTACTCATATAAATAGAACAACCATTATTCTCTGATTTAAATGAGTAACCGTCTCGCAATAAACAAGATCCAGATATAATGTTCATGCTTAACGCAGGCACCAAATAACACTTATTTAGGTTCATCACTAATCCCGACGGTAATCGAAGAGCGAGCGTGCCGACGGCGATCACATCAACCTTGGAACCATTTCCCACGCGCATCGTCACTTCGTCCTTTGCCAGCCTCCGTCTATTCCGTAGTTCCTTTTTTGAGTTGCAAATATGAGCAACCGCACCGGTATCAAATACCCAGGCACTACAACGAGAGTTGGTAAGGTACACATCAATAACATGTATATCATATATACCTTGTTTGTTGTTGGCCACCTTCTTGTCAGCCAAATACTTGGGGCAATTCCGCTTCCAGTGTCCAGTTCCCTTGCAATGAAAACACACAGTTTCTGGTTTGGGTCCAGCCTTGGGTTTCTTCACGAGAGGAGCAACTGCTTTGCCACTCTTCTTGGAGTTACCCTTCTTACCCTTGCCATTTTTCTTGAAACTAGTGGTTTTATTGACCATCAACACTTGATGCTCCTTCTGAATTTCAGACTCAGCGGCTTTCAGCATCGCAAACAGCTCGGCGACTGACTTGTTCATCCCGTGCATGTTATAGTTCAACACGAAGCTCTTGTAGCTAGGTGGCAATGATTGAAGAACTCTGTCAGTGATAGCCTCTGGCGGAAGGGGCATCCCTAACTCAGCCAGACGGGTGGAGTACCCAGACATTCTGAGCACGTGATCACTGATAGACCCGTTCTCCTCCATCTTGCAAGTATAGAACTTATCGGAGATCTCATATCTCTCGATCCGGGCATTCTTCTGAAAGATAAACTTCAACTCCTGGAACATCTCATATGCTCCATGACGTTCAAAACGTCTTTGAAGTCCCGGTTCTAAGCCATACAACATTGCACATTGAACTATTGAGTAATCATCAGAACGAGCCTGCCAGGCGTTCACAACGTCTAGAGACTCAACTGGAGCGGGTGGATCACCAAGCGGTGCATCAAGGACATAAGCTTTCTGGGAAGCCGTAAGGATAATCCTTAGATTACGGGCCCAGTCCACAAAGTTACTTCCATCATCTTTCAACTTAGCTTTCTCTAGGAACGCATTAAAATTCAGGGGTGCTACTGCGCGAGCCATGATCTACAACATAAATATAGAAAAGACAACTTAGACTATTGTTCTAGATAATGAGTTTAGTTAATCATATTATTTTAAAAACTCCCACTCAAATTGACATCCTTCCGGTCATTCGAGTGTAACATGATCCAAATCCACCAACTCAAGTCCGATCATCACGTGAGTTGAGGTGGTTTCAATGGTGAACATCTTCATGTTGATCATATCTACTATATGACTCATGTTCGACCTTTCGGTCTCTTGTGTTCCGAGGCCATGTCTGTACATGCTAGGCTCGTCAAGTTTAACCCGAGTGTTCCGCGTGTGCAACATGGCTTGCACCCGTTGTATGTGAACGTGGAGTCTATCACACCTGATCATCACGGCGTGTCTCGAAACGACGAACTTTCGCAACGGTGCACACTCGGGGAGAACACAATTTGTCTTGAAATTTAAGTGAGGGATCACCTTATAATGCTACCGTCGTCCTAAGAAAAATAAGATGCATAAAAGGATTAACATCACATGCAAATCATAAGTGACATGATATGGCCATGAACTTGTGCTTTTGATCTCCATCTCCAAAGCACCGGCATGATCTCCATCGTCACCGGCATGACACCATGATCTCCATCATCTTGATCTCCATCAACGTGTCGCCATAAGGTTGTCACGCCGACTGTTGCTTCCACGACTATTGCTAACGTTTAGCGATAAAGTAAAGCATTACATAGCGCTTAATGATTGACACGCAGGTCATACAATAATTAAAGACAACTCTATGGCTCCTGCCAGTTGCCGTACTCATCGACATGCAAGTCGTGATATTCTATACAACACATGATCATCTCATACATCACATATATCTCATCATGTAATTGGCCATATCACATCACAACATACCCTGCAAAAACAAGTTAGACGTCCTCTAATTGTTGTTGCAAATTTTACGTGGCTGCTACGGGTTTGCAAGAACCGTTCTTACCTACGCAAAACCACAACGTGGTGTAGTGATTGCTTTTTGATCTTCTAAAAGAACCCTCTTCATTGAAATCGATTCAACTAAAGTGAGAGAGACAGACACCCGCTAGCCATCTTTATGCAACGAAGTTACATGTTAGTTGAAGGAACCTGTCTCGCGTAAGTGTACGCGTAATGTCGGTCCGGGCCGCTTCATCTCACAGTACCGCCGAATCAAATATCAACTAGTAACGGCAAGCAATATGTATACACCCACGCCCACAACTCGTTTGTGTTCTACTCGAGATCTCATCTACGCATAGACCTGGCTCTGATACCACTGTTGGAGAACGTTGCATGGGAAACAAAAATTATTCCTACGCACACGCAAGATCTATCCATGGTGATGAGCATCTACGAGAGGGAGAGTGAATCTACATACCCTTGTAGATCGCTAAGCGGAAGCGTTTAAGAAACGCGGTTGATGTAGTCGAACGTCTCCGCGATCCAAATCGCAAGTCGTCCCTCGATCCGATCACGAACTAGCGCCGAACGGACGGCACCTCCGCGTTCAACACACGTACGGCTTGATGACGCCTTCACCTCCTCGATCCAGCGAGCGATGGTGAAGTAGTGGTTGAGTTCCAGCAGCACGACGGCGTGGTGATGGTGGTGAGGAACAATCTCAGCAGGGCTTCGCCAAGCGCTACGGAGATTATGACGGAGGAACTAGAGGGTTAGGGTTGCCGCACACGGCTTGGGGAAATCTTGATGTGTCCCGTGTGCTAGCCCTGCCCCTCTATTTATATGTTGAGCCTTGGGGTCTAAACTTGGAGTAAAAGCCTCCTCCAGGTCGGTTTTGCCCGCACAAGGTCGGTTTGGCCCGCAGGGAAAGAGTCCAACTCGGATCCCTGCCGAACCGTGCACAGCCGCGCACAAGCGGTAGTACCGCTTCACACAAGCGGTAGTACCGCTTGGGCGGTAGTACCGCTTCACACAAGCGGTAGTACCGCTCGGGCGGTAGTACCGCTTCACCAAGTGGTGGTACCGCTTACGCGGCAGCAAAACTACTTTTGCACTTTCCAATACCTCGTGGGCTTTATCCCTTTGGCCCATATAAAGTGTTGCTGCACCCGAACACTTCGGTAAACATCCGGAACCCCTTCCGGTGAATTCCGGAACCCTTCCGGAGATCAAAACACTATTATCACATATATCAATCTTTACCTCCGGACTCTTCCGGAGATCCTCGTCATGTCCGGGATCTTATCCGAGACTCCGAACAACTTTCGGTCACCAACATAATAACTCAATTATACTAATCGTCACCAAACGTTAAGTGTGTAGACCCTGCGGGTTCGAGAACTATGTAGACATGACCGAGACACTTCTACGATCAATAACCAATAGCGGGACCTGGATGCCCATATTGGCTCCTACATATTCTACGAAGATCTTTATCGGTCGAACCTCTATGTCAAGGATTCAGTTAATCCCGTATGTTGTTCCCTTTGTTCTTCGGTATGTTACTTGCCCGAGATTCGATCGTCGGTATCACTATACCTAGTTCAATCTCGTTACCGGCAAGTCTCTTTACTCGTTCCGTAATACAAGATCTCGTGGCTAACACTTTAGTCACGTTGCTTGCAAGGCTCATTGTGATGTTGTATTACCGAGTGGGCCCTGAGATACCTCTCCGTCATACGGAGTAACAAATCCCAGTCTTGATCCATGCCAACCCAACAGACACCCTCGGAGATACCTGTAGAGCACCTTTATAGTCGCCCAGTTACGTTGCAACGTTTGATACACACAAGGTATTCCTCCGGTGTCAGTGAGTTGCATGATCTCATGGTCAAAGGAACAGATACTTGACATGCAGAAAACAATAGCAATAAACTGACACGATCATATGCTACGTTCATAGTTTGGGTCTTGTCCATCACATCATTCTCCTAATGATGTGATCCCGTTATCAAATGACATCTCATGTCAATGGCTAGGAAACCTTAACCATCTTTGATCAACGAGCTAGTCAACTAGAGGCATACTAGGGACACAGTGTTGTCTATGTACCCACACATGTATTTGAGTTTCCAATCAATACAATTATAGCATGGATAATAAACGATTATCATGAACAAGGAAATATAATAATAACCAATTTATTATTGCCTCTAGGGCATATTTCCAACAAATACAACATCACAATAAGCCTTGCAAGCAATGTGACTAAGTGTTAGCCACGGGATCTTGTATTACGAAACGAGTAAAGAGACTTGCCGGTAACGAGATTGAACTAGGTGTGGAGATACCGACGATCGAATCTCGGGCAAGTAACATACCGAAGAACAAAGGGAACATCATACGGAATTAACTGAATCCTTGACATAGAGGTTCAACCGATAAAGATCTTCGTAGAATATGTAGGAACCAATATGGGCATCCAGGTCCCGCTATTGGTTATTGACCATAGACGTGTCTCGGTCATGTCTGCATAGTTCTCGAACCCGCAGGGTCTACACACTTAACGTTTGGTGACGATATAAGTATAGTTGAGTCGTTATGGTGGTTACCGAAGGTTGTTCGGAGTCCCTGATGCGATCCCGGACGTGAAGAGGAACTCCGGAATGGTCCGGAGGTGAAGATTGATATATAGGACGAAGGGAATCAATTTCCGGAAGTGTTCCGGGAGGTACCGGGAAATTGACGGAGTACCGAAAAGTGTTTCGGGGGGCCCCAGCAAGTGTTGGGGGGCCACATGGGCCAAGGTGAGGGGGCGCACCAGCCTACTAGGGGGCTGGGCGCCACCCAAACCCTAGCCCACTTCGGCCAAGGGTGGGGGAGCCCATCTAAGGGGCTGCCACTAGGCAACTTGGGGGCCAAGCCACCCAAGGGTTTCCCTAGGGGGCGCCCCCCTCTGCCTTGGCCGTCACTCCTAGATGGGATCTAGGGGTGCCCCCCTCCTCCCTTCCCCCCTATATATATAGATGGAGAAACAGGGCAGCCGCACCCATCTATGCCTTGGCGCTGCCCTCCCTCTCCCTTGTTCTTCTTCTTCTCCGCGTAGCGCTTAGCGAAGCTCTGCTGAAATTCCTCCACCACAACCGCCGCCATGCCGTCGTGCCGCCGGAGGACTCGAGCTACTACTTCACCATCGGTCTCTGGATCGAGGAGGTGAAGGCGTCATCAAGCCATATGTGTGTTGAACACGGAGGTGCCGTCCGTTCGGCACTAGATCGGAGTTCGTGGGACGGATCGTGATTGGATCGCGAAGACGTTCGACTACATCAACTGCGTTTCTTAACGCTTCCGCTTAGCGATCTACAAGGGTATGTAGATCCAACTCTCCCTCTCATAGATGCTCATCACCATGGATAGATCTTGCGTGTGCGTAGGAATTTTTTTTCCCATGCGACGTTCCCCAACACATTCCCCAAAGCATTATTATTCAACAAAACAAAGTAAATAACAGTAGGAAATCATGATGCAAAATGGATGTATCAACTCGCCAAGCTTAGACCTCGCTTGTCCTCAAGCGAAAGTCGATATGGAAAAGCATGTCCACATGGTTTGAGAGAGAGGTGTCGATAAAAACAAAATACGGACATAGAAGCATCATGCTTATTATCATAACAGCAACAAACTCTAACATAAGAACTTATTTCAATATATTTTTATCATAAGGCTTCTCATGAACAAGTAACAATTCATCACAACATAGAAGTATAAAGCATAAACCTTATTGGAAACCAACAAACTGTGTTCTCAGTCAACTTTGCAACTACCATTCATCATATTTTCAGGAACGGTCTGATGTAGGAGCCTTTTGGCAAGTCCACATACTCAACCCTCATTTAGTCTTCTGTGATTGCTAACGCTCACGGCATACCCATGAACAAAAAGTTTCAACCAGACACATAGGAAGATAGGGGCTTATAGTTTTGCCTCCCAACATATTCACCTCAAGGGTGATGTCAACAATAATAACTCATGCCCACCCATATCCAACTAGATATATGTGCCTAGATCTTTCCTCACCACATGATGCTTGCAAAGGAAAAAGTAAAAAGGAATAGAGAAGAATACTTTGACTCTTGCATAAAAGTAAGTGCATAAAAGTTGTCATGCACTTCGCAGAGGGAAGCAGAGGTTGTCATGCGCTTATTGGTTTGTATGCCCAATCCCTTAATGTAAAAGAACATCACGCTGTATTGCCCCCTATGATAGCAACCTTTATTATGCAGGCCGTCGCTTTTATTACTTTGCCATCATAAGTTCGTATAACGCTCAATTTTCTCTTACACTAATTGATCAAAACACTTTTAGAAGTAATTTTTATTGCCTTGTTGCACCGATGACAACTTACTTGAAGGATCTTTCTCGATCCATAGGTAGGTATGGTGGACACTCAAGGAAAGAGTTTGGGTTTGGGTTTTTGGATGCACAAGTAGTATCTCTACTTAGTGCGGAATTTTTGGCTAGCAAAGATATTGAGCAAGCACCACATGTTGAAGGATCTATGACAATATAACTTCTATGTGGATATGAACAAACATAAATCATTACGTTGTCTTCCTTGTCCAACCTCAACAATTTTGACACATAATATTTGATGGGGGCTCACAATCATAAAAGATGTCCAAGATAGTCTATTTGCATGTGAATCTTCTCTTCCCTAATTAATTCTTTCATGAATTGCATCATTGACCAATGCTATGTTTGTCAATCTCCAATAAATTTTACTACTTATACTTTTCCTTATGTGATGTCATTACTCACCATAAGATTAGCATATGATTCTTTTCATTTATTTGTCTTTCTTTCATTTGATTGCAACAAGAAAGTAGAGAAGCAAAACTCAAACTAAACTTTATTATATAACTTTCACACGATTACATAGGTAGACCACGAAACTAACAAATGAAAATAGATCTCGCTAACTTTTATTCGACTAAGGCAAAGGGAAACTAAAGATAGAACCAAAATAGGTAAAGGTGAATAAAAGTGGTGGTGATACGATACCGGGGCACCTCCCCCAATCTTGGCTCAAGCCAAGGGGTGTGCCCATACCCATGTACTCAAGTCTCCTTTCGTGGTGGTGATGAAAAAGGTGGAGGTGTTGGTGTAGCTGGTGATGATGTGATGTCACACTTTAGCTTCAGAAGATCCTCCAATTTGCGGATGACTCTCCTAAGATTGTCGATGTGTTCTTGCACCAAGATATTTTCACGGATGAAAACTTTATTCCGAACACGAACCGCTTCGAAGGTTCTAAAGGCTTCGATTTCAATAGGGGTGAGATGACTGTAGTAAGGTTGAAGGATATCTTCTTCCTCTCCCTCCTTTGTTGGCGTGAATTGATCTCCTTGAGGGAGATAATCCACCTTAGCTTCATTATCCTTCTTCTCCTTGTAGTCTTCTTCCGGCTCCTCCCTCCTCAACTCTATCTTCATTAGCCAGGCATCTTCTTCCATATTGTGGGGGAGAGGGAGAAGACATGATGCCTGACTTGACAAATCTGATAGGAAAATAGCAAGAAGCAAGAACAGAGGATTTTTCTGCGATATGGTCGTCAAAACAGTCGGGGGTATATATAGAGAAATTTTATTCTTGGGAAACAAGTATTTGGAAGGAAAACGGAGTTGGTAAGGCATCTGAGGTGGGCAGCACCCACCAGGGCGCGCCCAGGGGTGCCTTGCGCGCCCTGGTGTATCATGCTCACCTCGATCACCTTCTGGTTTATTTTTTTATTCCTTAAATTCTAAAATATTCCAAAACTGACAGAAAATATTTTTCCGGATTTTTCGGAGTCCGTTTACTTACCGTATCACGTATCTCCTATTTTAAGTATTCTGGAGTGCTCCGGAAGGTTTCTTTTATGTGTTCCTCCGGTGTCATGGTTTGGATGACATTGCTTTCAAAGTTAATAGGCGTACCTGAGATATAATGCTTAATTCTTTGGCCATTGACCACCTTCGGGTTAGTACCTTCGGCGTTATTAATCTTGATAGCTCCAGAACGATAAACCTCTTCAATAATATATGGTCCTTCCCATTTGGAGAGAAGCTTTCCTGCAAAGAATCTTAAACGAGAGTTGAACAAAAGAACATAATCTCCTATTTTGAATTCCCGCTTTTGGATTCTTTTGTCATGCCATCTTTTTACCTTTTCTTTGAATAGCTTGGCATTTTCATACGATTGGGTTCTCCATTCATCTAGTGAGCTAATATCAAATAGCCTCTTCTCACTGGCAAGTTTGAAATCATAGTTGAGTTCTTTAATTGCCCAAAATGCTTTGTGTTCTAGTTCTACAGGCAAATGACAAGTTTTCCCATACACCATTTTATATGAAGACATACCCATAGGATTTTTATAAGCAGTTCTATAGGTCCAAAGTGCATCATCTAATTTCTTAGACCAATTCTTAC
Organism: Elymus sibiricus; assembly: GCA_039707655.1. Lineage (NCBI taxonomy): Eukaryota > Viridiplantae > Streptophyta > Magnoliopsida > Poales > Poaceae > Elymus > Elymus sibiricus. The sequence continues at coordinate 400,292,484 of CM077673.1, read as the reverse complement.
GAGACCTATTGACAGTTTTTTGTAATATTAATTTTATTTCTCTATTGCTAAGTTCTACTTGACCACTAGATTGAGGTTGATAAGGTGATGCAATTCTATGGTTAACATCATATTTAGCAAGCATCTTACGGAAAGCACCATGAATAAAGTGTGAACCACCATCTTTCATTAAATATCTAGGGACTCCAAACCTCGGGAAGATAACCTCTTTAAGCATTTTAATGGTGTCGGATTTCGGGCTCCGCAAAACCGAAAGAGGTTTGAACTCAGGGGCGTGTGCGAAGATCCCCACCAGCTTCGACCTCAAGCTCTCAGCTCGACAGCCTAGCCCAACGAACTCACTCAATCGTGGGGAAGAAGTCTACCACACGAGGATTTACCCAGGTTCGGGCCGCTGCGAAGCGTAAAACCCTACTACTGCTTTTGGTGGATTGCCTCACGAGGAGGTTTGTGGATGAACTAGTACAGTGGTGAGTAACCTCGCGAGGGTGCTCAGGTGGTGTTCGGTCCGTCCTCTCTATGGAGCAGCCTAGCCTCTATTTATAGCGACCCGGGTCCTCTTCCCTTATCGCAATGGCGGGAAGGGATCCCACAACGGCCAAATTCGAAGGGGGACAAGGAGTACACCTTATCCTGACGAAAGGTGGTTTTCGCTTGCAAAGTAGCCGGTGGTGATGCAGAGGTGGGCTCGGCGATGACGTCCGTCCTGTGGGGCTCGTGGTCTTGGTCTCGTTGCGCCGGAATGGAAACCTTTGGGGGGTGCCTTGGGAACCTGCGTACGTCTTTGCCTCCTTTGAACCAAAGAGGAAACGGTCTCCCCTGCGCGCGCTGGGGCCCGCCTGGCCTGGCTTGCGTCACCCTCGACCTCCCGAGGCTGAGTGCTGCATAGGGATCTCCGCCCCTCGGGAGGTGACCTGGGGAGGCCTCCTCCCTCTGAGGGTCTTGGCGTTGCCTTCCTCGCGGGGGCGGGGCTTTCGCGAGGGCCTTGTCTTGAGTGAGGCCGCGCTGGGCCATGCTTGGTTGTCAAAGTGGGCCACGCCCTGGGCCGCAGGCTGGCAGGTCTGGGTACCCCCGTTCCCAGAATGCCGACAGCAGCCCCCGGGCCCAAGGCGCGCTGGGGTTCGCTTCGGGGCGAAGCCGAAGAAACCGACCTGAGCGCCGCGGGCCCCAATCGCCTGCGGGCCCGACCTGGTGCATGGCGCATAATGAGACGCGGACGCCTCCGCTCCCTGAAGGCGTCGCGAACCGCCCCGAGTTTGGCTGACGCAAAGCCTGCGCGCCGCGCCAGCCATCATTGCCATTCCTTGAATGCGGCTGTCTCCTTGTGTCTTCCCCACTCGGTCCACGCGGATGTGACCCGCCGAGGGTAGATGAAGCGACGTGAAGCAGGGCTGCACTCCGACCGAGTCTGGCATGCGGCGCCCGAGGAGCGCACGACGCCTCCACTCCCCACGACGCCCCACGGGCAGCGGTTGCGCCTATAAATCCGCCCCGCCCGGGGGGTCATGCCATCCTGACGCGCCCTCTTGCTTCCCATCCTTCCAAAGATATCTTTCTCATCCTCCTCTCTTCCCTTGCCCTCCGTGGCGTCTGGAGGGAGTGTTGCAGGTTGCGGGGAGCGCACGGGGTCTTCGGCTCCACCGCCGGCCTCTGGAGGCAGCGGCGGGGGGCCTTCGAGGCCGGTCCAAGCATGCCGGCGCTAGGACACCATCGACGAGTAAGTGCTCTGTCACCCACCCCCTTCTCTTGCAACCACGCCCGACACGCCGGACCTGATTGTTTCCTCCTCCCAGGGCGCTTGCGCCCAAGAGGCGTAGGCTCGACGAGCTCCAGGAGGAAGCGGACGCGTTGAGGACCCAGCTGGCGGGCGCCGAGGCCGCCCTCCAGGCCGTGCTCAGGGGTGAGGAGGAGGCCAAGGCGGAGCTGGCGTCCCTTCAGGCCCAGATCAAGGGGGCGACTGACGCCGTGCAGACCGCCCAGGACGAGGCGGCGCATGCGAAGATGCTGGAGGCACAGCGCGGCAAGATGTACATTGACATTGCCCACCGCGCGGTTGGTGCGGTTGGCAGGTTTCTCTGGGAAACCCCCGCGCTGCCGTGCGCGCACGGCGATGGAGGTTACCTGAACTTCTTCGGCAAGGTGGTGGAGGCGCTGTAGACCGGCGTCTCCCGGGTGGACGAGGACAACGTGTCTAGCGCGCGCGACCTCCTGGACATCGCGGTGACGCGCGTCTTCTCCAACCTGCGCCGCCATGTCCCGGAGCTTGATCTCCCCCGCATCATGGAGCCGGTGCCTGAGGAGCTCCAGAGGGCCCTCCGGGATGAGGTACGGCAGTACGTGGAGTCTCTGGTGGAACGGTTCATCCAAGAGCCTTCCTTCGACGAGGGCGACGACTTCGGCGCCGAGGCGGGCGGGAGTCTGGATGGTGACAGCGGCTCCTCCGCCTAGGCTTCCCCTGTTTTCTTCCTCTGGTCCCTGTTACATCAAGATGCACTTGGCCCCTGAGGGCATTAAACTTTTGTGTTTTACCTTTGTCTTCCTCCCGCTTCTTTTAAACCGCTGGTTGCTTGTTTTGTGTGACGCGCCCTCGCCTCTTCTGCGGAGTTTTGTGTCATCGTTGGTGCAGCACCGCGCACTCCCTCGCACCTTCGCTCGTCCCGCTGTGCCGCTGCTCCGCGCCCGGTGCTCTTCGTGAGGTCCGCGGAGGTGTCGCACTACGCCAGGCGATGACGGCCTGTCGGGGCCTCACGAGGCGGACCCTCCTGAGGGGGAGCATGCCGCCCCAAGACCGGGGTTTTAGCGACGATGCCTAGAGAGGCCGGATTCCTTCCCTTGCGCTGCCCTTCCCTGTACCTAGAGCCACAAGAGGCCTGATGGGGGCACATAGTAAACCGTAGCGCCTGCATTCTCGCGTTAGCGTTCTATCTCATACCCAGCATTCAGGCTATCATCGGATCAAAAAAGTTTTTGCTCTTTACGGTTGGGGTACTTAGCTTGGCGGGCCGTGGCGAGCTCGTGCGTTGTGAGGTGCAGCTGGGGCGTCTACGGAGCTCGAGGATCCCACCAGGGAGGGCTTCTTCCTTGCGAGCGGAATGGTTTGGGGGCCTTCTTAGTGCTCTTCGTCGGCGGGGCCCAGTTCCGCGCATACCTTGACCGCCGTTGGGGCGTCCGGATCACCAGGACGTGACCAAGGGGCGAGGGGCTTCGTGACCAGTGAGGTTCCTGAGTCGCATTGCTCAAGAGTCTCCCTTAACGCTCAAGCGGCCCCTATACCCTTCCTTGCCAGTTCCTGCCCCGAGAGGAGCCTGAGCCTCCCGAGGCTCCAAAATGCCGCACTGGGCCATGGCCGAAGCCCCTGAGCGAGGGTCGACCGCCAAAAGATGGATGCTTCCGAGGCAACAGGCCCTTGCCTGCTTGCCTAGAGGTGCCACGCGAGGACCAAGGTGCCAGGGCCTTGGCAAGGTGTGCACACCATGCCCGTGTCGCCCCCGCTCGTGGGGCGCGTGAGGGGGAGACCGACAGTTGTCGATTCAGAAAACGAGATTTCAAGACCAGAAGAAGGAATCGCAAAGAGGGAAAATTCCCACCCCTTTTTCAAATAGAACTATGAAACTTCAAGTTTCATTTCAAAAAGTGGCAATTCGAATACAAAAAGGGGCAAGCAACAGCCGTGTCCGACACCTAAGCTAGTCTTCGTCTTCGTCTTCCTCCCAGCGCGGAGCATAGGGCTTCCACTAGGCGTGGGCATAGTCATTGGAGGACAGTGTTGTCCGCCAGCGCAGAGCATGAGGCTTCCACTTGGGCATGGGATGGAACCCCTCCGCGTCCTCGGGGGGCTCCGGGCGTATACAGCCCACTCATTATTACGTGAGAGTGTCTCGGGCGAAGATAGTTGGGCATACCCCCAGGCGCTCGGCCTAGGTGCCCCCAACTCAGTCATGAGCCATCCCGTGCATTTCTGCGCGGTTGCGCGCCCCTACAGCCCAAACCTGAGTGCATTGTTCCCCGCGTAGCCGTGGGATTGCGCTCACGCGGCCCAAACATGAGCACAATGCACCCAGCGCAGAAATAGGGGTGTTGTGTCAGTGAAGTTGCCTCGTGAGGCGTCGGAGCACCGGCCGGACCACGACCCGTGGACCTCGCGAGGCCCTACCTCCTAAAGGCCGCGCCGGCGCCCCCGTTGCCGCGTGTGGCCCGCGCTGCTTGTATCCTGCCGATCCCCCTAGGCGGTTGCTGCGCCGCACCCTCGCGCATCCCAGGACGCCCCCCCGCTTGCACCAGCCTAGCCCAGTGCATCCTCAGTGGAAGCCCCCAGGCCCGGATTTGAGAGGACGTCCGGGACATCTCCCTACTCCGGGAGGATGCTGGCACCCGCGGGGGGCGCGTGATCCATTATGCTATCCGTAGATACGACACTGCTCGGGACATAGGCCTCTGGGTAAAGGCCATGGCTTCCTCCTGAACCTTCTCCGGGCGCCCCATCGGCAGCCTCCCTGGGCGGCAAGGTGACGCCGCTCTGGACGCGCGGTCCACAGACACTCCTGCGTCGAGCCTCCGCCTGAAGCTGCTTAACTCTGCCGTCGCCGCGAGGTTGGTTGCACGTGTCTTGACGTGGGTTGCCTCCCTGGTTATCCACCGTGCCTCCATTATGGTTACCTGCCTGCTCGGAAGCCTGAGCCGCCTGGTCACTGCGCCGGTTGGCGCGCTCGCGCCGGGACGACCCAGGCTGTTAATGATCCACCGGGGTATGAGTGCACGCGTTGAGGCGCACGCGGAGCGTCCCGTCACCTCCTTCGAAGGCACCATCGGCGGTGTTGGACGGCGCCCCGAAGCCGGTCACCGGGATCCTGAGGAGAAGGAGCACGGCGTGTGGCGGGCCTTGCCCGAGCTCGCCCGGGCATGGGGCGGGCACGCCGTCTGCCGATGAGGTGAGCGGTACGGCGAGTGAGCCCCCGGCGCCCAACGTCGGGGGTCGAGAAGAGTGGTGCAGAACCCAGGCCCTCCTCGTGATGGTGACCAACTCAGTGATGTGGTCGGCCCAGGCGTCGAAGCCCCCGTGCGTCGGGCGATGGCAAAGCAGCTCACTCGCCATCAGTAGCGCGTCATGCGCGTTGAGGTCTCCCACGTGGGTACATGGTGATGTCGGTCCCGTGGGCGCCGCACGCCCGCCACGCGTCTGGTCGGCACAAGCAGCGACGACGGTGGAGACGACGCTGGTGGCCTGGTAACGACCGCCCAGCACCGAGCTGCCAGGGCGTGTGTCATGGGTAGTAGCAGCGAGGTTGGTGAAGGTGGATCCGCCGGGGCCGAAGGAAGCTTGTCGGGCGTCGGCCATCGAAACGACGGAGCGGAGAAGAAGCGAAGCTTGTGGAAGACTCCGACACGCCCCCTACCTGGCGCGCCAAATGTCGGATTTCGGGCTCCGCAAAACCCAAAGAGGTTCGAACTCAGGGGCGTGTGCGAAGATCCCCACTAGCTTCGACCTCAAGCTCTCGGCTCAACAGCCTAGCCGAACGAACTCACTCAATTGTGGGGAAGAAGTCTAGCAGATGAGGATTTACCCAGGTTCGGGCCGCTGCGAAGCGTAAAACCCTACTCCTGCTTTTGGTGGATTGCCTCACGAGGAGGTTTGTGGATGAACTAGTACAGTGGTGAGTAACCTCGTGAGGGTGCTCAGGTGGTGTTCGGTCCGTCCTCTCTATGGAGCAGCCTAGCCTCTATTTATAGCGACCCGGGTCCTCTTCCCTTATCGCAATGGCAGGAAGGGATCCCACAACGGCCATATTCGAAGGAGGACAAGGAGTACACCGTATACTGACGAAAGGTGGTCTTCGCCTGCAAAGTAGCTGGTGGTGATGCAGAGGTGGGCTCGGCGATGACGTCCGTCCTGCGGGGCTCGTGGTCTTGGTCTCGTTGCGCCGAAATGGAAACCATTGGGGGTGCCTTGGGAACCTGCGTACGTCTTTGCCTCGTTTGCACCAAAGAGGAAATTGTTTCCTCTGCGCGCGCTGGGGCCCGCTTGGCCTGGCTTGCGTCACCCCTGACCTCCCGAGGATGAGTGCTGCATAGGGATCTCTGCCCCTCGGGAGGCGACCTAGGGAGGCCTCCTCCCTCCGAGGGTCTTGGCGTTGCCTTCCTCGCAGGGGCGGGGCTCTCACGAGGGCCTTGCCTTGAGTGAGGCCGCGTTGGGCCATGCTTGGTTGTCGAAGTGGGCCACGCCCTGTGCGGCAGGCTGGCAGGTCTGGGTACCCCCGTTCCCAGAACGCCGACAAATGGAGGTGTGGTGATCAGCACTACTAGTTGGAATAGCTTCTACCCACTTAGTGACATAATCAACTGCAACTAAAATATGAGTGTACCCGTTAGAGGAAGGAAAAGGCCCCATGTAATCAAAACCCACACGTCAAATGGTTTAACAACAAGTGAATAATTCATAGGCATTTCTTGACGCTTACCGATATTACCAATTCTTTGACTTTCATCACAAAACAAGACAAACTTACAAGCATCTTTGAAAAGAGTAGGCTAATAAAATCCGGATTGCAATACCTCATGAGCAGTTCTATCTCCCGCATGATGTCCTCCATAAGCTTCGGAATGACATTTCCGTAGGATCTGTTCCTGTTCATGCTCAGGTACACAACGCCTAATAATACCATCTACTCCTTCTTTATAAAGATGTGGGTCATCCCAAAAGTAATGTCTCAAGTCATAGAAGAATTTTTTCTTTTGTTGGTATGTGAAACTAGGTGGTATATATTTAGCAACAATGTAATTATCATAGTCATCATACCAAGGTGTGTTGTGTGAGACACTTATTGCAGCTAGCTGTTCATCAGGGAAACTATCATCAATAGGTAGTGGGTCATCAAGAATATTTTCTAACCTAGACAAGTTATTAGCTACGGGGTTCTCAGCTCCTTTCGTATCAACGATATGTAAGTCAAATTCTTGAAGCAAGAGAACCCACCTAATGAGTCTAGGTTTAGCATCTTTCTTTTCCATAAGGTATTTTATAGTAGCATGATCGGTGTGAACAATAACTTTGGAGTCAACAATATAGGATCTAAATTTATCACAAGCAAACACAACTACTAAAAATTCTTTTTCAGTAGTGGCATAATTTCGTTGGGCACTATCTAGAGTTTTACTAGCATAATGGATAACATTCAATTTCTTATCAACTCTTTGTCCTAGGACAGCACCAACAGCATAATCACTAGCACCACACATAATTTCAAAAGGCAAGTTCCAATCAGGTGGTTGAACGATAGGTGCAGAGGTTAAGGCTTTCTTGAGTGTTTCAAAGGCTTCCACACAATCATCATCAAAAACAAAAGGAATATCCTTTTGCAAAAGATTTGTAAGGGGCCTAGAAATTTTAGAGAAGTCTTTAATGAACCTCCTATAAAAACCAGCATGACCAAGGAAACTTCGAATACCTTTAATATCTTTAGGACATGGCATTTTCTCAATTGCATCAACCTTAGCTTTATCCACCTCAATACCTCGCTCAGATATTTTATGCCCCAAGACAATACCTTCATTAACCATAAAGTGGCACTTCTCCCAATTCAAGACAAGATTAGTTTGTTCACATCTCTGCAAAACTTGATCAAGGTTGCTTAAGCAATCATCAAAAGAAGTTCTGTAAACGGAAAAATCATCCATGAAATCCTCCACAATCTTTTCACAAAAGTCAGAGAATATAGCAGTCATGCATCTTTGAAAGGTAGCAGGTGCATTGCATAAACCAAAAGGCATACGTCTATAAGCATAGGTTCCAAAAGGGCAGGTAAAGGTGGTTTTCTCGTGATCGGATTGTGACACAGGTATTTGAGAGAAACCAGAAAATCCATCTAGGAAACAAAAGTGTGTGTGCTTAGATAGTCTTTCTAGCATTTGATCAATGAAAGGCAAAGGGTAATGATCTTTCCTAGTAGCTTTATTTAATTTTCTAAAATCAATTACCATTCTATAGCCAGTGACAACTCTTTGTGGAATGAGTTCATTCTTATCATTAGGAACAACGGTAATACCTCCTTTCTTAGAGACACAATGAACGGGACTTACCCATCTACTATCAGTCATGGGATAGATTATACCTGCTTCCAGAAGCTTTAATATTTCATTTCTTACCACTTCTTTCATCTTAGGATTCAACCGCCATTGGTGATCAACAACGGGTTTAGCATCAGGTTCCATATTGATGTTGTGCTGACATAGAGTGGGACTAATGCCCTTAAGATCATCAAGAGTATATCCAATAGTAGCCCGGTGCTTCCTTAGAACTTTCAATAATCTTTCTTATTTGTATTCTGAAAGGTTAGCAATAATAATAACAAGATATATCTTTTTCTCATCAAGATAAGCATACTTCAAAGTGTCAGGCAATTGTTTCAATTCAAACACGGGATCACCTTTAGGTGGAGGAGGACCTCCAAGAGTTTCAATAGGCAAATTGTGTTTCAAGAGAGGTTGTTGTTCGAAGAAAATTTGATCTATTTCATTTCTTTCCCGCATGTGCATATCATTTTCATGATCGAGCAAATATTGTTCTAACGGATCAGTAGGAGGCACAGCAATAGAAGCAAGACCAATTATCTCATCTTCACTAGGAAACGCTTTATCACGAGGTTGTCTACTAAACTTGGACAAATTAAACTCATGAGACACATTACCAAAACTGACACCGACGGTTTGTTTTTCACAATCTATCATAGCATTGACGGTGCTCAAGAAAGGTCTACCAAAGATAATGGGACAAAAGTCATCTTGTGGGGAACCAAGAACTAGAAAATAAGTAGGGTATTTTACTTTCCCACACAAGACTTCAACATCTCTAACAATCCCAAGTGGTGTGATAGTATCTCTATTAGCAACTTTAATAGTAACATCAATATCTTCCATTTCAGCAGGTGCTATTTCATTCATAATTTCTTGGTATAAGGTAAAAGGAATAGCACTCACACTAGCACCTAAATCACATAAACCATGGTAGCAATGATCTCCTATTTTAACTGAGACAACGGGCAAGCCTTCTATAGGTCTATGTTTATCTTTCTTATCAGGCTTAGCAATTCTACCAGCTTCATCACAAAGGTAAATGACAGGCCCATCAATATTTTCTTCCAAGAGATCTTTAACCATAGCAACACTAGGTTCTACTTTAATTTGCCTAGGGGGTTTAGGTGCTCTTATATTACTCTTACGAACCACGGTTGATACCTTAGCATGTTCCTTTATCCTAATAGGGAAAGGTGGCTTTTCAATATAAGCAGTAGGCACAACTGGATCAACATTGTAAAAGATGGTTTCTTCTTTAGCTATGACCGGTTCTTTAATTTCTTCTTTAATAGGGGGGTGATATTTAAACCACTTCTCCTTAGGGAGATCAACGTGAGTAGCAAATGCTTCGCAAAAAGAGGCTACTATCTCAGAGTCAAGTCCATATTTAGTGCTAAACTTGTGAAAAGTATCGGTATTCATAAAAGATTTAACACAATCAAATTCAAGCTTCATACCTTACTCATTACCTTCGTCGAGTTCCCAATCTTCAGAGTTGCGTTTAATTCTTTCTAAGAGATCCCACTTGAAATCAATAGTCTTCTTCATATAAGAACCAGCACAAGAAGTATTGAGCATGGATTGATCATTATGAGAAAGCCGAGCATAAAAATTCTGAATGATAACTTCCCTCGGAATGTCATGATTAGGGCATGAATATAACATTAACTTAAGCCTCCCCCAAGCTAGAGCGATACTTTCTCCTTCACGAGGCCAAAAATTATATATATAATTCCGACCACGATGAACTAGATGCATAGGATAAAACTTTTCATGGAATTCCAATTGCAAACGATTCCAGTTCCACGATCCAAGATCATCACATAGCCTATACCATGTCAATGCTTTTCCCTCCAAAGATAAAGGGAAAACCTTCTTCTTAACTTCATCTCCGGGTAAACCTGCAAGCTTAAATAATCCACATATTTCGTTCACATATAAGAGATGCATATCAGGATGTTCAGTTCCATCTCCTGCATAAAGTTTAGCAAGCAAGTGTTCTAGCATACCCGAAGGAATTTCATAAGTAACATTTTCAGTAGGTGTTGTAGGTTGAGGGGTAACTAATTGTGGTTCCGGTCGAGTTGAAGATACCCCGAACAAACCCCTCAAAGGATTGTTCTCCATAGTAGCAAGTAGCAATAAATTTCAGCACGTAGTATAAGTTTTTCCTTACAGATTTCCACTTACCAAGAGCGCTTCATTCCCCAGCAATGGCGCCAGCAAAGATTCTTGATGACCCACAAGTATAGGGGATCAATCGTAGTCCTTTCGATAAGTAAGAGTGTCGAACCCAACGAGGAGCAGAAGGAAATGACAACGGTTTTCAGCAAGGTAATTTCTGCAAGCACTGAAATTGTAGGTAACAGATAATTTGATAGCAAGGTAATTTGTAACGAGCAAGTAACGGTAACGGTAAACAAGATTCAGCAAGGTAGCCCAATCCTTTTGAGGCAAAGGACAGGCAGAACAATCACTAGTAATAGGCAAAGTGTTCTTGAGGGTACACGGGAATTTCGTCTAGTCACTTTTATCATGTTGGTTTGATTCGTGCTCTCTACTTTGATAATTTGAGATGTGGGTGGACCGGTGCTAAGGTGTCATTCTTACTTGAACTAACAACCTACCTATGATTAACCCCCTCGCAAGCATCCGCAACTACGAGAAAAGTATTAAGACAAAGTCTAACCATAGCATTAAACACGTGGATCCAAATCAGCCCCTTACGAAGTAGCGCATAAACTAGGGTTTATGCTTCTGTCACTCTAGCAACCCATCATCTAATAACTACTCCACAATGCATTCCCTTAGGCCCGTGAATGGTGAAGTGTCATGTAGTCGACGTTCACATGACACCACTAAGGGAATCACAACATACATATCATCAAAATATCGAACACATATCAAATTCACATGATTACTCGCAACATGACTTCTCCCGTGACCTCAAGAACAAAGGTAACTACTCACAAATAATAATCATGCTCAAGATCAGAGGAGTAATGAATAGCATAATGGATCTGAACATATAATCTTCCACCAAATAAACCATATAGTAATCAACTACGCAAGGTAATCAACACTACTAGTCACCCACAGATACGAATGTGAGGTTCCGGTACAAAGATTGAACACAAGAGATGAACTAGGGTTTGAGAGGAGACGGTGTTGTTGAAGATTTTGATGAAGATTGGCCTCCCAAAGATGAGAGGGGTGTTGGTGATGACGATAGCTTTGATTTCCCCCTCCGGGAGGGAAGTTCCCTCGGCAGAATCGCTCCGCCGGAGGGCAAAAGTGCTCCTGCCCAAGTTCCGCCTCGAGGCGGCGGTGCTTCATCCCGAAAGTCCTCCTCCTGGCTTTTTTAGGTTTTTTGGGAATATATATCAGAAGATGGGCTCCGGAGGTGGGCCAGGGTGAGCACCACCCACCAGGCTGCGCCAGGGGGTGCCTGGCGTGCCCTGGTGGGTGCTCCTCACCAGGTGGCCCCCCTCCGGTAGATTTTTGCTCCAGTATTTTTTATTAATTCCAAAAACAATCTCCGTAAAGTTTCAGCTTCATTGGAGTTGTACAGAATAGGTATCTCTGACGTGCTTTTCTTGGGTCTAGAATTCCAGCTGCCGGTATTCTCCCTCTTTGTTTAAACCTTGCATATTATGAGAGAAAAGGAATTAGAATCATTCCCCAAAGCATTATTATTCAACAAAACAAAGTAAATAACAGTAGGAAATCATGATGCAAAATGGACGTATCATTCAACAGTTCGTTCCCTGAAAACACAACCAGCACAACTATCTAGAAAAACCCTAGAAGTATCGGTTAGTCCATTATAAAAGATATCATGTATTTCATTTTTCTTAACAGGATGATCAGGCAAAGCATTAAGCAACTAGAGAAGCCTCCCCCAAGCTTGTGGGAGACTTTCTTCTTCAATTTACACAAAGTTAAATATTTCCTGTAAGGTAGCTTGTTTCTTACGAGCAGGACAATATTTTTTAGAGAAGTAGTAGATCATATCTTGGGGACTATGCACACAACCAGGAGTAAGAGTATTGTACCATATCTTAGCATCACCCTTTAATGAGAACGTAAATAACTTAAGGATATAATAGTAGCGAATCTTCTCATCATGAGCAAAGAGGGTGGCTATATCATTCAGATTAGTAAGGTGTGCCACTACAGTTTCAGTTTCATAGCCATGGAAAGGGTCAGATTCAACCAAAGTAATTAACTCTGGGTCGACAGAGATTTTATAATCCTTATCGGTAACAAAGATAGGTGAAGTAGCAAACTTAGTGTCGTCGTTTTCTCACGACAGATGCCATGGGGAGGCTTATCGAAACTGGTTGGGGCCGATGGACGCCGGTGGACTCCGGAAGCGGGATCGGGGACAAACGGTGTGGGACACACGATGTACCCAGGTTCGGGACCCTCCGTGGGAGGTAAGACCCCTAGTCCTGCTAATATGGTTGACGAACTGAGAGGAGGTACAATGGTGCTCCTGGAGCTGTTCTGGTAGAGGAGGAAGAAGGAGCTTGCTTGCTCTCTTTGCCTCTCTACGTGGGAGTGTATGCGTGTGTGCTAGGGAAAGTGATCGCCCCTCTTCAAGGGGGAGCTCCGGGGGCTTTTATAGGCCAACCCCCCGGAATACAATATGAGTAGAAGGCGCCGGAGAGCCCCAGCTGGCGGTCTCTCTAGCCGGCCATGAGGCCCCCGACTGAGGGGTCTTGTTGCTGGTAGGGCCCGCCGGCTGCGTGGTCCCGTCGGGAGCCGTGGGGGGCGCTTGGTAGGTCCCCGTGCCCATCACGTCGCGGCACGGGTCGTCCCTCGGGGCGTCGTCTTGCCGCAGCCGGGCGCGGTCAGCGGTACGGCCGGCCACGTTGTAGCCACGCTGGGGCAGGTAATGCAGTGGTTGAGGGCATGCCGGCACTGTGTCGTTCACCCGGTCGCAGTCGGCCAGGGTCAGAGGCACTGTTGCCTCCACTGTGGCCATGCGGGCGCTGACCCCCGACGCGACGTGGGCCACTATAGCCACGCGTGCCCTGACCGCGGTACCTGCGGCATTGTTGGTTAGCGAGCCAGGGGTCTCTTCCTCTAGCCAGCTAGCCTGTCGCAGCCGGCTGCCGAAGCCGGGCTACAGGGGGAGGCGGCTCGCCCTGTAGTCATTTCGAAAAGTTGGAGAAAAGGCCCGGCAGAGGCTACCCCGGGGTTATCCCCCCGTCAGTAGTCCCCGAAGCAGGGGAGGCCCGCCGGTGGGCTGCGGCGGACTTCGCCGGCTTGAGTCTCGTCTTCTTGTATTATGCGCGATCCAGGAGCCGGGAGACGCGGGAGCGCGGCGGCCGGCTCCATAGCCGGCCGACGCTTCGCAAGGCGCCTCGAATGCCCCGACAGGCAGAGGACATGCTCCACGTGGGGGGCGCAGCGGGCCGCGACCTGACAAGCCACGCGGAGGACAAGACCGGGCCGTGGGGTGGGGCCCGCTTCGGCTGCGGCCTCGTCCCGCGCGCGAGGATCTTCTGCGGCCCGGGCCGTCGGTTGGCGTTCCCGGAACGCAGTAATGCCCTTTCCGCGCGTGGCGGAAGTAGTGGGGATCGTGCGCGGTGGGTCCGCTTCCCACTACCTCCGCGCGGGGGTTTAAATGGGGGGGAGGAGCGGAACGGCGCATTCATTTCCTCTGCCACAGCACTTCGTCTTCGTCGCCCCTCCCCTCCCCGTTTTGAGAGAGATATAGAGAGAGAGAGGAAAAGCGAAGGCTGCGCGCTTGCCATGCCGCCGTCCGCCGTCGTCGGGAGCCGCACCGCGACCGAGCTCTCGCGCCCCGCCGCCGCGGCCACGAAACCCTCGTGGGCAATGGCGAGCAAGGGGGCTTGGGACGACAGTGACGTCGACGAGCATTTCATCGAGCACCTTTGTCACCGCCGCAAGCTGCCGTCGGCGGAGCACCTGGAGGCGCGCATCACCGGGGCGGAGAACGCGCCGGCCCCGCGAGAAGGCGAGGTGGTGATTTTCGCCGAACATTTCCTCTGCGGGCTCGGCCTGCCGGCGAGCACGTTCTTCCGGCGGTTCCTCTCGCGTTTCGGACTGTAGCCGCACCACCTGGCCGCCAACGCCGTCCTGCAGCTGGCGGTGTTCGTCACCCTCTGCGAGGGCTTCCTGGGGGTGGAGCCGCGCCTTGACCTCTGGTGCCGACTCTTCTACCTCAAGCGCCAGACGGTAAAGAGCCCGGCAACCGGCCAGAAGGTCATGACCGCCTGCGGAGACGCCCTGATCCACTTCCGCGGTGGAGCCGGGTTCCCGCAGCTCCCCTTGCAGGATTCGGTGAAGAACTGGCAGAAAGGGTTCTTCTACGTGAAGAACGTGAAGCCGGAGGAGGACTACATCAACCTCCCCGACTTCATCGACCAGCCGCCGGTCGCGATGCTAAACTGGCGGACGGCTCCGGCCCAGTCGCCCGAGACGGCGGACCAGCTCTGCGAGCGCCTGGTGGTGATGACCAGGACGGAGGGGCTGACGGCTGCAGACCTCCTGGCCACGATGGTGGCGCGCCGGGTGCAACCGCTGCAGCGCCGGCCGCACCTCATCAGCCAGATGGGAGTGCGGCGCGACCCGTGCCGGCTCTCCACCAAAGAGCTGAAGGCGGTGCAGGTAGCGAGGAGGGTGAATGCCATATCGGCCGCCAAGATGGACGAGGGCGCATGGCCATGGGGGAAGGCCCCGTACAGCCGGGACTGTCCGGCTCCGCGGGTACATGACGAGCCGTCCCCCACCCCTCTTTTTTCTTTTGAAGTTGGCGCCCCTCCTCGGCCTGAGGATTGAGGGCTTCTCTTGCGTGCAGGTCTTCCCGCAGCTGCAGAACTACGGGGAGCCGGCTGACGACGTGACGGAGTCGGACCCCGAGGAGATTGAGGATGTCGACGATGTGGAGCCGACCGAATCAGAGCGGGCCGGCGCGTCCGGCTCCGGCGGGACGGAGACGGAGACAACCGAGTCGGCGGGTGAGTTCGCTCCCCGATCACTTCTGCGGGACTGGACCGACGACGATGCTGAAACGGAGGGGATGTGCAATGCAGCGGCCCCGGAGGACCCCGAAGCCTTGGGGGACGACACCACGGCGCCGAGGAGGCGCGTTCAACATGCCAACCGCGCGCCCAGCCGGGGCGACGCGGTCGTAGGTGACAGGGGGAAGCAGCCGGCCACCTCCAGGCCGGCCCCCAAACGAGCGGCCAGCGGGCAGCCGGGTGGCAGCCATGGAGGCGGCGGGAAGAATCCGCGGGTCGACCGGTCAGGTCCCGCCAGGCGGGCGGTCCCCGTTACCATCGGGTAAGTTTGTTTTTTCTAAGTACTCGCTTGTTTCTTGGTCGGCCTCCTTTTCTCATCATGCCCATCCAGGGAGCCGCGCAGCCTCCGGAGGGCCGCGACCGCTGAGACGGCGGGGACGGCGCCGTCGAACGCCACTGAGGAGAGGGAGCACGAGGCGTGGCGGGACCTCGAGGCGGCCGAGCGGGAACGGCGGGAAGAGGAGCGCCGTCCGTGGGAGGAGGCGGCGAGGAAGCATCCGCCGGGAAGGGCCAGAATGGAGGCGGCCGGCCAGTCGTGGGAGCCTTTTCCCCTTGGCTGGGAGAGGAGGTCCATGGACAAACACGACCCCGCGCGGCGGGCGTAGGCGGACGCGCGGGCCGAGGAGGGGCGGAGCTGGGCAGCAACACGGCCCTGTAGGGGGGCGGAGGACGTGCCGCCGGGAGCGGAGGAGCCCCCAGAGGTTGTCGTCCTGGGCCCGGAGGTCCCGGCTCCAGAGGTTCCGGCTCCGGAAGCGAGCCGAGCAGGCGCCGCCAGAGGCGGAGCACCGGAGAGCGAGACTGCGGCGTCCGGGTGGGCGGACACCCCGGGCTCGTTAGCTGGGGCACCCGGAACCATGGTGCCGGGAAGGGCGGGTCCCCTGGTGACTACGGCGAAGGGTGCGCCCGGACCCGCCGATGGGGGTCGGCCGCAGGAGACCTGGGCCGCGGCCGGAGCCGCGGCAATTAACGACGCACCGAGCGCGCTTGGGGCTGCGGTGGGTGCCGTCGTCGCGGAGTTTGCCGCCTGTGGCGCCCAGGTGGCGCAAGATGCCCAGGCTGCCAGCAACCGGCTGGTGCACCTTGAGGAATCCGTCGTGGTAAGGGCTCGAAGCCTTGTATTTTTCTTTGGTTTTTTCCAGTGGGGGCGCGCCAGCACACCCACTGGGAGTAGCCCCCGGTACTCGGGCCAGTTGGGACGCAGGCGGGTCGAGTCTAATGGCGTCTTTGCTTCTGTGTTCTTTGCAGGCTGCACACGATCGTCGGGTGGCCGCGTACAACACGCTGCTAGGCTTGTATCGTGGGGCCAAGAGCCGGCTGTCTGTTCTGTCCGCCGACCTGCAAGGTAAGGTTCTTGCGAATTTCTAGTGGGGGCGCGCGAGCGCACCCACTGGGTGTAGCCCCCGGGATTCAGGCCGGCTACTCCGAAGGCGGGCTGAATCCCTTTCTTTGTTTGCTTTCTGACAGAGGTGTCCTCATCCCGGGCAGCTACCCACACCGAGACGGCCAGCCTCCGTCGCCAGGTGGTGCAACTTGGCGAACGGCGGGACCTCCTGACTGCGGAGTGCGACCGGCTCCGCCAGGATGCGGATCGGGCACGGGCGGAGAAGGATGCGCGCGAGGCGGCCCACCGCCGAGAGCTGGAGGAGCAGGAGGCGGCTCTTCGCCGGGAGTCGGAGGAGCAGGAGACGGTCCACCGCCAGGAGCTGGAGGACAAGGACGCCTTGCTGGCGAAGGCGGCCGAGGAGGTGCAGACGGCCCGGGCCGAGCACGAGCGCCGGCTCCAGGAGTGGTCGGCCACGGAGACCGCGCTGCAGGAGCAAGGGCACGAAGTGGACCGGCTTCTGGCCGGTAAGTTTCGTTGTCTTGCTTTTCCCCGCTCGTTTCTTTTAGGGTACTTGGTTTCCTTCGTTGTTCATTCCGCATCCCCTTCTCCCTTAGGGCTTTTCCCAGGCATGCAGGGAGCCGTGGAGGCGGCCGTGGAGGCCCACCGCGAGGAGCAGCGGGCGCAGGGAGTCCCCGTCGGGAAGCTTGCCGCCTGGACGCTAGATGAGGTGGGGATCGCCGCCAGGGCGCGTCTGACCGAGGTGGTCCGGGCACTGAAGCGGCTCCAGGCGGCCGGCACGGAGCTGGTTCGCACCCTCTAGCCAGACGCGGTGGAGCCGAACTTCATGAGCCGGCTGTCGAGGTGGCTGGAATTCGGGACCGCGCGGGTGAATGCCTGGAGGGCCTCCGCCGCGCGCGCTGGAGCGGCCATGGCGCTTCGCATTGCGAGGTCATGGTACCCCGAGCTGGACTTGGAGCTGCTTATGGCCCAGCGGGCCGGCACTGATGCGGAGCTGGAGGCGGCTGCCGATGCGCTGGCCGTGCGGGCCAGCGACCTCGCTTCCTTTGCCGCGTGGGACGAGTACGTCCCGGAGCGCACGGCAGACGGCAAGGTGATCCCGGAGGACCCGTTCACGCTCTCCCTTGATGACCCGGAGGGTAGTGCCGGGGAGACGGGCGACGGAGATGCCGGGTCCAGCACCGACGACTACGCCGACTCCGAGATGGCTCATGACTTGGACGCGGGGGCCGACACGGATCGTGCCGTGGCCAAGGACAGGGCCTCTACTTCAGCCGCCGAGGAGAATGCCGGGGGAGAAGACGGCGCCTCCGCTATTTAGGGTCTTCTTTCTTTCCTGTATTTTGTTAAACTGCAATTCCACCCACTGGGGGTGTAAATGTAATGAACTTGTGGCCGTGGGCCGTTCACGCTTTTTGTGTATATAAGTTTATGTTTTTGGTTCCCAAAGTTTTTTATGCGTGCCGACTCGGCCTTAGCCTTTTGCCCTTTTGGCTCTGTCTACCCAAAGCCTTGTCCCCTTCGGTATCAGCCCCGCCAGCCGGACAGCCGGGAGCCGGTCTGTAACTGGGACGGGGTGTCCGCCTCGGGGGAGTCGGTCGTGAGTTTGAGAGCCGCGAGGATGTTTCGGCTAAGGTGAGTGGCAGATGCTAAGGAAAGTATTTCGGCTAGCCCTAGCCGGCGACCCCTTATGACCGTTTTTCGTGTGTGCTAAGTTTACCGTCCCGAGAATCCACTAGCCGGACAGCCGGGAGCCTGTCTGTAGCTGGGAGGGGTGGGAGGGTTTTTCTTTAGTTCACATTACTTGACCAGCTTCGGGGAGCGACGTCAAGGCTAGCCGGCTAGCCCCCGAGACCGTGGGCCGGGTCCGGGAGCCGGTGAGTGAGGCGAACTGCTTTGGAAGGAAACGAAAGAGGCGTGCCCCAAGAGCTGGCTTGGGGCACCCGTTGCATTCATAAGCCCAAAAGGGAACATACATACATACACTGGTCCATAGTAGTAAAACGGACGGAGGAGCGCCGCGTTCCACGGGCGCTCCGTCTCCTCGCCGGAGGCGTCTCTCTTGCGCTTCTGTGGCTTCTGAGCATCTATTAGATAGTACGCGTTGTTGTGTCGCGCCTTGCTGATGATGAACGGGCCCTCCCATGGGGAGGACAGCTTGTGCTGGCTGGCGGTTCGCTGGATCCACCTAAGCACCAGGTCCCCCTCGCGAAAGGAGAGGGGCCGGATCGGCTTGCTGTGGTAATGCCGGAGCTTCTGCTGGTAGATAGCCGTTCGGCTCAGCGCTAGCTCGCGGGCCTCCTCTAGGAGGTCGACGCCGTCCTCCCTTTCCTCTTTTGCGTCCGTCTCCGTGTACAGGGTGACGCGAGGCGAGTCGAACTCGATGTCCTTGGGGATGACCGCCTCGGACCCGTACACGAGGAAGAAGGGCGTGAAACAGGTTGATCGGTTGGGCGTGGTTCTGAGGCTCCACAAGACGGCCGGTAGTTCTTCGATCCTGCAGCCGGCTGATCGGACGAGCGGTGCCACGAGCCAGGGCTTGATGCCGGCCAGGATTAAGCCGTTAGACCTTTCAGCCTGGCCATTCGACTGCGGGTGGGCGACGGAGGCCAGGTCGAGCCGGATGCCTTGCTTGGCGCAGAAACGCGCTAGCGCGCCCTTGGCGAAATTGGTGCCATTGTCGGTCATGATGCTGTGCGGGACGCCGTAGCGGACCGTTATGTCTTCGATGAATCGGACGGCGGTGGGGCCGTCCAACTTCTTGATGGGTCTGGCCTCGATCCACTTTGTGAACTTGTCGACGGCTACCAGTAAATGCGTCATGCCGCCTCGAGCGGTCTTGAATGGCCCGACCATGTCGAGCCCCCAAACGGCAAAGGGCCACGACAGTGGGATGGTTTTGAACGCCGCAGGCGACAGGTGGCTTTGCGCGCGGAAACGCTGGCACCCTTCGCACCTGTCGACGAGCTGTGTCGCCTCCTCTAGTGCAGTTGGCCACCAGGGTCTTCGAGGCGGCGTGGTGCCCGCACTCGCCCTGGTGGATGTCTCGGAGGATCTCTTGGCCCTTCTCGGCCTCGACGCAGCGTTGGTACACGCCGGTTGCGCTGTGGTTGACCAGCTCACGGTTGATGATGTTGTAGGCGGGGGCCCGGCGTTGGATCTGCCAAGCTTTGTCCTCGTCGGGGGGGGAGCTCGTCGCGCAAGAGGAATGCCAAGATCGGTTGGGCCCACGACGGAGCCGATACCGAGGCCGGCTCCGGCTCGGGCTGGAGATTCTTGGCAGCCGGAGCTCCCGGGTCCGTCGACGGAGCCCCCGGGCCTGGCTGGTCGACAGCCATCATGACGGCTGCGGGCTCGGAGCCGACAGTCGTCGGCATGGCAGCAGCTGGGGCCGGGGCAGTCGGCGGAGCCGGTGGAACCGTTGGAACCGGCGGAGCCCTCGGGCCCGTCGAGGATCCGGCAGGATCCGCGGGCACGAAGATGGACTCCGACTCGGCGGAGGGTTTGATCGACGGCTTGCGCAGCTGCTCGAGGGAGACACCAGCCGGGATGGCCTGGCGGGTGGAGCTGATTTTGGCCAAGGCGTCTGCCGCCTCGTTGTCCGCCCGGGGGACGAGATGGAACTCACAGCCCACGAAGGAGCCGGTAAGCTGCTGGACGAGGAAACGGTAGCTGGCCATGTTGGCGTCCCTGGCTTCCCATTCTCCAGAGACCTGCTGCACCACTAGGTCGGAGTCGCCGAAATACAAGATGCGCCGGATGCCGATTTCCTTGGCGAGCCGGAGGCCGTGGACGAGTGCCTCGTACTCGGCCACGTTGTTGGAGGCGGCGAAGTGGATTTGAAGCGCATACTTGAGTTGGTCTCCTTTCGGAGATGACAGGACGATGCCGGCACCCAGACCGGTTCGCATCTTCAAGCCGTCGAAGTGCATGCGCCAGTGTGTGGAGTCCGGGGGAGGCGGCACGAACTGGGTCTCAGCCCAGTCGACGAGTAAGTTGTCCATCGCTTGCGACTTGATGGTGGTGCGCGGCTCGTATCGGATCTCGTAGTCAGCGAGGGCGATTGCCCATTTGGCGATCCGGCCGGTGGCGTCCCGGCCGCTCATGATCTCGCCCAGCGGCGCCGTGCTCACCATGGTGATGGTATGCTCTTGGAAATACTGCTTAATCTTCTGGGCGGCGAAGTATATGCCGTAGCACATCTTCTGGTAGTGGGAGTAGGTTTGCTTGGAGGCGGAGAGGACCTCGCTGAGGTAGTAGACGGCGCGCTGGACTGGCAGCGCCCTGCCCTCCTCCAACCGCTCCACTACCAGGACGACGCTGATGACGCGCGTGGTCGCCGCGATGTATGCGAGCAGGGGCTCCTTCTTAGCCGGCGCGGCCAGGATGGGCGCGCTGGTGAGGACTCGTTTGAGGTCGCGGAATGCCTCAACCGCCTAGTCGGTCCACTCGAACTTGGCCGGCTTCCTTGTGGGGTCGTGGCCCGGCTCGATTAGGGCCATCTTCCGCATGAGCTGGTAGAGGGGCAGGGCCTTATCCCCCAGCCGGCTGACGAATCGGCTGAGCGAGGCGAGGCAGCCGGTGAAATTCTGGATGTCGCGGAGCCGGGTCGGCTTGGGCATTCGCTTGATCGCCCTGATCTTCTCTGGGTTAGCTTCGATGCCGCGAGCGGACACGAAGAAACCCAGGAGTTGGCCTGCCAGGACGCCGAAAACGCATTTCTCCAGGTTGAGCTTGACCTTGTATTCGCGCAGGTTGGAGAAGGTCTCCCGGAGGTCGTCAAGGAGGCTGAAATGCTTCTTGGTTTTGACGACGATGTCGTCAACATAGACATGGACATTCCTGCCGATCTGCGGCAGGAGGCACTTCTGCATGCAGCACTGGAAGGTGGCGCCTGCATTCTTCAGGCCGAAGGACATGGTGATGTAGCAGTAGGTCCCGAAAGGGGTGATGAAGGAGGTCTTCAGCCGGTCGGCTGGGTCCATCTTGATCTGGTGGTAGCCTGAGTAGGCGTCCAGGAAAGACAGTAGATCGCAGCCGGCCGTGGAGTCGATAACTTGATCGATCCGCGGCAGGGCGAACGGGTCCTTGGGACATGCCTTGTTCAGGCTCGTGTAGTCGATGCACATGCGCCAAGTCTTGTTTTTCTTCAGCACCAGGACTGGGTTGGCCAGCCAGTCCGGGTGGAACACTTCCATGATGAAGCCGGCTGCGAGCAGCCGGGCGATCTCCTCGGAGAAACGGCGCAGGGGTTACTTGACTGGCTTCGCATCCGGCCGGACATGAAGTTTGTGCTCGGCATACTTTCTCGGAACACCTGGCATGTCTTTGGGAGACCATGCAAAGATGTCCCGATTGTCACGGAGGAAGTCGACGAGCTCGCCTTCCTATTTGCTGCTGAGGTTGGCGCCGATGGTGACGCAGTGCTTGGGGTTAGCCGGGTCGAGCGGCACTTGCTTGGTATCCTTGGACGGCTGGAACGACGCCTCGTTGGCCGACTGGGACGGAGGAGCCGGCACGGATGGCTGGTCGGAGGCGTGAGCCACGAGCCGGTCGAGCTGCTGCCTCTCCTCCGCTATCTCCAGGGCCTCGGCCAGCCGGCTGCCGTCGCGCGCGCACTCGATCGACATCTTGTAGTCGCCGGTGATGGTGATGATGCCCTTGAGACCCGGCATCTTGAGCTTGAGGTAGGCATAATGGGGGATCGCCATGAACTTGACGAGGGCCGGCCTGCCCAGCAGCGCGTGGTACGGACTGTCGAGGTCCACCACCTCGAACCATATCGGCTCGCGGCGGAAGTGGCTCTTGTCGCCGAAGAGAACGTGGAGCTCGATCTTGCCGATGGGGGTGCAGGACTTTCCCGGCACGATGCCGTGAAAAACAGTCCGGCTCGCCCGCAGGTCTTTCTCCCCAAGCCCCAGTTTGAGCAGCGTGCCGCGATAGAGGATGTTGATGCTGCTGCCCCCGTCGATCAACACCCGTGAGAAACGGCAGGTGCGCCTCTCGGAGGCGATGGTGGGATCGAGGACGAGGGCGTAGCTGCCGGGGTTTGGCATCACGGCCGGGTGGTCCGCCCGGCTCCAGGTGACCGGCTTCTCGGACCAGTGCATGAACTGGGGGACCGACGGGACGGTGGCGTTCACCTCGTGCCGGCGCTGGCGCACGCTGTGCTTGTCGGTTCCTTCGCTGGTGAAGACGACGTAGGACCTGTCCTGGTTGGGGAACTGGCCGTGGAGGCGGCCGTCGTTGGCCGCCGGGGCCGGAGCAGGCGGCTGGGCCGGAGACGGCGCGTGGGGAGCCACAGGCGGGGGAACCGGAAGGCCCTCGCCCCGAGCTAGCCGCTGGGAGAAGCTGCATTGCCGGAGCGTGTGAGTGGACGGCTTGGCCCCGGAGTGCATCTTGCAGGGTGCGTCGAGCATCTGCTCCAAGGTGAGCTTGGGCTGCCAGGCGTTCTTGCCGGTTCGCTGATGCTGGCTGGAGGCCTGGGCAGCCGGCTGCTCTTCTTCGATGGTGGCGACCTGCCGGCTCCTGTAGCGGGGATCCGGCTGGTCGCATTTGCACTTGTTGTTCTGCTGCTGCCGGTTGTCGGCAGCCTCCCGCGGCGCGGCAGGCGGCGGGGTTGGCTTGGCTGGCGTGGTGACCTTCATCCGCATTGCGGAGTCGGCCGTGGCGTACTTGTCTGCCTTGGCTATCAGATCCGCCAGGGTAGCCGGCTCGGAGCACAAGAGCTTGTGCTTGAGGTGGGTGCCGTCGCGGCAACCCTCGATGAAATACTGGATGGCCTGCACCTCGTGCACTCCCTCGCAGGAGTTGCGGAGCTCGGTCCAGTGCGTGAAGTAGTCGCGGAGGGACTCGTCCGGCCCCTGGACGCACATGGCCAGCTCACGGGGCCGGCCCGGCCGCTTGTAGGTGCCGGTGAAGTTGCGGACGAATGCCTCCTCGAAGTCCGTCCAGGTGTTGATGCTGCCGGCGGATAGGCTGTTGAGCCAGGTCCGGGCCGAGCCGATCAGCATGAGGGGGACGTAGTGCACGGCTACTCGCTTGTTCCCCCTGGCTATGCCGACTGCGGTGGTGTAGTCGACCAGCCAGTCTTCCGGCTTGGCTGTGCCGTTGTACTTCGGGGTGTCGCGAGGGAGCGTGAAGCCGGTCGGGAACGGCTCGTTGCGGATCCGAGGGCCGAAGCATGCCGGGCCGATCAGACCCTCCTCCTCCACGAGGGCGGACTGCGCCAGCCGGTCGATGCGGGTCCGGGCGTCGTTCTCATGGACAACCGACGCGGGCGAGCGCGCGCGCTCCCGCCGCGGGGGCGGGGTATGGTCCCGACTGCGCCGGGTGCCGCCAGCCGGAACGTCGCTACGCCGGCTATTGACGGCCGGCGGCTCGTCTCTCAGCCGGGAGCGTCCGTTGTGAGACCCAGCGCCCCGCCGGCTGGAGCCGCGGGGGGAAGAGGCTTGCTGGACCGGCCGGCGCTGGCCAGCAGTTGGCGGGGCGTCCCCCTCGGGGACAGGAATCTCGGAGCCGGCGTTGATGTCATCGAGCCGGGCCTGCTGGGCGTTGGCGGTGGCGATAAGGTCTTGGATGTGTCAGTCCTACTGCTCTCGCTTTTCACACACCAGGTCGGCGAGGTCGGCGTAGGCCACCTGGGCGGCCCTTAGGTTGGCAGCCGGCGTGTCGTAGGTGGGGAGCCTGCCATCGAGGATTTCCGCGACCACACGGCCGCGGTTTGCGGACGTCGCCGCGCCGGCTGGGCTCGTTGCCGGTGGGGGTGAGGCCGTAGGCGGAGTTGTACTCGCGCTGCGCGGACTCCATCCGGCACTTGGTGGTGGCGAGCATGGTCGCCTCGTTGAGCAGCAGCCGGCGAGCAGCCTCCAGCTCAGCAGAAGCCGTGGCTGGGTTCGTTGTAGGTGCGACGGGGGTGCTGAGGCCCCGAAGCACGGAGCCGAGGGGGTCGGAGGTGCCGGCGCGAGCGGCCGCGGCGGTCGCCTCCGCCTCCGCCCTGGCACGGCCGAAGGTCGTGGAGGAGCTGGTGGCCATTACCCCCGCGCGGACGCGCTAGTCGTTGGCATCGCCTGGGGCGAGTGCGCCCATAGACGAGGGCGGGTCGAGGCAGTCGAGCACCTGGCTAGGGTACTCGTCGGCAGATGGCTCGTCGGTGAGGCTCAGCCTGCCGACGCGCTCGGTGAGGGTGGTGACGTCGAGCAGAGGGTCGCTGCCGCGCCCCTCGTCGGAGAGGCCGGCAGCGTTGTCCGCAGGGCCGATGGGAACGGGGTCCCGCCCCACGGGAGGAAGCCCCACGAGTGTGCAGTTCCGCCCGGACGCGGGGCGGCCGGGGGAGGTGGTGAAGGGTCCCGCCCGGAGTGTGACTCCGGCCGGCGCTGCGGACGGCCCCACGGTGGGCGCCAACTGTCGTTGTTTTCTCACGACAGATGCCATGGGTAGGCTTATTGAGAGTGGTTGGGGCCGATGGACGCCGGTGGACTCCGGGAGCGGGATCGGGGACAAACGGTGCGGGACACACGATGTACCCAGGTTCGGGGCCCTCCGTGGGAGGTAACCCCCTACTCCTGCTAATATGGTTGACGAACTGAGAGGAGGTACAATGGTGCTCCGGGAGCTGTTCGGGTAGAGGAGGAAGAAGGAGCTTGCTTGCTCCATTTGCGTCTCTACGTGGGAGTGTATGCGTGTGTGCTAGGGAAAGTGGTCGCCCCTCTGCATGGGGGAGCTTCGGGGGCTTTTATAGGCCAACCCCCCGGAATACAATATGAGTAGAAGGCGCCGGAGGGCCCCAGCTGGCGGTCTCTCTAGCCGGCCATGGGGCCCCTGGCTAAGGGGTCTTGTTGCTGGTAGGGCCCGCCCGCTGCGGGGTCCCGTCGGGAGCCGTGGGGGGCCCGCCTGGTAGGTCCCCGTGCCCGTCTCGTCGCGGCACGGGTCGTCCCTCGGGGCGTCGTCTTGTGGCAGCCGGGCGCGGTGAGCGGTACGGCTGGCCGCGCTGTAGCCACGCCGGGGCAGGTAATGGAGTGGTTGAGGGTGTGCCAGCACTGTGCCATTCGCCCGGTCGCAGTCGGCCAGGGTCAGAGGCATTGTTGCCTCCACTGTGGCCATCCGGGCGCTGACCCCCGACGCGACGTGGGCCACTATAGCCACGCGTGCCCTGACCGCGGTACCTGCGGCATCATCGGCTAGCGAGCCAGGGGTCTCTGCCTCTAGCCGGCTGGCCCGTCGCAGCCGGCTACCGGAGCCGGGCTACAGGGGGAGACGGCTCGCCCTGTAGTCATTTCGAAAAGTTGGAGAAAAGGCCCGACAGAGGCTACCCCGGGGTTATCCCCCCGTCACTTAGGATCACATTTCATTCTAGCATTCAGAGTCTTTTCCTTATACTTGCGTAGCAATTTCTTAAGATCGTTTCTATCCTTGCTAGAAAGAATTTCTCTAGTTATCTCTTCGTCCATAACATAACCTTCAGGTATCTTAGGCATTTCAAACTTAGTAGAGCTAGGACTAGTAGGTGTTTCATAGTCATCATCAGTTTCATAAGCTTCATCAGTTTCAGCAATCTCATCAGTTTCAGTTGTTTCATTCTCTTTAGCTCTAGCAATTTGTTCATCAAGAAATTCTCCTAGTGGCACATTATCATCAAGCATGGTACTTGCATCATCAATAGCATAATTAATAGAAGAGGTAGCATAATCAATAACTTGTGACATATCAGGATTACTAGCATGTGGTGGTGTTGCAAGCTTACTCATAACAGAAGGTGAATCAAGTGCTCCCCGGCAACGGCGTGAGAAAAAGGGTCTTGATAACCACAAGTATAGGGGATCGCAACAATTTTCGAGGGTAGAGTATTCAACCCAAATGTATGGATTCGACACAAGGGGAGCCAAAGAATACTTGAGAGTATTAGTAGTTGAGTTGTCAATTCAACCACACCTGGAGTTAAATATCTGCAGCAGAGTGATCGCTAGCATAGTAATATGATAGTTTGGTAGCAGTAGCAACAGTAACAGTAGCGGTAACAGTAGTAGCAATAGTTTTGTAGCAGTTGGAACAGCAGCAGCAATAGTAACTTAGCAAGAACAATAAGTGGAAAGCTCGTAGGCACTGGATCGGTAACTCGTTGGATGATATTCATCATATAACAGTCATAACCTAGGGCGACACAGAACTAGCTCCAGTTCATTAATGTAATGTAGGCATGTATTCCGTAAATAGTCATACGTGCTTATGGAAAAGAACTTGCATGACATCTTTTGTCCTACCTTCCCATGGCAGCGGGGTCCATAAGGAAACTAAGGGATATTAAGGCCTCCTTTTAATAGAGAACCGGAACAAAGCATTAACACATGGTGAATACATGAACTCCTCAAACTATGGTCATCACCGCGAAGTATCCCAAATATTGTCACTATGGGGTTGACGGATCATAACACGTAATAGGTCCATATGACTAGGCAAGATCGGATCAAGAACATAGATATAAAGATGATAACATAAACGGTTCAGTTCTGAAATCATGGCACTCGCGCCCTAGTGACAAGCATTAAGCATAGCAAAGTCATAGCAACATCAATCTCATAACATAGTGGATACTAGGGATCAAGCCCTAACAAAACTAACTCGATTACATGATGATTCCCATCCAACTCCTAACCGACCAGCAAGCCTACGAAGGAATTACTCACTCCCGGTGGGGAGCATCATGGAATTGGCGATGGAGAAGGGTTGGTGATGATGAAGACCGAAGATTCCCCTCTCCGGAGCCCCAAACGGGCTCCAGATCTGGCCTCCCGATGAAGAACAGGAGGTGGCGGCGGTTTCGTATCGTAAAACCCGATGAAACTTTCTCTCAGATTTTTTTTCTCCGAAAATAGGAATTTATAGTGGCGGAATTAGGGCAAGTGGGGCCACGAGGTGGGCACAACCCACCAGGGCGCGCCCAGGGGGCCTGGCGCGCCCTGGTGGGTGCTGGCCACCCTGGCCCCCCTCTTCGGTGTATTTTGGCTCCAATAATTCACATATATTCTGAAATAATTCTCCAAAAAGTTCCGTTCCATTCCGAGAACTTTTATTTCTGCACAAAAACAACACCATGGTAGTTCTGCTGAAAACAGCGTTAGTCCGGGTTAGTTCCATTCAAATCATGCAAATTAGAGTCCAAAACAAGGGCAAAAGGGTGAGGAAAAGTAGATACGTTGGAGACGTATCAAGGGGAAGATAAGAGGAATGGAAGAGGTAAAACTTAGTTGCTTCTTTGACAAACAAGTGAAACCAACGAAACTTGAAGGTTGCAACGAGATGAAGAATGACATGATGAACGAGCAAGAATTGAAACGAAATTTGGGCAACACTCCGGTAGAAAAGAGAGGCAAGACTTGATAAGATGGAAATAACTTGATAAGAGGACACAACACTCCGGTTAAATTGTCAAACAAGGAAAAAGAACATGATCTTGATAAAACGATATGATGGTTCAAAGAGAGCAACATCACAACGCCTCCGGAACAAAAGAATAGAAGCTATATCGTTGGAAAGAAAAGAACGGAGAATAAAATACAACTTCTACCACAATTGGATTTGGAAAGCATCCTTACATGGAAGGGTTGAACGGAGTTGTTTAAAAATCAACAACGAAAAGAAAAGCTTGTTGTGGGCCTATGGAAAACATCTCTAAATTATGAGGTGACAACCGACCACTAACGGAAAAAAATTGGTTGCTTGGGAGCAACAAGATGTGCAAAACTTCTTTCACCAAGAGGATACACTGAAAACTTGGATCTTGATAAGCACCATGATAGCAACAATCCTTAGGAAAGACTTTAGGTATCCAATCCAAGATAACTTCGAGAACAAAATGATGGGTTTAAATATCTCATTCTTGAAACAAATACTCTTCGAGACTCCTCATGAATCAAGAATGCTATAACACCATCTCCCAATATAAGGAAGATTGAATTGCAATTTTAAATGCAAGATAAATAATACTTGAGGTACTACCACAAGATTCTTGAAGAACACTTTGAGAAAGAATTACATCCTTAACGAACCACCATGAGGAACCTCCGTATACAAAAGAATGATCAGAAGAAATGAAGCTTGAAAAGAATAAGATGAATCCTTGCAAAGATTTAGATGGAGCTTCGCGACGGGATAATTGGGAAAGACTTGGAACTCCGGAAAAGAAATGATGAGCACTTGGGATAAGGAATTTAATATCATGAACAACCTCCGGAGGAAGGACTGAAATGACCTCAAGGAAAACAAGACTAAGAATTATGTTATGCTTATCCTTCACCAAGTTAAATGGATGACAAGCAACAAATTTTGCATACTGCTTATTCTTCTTGAAAAGATTGAGGAGAGATAAGAGCACAAACTTGAAGAAGTCTTCAACCAAACACCGATAAGAATTTGCAAATGAATGAGGATACTACGAACGAATGGAGGTACATGAAAACCAAGAGAACATGATCCGTCTAATAGAAAACTTTAATGAAGCACTGGAATAATTGAGATACGAATGAAGAGACAACAATTGGGAAGAATTTGAGAACGAAAGCTCAAAGCTGAGAACAAAGAAATCTTCTGAAATGATGGCCTTCGGAGGATCGAGAAATCAAAACAACTGTGAAATGATCCGGATAGATATGAAAGGAATTTTCTCATGATCGAAAACAATTTGAGAGGATAGCAGGAAGCTGAAACCATGAATCTCTGAGAAAGGACCAAGATTTAAAAGAAACTCTTCTTCGGTCTTCAACTCTGAGAACGATGACGAGCAACGCCACCAAAAATTACTGAAACACTCCGGAATAATGAATAAGGAAAGGTTGAGCAGTGATGAAAAAATAATTCAAAGCGATCTTGGAGAAGGAATATGACTGATGAAAATCATTCTTACGTTATATTTGAAAGGAACTTGAGGACATCTCCGGGAAGATTAGAAGAGCCACGCAAGATCCTGGGAAAAACTTGTGGGTTATGGGCCCACTCAAAGGAACACCATTGAATCGATTGCTTAGAAGGAGAGATTGCACCGGAACAATTGCAAACTTGATGAGGTGAGAACTTGAAAATAATTTGAAAAGATTTTGAATGAAAACACGAATCTTCTGAGATATGCTGAAAACTCCAGATAGAATAGAGAGGTGAATCAACGAGAGAGTCTTGGATAAGAATTTCCAACACGGAAAAGCATTTAAAGGATGAAAAGGAATGATGAACACCGAGACGTTGAATCAAATCCACCGGGGAAGAAAACAAGAACAAAGAATGATGAACTTGAGCACTTGAGCATCTTCACAATGTCGTCGTTTTCTCACAGGGGGTGCCGCAAGGACGGCAGATGCCACGGGGTGGCTTGATAGGTGAGAGCAAGGCTGCCGTGGAGATCCGGGACGGGTATGCGAATAGCACGCGGTGGTTTACCCAGGTTCGGGGCTCTCCAGAGAGATAATACCCCTACTCCTGCATATCTGTATATATGTGGTGTATATCTAGTACAGGGTTGCTCCTGGAGCTGTATCTGAGGAGGAAGAGGGAGCTGCGAGCTCCTTTCCATGGTCTCATGTGTATGCATGCGTGGGCATGAGTGAGAGGGGGAGGATGAGAGGAGGCCTCCCGTGAGTGTGTGTGTCGAGGATCCCCTGGTGCCTCTTATATAGGGAGGCCCAGGGGACAAGGGGTGGCCCACCAGCCAACTATCTACTATTGGAGATGACAAGTGATGCAGGCTACAGTGCGCCACTATTGGAGCGCAGTGAAGTGACAGGTGACGGGTGCACAGCGGGGCCCTATTCGCCAATAGTGCCCAACTGTAGCGGGATGGCAGGCTCTGCAGTCCGTCAGCCACAGTGTTGTCAGCTCGTGTCCGACGGGACGCCGGGAGTTGACTTTGTCGGGCCGCAGCCGGCAGCCGGACAGGAGGAGCCGGACAGGAGCAGCCGGACTGGAGGAGCCGGACTGGAGGAGCCGGACAGGAGGAGCCGGACAGCAGGAGCCGGACAGGAGCAGCCGGACTGGAGGAGCCGGACTGGAGGAGCCGGACAGGAACAGCCGGACTGGAGGAGCCGGACAGCTACAGTGTCGCCAGGAGGTGCCGGACAGGAGGAGCCGGACAGCTACAGTGTCGTCAGCTACCTTCTTCGTTTGTCTTGCCAATTCGTCAGGCCTGGCTTACCGGGGTGGCCCCCCTGGTGTTTTCAAATGTTGAGTCGTCTCCTTGAGCCTACCCGGGGGTAATCCCCCCGACACATAATGAATCATCGGATACAATACGGAAGAAAAGATACAAGAAGCATCAATGAAATGAAAAGCACTTGCATGATAATTTATTCATTGAAGAAAAAGGGCGGGTGGGTGGGGAAAAACAAAGAAAAACTTAGATAGATGAAAAGAACTCCGGAACGAATTATGAGGATTGATCTTGCAAATATTGGAAAAGATTGAATTATTTGACGAGAAGCACACCGGTTAGGAATTAGATTTGACATGACAATTTGATTGAGCAAAAGGATTAGCATTCACATAGAAATATGAGAACATAGCTTAGGAAAGATATGAAATCACCACTTGACATCAAAGCAACTCGAATTACCAAACTCGAAAACCAAAACAAAGGATGAGGCTTGCAAAATTAAGCCGGAAACAATTACATAACCCATTATGCATTTGTTGAAGAGATAATTCTAGGTAACTACTTGAATTCCCACCTAAGAACTTCCGAAATCTTTGGTTATGCAATCGGGTCCACGGATACACGGAGTAAAATCCATCACTCAACTCCTAGCAGTAATACTACTGTCCAGTGTATCAGATCCGTCAACACACAACCAGAGGCCTCAGAAATTCATCTACCTTAGACCCTCATAATCACAACGATACTAAACATGGCAGTACATGTGATCCCGCTCCCCAATACTGGGTGCCGCCACACTCTTCTCGCCACAAATAGTATTGAAGCAATTTCGAACATCCGCGTCCTGACATACTAAGAAAACTAAACGATAACGATGTGTCAAGAACCCCTTGGAGCTCTACTCCCTGGAAACAGGAGGCACCAAGTACAGAATTCCGTCACATCGACATCATAGAGATTCCAAAATACACGCGTGATCCTAAAAAAAATTGAGTGAGAAGAGGTTAGAATTAAAATTCCTACGTCATGATTCCTCGCCAGAGCATAGAAGAGGAGTAAAAAGAATCCTAGTCTCCGATATATAACTAGACTTAAAGTAGTTTTTTACTAGACTCGAGTCAGCCAAGTTCGATCAATCAAGCGGGATCCTAGGTCGAAACCTGGCTCTGATACCAACTTGTCACGCCCAAGATGCAGTCCTATCCTTATTTTGGCAGGAGGGCCTCGATAGGGATAGAAGCACATCTCGTCGTTTCACAAGAATGGGTATCGTTACAAGTACATGTAAAGAGGAGATGAGTATATGGCATTGGCTTACACTCGCCACAAGCTACATCAAGATCACATCAATACATCAACGTATTCAAACATCATACATAAGAGTAGGGTCCGACAACGGACGAAATCAAACAATAAAAGCGACATCCATCCTTGCTATGCCAGGCTGCCGGCCTGGAACCCATCCTAGATCGATCAAGAAGAAGAAGGACTCCAAATAAAACAAGCATCGCGCTCACGTCAAAGCATCGCATTACCTGTACCTGCAACTATTGTTGTAGTAATCTGTGAGCCACAGAGACTCAGCAATCTCATTTCAAGGGGTATCAAGAGTAGCAAAGCTTAATGGGTGAGATATGGATAAGTGGTGAGGCTGTAACAAGCACTAAGCATTTATTTGAGTGGCTAACTTAGGAAAAACAAGAATAAGTTGGGTGGTCTACGCATAACGGACATGAACTAGTAATGATCACTAAGTGATCCTAAACACCTACTTATGAATCAAACATAACCCCACCGGGTTCTCTCTCGGAGCAGACCTCACGAGAAGAGATGGTCACGGTTACGCACACGGTTGGAGTATTTTATTTGAGTTTACTTCAAGTTTTCTATGACCGAATGTTAAACAAAATTTCCAAGTTGCCACATAACCGAGGGCGCGGCTCTCATGAAAGATCTAAACCTACAGGGGTGCTCCAACTAGTCCATCACAAACTACCACAAGCTGCGTGAAACAACCTCAACCACGGAAAACACGTAGTCTCCTCGGAAATTCCGGTGGAAAACCTCAACCTCGAGATAGCCCAAAGTATCCTCGGAATCCCGTGCACAAGACATTCGAGAAGGGTAAAACAAATCCAGCAAGGCTGCCCAACATGGCGACGAACCCGATAGGAGCCGCGTATCTCGTTCTCAGGACACAATCGGATGAGCGCAGCGTACAGTGGCCTGATAGAAATCACCCGAGATGCCCAGGGTTGGCCCTGCAAACGACTCTAGTTTGGACCAACACTCATGAGGAGCACTGGCCCGGGGGTTTATTAATTATCCGCGGGTGTCGGCGGGTGCCTATGCTTTTTATTAGTTATTAGGAAAATGTAGTACCAATGTTTGGCCTTGCCGGATGAGTTTTATCACAAAACGAAAATCAAGGGGTCCCCATAACAACCCCAAGCATGTTAGGAGCGCTCAATATGGAACATAACACCGGTACACAAGTAGCTAGGGCAGCAAAGGTGGAACAAAACACCGAGCATAAGGCTAAGCCTTCCACCTTTTACCAAGTATATATGTGCATTAAATTAAATAGCAATAATATTGTGATATATCAAAACATCCATGTTGTCACATGGAAACAACCTGCACCTGCAACTAGCAACGCTATAAGAATGGCTGAGCAAGTGGTAACATAGCCAAACAAAGGTTTGCTGGGATGTGGAGGGGTTAGAGGCTTTTCATGGCAATGTTGGGAGGCTTATCATACAAATGGTAGGTAACGTGACATAATGATAAGAAGAGAGACAACTAGCATAGCAATGATAGTAGTGGTATCCAGGGAAATGGTCAGCTTGCCTGAGATCCCGCTTGGAAGAAGAACGAATTCGTGAGCAGACGAACGGGACGTAGTCGAACGAATCCTCACACTCCGAACACTTTCGGAACTCTATCGAGAAGAAGCAATCCGGAAACAAACAATCAACACCCGATAAACACCACAACATGTGCATTACATGATGCACAAACAAATATGATGCATGTCCAGTTACATATGCAAAGCATGGCAAAGCACAACAAACAACTTCTACACATGAAGTCAAGCTCAATATGCAACGAGTTGCATATTGACGAAACTCCACATTTGAATTACTTAGTTCACTCCCATTTACGTACACAACAATATTAAATGTTGTTAAACATGACAAGATGTGAAGCATAAATAAATTATCTATCTAGGCATCTTAAATGAGGTTGGAAACAACTTATAGTATTTCCGAAGCGACCCCATGTGCAATTTATGAGTTTGGTCTAGATCTGTCCTAACCATATTTTAAATTTATTATACAGGAAAATAAAATGCACCATGTTATTCTACTCATTTCTCTAGTCAAGTTACATATAAGGATCATGAAAATCGTAGCTACCGTTATTTAGTTATGATAAAAACGGTTTTAGCATGGCGTTTGGGCAAATTTAACAAACAACAAGTTTAAACATTTTAAACATGGATGAAAGTTGGATATTGTGAATCTACACAAAATTCTAAGCATTTTTCATATATAAAGTTTTTACATGCGATGCACGGTTGGGGAGATATTAAATGCATGAAGTTCAGGGTCTCATCTATAAAACTGGCAATCTCTAGATAATTGGACAAATTCGCTGACAGAGGAAAACACTACTGGGCCCAATCTGGTGTGCACAGCATAACTATATTACGCCCAGGTCGAGGGATAGGAGTTGTGATTGCTCATCTTTATGGGCTGGGCCAGATCGGTGATGGGTTGGTGGACGAGGCTGCAGAGCTGGGCCTTGGCGTTCGCTAGGCTTGGCATGGGTGTGGCTGGGCCTGCGATTGGTGCCTGAGGCCTCGCACACGGTGCGCGCAGTCAACGCACGATGCGGGAGGCCTCCTTCGTTCGTCCTCTGATAATGAACAGAAGTCCATGGCGGCGGCTCGCTCGATCTCCGGACAGGAGGACACGGACGGGGCTCACGGGGGACGGGGACGAGGGATCTGGGCAAGGGGGTCCCATTCCCGGCGCCCGAACGGCGACGGCGACTATCGCCGAAGACAGGCAGAGCTGCCACCTTAGGCTGACATGGCGGCTTGCAGCAGCGGCATATCGAGGAGGTCGCGCAGAGGGCCGGGAACGGCGGGGACGGAGCCTGGAGGTCGGATCCATGGCGGAGCCGACGGGCGGAGGAGCTGGAGGCGAGCATGGCGCCCATGGCGGGGTTCCGCCTACGGGCGCGATCGAGGTGGCTGCGGGGCTGAAGTGGCCGGCGCAGCCATGTCCGGCGACCTGACTGGCTGGTGGGGCGACAGGGATGCAGCTAGAGGCGAGCTTGAAAGCGGCGGCGACAAACGCGTAGGGAACGAGCGTTGCCTCACGAGCAGAGGAGCTCGGGCAGATCATGCGGAGGCGCGGCTGCGGGAGCTTCACTCCTATGGTCGCACGGACAAAGTGGTCTACGGGCGGCTCGACGCGGCCGGCTATGGTGGTTGGACGTGTCCAGGGGACAGGGATACGGGTGGCTGGGGTGGAATCGCGAGGACGCTCGCTGGTTGGTCTTGGGATGAAAACGAGGTGGATCGGATCCCGAGGAAGAAGAGGCTGGCGGGCCGATGGGACACACTGCCTAAAATTTAGGGTTTGGTCTGCTTTTGGACTAGGGTCTATATATAGCAAAATAGATGGGGTTTGGACCGTCCGATTAGATCGGACGGTTGAGAATAAATAGGTTAGGGACGTCCAATTAAACAACCGATGATGATTTGGGGTATTACTGGGTTGATCCGGACCCAACGGTCACGACCGTACATATCGGGTTCGGGGAAGTTATCGGGTGCGCGCGAGGGGTCTCTGCAGAAAGGCTGGCATGAGAAGAGAGGGAAGACGGGCATACCGGCAACAGGTGCTAAATACCGAAAACATCTGATGATTATACCGGCTATAGTGCCACTATACGTTTAACGGTTTGGGTATCAAACGGACTCCGATTGCGATGAAAATTTGGCAGGCGGTCTACCTAAAATAAAACAAGACCTCTCGCCAACTTTCGACCCAATACGAGGATATTTTATACCCACTTTTAAAAACAATAATTCATCGACGTCGCGGGCGCGTGCGAGTGTGGTTGGTCTCGAAACGAATGACGACAAGAACGGGAAGAGCTGGCAACTATGAACGGATGCAAGTTTTGAAACATGACGGCGACGAAGTGCCGATGCTATGTGAATGATGCGGATGATGCGATAATGAATGCGACAACCAAACGAATCACGCGACGACAATGGAAGAAAACGGGAATCTTCTAGAGCGTCGGTCTCCGGCTGTTACATCGTAGGTTAGCCACTCAAATAAATGCTTAGTGCTTGTTGTAGCCTCACCACTTTACCATACCTCACCCATTAAGCTTTGCTACTCTTGATACCCTTGGAAATGCAATTGCTGAGTCCCTATGGCTCACAGATTACTACAACAATAGTTGCAGGTACAGGTAATGCGATGCTTTGACGTGAGCGCGATGCTTGTTTGATTTGGATTTCTTCTTCTTCATCATCGATCATAGGATGGGTTCCAGGACGGCAGCCTGGGATAGCAAGGATGGATGTCGCTTTTATCGTTTGATTTCGTCCGTAGTCGGACCCTGCTCTTATGTGTGATGATTGAATATGTTGTTTTATTGATGTGATCTTGATGTAGCTTGTGACGAGTGTAAGACAATTCCATATACTCATCTCCTATTTACATGTACTTGTAACGATATCCATTCTTGCGAAACGACGAGATGCGCTTCTATCCCTATTGAGGCCCTTGAGCCAAAATAAGGATAGGACCGCATCTTGGGTGTGACAAGTTGGTATCAGAGCCTGTACCGACCTAGGAGCCCCCTTGATTGATCAAACTTGGCCGAGTCGAGTCTAGGGAAAAAACTATTTTGAGTCTAGTTATATATCGGAGAGTGGGATTCTTTTTACTCCTCTTCTTTGCTTTGGTGAGGAATCCTGATGTAGGAATTTTAATTCTATGCCTCTTCTCACTCAAAAAAAATTAGGATCACATGGGTATTTTGGAATCTCTATGATGTCGATGTGACGGAATTCTGTACTCGGTGCCTCCTGTTTCCGGGGAGTAGAGCTCCAAGGGGTTCTTGACACATCGTTATCGTTCAGTTTTCTTAGTACCTCAGGACGCGGATGTTCGAAATTGCTTCAATACTATTCGTGGTGCGAAGAGTGTGGCGGCACCCAGTACTGGGGAGCGGAATCACATGTACTGCCATGTTTAGTATCGTTATGGTTAGAGGGTCTGAGGTAGATGAATTTCCGAGGCCTCTGGTTGTGTGTTGACGGATGTGATACACTGGAGAGTAGTATTACTGCTAGGAGTTGAGTGATGGATTTTACTCCATGTATCTGTGGACCCGATTGCATAACCAAATATTTCGGTAGTTCTTAGG
Organism: Elymus sibiricus; assembly: GCA_039707655.1. Taxonomy (NCBI): domain Eukaryota; kingdom Viridiplantae; phylum Streptophyta; class Magnoliopsida; order Poales; family Poaceae; genus Elymus; species Elymus sibiricus. The sequence goes on along the minus strand of CM077673.1, from coordinate 400,255,424 downwards.
TGGGAATCCAAGTAGTTACCTAGGATTATCCATCCAACAAATGCATATGGGTTACGTTTTTGTTTCCGGCTTGTTTCGTAAGCCTCATCCTTTGTTTTGTTGGAGTATGGTAATTTGAGTTGCTTCGATGTCAAGTGGTGATTTCATATCTTCTCTGAGTGGTTTTCTCATATTACTATGGGAATGCTAATCCTTTTGATCGACCGGAGTGGTCATGAAATTCTTTGCAACCTGTGTGCTTCTCTTCAAGATAATTCAATCCTCTCCAATATTTGCAAGATCAATCCTCATATTTCATCCTGGGGTTTGTTTCATCCGTCCTAAGTGGTCTTTTTTCCCCACCCGACCACCCTTTTTCTTCAACAATTAGTTCTCATCCAAGTGCCTTTATTTCATTGTTGCTCCCGCTATGTTTTCTTCGGTATGGTATCCGATGATTCTTTGTGAAGATGCCCAATAGCTCAAGTTCATCATTTCTTCGTCTTCATCTTCCTTTTTTTCCGGTGTGTTCAATTCTAGATGATGGTGTTCATCATATCCTTTTCATTCATTCAGTGCTTTTCTGTGTGGCGAATTTTATCCAAGCTTGTCTTCTTTATTCATCATCTCTCTATTCTATCCGGAGTGCAGAAGATATCTCAGAAGACTCGTGTATCCATTCGAATTCTTTCAAATATTTCGGGCCTCTCACATCATCAAGTTCTTAAATTTGTATCGGTGCCATCTCTTTTCCAATCGTTTCAACGGTGGTTTCCTTTTAGTGGGCCCATAACCCACATGTTTTTCCCAGGATCTTACCTGGCTCTTCTTATCTTTTTCGAAGATCTCAAGTTCTTTTCAATATGACGTAAGAATGAGTTTCATCAGTCATATTCCTTCTCGAAGATCGCTTCTAAATCATTTTCATAGCTGACTCGACCATTCCTTATTCATTGTTCCGGAGAGTCTGAGTAATTCATGGTCTTGTTTCTCGCCATCACTCTCTGCGTTGTAGTCCGAAGGAGAGTTCCTCTTGAATCTTGATCCGTTCTCAAAGATTCATGATTCAGCTTTGTGCTATCCTCGCAAATCATTTTGATCATGAGTAATTCCTTCCATATCTATCCGGAGCATTTCATAGTTGTTTTCATTTCTCGATTCTCCGAAGGCCATGATTTCAGAAGATTTCTTCGTTCTCAGCATTCAGCTTTCATTCTCAAATTCTTCTCACTAGTTGTCATTTCGTTCGTATATCAATTATTCTGGTGCCTTGTTGAAGTTTTCTGCTAGGCGGATCATGATCTCTTCGCTCTCATCTATCTCCATTCATTCGAAGTATCCTCATACGTTTCAATTTTTACGGGTGGTTCGTTCAAGGCTTCTTCAAGTTGTGCTCTATCGCTCTCTTCAATATTTTAAAAGAAGAATAAGTAGTATGCACAATCCGTTGCTTGTCATCAATTTGACTTGATGAAGGATAAGCATAACATAATTCTTATTCTTGTTTTCCTTGAGGTGAGTGTAATTCTTCTTTCGGAGTTGTTCATGATATCAATTCTCGATTCTAAGTTGTTCATCTGTTCTTTTCCGGAGTTCATCTAAATCTTTGCAAGGCCTCAACCTTGTTCTTTTTTCAATCTTCAATTCTTTTCTATCATCCTTTCATTCCAGTGTTCTCCAAGAGGTCCTTCATGGTGGTTCATCAAAGGTTTCTTTCATTCTCAAAGTGTTCTTCAAGATGCTTGTGGTGGTTTCTAAAGTATTCTTTATCTTGCATTTCAAGTGTGATTCTTTCTCTCTATCTTTTGAGATGGTATTATAGCATTCTTGAATTATGAGGAGTCTTGAAGAGAAGTTACCAAGAATGAGATAATTAAACCCATCATCTTCTTCATTGGGGTTATCTCGGGTCGGATTGCACCTAAGGCGTTTCCTAATAAGGATTGTCGCTATCGTGGTGCTTATCAAGATCCAAGTTCTCAATGTATCATCTTGGTGAAAGAAGTTTTGCATATCTTGTTGCTCCCAATCAATCAATTGTTTGGTTTAGTGGACGGTTGTCACCTCGTAATTTTGAGATTTTTTCTATAAGCCCACAACAAGCTTTTCTTTTCGTTGTTGATGTTCCAACAACTCCGTTCAATCCTTTCTTTATAAGGATGCTTTCAAATTCAATTGTGGTAGAAGTTGTCATTTTCTTCTCCGTTCTTTTCCTTTCAACGATGTAGCTATTATTCATGTGTTCCGGAGGTTCCTCTCTTTGATCTATCATCTCGTTTTGTTATGATCATGTTCTTTCATTGCTTATTCATTTAACCGGAGTGTTCTGTCCTCTTCTCAAGTTATTTTCATCTTATCAAGTTTTTCCTTCTATTCTACCGAAATGCTGCCAAAATTTCTTTTGAATTCTTGCTCATTTTTCATGTCATTCTTCATCTCTTTGCTAGCTTCAAGTTTCGTTAGCTTCACTCGTTTGTCAAAGAAGCAACTAAGTTTACCTCTTCCTTTTCTCTTCTTCTTCCCCTTCTCATTCTAAGATCTCGGTTCGAGATCTCTTGTTAGTGGAGGAGAGTTGTAACAGCCCGAGACCGACGCTCTAGAAGATTCCCCTTTTATTCCATTGTCAACGTGTGATTCATTTGGTTGTTGCATTGATCATCGCATCATTCGCATCATCCGCATTGCATCGACACTCCGTTGCCGTCATTTTCAAACTTGCATCTGTTTGTAGTTGCCGGTTCTCTCCGTTCTCGTCGACGACCGTTTCGAGTCCAACCACACACGCATGCGCCCGCGGCATCGATAGATATTGTTTTTAAAAGTGCGCGAAAAATAGTCTTGCAATGGATCGAAACTTGGCGAGCGGTCTTAATGTATTGTAGGTAGACTGCCTGCCAAATTTCGTCGCAGTCGGAGGTCGCTTGATACCCGAACGTCGACCGTAGCGGCACCATCATTTGTTTAATTATCGGACGTTGTCACGGTTTAAAAACTTTGTCACGGGCCTCCCACTCCCCTCTCATCTCAGTCCAACAACCCCTACACGGCCCACCTAACCCACCTAGCCTAGCCCCACGATCGAAGCCGTCCGATCGCGATCGGAAGGTCCAAAAACGGGCAAATTCCACTAACCCTAGACCCCCTGCTATAAAAGAAAACTCCCCTGCCTATTTTGGTCAAACCCTAGCTTCCCTCGGGATCCGCACCGTAGCCACCTCTCTCCTCCTAGCCGCCGGGCCCGCCGAGCCTAGATCGGGCCCGGACAGGCCCATCCACCGTCGGCCACCTCTGTGCTGGATCGGGAGACCCGATCCCTTCAACCGCGCCTCCCATGGCGCCCGCGCCAGGAGCCCGAACTCCTTCAACCGTGCGCCCCGGCGACCTCCTCGCCTCGCCGCCCGGTCGCCCCTCGCTCGAGCCGATCCCAGCACCGCCTTGACCTTGCCCCCTTCCTTCATTTATTCATCTCCCTCCCGTCTCAATTCTCTCTCTGTCCATCCCTGCTTCACAGGAGGTAAACCATGGCGCCACCTACAGCCAGCCCAAGATCCGCACCCCGACCCTACTACGCCCGGATCTGGCCGGTAACCTCCAGATCCGGTGGATCCTCGTCGCGCTGCGTTGTTCCCCGCCGGCGTCCTGGCCTCCGCCTTACTGCCCTGCCGCCATGGCCACTGGCCCTCCCGCTTGGGCGCTTGGAGAAGGGCACGAGCGCCCGCTCGTCCCGCATCGGCCGCTCGCATGGGCCAGCCAGCCGCGACGCGTGGCCCAGCACCCAACCGGCCGTCGGCCCACGTCTGCAACGCCCAGCCAAGCAGTACCAAGGCCATGCTCGAGCCGGCCCAGCAGCCAAGCCGCTGCATCGCCTGGGCCTCGGCCCGCTATGGTGAGCCAGCACTAGCTCCCCTATTCCTCGCACATGCACTGTATAGCTATCGGACGGCCCATGCACTATTCACATTCAACCCTTATATTATTATTTTTCGCCCAGCGATTTGTCTAATTTCCAGGTAATTTCATAATTATAGAAAAATGCATTGTTTTAAACCCCAATATATAAATAACCGTGCATCGGATCCAAATGTTTTGTATATGAAAAACGTGTAGATTTTCGTGTAGATTCACAATATCACGCTTTCACAAATGATAAAAAATGGTTAACAAACTGTTTTCATGTAATTTGCATAAATGTCATGATTTGCAATGCTAATATATATTTAACCGTGCGTCGGGATTAAACAAGCCATATATGTAAAATGTGTAGATTATTTATATCCCTTTTTCATGCAAGATAAAAATGTTTAATGTGATGCTTGCATTCAATTGGCAAAAATAACTTGCTAAAACGGTTTATGTCCTAATCTCGCATAATTGTTGTGTCATTTTTTTCCAAGTAATCCCTCATATTATATATGATTTTGGGGTAGAAAAATCCATGAAATTGATCTGTGGCATTAGTTTTCGCTTTTGAGCAATTTTGTGTGCATATTATTTTTTGCAATGATGCCCTTTTGTTTATTTTGTGCGAATTATTTCATGCATCATATGAATTATTCTTGAACATGAGATATGTCATTGGACATGTGTGCTAGGCCCTAGTATTTTTGGTTGCTATAGAAATCCATGTTTAGGTGCCATTGGACACGTTTCGTATGATCCATACATATAAATCGACTAGAATGGCGTGTAGAATCCCGTGGTGCACTTTATTTTGCTGCTTAATAAATATAAAACATGGTTAGTTCAGATCTGGACCCAAACTTATAATTAGCATATGGGTCGCTTCGGAAATATTATAAGTTGTTTGCGACCTTATTTAAGATGCCTAGATAGATAGTTTATTTATGCTTCACCTCTTGCCATGTTTAACAACATTTAATTTTGTTGTGTATCTAATCGAGAGTGAACTAAGCAATTCAAATGTGGAGTTCCGTCAATATGTAACTCGTTGCATATTGAGCTTCATTTAATGTGTAGAAGTTGATTGTTGTGCTTGACATGTCATGCATAATTAAATGCACATGCATCATATTTGATTGTGCATCATGTCATGAATTTGTTGTGGTGTTTATCGTGTGTTGATTGTTTGTTTCCGGATTGCTTCTTCTCGACAGAGTTCCGAAAGCGTTTGGAGTGTGAGGATCCGTTCGACTACGTCCCGTTCGTCTACTTCATGGATTCGTTCTTCTTCCAAGCGGGATCTCAGGCAAGATGACCATTTCTCTGGATACCACTACTATCATTGTTATGCTAGTTTTCCCGCTTCTATCGTTATGTCTCGTTACCTACCACTTGTATGTCAAGCCTCTCAACATTGCCATGAAAAGCCTCCACATCCCACATCCCAGCAAACCTTTGTTTGGCTATGTTACCGCTTGCTCAACCCTTCTCAGTACTAGGAGAAAGCCTACTAGTAGCGCTTGAAATACCTATAGCAGTAGCGCTGGGTTCAGCGCTACTGCTAACGCGCTACAGCTAAGTTGTAGCAGTAGCGCTGGTTGGTGCAGCGCTACTGCTAAGTATGGTTAGCAGTAGCGATGCGCTGACCAGCGCTACTGCTAACTATCGGTAGCGCTGCAGAAAGGCAAGCGCTGCTGCTAATCCAGCGCTGCTGCTAGATGCCTTCCAGCGCTGCTGTTAGTGGAGAGATGACTCTAGGTAACTAATGGAGAGGGAGAGAGATGAGCTAGCTAGATCTATATCTAATGGAATGGAGGGAGAGCCAAATAAATGAGGTAGGGGGCATTTATGGAGCTAGCTAGAGATGAGAAGACCATTTATGGAGGAGTTATGGTGGAGGGGGCATTAATGGGGAGAGAAGAGAGGTAGGAGGAAGAGAGAAGAAGGGCAACAATGGTGAGGGGAGAGGGGAAAGGAGGGGGAGAGAGGGCAAAGGGGGGGAGGAGGCGGAGGGGGTGAAAAGGTGGCACCAGCCACGCCTAGCAGTAGCGCTGTTTTTCAGAAAGCGCTACTGCTATGTTACTTAGTAGTAGCACTTTCCAGAAAGAGCGCTACTATTAAGTGGGGCCCATTAGCAGTAGCGGTTCCACGAAAAAAAGCGCTACTGCTAAAATCTTAGTAGTAGCGATGTATTCTGGACAGCGCTGCTACTACCAACAGTGTCGGTGGGCTCGTCGGGTCCCGCTTAGCAGTAGCGCTCTTTTTGTTTCCAGCGCTACTGCTAAGTCTTTACTTGTAGCGCTGCCGAAATCCAGCGCTACTGGTAATTACCAGCAGCGCCTGTTACTTTCCAGCGCTACTGATAGTGTCCTGCCTATAAGGTTTCTCCTAGTAGTGTCTTATAGCGTTGCCAGTTGCAGGTGCAGGTTGTTTCCATGTAACAACATGGATATTTTGATATATCACAATATTATTGCTTTTTAATTTAATGCACATATATACTTGGTAAAAGGTGGAAGGCTTAGCCTTTTGCTCGGTGTTTTGTTCCACCTTTGCCGCCCTAGTTACTTATGTACCAGAGTTATGTTCCATATTGAGCGCTCCTAACATGCTTGAGGTTGTTATGGAGACCGCCTTGATTTTCGTTTTGGGAAAAAAACTTGTCTGGCAAGGCCCAACATTGGTACTACATTTTCCTAATAACTAATAAAATTGCATAGGGACCCGCCGGCACCCGCGGATAATTAATCAACCCCCGGGCCAGTGCTCCTCATGAGTGTTGGTCCAACCTGTCAACCGCCGGTGGCCGCCAGGGGCAACTCTATGATTGGCCTACCGGAAGTTTGGACAAACCGTCGTGTCCTGAGAACGAGATACGCGACTCCTGTCGGGATCGTCGACACGTCGGGCGGCCTTGCTGGATTTGTTTTACCTTTCTCGAATGTCTTGTGCACGGGATTCCTAGGATACTTCGGGCTATCTTGAGGTTGAGGTTTTCCATCGGAATTTCCAAGGAGACTACAGGTTTTCCGTGGTTGAGGTTTTTCCATGTAGCTTGTGGTAGTTTGTGATGGACTAGTTGGAGCACCCCTATAGGGTTAAATCTTTCATGAGAGCCGCGCCTGCGGTTAGGTGGCAACTTGGAAACTTTGTTTAACATCCGGTCATAGCAAACTTGAAGTAAACACAAATAAAATACACCAACCTTGTGTGTAACCATGACCGTCTCTTCTGAGGAGGTCTCCTCCGAAAGTGAACATGGTGGGGTTATGTTTGACTCGTAGGTAGGTGTTCAGGATCACTTAGTGATCATTTCTAGTTCACGACCGATTATGCGTAGATCACCCTTCTTATTATTGTATTTGTAGGTTAGCCACTCAAATAAATGCTTAGTGCTTGCTGCAGCCTCACCACTTTACCATACCTCACCCATTAAGCTTTGCTAGTCTTGATATCCTTGGAAATGAGATTGCTGAGTCCCTGTGGCTCACAGATTACTACAACAACAGTTGCAGGTACAGGTAATGCGATGCTTTGATGTGAGCAAGATGCTTGTTTGATTTGGAGTTCTTCTTCTTGTTCATCATCGATCATAGGATGGGTTCCAGGACGGCAGCCTGGGATAGCAAGGATGGATGTCGCTTTTATCGTTTGATTTCGTCCGTAGTCCACTACTACAGAATGGTCCAAACATGACACATCAATCAGAGACCCTTCCACGAAACTATTTGCGATCCATCAATCGCAAACGGTATAGTTCAAGCTCCGCCGCCAATGACGAAAACCGTGCGCGATGAAGAACGAGCAAATACGGTCCAAAAAATAGTTGTGTGTGTGATGCGTTGCATACAGTTTGTTATTATGAACTGTTTGTGATTATGGAAGATAACAGAAACGGCTAACAAACTATATACGTGTGCGTAGTGCGGCATACAGTTCACTCGGACAATCTGTTTGCGCTGATCCAGCAGAACACAAACGAGTTAGCCTAAGAAGGCGTGTGTGATACCCGGCAAATAGTTCATTCATCGGAATTGTGTGGGAAGACCAATAATAACCCAAACGATTCATCCTGACAAACGTGTGTGTTGTGGGTACCCAGCAAACGGTTCATCCATCAGACCTGTGTGGGAAGACCAGTAATAACCCAAATGATTCATCCTGACAACCTGTGTGTGTTGTGGACACACGGTTGCTGCTAATAATTGTATGAGATGTGATTTGCTCTGTTTGCACAACATCTATATGCTCTGTCTACAGAACACCAACATTATTGTTGCATAACCAACTTGAACATACGGTTACATAAGTGACTACACAACACATGTACATTCCTCAATATAAATTTACAAGAAGTAGACGATCACCAAATCATATTGTTCTTCTGACGACGGTTGCCGACACTGCTCTGCTTGTGGCTATCCCTCGCCATCTGCAGGAAGGAGGCACTTCCTCATGTCAATGATCCTCCTGTACATCTCGTAGCTGGTGTACGCGTCCTTGGCCGCGTACTTGATGTGTTCTTCATCCAGTTCGTTCAGCTAGGCCGTGTGCCAGGCAGTCTTGTCCTTGTGGCACTCAGCCTTCATGTCTCTATAGTAGGGGTCGATGATGGCCGCGGCGAGGTCAACCAAGGAGTCCTTCTGCTTCTTCTTCTCGCCGCCCCAGACCATGTACTGACCTTGGATGTTGACAAGCTTCTGGCAGGACAAGCCCAAAGTCTTGAGCACCTTTAGATCGTTGGTGGTGTCCACCGTTGCGAACCTTTAGTCGGGGCTGTTGACAAACCTGGCGAAACGCTCGCAAGGCCTTGTGGCCAGGCAGTAGTGGTAGACGAGCACGTGATGGCGCACGCACAACTGGGCGACCGCAACCTTCTGATCATGCCCGGCACGACCGCCGGTGTACTCAAGGTCGAAGCCGACCACTTTGTACTTGTCATCCTCAGCAAGCAGCTGCTCCAACGTGTTAAAGGAGTTCACCACCATGACCGGGTCGTTGGTGTACACCACCGAGAGGTCCGTCTTCCTGATGTGTGTGTCCACTTTGACAATAGTGGCGAACTGCCGCTCGGCGCCGGCAGCCGGCAATTGATCCGCACGGGAAGGTTGAAGCGATGAAGAGATGTGCATCCTCTCTGTATTATTTGCCGTCGTGGGTGTGCTCCTTGGGTTGTGTGACACGTTCGGAACGTGGAAGAGACGAAGGTAAATGGCTGCATCAATCGCATGGTAGTTTTTGCAGCGCTTAATTGCATGGTGGCGCCGGGAGCGGCGCAACCGCTTGCATATGGCTCCCCGAACGTGCCTGATCGTTCGCGCGTGGACGCCGGCAGAGCGGGCGCGCATGGACGCGAGCACAGCGCGCCGAGGCCGCATCAACCGCCTCATGCGTACATTCATTCACGACGGTGCGTACAAAACGACTGTTTGCTTTGTAATAAAACGCAAATAGTTTTTTATTATTAACCGTCTGCGTACTTCTTATTTCTCCCAACTCCGTCCCGTCTTGTCACCGCGTTGCCGCACGAGGATTCCAGTGCACGCATCGGGAGCGCACAACGTTTCTTTTGGGCTTCCGTTCCCGCGCAACCGCGCTGGAACGCACGCAAGCTTCCAGTTCCCGCGCAACCGCGCTGGAACGCGCGCAAGCTTCCAGTTCCCGCGCAGGAACGCATGCAAGCTTCCCGCCCCGCTCGCCTTGGCCGCCTGCTTTATAAACCCTCACGGCCGGCCTCTCCACATCGCATTCATCCCCTCCCTGCCCGTAGCTTCCCAAGTTTGATTCTCCCCCAATCGCCAATGCCACCTGTCCGTCGTCGTCGCTCCGCCACTCCGCCAGAGGGCAGCTCCAGCTAGGAGGCTGCACCACGTCGGCGGCGTAGTGCCCGTAAGCGTGAAGTGCATGTGGCATCCTTGTTGGCTGTGCGCACGGCACCCACCACATGCTCCTCCACATTTGCCCGAAGGTAGCTGCCGCCGGCGACCGCCGTCGCCCCACCCCATCGCCGGCCGCCGTTTTCGCCACACCACCAGCTGCCTCCTTGGCCGCCACCATACCAGCGTCCGCCTTGGCAGCCACCCCACGGTCAGCCGCCGGGGCCATCACCCGCTCTGCCACCGTGGCCCGAAGGCAGGAGGAGGAGGCCGCCGCCGAAGCACAGCCGCTCGGCTTTTGCGTCAGTGGCCTAGCGCGCTACATCAACTTCCTACATGAGGAGGAGGAGCACCAGGTCGAGCACGCACTGAGGCTCACCGCCGCCGTGGCCGCAGCAGATGCCGCAGGTATGGCACGGAATGAGGAGATCTATGCCGAGTCCCGCCGCTTCGAGGAGGCGCGTCATGAGCGGCGGAGGGCAGCGGCGGCAGCCGACGAAGTCGACTCCTCCAGCTCGTCGGTAGGCTTCTCCTCCTCTGCCTCTTACTAAACGTGCTCGGCAGAGGAGAAGGCCGCTGGCAGTAGCACGAAGCCCCTCCGGAGTAGTATTTAGGGGCTATTTTGTTCAGTTCATCTTACTATAGATATGGTTGAACTGTACCACGTACTTTAAATTAGCTAGTATATATAGTTGAACTAGCTATTTCAGTACGTGGTTGGCAACAAATGGGGAAAAGTTTGTTCGATTCAACTGTCGAGTTGAATTATTTTGTACAAAGACCAATGCTAGATCTATGAATGAAATCCATGTTTACTGAATTTCAGTTGCAAAATTGCACCGTAATAGTGATTTTGTTCCTTCAAAATTGGACAAATCTCAGTGTTTCCAATTTGACAAATGAAAATTTACCCAATATGACAGATTCGAATCTTACCTGACTCCTGCTGCCAATGCATCGATCGGTGCTTACATGGGGTGCTTAGTGTATTAAATGTCTTAGCAACTCAAGTCCACAATGCATTGTTGCTAAGGTCCCTTCATTTAATGATTTAGCAACTAAACTCTTGCATGCATTGGTGAGTTCCTTCACTTAAGTGTTTTGCCAAGGTTCACGCGCTGGGCATTGTTTCTTCATGTGGTCACCAAACTCATATCTCTCCTTAATTATCTTCCCACATCATATTTTTTTTGCATACATGGCAACCTCAGCAGTTAGCAACAGTAGAAGTTGTAGCATCGGGAAGGGCACATGGGTCATCATTCACAACCGTTTGCGATGACGCAATGAAAAAATTCCTTCGCGCCAGATTTTCCCTTGGCTTAGTAGGGAAGGAACAATTGCCCTCGGTTTGCATATGGGTATTCAGTCTGAAACGTCTTTGATGACTGGAAAAGGACACGCCACCCCGATGAGCGTGCGCAGGACACTGCTCGCATGCCACCCGTCTACTCAAACACGTGTCCGCACGCTACCTCCTTGCCAATACACATAGAGACACGTGGCCCGCACGTAAATGGTCTATAGAGCGTCCACGAATTATAAATAATACGTCCGTTTGCGATGGTAACGTGACAGATTTTTGTTCCAAAATGCCTTTGTTGGCTATTAATAATGCTTACTCTTTCTCTCAAAGTGGACACTAAAAATAGCACAACATATTTATACTTTATATGATGAGGCCCTTCCCAACATAGACCTTGTGACTGTAGTTCATGTTTGAATTATGTACATTAAATGCACATAAAACTCAATTAATGTATAAAAAAGCCATGCAAACCGTTAATAATTTAATATGTTTGCAATACACACCTATTGCTTTATGTTGTTTCTAGGAAAAAATCAAGGAGAGAAGAGGCATCGGATGTCGTTTTTCACCCGCAGATGTGGCATACAAATATATGTTCCCTAACGGAACCACTGGATTGTTGGGGAACGTTGCATGGGAAACAAAAAATTTCCTACGCACACGCAAGATCTATCCATGGTGATGAGCATCTACGAGAGGGAGAGTGGATCTACATATCCTTGTAGATCGCTAAGCGGGAAGCGTTAAGAAACGCGGTTGATGTAGTCGAACGTCTTCGTGATCCAAATCGCTAGCCGTCCCGCGATCCAATCATGATCTAGCGCCGAACGGACGGCACCTCCGTGTTCCGCACACGTACAGCTCGATGACGATCTCCGCCTTGTTGATCCAGCAAGAGGGAGCGGAGAGGTAGGTGAGTTCTCCGGCAGCGCGATGGTGCGGCGACGGTGGTGGTGGAACTATTCCGGCAGGGCTTCGCCTAAGCACCGTCGGAATCTATTTGGTGGAGGAACTAGGGAATAGAGAACTAGCACGTGGACTTGTGATTTTGGGGTTCTATTCCTCTAGTATATATAGGAGGGAGGGGGAGGAGGCAGCCGCCCTAGGGCTCCCCCTAGGGGTCGGCCGAACCAGGTGGAGGTGGAGGAATCCACCTCCAATCCTACTCCTAGTAGGACTCCTTTCCTACTTGGAGTTTACCTTCCCCACTTGGGCTTTTTTCCTTTCCCACCCTCCTAGCCGCATGGGCCTTGTAGGGATGGTTTGCCCAGCCCACTAAGGGCTGGTGCAACACCCCTCAGGCCCATGTGGCCTCCCGGCGTGGGTGGCCCCTCCCGATGGCCCTCCGGCACTCCCGGTACACTACCGGAAATACCCGAAACTTTTCCGGTGACCAAAACGGGACTTCCTATATATCAATCTTTACCTCCGGACCATTCCGAAGCTCCTCGTGATGTCCAGGATCTCATCCGGGACTCCGAACAACCTTCGGTCACTACCATACATAACTCAATACTACCAAAACGTCACCGAACGTTAAGTGTGCAGAGCCTACGGGTTCAAGAACTATGTAGACATGACCGAGACACCTCTACGGTCAATAACCAATAGTGGGACCTGGATGCCCATATTGATTCCTACATATTCTATGAAGATCTTTATCGGTTGAACCACTATGTCAAGGATTCAGTTAATCACGTACGATGTTCCCTTTGTTCTTCGGTATGTTATTTGCCCGAGATTCGATCATCGGTATCTCTATACCTAGTTCAATCTCGTTACCGGCAAGTCTATTTACTCGTTTTGTAAAACAAGATCCCGTGGCTAACACTTTAGTCACATTGCTTGCAAGGCTTATTGTGATGTTGTATTACCGAGTGGGCCCTGAGATACCTCTCCGTCATACGGAGTAACAAATCCCAGTCTCGATCCATGCCAGCTCAACAGACACCTTCAGAGATATCTGTAGAGCATCTTTATAGTCACCCAGTTACGTTGTGACGTTTCATACACACAAGGTATTCCTACGGTGTCAGTGAGTTGCATGATCTCATGGTCATAGGAACAGATACTTGACATGCAGAAAACAATAGCAATAAACTGACATGATCATATGCTACGTTCATAGTTTGGGTCTTGTCCATCACATCATTCTCCTAATGATGTGATCCTGTTATCAAATGACATCTCATGTCTATGGCTAGGAAACCTTGACCATCTTTGATCAACAAGCTAGTCTACTAGAGGCATACTAGGGACACAGTGTTGTCTATGTATCCACACATGCAATTGAGTTTCCAATCAATACAATTATAGCATGGATAATAAACGATTATCATGAACAAGGAAATATAATAATAATCACTTTATTATTGCCCCTAGGGCATATTTCCAACATGGACGTAGCTTATTGTGTGAGAACCTCATGTTTGTAAGAGGCTTGTGACAAAACATGGCCAACTTGGTATTTTTTTTACCATGGCATATGTGTGCCTTCACATGACACCATTCCAAGTTTCATGAATTTCTGATAGAGTTTTGGATTTACGAGAATTTGGAAACAAAGTTTCTCGATATTTGTGGCCGAGCCAACATGCTTAGATGTTTGAAATTCGTTCTCATTTCTTGCATGTGACCTAACACATGCATCCAAGGATGCATATATGATTTTTCAACCCATTTTGCCGCCCCAGACCGTGTGATTGTAGATCAAATTTGAATTATGCACATTAAATAATGCATCAAAAACTCAATTAATGTTTTTAAAAGCCAGACGATCCCTTAATTTAGTCATATTTTTGCACTTCGCACGTACATGTCTATGTTGTTTATATAAAGAAAATCAAGGAGAGAAGAGGCATCAGATGTCTTTTCGCCCGCATATGTGACATGCATATATAATGTTCCCTATCGAAACCACAAAGCTTCTTGTGAGGAGCTCTGATTTGTAAGGGGATTGTGCAAGAACATGTCCAAATTGGACAATTTTTTTTACCACGGCATGTGTGTGACCTTGTCACGACACCATGCCAAGTTTCTTGAATTTTCTGACATGTTTTGGATTTACGGGAATTTGAAAACCAAACATCTCAATGTTTGTGGCTAAGCAAACAGTCAATGAGATGTTAGAAATCCATTCCCATTTCTTGCGTGGGACCTAAACATGCATCCAGGGAAAGGCATATATTTTTCCAACCTATTTTTCATGTGTTGGACCTTGTGATTGTATGTCAAATTTTAATTATGCACATTAAACGACTAGAAAACTCAATTAATGTGTTAAACAGGTCTCACGAACCCTGGAAAAAATCCACAGTTTAGCATGACTGTCAGAAAGTTGCTCTATGGTGACTCCAGAAATAAATACAAGGCCAAAAGAGACAATGGATGTTGTTTCGCACATAAAATGTGAACTTTCCCTATTGGAACACACAACTTCCTTGTGAGAACCTTCGGTTTGTAAGAGGCTTTGTGCCAAAACTTGTACAAAATTGGGCAATTTTTTTACCACAACAAACACACACATGGCAATTGATGGCACCATGCCCAAATTTCATGAATTTCTGTCGAGGTTTGCATTTACATGAATTTAAAAACTAAGTTTCCCGATATTTGCGGTCGAGCCAAGACAATGATGATATGTTTGAAATTCATTCCCATTTATTGTGTGGGACCTAATTAAACATGCATCCAGGGAAACGTATATGGTTTTTTGACATATTTTCATGAGCTGGACCGTGCAGTGATTGTAGTTCAAATTTGAATTATATATGCACATTGAATGCCTAGAAAACTCAATTAATGTACTTAAAAGGCCAAACGAACTATGTAAGATTCCATTGTTTCGCACGACACATTCACGTTACTCTATGGAGACTCTAGAAATAAATTCAAGGCGAGAAGCGACATCGGATGTTGTTTCGCACATAAAATGTGAACTGTCCCTACCGGAACCACATGACTTCTTGTGAGAATCTTTGGTTTGTAAGACGTTTGTGCCAAAACTTGTCCGGAACTAGGCATTGTTTTTACCACAACACACATGCACCATGACATCACACCATGCCAAGTTTCATGAATTTCTCACAATATTTGGAAGTAACTGGAATTTGAAAAAACGGCTTCTCAAAGTCAACGGCCGAGCCAAAATACCGTGAGGTTTGGAATTCATTTAATTTCCATTTCTTGCATGGGACCAAAACATGTATCCAGTGACAAATAGTTGATTTTCAACCCATTCAGGTGCACTCTAGCTAGTGTGTGCTTAATTAACTGCAGTTCAAATTTGAACTATGCACATGAAATGTCTAAAAAATTCTTTAAATGTTTTGAAGGGCCTAAACAACTCTGAATTATTCCATATTTAACACACAGTCCTATACTTGCAAGTTCACTGCAGATAAATGTTATTGCCATCCAAACACCTTCAATTGCCAATGTAACTTCATTTTTCGTCTCAAAGCAGTTTGAAAATCAAATACATCGCAAACAGTTCTTGATCATGAAACGTGTGTGATGTGGTATCAAAATATCTTGGGCCAATCCTCATATATGGCTTATGCCAGAAACTTCAGTCCACCGCCGGCGCGTCAACCACACAGTCACACTTGTTCCCCAAGACCACTATACTGTTCAAGCGTAGCCGGTGAAAGATGGGGACGTGGATCCGCGTCGTGAAGGCAACTTCGGCGACCCACTCCGGCCCAAGCGTGGCTGCATCAGCCATGAACACGCTCACAACATCCTTTAGCGCGGTCGCACTCTCCGATAGGGCGACTGCGGCCGCCGAAAGGGCAGCTGCTGCATCTGAGATGGCGGCAGCAACATCCGCGACCGGGATAACAAATGGCGAGAACGACACAGCAGATGTCCGTTCCTTGGCGGCCACCGTAGCCCTGATGGCGGCTGCCCATGCCTATGTCGATGCCACCCATGCCCAGCTCGTGTCGGTCACCGCACAAATAGCAGTGGCCTTCTTCGACAACGGTCGGCAACCTACGTCCGAAGAGTTGGCAATCGCCGAGAGCGCTCGGGCAGCCGTCCATTCGTCGGCAGCCTCCCTTGCCAAGATGGAGGCCGTCAATGCCTAGACCGCGGCCGACCACGCCAAACTCATGGTGGCCTTTTCCAAAGAGATGGCGGACGCGGACGGCGAGATGATTGCAGAGTATGTGGCGATGGATGCATGGACCCCTTCCCCTGGAGGTCGTCGAGCGCGAGCTGGTCATGGAGGATGCGGCGGAGATCGGCAAGTGTCAGGTGGAACATTAGTCGCTGTTTAGAGCGTTGGTCTTTTGTTAGAGCAACGTTTAGGTCAACCAGCTCTGTTTAATTGCTCGATTAAGTAAGTGCGGGCTGTGGTGTAGGCTCTTTTGTGCAGTACCCAAATTAGCAATTGATGTTAAATTATGCGACGACGTGGATGACCACTATAACTAGGGAAATTCGGACCAAAACTTTGCCGCAATATCCCCATTCCATCTTCCAATTGAAAATGAAATTGAAGTTCATCACACACACTTTTTTGGAATGAACTGTGTGCAATGTAGTACCCAATTTTATGTCCGAAGATTGGAGACAAACATTTGCACGTCCAAGTTCATCACCCATGGGGTATATCACAAGCTTCGTTTGTGATGTGTTGATATCGAGAACTATTCTAAAAAATCTGCATGTTCAAGTTCATCACACACGGTGTATAACACAGGCTTCGTTTGTGATGTTTTGATATCGCACATGGTTCCGAATAAGGGACTGTTTCCGATGGTGCTTTTCGCGCCAGTTTTTCGTTGCACCGAATGAAAATTTTGGGCTGCCGCAGAAATATCTACCTCCCTCGCCCCCTGGTACCAATCAAAAGCCACATTTCCCCCTTTTCCTCTACCTTTCCTAGTTCAAACCTTCATTGCTTGCTTGAAGCGCCACCTCCTTGCCGGCAATTCTCCTTCCTGCTGCTCGGCCTCGTCCATCTAGTCAGGTAATCGACACCTCCCCAATACCCCCTCACCCCCTCCTCCATCCCACATGGCCCGACCGCCGGCGCGACACCTTCCACCCAAATCACCGCCCCATCCTCCAAATAATCGCCGCCGAAAGCCATGGTGCACGCAGTATAGCCAGGATCTCAAAGAGCATTTGGCTATGGAGAAGCAAATCGCGGCTGCACGCGCGGATGAGGCAGCTATGGCTTCCATGCGTGCCGACCCCCAGATCTTGGAGGAGCACCTCGCCTTCGAGGCCACCGTCGATGCCTCGCGCGCTGACGCCGCCACGCGGTTGGCTTGTATAAAAGACATATCGTGGTGTTTTCTCGAGGGCACCGCTGGTGCGTTCGACGAAGACTTCGATGTGTTTTCTCAGCGTGCACGTGCTTACCTCAACTCCAGAGCCGGCATGTTGGTGCCGGAGCAGGATCATGCCACTCACCACTACGAGGGGTGCACCCACGGTGTGGAGGCCTCGCACTCTTCCAAGTTGACGGAGCCCATCATCATCGATATCTCCGACGATGAGGAATAGCTTGTTTTTCTTAGATTTATCACTAAGGACCTATGTTCACCTAGCTACGCCGGTTAAGCACGTTTCGTTTAGCTATTGCGTGTGCCGCTACTACCTTTCATTTAGAAATTCTAGTGAAATGTCCAATGTAATGCTACTGCAACATGAACTTCTAGTATGTTCTATTGTGCAATGTGGTGCTTAGTTGACTGTTTCGTTCAGTTGTTGTGGTGATCATTTAACTATTTAATTCAATTCTGAAATGTGATGTACGATTGTTGTTGGTACAATTTTGTAATGTTATGCATGTGACGAATAAATCGAATTTAGATGTACTAAATACATGTGCAACATATAGAATTGCTACATTTCCTAGTTCTTAGCACGCTTGGTTTAGATAACTGGATTTTCAATGTGGCTCGATCTAATCTGTTGGATCTGCAATGTGTTTATTTTCCATTAACATATTTTAGTGATAGTATGCCAAATATCACTTGTAACCTGATCAATATTTGTCTTAAATATGTTGCAGGGGGAAACAATGGGGGACACTGAAGTTTACCATCGAGGTTTGCACATCCATAGTCGTTTGGCTAATAGCACATTATTGTGCAATTGCAGAAACCATCGTAATATGAATGTTTTTATTAATAATTTGTTCTTGCACATGTAGGTCCTCCTGTAAGAGGTTTAGACCCACTGTTCGACCCTTTTTGCATGTGGGGAAATGAGGTGTCCTTGAATATCAGTACAATCAAGAAACTCAGAAAGATTGTTAAGATAAAGAAACTAGCTACGAAAAACAACAAGATGTTTGTCTGCACAATGAAAAAGACATCAGTCAACTATAGGATGGTACCATCTCTTTCACCTTGTCCTTTTCCATTTGCGCCATTTCAAATTTTAGAAAAGATATTTATGCGTATGTTTGTTTTCAGTCCTTCTCAAGGCAGTTCATCGATGATTACGTCTCAAACCACTTGTATGATCAAGAGGCGATGAAGATATTGCTACTTCTTGAGCTTGCGTTGGTTTTCCCTTGAAGAGGAAAGGGTGATGCAGCAAAGTAGATAAGTATTTCCCTCAGTTGTTGAGAACCAAGGTATCAATCCAGTAGGAGGTACAAGCAAGGCCCCAATCTTTGCACCTACACAAACAATCAAACACTTGCACCCAACGCTATAAAGGGGTTGTCAATCCCTTCACGGTTACTTGCAAGGATGATATCTGATAGAGATAGATATAAAAGATTACTAAAACGAAAAGTAAAATAAAAGCAAATAGATTGCAGCAAAGTATTTTTGGTATTTTTGGTTTATAGATCTGAAAATATAATATGGAAAATAGACCCGGGGGCCATAGGTTTCACTAGAGGCTTCTCTCTTGAAGGAAAATAATACGGTGGGTGAACAAATTACTGTCGAGCAATTGATAGAAAAGCGCATAGTTATAATGATATCCAAGGCAATGATTATGCGTATAGACATCACGTCCGTGTCAAGTAGACCAAAACGATTCTGCATCTACTACTATTACTCCACACATCGACCGACTCCTGCCTGCATCTAGAGTATTAAGTTCATGAAGAACAGAGTAACGCATTAAGTAAGATGACATGATGTAGAGGGATAAACTCAAGCAATATGATGAAAACCCCATCTTTTAACCCTTGATGGCAACAATACAAATACGTGCCTCGCTACCCCTACTTTGTCACTGGGTGAGGACACCGCAAGATTGAACCCAAAACTAAGCACTTCTCCCATTGCAAGAATTACCAATCTAGTTGGCCAAACCAAACCAATAACTCGAAGAGACTTGCAAAGATATGAAATCATGCATATAAGAATTCAGAGAAGATTCAAATAACATTCATAGATAATCTGATCATAAACCCACAATTCATCGGATCTCGACAAACACACTGCAAAAGAGTATTACATCAGATAGATCTCCATGAAGATCATGGAGAACATGGTATTGAAGAACATAGAGAGAGAAGAAGCCATCTAGCTACTAGCTATGGACCCGAAGGTCTGAGGTGAACTACTCATGCATCATCGGAGGAGCAATGGGGTTGATGTAGATGCCCTCCGTGATCGAATCCCCCTCCGGCAGATTACCAGAAAAGGCCCCAAGATGGGATCTCACGGGAACAGAGGCTTCCGGCGGCGGAAAAGTATTATCATTGCTCTTTTTGGTATTGGGGGAATATTCCTGAATTTATAGCCGGAAGATTAGGGTTGGAGGGCCTGTAGGGGGGACACAAGCCAGGGGGCACCCCCCCCTAGGGCACGCCCTATAGGCTTGTCGTCTCCCGGCAGGTCTCCTGCCCTCCTCTCCAAGTCTGGTAGATGTCTTCTGGTCCAAGAAAAATCATTGCGAAGATTTTATTCCGTTTGGACTCCGTTTGATATTCCTTATCTACAATACTCAAAAACAAGGAAAAAATAGAAACTGGCACTAGGCACTAGGTTAATAGGTTAGTCCCAAAAATAATATAAAATAGCATATTAATGCATATAAAACATCCAAAACAGATAATATAATAGCATAGAACAATCAAAAATTATAGATACGTTGGAGACGTATCAGCATCCCCAAGCTTAATTCCTGCTCGTCCCGGAGTAGGTAAATGATAAAAACAGAATTTTTGATGTGGAATGCTACCTAACATACTTATCCATGTAATATTCTTTATTGTGGCATGAATGTTCAGATCCATAAGATTCAAAACAAAAGCTTAATATTGACATAAAAACAATAATACTTCAAGCATACTAACAAAGCAATTGTGTCCTTTCAAAATAACATGGCCAAAGAAATTTATCCCTACAAAATCATATGGTCTGGCTATGCTCCATCTTCCCCACACAAAGTATTTAAATCATGCACAACCCCGATGACAAGTCAAGCAATTGTTTCACACCTTTTATGTTCTCAAACCTTTTCAACTTTCACGCAATACATGAGCATGAGCCATGGATATAGCACTATAGGTGGAATAGAATATGGTGGAGGTTGTGAGGCAAAGGAGAAGATAGTCTCACATCAACTAGGCGTATCAACGGGCTATGGAGATGCCCATCAATAGATATCAATGTGAGTGAGTAGGGATTGCCATGCAACGGATGCACTAGAGCTATAAGTGTATGAAAGCTCAAAAAGAAACTAAGTGGGTGTGCATCCAACTCGCTTTCTCACGAAGACCTAGGGCAATTTGAGGAAGCCCATCATTGGAATATACAAGCCAAGTTACATAATGAAAAATTCCCACTAGTATATGAAAGTGACAAAATAGGAGACTCTCTATCATGAAGATCATGGTGCTACTTTGAAGCACAAGTGTGGAAAAAAAGAAATAGTAGCATTGTCCCTTCTCTCTTTTCTCTTTTTTTTTTGGTGGGCATCTTTGGCCTCTCTTTTTTATTTGGGCTTCATTGGCCTCTTTTATTATTTGTAAAGTCCGGACACTCATCCCAACTTGTGAGGGAATCATAGCTTCCATCATCCTTTCCTCTCATGGGACAATGCTCTAATAATGATGATCATCACACTTTTATGTACTTACAACTCAAGAATTACAACTCGATACCTAGAACAAAATATGACTCTATATGAATGCCTTCGGTGGTGTACCGGGATGTGCAACGATCTAGCATAGCAAATGACATCAAAAAACGGACAAGAAATGAAAACATCATGCTAGCTATCTTACGATCATGCAAAGCAATATGAAAATGATGGTGCGTGTCATAATAAACGGAATGGTGGAAGTTGCATTACAATATATCTCGGAATGGCTATGGAAATGCCATAATAGGTAGGTATGGTGGTTGTTTTGAGGAAGGGTATATGGTGGATTTAATGCACCGGCGAAAGTTGCGCGGTACTAGAGAGGCTAGCAATGGTGGAAGGGTGAGAGTGTGTATAATCCATGGACTCACATTAGTCATAAAGAACTCACATACTTATTATAAAAGTCTATTAGTTATCGAAGCAAAGTATTAGACGCATGCTCCTAGGGGAGAGGTTGGTAGGAGTTAACCATCGCGCGCTCCCGACCCTCACACAAAGGATGACAATCAATAAACAAATCATGCTCCGACTTCGTTACATAACGGTTCACCATACGTGCATGCTACGGGAATCACAAACTTTTAACACAAGTATTTCTACCAATCCACAATTACTCACTAGCATGACTCTCATATCACCATCTTTATATCTCAAAACTATATGCAAGGAATCAAACTTCTCATAGTATTCAATGCACTTTATATGAAAGTTTTTATTATATCCCTCTTGGATGTCCATTATATTAGGACTAAAATCATAACCTAAACCAATTACCATGCTTTTTAAAGACTCTCAAAATAATATAAGTGAGGTACGAGAGTTCAATTATTTCTATAAAATAAAACACCACCGTGCTCTAAAAAGATATAAGTGAAGCACTAGAGCAAAATTGCCTAGCTCAAAAGATATAAGTGAAGCACATAGAGTATTCTAATAAATTCACGATTCATGCATGTCCCTCTCAAAAGATGTGTGAAGAAAGGATGATTGTGGAAAACTAAAAAGCAAAGACTCATATCATACAAGACGCTCCAAGCAAAACACATATCATGTGGTGAATAAAAATATAGCCTCAAGTAAATTTACCGATGGATTGAAGACGAAAGAGGGGATGCCTTCTGGGCATCCCCAAGCTTAGGCTATTTGGTATCCTTGAATATGGCTTGGGGTGCCTTGGTCATCCCCAAGCTTAGGATCTTGCCACTCCTTATTCCATAGTCCATCAAATCTTTACCCAAAACTTGAAAACTTCACAACACAAAACTCAACAGAAAACTCGTGAGATCCGTTAGTATAAGAAAAATAAATCACCACTTTAGGTACTGTTGTGAACTCATTATTTATTTAAATTGGTGTAATATCTACTGTATTCCAACTTCTCCATGGTTCATACCCCCCGATACAAACCATAGATACATCAAAATAAGCAAACAACACAAAGAAAACAGAATCTGTCAAAAACAGAACAGTCTGTAGCAATCTGTAAACTCCGAATACTTCTGTAACTCCAACAATTCAAAAAAATTAGCACAATCTGGTAAATTTGTATATCAATATTGTGTAAAAATTTCAGACTCATTCGACGCACTGGTGAATTTATAAAATTCCTGGACTGAGCGCAAAAGTTTCTGTTTTTCAGCAAAATCAAATCAACAATCACCGTAGACCATCCCAAAGGTCTTACTTGGATCAAACACTAATTAAAACACTAAAACACAATTACTACAGAGGTAATAATGTGTAAAGCACTCAAAAACAAAAACAAAAACAAAAAACATAAAAAAGAATTGGGTTGCCTCCCAACAAGCGCTATTGTTTAACGCCCCTAGATAGGCATAACGCAATAGATCTAGATATTGTCATCTTGGGTATGCAATCCATAAGTAGCTCTCATAATAGATTCATAAGGTAATTTAATTTTCTTTCTAGTAAAGTGTTCCATGCCTTTCCTTAACGGAAATTGGAATCTAATGTTTCCTTCTTTCATATCAATAATTGCACCGATCGTTCTAAGGAAAGGTCTACCAAGAATAATAGGACATGTAGGATTGCAATCTATATCAAGAACAATGAAATCTACGGGCACATAATTCCTATTTTCAACAATAAGAACATCATTAATCCTTCCCATAGGTTTCTTAATAGTGGAATCCGCTAGATGCAAATTTAAAGAGCAATCATCAAATTCATGGAAACCTAGCACATCACATAAAGTTTTCGGAATTGTGAAACGCTAGCACCCAAATCACACAAAGCATGGCACTCATAATATTTAATTTTAATCTTAATAGTAGGTTCCCACTCATCATAAAGTTTTCTAGGTATAGAAACTTCCAACTCAAGTTTTTCTTCAAAAGATTTCATCATAGCATCAACGATATGTTTAGTAAAAGCTTTATTTTGATTATAAGCATGCGGAGAATTCAACATGGATTGCAACAAGGAAATAAAATCAATCAAAGAACAACTATCATAATTAAAGTCCTTGAAATCCAAAAGAGTGGGTTCATTGCTATTTGAAGTTTTGACCTCTTCAATCCCACTTTTATCAATTTTAGCATTAAGATCTATAAACTCCGAATCATTGGGACGACTTTTAACTAAAGTTGACTTATATCCAGTCCCATATTTATCAAGATTTATATTAGAAAGCAAAGATTCAATAGGAGTCACATCAATCACTTTAAGATCTTCATCATTATTATCACGAGAACACACTTTTTCAAGCCATTCACGCTTAGCACGCATTCTAGCGGTTCTTTCCTTACACTCATCAATATAAGTTCTCATAGCTTTTAAAGACTCATTAATATCACGCTTGGGTGGAGTAGATCTAATTTTCAAAGAATCAATCTCAAGCGAAATTCTATCAACGTTCCTAGCCAAATCATCAATCTTGAGCAATTTTTCTTCAATCGTAGCATTGAAAACCTTTTGCGAACTAATAAATTCTTTAATCTTATTCTCAAGATCAGAGGACATCTTATTATAATTTCCATAAGGATGGTTGTAGGAATTACCATAATTATTAGAGGAATTACTAGGAAACGGTCTAGGGTTGAAATTACCTCTATACGCGTTATTAGCAAAATTCTTCCTACCAACAAAATTCACATCCATAGATTCATTATTATTTCCAATCAAAGAAGACAAAGGCATATCATTAGGATCAATAGGAGCACTCTTACTATCAAACAATTTCATTAATTCATCCATCTTTTTACTCAAAGTATTTATTTCTTCAATAGCATGCACTTTTTTACTAGTAGGAGATCTTTCGGTATGCCATTGAGAGTAATTTGCCATAATATTATCTAGGAGTTTAGTAGCTTCTCCTAATGTGATTCCCATGAAAGTACCACCCATGGCGGAATCGAAAAGATTTCTAGATGCAAAATTCAATCCCGCATAAAAAAATTGTATAATCATCCATAACCTCAAACCATGTGCGGGGCAATTTCTAATCATTAATTTCATCCACTCCCAAGATTGTGCAACATACTCATGATCAAGTTGCTTAAAATTCATTATATCTTTCCTAAGGGAGATGATCTTAGCGGGCGGAAAGTACTTGGAAATAAAAGCATCTTTACACTTATTCCAAGAATCAATACTATTTTTAGGCAAAGATGAAAACCAAGTTTTAGCACGATCTCGTAGTGAGAACGGAAATAGCTTCAATTTGACAATATCATTATCCACATCTTTCTTCTTTTGCATATCACACAACTCAACGAAAGTATTTTGATGGGATGCGGCATCTTCACTAGGAAGGCCGAAAAATTGTTCTTTCATAACAAGATTAAGCAAAGCGGCATTAATTTCATAAGATTCCGCACTAGTGGCGGGAGCAATCGGAGTACTAATAAAATCATTATTATTAGTATTGGAGAAGTCACACAACTTGGTATTCTCTTGAGTCATCGTGACAAAGCAAGCAATCTAGCACACAAGCAAACAAAAAGCAAACGAAAAGACGAACGGAAAAAGGGCGAATAAAAAGGCAAATCTTTTTGGTTTTTTCTGAAAATCATTTTAGAAGTGGGGGAGAGGAAAACGAGAGGCAAATGGCAAATAATGTAAATGCAAGAGATGAGTTTGTGATGGGTACTTGGTCTTGACTTGCTATGTATCCTCCCCGGCAACGGCACCAGAAATCCTTCTTGCTACTTCTTGAGCTTGCGTTGGTTTTCCCTTGAAGAGGAAAGGGTGATGCAGCAAAGTAGATAAGTATTTCCCTCAATTGTTGAGAACCAAGGTATCAATCCAGTAGGAGGTACAAGCAAGGCCCCAATCTATGCACCTACACAAACAATCAAACACTTGCACCCAACGCAATAAAGGGGTTGTCAATCCCTTCACGGTTACTTGCAAGGATGAGATCTAATAGAGATAGATATAAAAGATTACTAAAACGAAAAGTAAACTAAAAGAAAATAGATTGCAGCAAAGTATTTTTGGTATTTTTGGTTTATAGATCTGAAAATATAATATGGAAAATAGACTCGGCGGCCATAGGTTTCACTAGAGGCTTCTCTCTTGAAATAAAATAATATGGTGGGTGAACAAATTACTGTCGAGTAATTGATAGAAAAACGCATAGTTATAACGATATCCAAGGCAATGATTATGCATATAGGCATCACGTCCGTGTCAAGTAGACCGAAACGATTCTGCATCTACTACTATTACTCCACACATCGACCGACTCCTGCCTGCATCTAGAGTATTAAGTTCATGAAGAACAGAGTAACGCATTAAGTAAGATGACTTGATGTAGAGGGATAAACTCAAGCAATATGATGAAAACCCCATCTTTTTACCCTTGATGGCAACAATACAAATACGTGCCTTGCTACCCCTACTTTGTCACTGGGTGAGGACACCGCAAAATTGAACCCAAAACTAAGCACTTCTCCCATTGCAAGAATTACCAATCTAGTTGGCCAAACCAAACCAATAACTCGAAGAGACTTGCAAAGATATGAAATCATGCATATAAGAATTCAGAGAAGATTCAAATAACATTCATAGATAATCTGATCATTAACCCACAATTCATCGGATCTCGACAAACACACTGCAAAAGAGTATTACATCGGATAGATCTCCATGACGATCATGGAGACCATGGTATTGAAGAACATAGAGAGAGAAGAAGCCATCTAGCTACTAGCTATGGACCCGAAGGTCTGAGGTGAACTACTCATGCATCATCGGAGCAGCAATGGGGTTGATGTAGATGCCCTCCGTGATCGAATCCCCCTCCGGCAGATTACTGGAAAAGGCCCCAAGATGGGATCTCACGGGAACAGAGGCTTCCGGCGGCGGAAAAGTATTATTGTTGCTCTTTTTGGTATTGGGGGAATATTCCTGAATTTATAGCCGGAAGATTAGGGTTGGAGGGCCTGCAGGGGGGACACAAGCCAGGGGGCGGGCCCTGCAGGCTTGTCGTCTCCCGGCAGGTCTCCTGCCCTCCTCTCCAAGTCTGGTAGATGTCTTCTGGTCCAAGAAAAATCATCGCGAAGATTTTATTCCGTTTGGACTCCGTTTGATATTCCTTATCTACAATACTCAAAAACAAGGAAAAAATAGAAACTGGCACTGGGCACTAGGTTAATAGGTTAGTCCCAAAAATAATATAAAATAGCATATTAATGCATATAAAACATCCAAAACAGATAATATAATAGCATGGAACAATCAAAAATTATAGATACGTTGGAGACGTATCAGCATCCCCAAGCTTAATTCCTGCTCGTCCCCTAGTAGGTAAATGATAAAAACAGATTTTTTGATGTGGAATGCTACCTAACATATTTATCCATCTAATATTCTTTATTGTAGTATTCGCCTTCCGCTTTAACAGTTTTCTAGATGAGATTCCTCTGTCTATTTACCGTCTATGATGATACTTAATTTCCAAAGGTTTTAGATGTTGCATTTGAAACTTTGTCTTGTTGTGCAATTGGGTAGCTAGGCAGTATATGCCTATATGTTGTTGTACCTTGATGTAATGCAATTATGAAATCCTGGTTGCCGTACTACGAATAAGAAATATATTTTGTGGTTGATATGAAGTATTAATTTTGATTACTAAATGGATTATAAATAATAGATCAATCAGGCTGATTATTGGGGATCCCATTGCAGACGGTTTCTAAGACAACACCGTGGGCGATGACCTAAACAAACCCACACGGTTTCTAGAAAGTTGGCGTGTTAGATCCTTGAGCAATCACACACGAATTCTGGTCGATAACTGTGTGCTTTAGGACACCCAATCACAAACGTTTTCACATAGCTAGTGTGTGTGATGGGCAGCCCAATGCCAAACAATTTCTTCTAGACACCGTGAGTGATGTTTTGCGTAACACAAACGACAGAATTATAACTATCGTGTGTGATGACCACACCTATCACAAACGATGTGATGCAGAAAATTGTGTGTGATCTGCAATACGAACGGAAACGTACCCTTGGGATTCCCTGTGTGGGATGCTAAGCTCATCTCACGCGTCTTCCCCAATATGTCTGTTTGTGATGGTCCTTCCAATCGCAAACGATATGTTTTTGTCCATCGTGTGCGACCAAGTGCAGGCATCGCCGACGGGTTTTGCCTGTCGTGTGGGATAGGCCCCCCTATCGCCCACACATGCAAGGCGACGGTTTAAGACTACGTCACGGAAAGGGGTTAAAAACCGTTTGTATAGCACGCGGCTGCACTAGTGGTCGGACCCAGCTCTTATGTATGATGATTGAATATGTTGTTGTATTGATGTGATCTTGATGTAGCTTGTGGCAAGTGTAAGCCAATTCCATATACTCATCTCCTCTTTACATGTACTTGTAACGATATCCATTCATGCAAAACGACGAGATGCGCTTCTATCCATGTTGAGGCCCTTGAGCCAAAATAAGGATAGGACCGCATCTAGGGCGTGACAGTTCAGAACCCCTTGGTGATATCATACAGAATCGAGAGGCCACTGGTCGAATCGCCAAGTGGGCAATTGAGCTTGACCCTCACCATGTAAAATATGTGCCCCGAACTGCCATCAAGTCCCAAGCACGGGTAGATTTCATCAACGCACGATTGGACGGAGATGCAAATTCCAGAGGACAGTCCAGATAACATGTACTGGACTATACACTTTGATGGGTCTAGACAATTGGAAGGCTCGGGGGCTAGATTTATATTGTCTTCTCCACGAGGTGACAAAATTTGTTATGTTTTACGGCTCATGTTCCCTTGCACTAACAATGCAGCCGAGTATGAGGCCCTCCTGCATGGACTCAGAATGGCCAAAGAGATGAACCTTAGTTGGGTCAGGTGTTTGGCGACTCAGATTTGGTGGGTCAGCAAGTTTCAGTGACTTGGGACTCAAAGGACCCCTTGATGGCGGCTTACCAGCGGGTAGTTACTGATGTGGCGGGTTACTTTCAAGGCTATCAAGTCGATCATATAGATCGCCAGCTCAATGAGGCGGACGATGCCTTGTCACGACTCGGTTCTCAGCGGAAGCCGGTCCCCCCTAACATCATTTTAGATGTCCTTCACAACCCTTCGGTTAAGTTACCATCTGAGGAGGACATATCTATTCATGACCCAGAGGCACACTTGGTGGCGGCTCTCCACGCTATCCCTGATTGGACTATGCCATATCTAGCTTATCTGACTTGAGGCAAGCTCCCAGCTGAGGAAATCATCGCTCGACAGATAGTTCGGCGGTCCAAATCAATGACTATCGTCAATGGCGAGTTACATCGGCAAAGCAGCACTGGCGTATTTCAATGTTGTGTTTCCCCTGAGGAAGGCAAGGAGATCCTCAATGAAATCCATGCCCGCGGTTGTGGACATCACGCCGGCTCACGGTCCCTGGTGGCAAAGGATTTTCGTCACGGGTCTTACTGGTTGACGGCTCACGCAGATGCAGAAGACATTGTGCGCAAGTGCGATGGATGTCAAAAGTTCGATCGACAAGCTCATGTGTCGGCTCAAGAATTGCGTATGATCCCAATTACTTGGCCGTTTGTGGTCTGGGGGATTGACATGGTAGGTCCGTTCAAGCCGTCTTCTGACAAGAAAACCCACCTCTTGGTGGCGGTTGATCAATTTACCAAGTGGGTTGAAGCAGAACCTATCAGCAACTATGACGC
Organism: Elymus sibiricus; assembly: GCA_039707655.1. Classification (NCBI taxonomy): domain Eukaryota; kingdom Viridiplantae; phylum Streptophyta; class Magnoliopsida; order Poales; family Poaceae; genus Elymus; species Elymus sibiricus. Next base: position 400,226,123 of record CM077673.1, on the reverse strand, counting down.
GGAGACAACAGTCAAATTCTTGAAAAAGTTGACCATCCGTTTTGGCTACCCACATAGCATTATTACTGACAATGGTACCAATCTATCCAAGGGAGCTATGGACCAGTTTTGTCAGCGTGAGCATATCCGGCTTGACTTGGCAGTGGTGGCACATCCTCAGTCCAATGGGAAAGCTGAGCGAGCTAACCAAGAGATTTTGAGAGGGGTCAAACCCTGGCTCATGGTTCCACTACAATGTACTCCAGGCTGTTGGGTTGAGGAACTCCCCGCAGTACTGTGGAGTATCAGAACAACTCCAAACAGATCCACTGGATACACACCTTTATTCCTGGTTTATGGAGCTGAGGCGGTTTTACCAAGTGATATTCGACATGACTCTCCTCGAGCACCGCTTATGTCGAAGCTGATAATGAACAAGCACGTCAGGATTCCTTGGATGCTTTGCAAGAGGAACGTGACTTAGCAGCCACCAGGTCAGCCATATATCAACAAGTCTTACGTCGCTATCATAGCCGTAGAGTCAGAAGTCGCACCTTTCAAGAGGGCGACTTAGTGCTCCGTCTGATTCAAGATCAAACAAGGATGCACAAACTTTCCCCACCTTGGCAGGGTCCTTTCGTCATCAGCAGAAACCTCAATAATGGTTCATATTATCTGATAGATTTATGAGAAGGATCATATACTTCCGAAGAGGAAACAACCCAGCCCTGGAACATTGCTCACCTGCAGCCTTATTATACATAGAGCCACCGGCTCCTTTTCCTTTTTGTAACCCCATCTTGCAAATTATGTACATACTTATTTATGTTCAAATATAATAAAGCCGGCACCCCTGAAACTCGGGGCCTCAGTCGTTTCAGCCTACATATTTAGCATGAGTCTTTATTTTTTTGAAACTTAGGTCACTTGGGGGCTTCGAACTCATCGAGTTTAGCTTTCTCACCCTCTTGACCCGGCAAAGACGCCAACATATGGTTAAACCTGCATGTTTGCTTGATGCGACTCCGATCAAATGACCCTGTGTACTCTTGTTAAGTCAATTCGTCTGGACCCTGAACTTCTCAAGGTTAAAACACGGTTTGAGTCATGTGAGAGCCGGCCTACAGAAAGCTAGGATAAACCATGCGTTATCACACCCGCTTCATTGAAGCAAGACTTGAGCCTCGAAAGCTAGTCTCTCTTGCCGAGTCTCACCGAGCCGGCCTATTAATAATTTTTATTATTATTACTATATATTATTTCCTCATAACATTTCAGGTACAATCCTATTCTTATTTCTGGCTCATAAAGAGTGTTCGGGTTACAAAAACTGTCGTCATATCATGACCAGTTCAATTATACACTTTGCAAACAAATTGTAGTGGAAAGATTTCAAAGGGCGGCTTGCTATGGCTCGCCCAAAAACAACATGTTCACATTTTAGCAACAGCTTGGAAGATCCAAAGCACAAGGGCGACTCAGCCAAGACAATACAACATACCAGCCACGGGCTGCATGATTCCTAAGCGAAAGGATGAAAGGCGAGTTAAACAAGGCTTGTCGAAAAGCACAAATCCATCATCATCAAGACAAGATCACAAATTTGAAACGTGCACGATGGCACGGCACAGGCAAACAATTGTCAGCTTAGAAATATTACAAGGCGGCATTGGGCCCAGAGAGGTTGAATCAAAGTTTTTTACTACATATAAACCAGCCTCTGAGCTCCCAGGTTAGCCTCAGGCTGACCTCTCGCTTAAGCCGCCTCCGGGTCATCCTCCGTTGGGACTTCTGGTTCTTGGATCTGAAGGTTTTCCACATCCCAGTTGCAATGGGTTAAAGCGTGGAATACAGCTTTTTCATTCAAGATGGAGGACGGGTCAATGCTACTTCTTGAGCTTGCGTTGGTTTTCCCTTGAAGAGGAAAGGGTGATGCAGCAAAGTAGATAAGTATTTCCCTCAGTTGTTGAGAACCAAGGTATCAATCCAGTAGGAGGTACAAGCAAGGCCCCAATCTTTGCACCTACACAAACAATCAAACACTTGCACCCAACGCTAAAAAGGGGTTGTCAATCCCTTCACGGTTACTTGCAAGGATGAGATCCGATAGAGAAAGATATAAAAGATTACTAAAACGAAAAGTAAAAAGATTGCAGCAAAGTATTTTTGATATTTTTGGTTTATAGATCTGAAAATATAATATGGAAAATAAACCCGGGGGCCATAGGTTTCACTAGAGGCTTCTCTCTTGAAGGAAAATAATACGGTGGGTGAACAAATTACTGTCGAGCAATTGATAGAAAAGCGCATAGTTATGACGATATCCAAGGCAATGATTATGCATATAGGCATCACGTCCATGTCAAGTAGACCGAAACGATTCTGCATCTACTACTATTACTCCACACATCGACTGATGGGGATATGTACCTAGGGTAGGGTCTTAGGCCTGACCTACATACCCTACCTAAGGACACTACATTGGAGAACTTAAAGATTACAAGATTACAAGGAAGACTCCGACTGAAATCGCCATGGCTAATGAGTCACTCGACAGAAAATCCACTCGGAGGTTTCTCCCTCCATTCGACAGCCGCCTTTCACTCGGAAGAACCAAAAGTCAGTCGACTGCAGAAGACCAGAAGCCACTCCAGGGAGGCCAACGGACAGGCGTTCGACTGGTCGCCATAAGTAGCATTTATTACATACGTTATCAGTAACGTTCACCTTTATTACCATGATCGAACCCTTGGTTGCCGGGTATTCATGAGGGGCAGCGCACTCTATATAAGCCACCCCTCCCCTCTGGCACAAGGGTTCGCACCCCCTGTAACTCACACATTCCACACGACAGAAGCTCCCGAGCACTGAGACGTAGGGCTGTTACCTCCACGAGAGGGGCCCGAACTCATACATCCGTGTGTACAATCTCGCCGTAGCTAGCACTCTGCCCTCTCTTTACGTACCCCTAACCTCTACTGTCAGGCTCGTTCCCACGACAGTTGGCGCCCACCGTGGGGCAGGCGTCTAAGCGACTTCCAGCGAGTTTGCAATTTTCTTCTTCGTCATGTCTTCCGGCGGCGGTTTGTTCCTGGGCCACGAGATCCGTCTCGGTGCGCTCGCCTTCGTCGCCGACGACTCGGCATGGCTTCAGGAAGCTTCTAGTGCCCTCTATTCAATTACATCTTCAAACTTTCACACATTTTTCATACTGTTCATCCTCACCACGAACAAAAGGTCGCAAACAGAAAAGAAGCAGACATCCATCCAATCACATACAAGGAAAATTATCGACCTTTAGGTTGGTTGACCTTCCATACGCGTGAGCTGATCACCTAAATCGTCGTTCCGGACGTCGCCGGTGACGGCATCGGCGGCTTGAAAGCCGGAAAGCAACTGCACCTCCACGCACGGCCGCCGGCACCGTCCGCCTCATAGTCGCCACGCACGGCTCCAGCGCTGCCCACTTCGTCGTCACCACGCGCGGCCTCCGGCGCCGGCCACTTCATCGTCGCCGCGCACGGCTCCGGCGCAGCCGGCTTCGTCGTCGCCACGCGCGGCCTCCGGCGCCGTCCGCCTCATCGTCTTCTCCAACTTCGTTGTTGTTGAGCCCCCACACACATAGCCGTCAATGCCGTTCACCTCGTCGTCGACTCCGGCCTCGTGTTATCAGCTGCTCGGCGGCTATTTTCGTGGTGGAGGCACGGGGCCGACGCGACGCAGGCATGCAGCGCTCCATCCTCTGGCACCGGTCGGCGGCGTTGGTCTCCATGGCGGAGGCGCGATGTGACGACGATCTACTCGCAACCGATGGTCGTTCGGGATTAAAAGAATCAGTGCCTCGTAAGTGCATGCATCATGGGCCACTTACTCGGTCGATTAACTGCATGCAGGAAAAAAGGAAACTGAAGGACGTGCGACCTTCAATGCCAGATTAATTGGCTGCCTCATAGACGGCCATTCGGTGAGGATCTCCAGCACTAATCTCGGCCAAGACAAAGGTGCGTTGATTCACCTTTTTCCGTTAACCATGCAAGCCATGTGCACCGGCCTGCAGGGCACGTGCGACTTGCGTTGACTTCAAGCCGGCCCAGCCGCTCCGCTACTCCAAGCCCATACTCTGGTACGCTCTGACAAGCACGGTTCGACACTCGAGCACGTACGCCTTTGTTTACCTGGACAGGTATGCCTCCGGCTTACTCGGGCGGATTTGTTCGGTCGACAGATGCTACACTCGGATACGCCTCGTTTTTTTGGGCACGTTCGAAAAACTAACGTGCAGGCATTCTATCATTCTTGTGTTCGGCGGTCGTCACTCGGCAGTCTTGTACGTCGTCGCACGGCTGTACACGCCGTCGTCGTTCGGCAGCCCCGCACGTTGCCACTCGGTGAGGCACACCTTCATCACTCGGCTGCTCCGCGCGTCGCCACTCGGTGAGGCACACCTTCATCACTTGGCCGCTCCGCGCGTCGCCACTCGGTGAGGCACACCTTCATCGCTCGACCGCTCCACGCGTCGCCGATCGGTGAGGCACACCTTCATCACTTGGCCGCTCCACGCGTCGCCACTCGGTGAGGCACACCTTCATCACTCGACTGCTCCACGCGTCGCCGCTCTGTGATGCACGTCTCCATCGTCACTCGGCCGCCCCGCGTGCCGTCACTCTGCTGGACGCGTCGTCATCACTCGGCAGCCCCGCGCATCGCCACTCGGCGAGACACGTCTTCGTCACTTGGCCGCCCCGTGCATCGCCACTCAGCCGGACATGTCTACTTCGCTCGACCGCCCCACGCGTCGTCAGACAGCTAAGTCATTCTTCACAGACTGCATTCAATTAAATAGTTATTTCCGCATTATCGAGTGGCACGTAAGTTGCGCATGACGTCGACTCAGAGGCCACGCCACCGAGTGTACCTCTGCGCTCGGTTGTTTATTTTCATGTCGGAACACTACACTTCCGCTTCATTTGGGTCTAATACTCAAAACGAGTTCAGTCGGATCCTTCACTTTCACAAGTTCAGTCGGATCCTTCACTCTTTTAGACTTTTGCTGGTTCCGGACCAGCAAGAACCTGGCACACCCAGCGGGTGTCTCGGGGTGTAATTTACACAAATCATTTCAGCAAACATCAAATTACTTCGAGAATTTTTTATGTTAGCTTGTGCTATTTTTCATACACAGGTTACACGATCACTGGATGCCTCTGTGCGCCATTCTTGACGACATGCTCCACTCGTCCGGCACGCGCACCGTCACTTGTTCGGATGTCTCCTCGACGACATGCTCGACTTGGCTGCCCCGTGCGTCGCCACTCCGCGCGGCATGTCTTCATCACTCGGACGCCCCGCACGTCGCCACTCAGCTGGGCGCGCCTTCGTCATTCGGCCGCCCCACGCGTCGCCATTCCGACGGATGCGTCTACAACACTTGGCCGCCCCGCGCGTCGCCACTCCGCTGGATGCATCTAGAACACTTGACCGCCCCGCGCGTCGCCACTCCACGGGATACGTCTACATCATTTGGACGCTCCGCGCGTCGCCACTCCGCGCGGCACGTCTTCATCACTCGGGCGTCCCACGCGCCATTGCTCAGCTAAACACATCTACACCGCAACCCCGAGTGGGTGAACGGCTTAGCTGCGACTCCGTATCACCTAAGTTAAAAACTACTCCGAGTGAAGACATCATCCATACTCGGAGGCTTAGCTGCGACTCCGTATCGCCTAAGTTAAAGACAAATCCGAGTGAGGACATCATCCACACTCGGAGGCTTAGCTGCGACTCCGTATCGCCTAAGTTAAAAACTACTCCGAGTGAGGACATCATCCACACTCGGAGGCTTAGCTGCGACTCCGTATCACCTAAGTTAAAAACTACTCCGAGTGAAGACATCATCCACACTCGGGGGCTTAGCTGCGACTCCGTATCGCCTAAGTTAAAAACTACCCCGAGTGAGGACATCGTCCACACTCGGGGGCTTAGCTGCGACTCCGTATCGCCTAAGTTAAAAACTACTCTGAGTGAAGACATCATCCACACTCGGGGGCTTAGCTACGACTCCGTATCGCCTAAGTTAAAAACTACCCCGAGTGAGGACATCGTCCACACTCGGGGGCTTAGCTGCGACTCTGTATCGCCTAAGTTAAAACTACTCCGAGTGAGGACATCGTCCACACTCGGGGGCTTAGTTGCGACTCCGTATCGCTTAACTTAAAAACTACTCTGAGTGAGGACATCATCCACACTTAGGGGCTTAGCTGCGACTACGTATCGCCTAAGTTAAAAATCCTACCGAGTGAATAGCATCCCATTCACTCGGAAGCTTAGCTGCAAACCAGGCTTCGTCTAAGTTGAAAACTCTTCCGAGTGACGAGCGCTTCTCTCACTCGGGGTCTTAGCCGCGAACAAGTTTTCGCCTAAGTTAAAAACCCTGCCGAGTGAATAGCATCCCTTTCACTCGGAAACTTAGCTGCGAACCAGTCTTCGTCTAAGTTAAAAACTCTCCCGAGTGACGAGCACTCCTCTCACTCGGGGACTTAGCCGCGAGTCAGACCTCGCTTAAGTTAAAGGCTGTTCCGAGTGACAGGCAACACTTTCACTCGGAAACTTAGTTGCGAACCAGTTTTCGCCAAAGTTCAAAATTCTTCCGAGTAATGAGCATCCATCTCACTCGGAAACCAAACAAACTTAGCCAAGCAAAGGATTGGAAAGCGAACATGCAAACATTGTCTCTATCAGACCCCCGCCAATGCAAGCACTCGACGGCGGTCTCGGGGACTACACCCAGTGGGTGCACTCAGCGTGCCCCCACTGGACCTACTATCACTCGACCAGGTCCGGCCTGTCGAGTGACAAGCGACTATCAAAACAAATCTAAGACCCCTGCCGATGTCACCGCCATTCGACAGCGGTCTCGGGGACTACACCCAGTGGGTGCACTCAGCGTGCCCCCACTGGACCAGAAACCACTCGACTAAGACCTGATCTACTCAAGGGGAAAACAAGCAAGTATGCACCAAAAGAAAACACCCAGTGGGTGTGGAGTCAAGATGGACGGGAATTCAATCAGAAATGAACTTACAATCGCACTTACTCGGACATTGGCACGAAGCGACCCGTCGCATCAAGAGATCTTGCTGACCACTCGGACCTGATTCCGCGCTCAAGTTCACTCAGACGCATATCAAGACAGAATCGATCAGGGTGAATGACAAAGACTCCAATCGACGCAGACTTCTGTGAAGCCCTAAAATGCATTCGGAATTTTTGTGTCTTATCAGAACCTGCATCGATCCCTTTTTCACTCGAACCCCAATCCATTCGGGGGCTAATGATGGGCATATGTACCTAGGGTAGGGTCTTAGGCCTGACCTACATACCCTACCTAAGGACACTACATTGGAGAACTTAAAGATTACAAGATTACATTCATGGCGAATGAGTCACTCGACAGAAAATCCACTCAGAGATTTCTCCCTCCATTCGACAGCCGCCTTTCACTCGGAAGAACCAGAAGTCAGTCGACCGCAGAAGACCAGAAGCCACTCCAGGGAGGCCAACGGACAGGCGTTCGACTGGTCGCCATAAGTAGCATTTATTACATACGTTATCAGTAACGTTCACCTTTATTACCACGATCGAACCCTTGGTTGCCGGGTATTCATGAGGGGCAGCGCACTCTATATAAGCCACCCTCCCCTCTAGCACAAGGGTTCGCACCCCCTGTAACTCACACATTCCACAGGACAGAAGCTCCCGAGCACTGAGACGTAGGGCTGTTACCTCCACGAGAGGGGCCCGAACTCATACATCCGTGTGTACAATCTCGCCGTAGCTAGGACTCTGCCCTCTCCTTACGTATCCCTAACCTTTACTGCCAGGCTCGTTCCCACGACATCGACCGACTCCTGCCTGCATCTAGAGTATTAAGTTCATGAAGAACAGAGTAACGCATTAAGTAAGATGACATGATGTAGAGGGATAAACTCAAGCAATATGATGAAAACCCCATCTTTTTATCCTTGATGGCAACAATACAAATACGTGCCTCGCTACCCCTACTTTGTCACTGGGTGAGGACACCGCAAGATTGAACCCAAAACTATGCACTTCTCCCATTGCAAGAATTACCAATCTAGTTGGCCAAACCAAACCAATAACTCGAAGAGACTTGCAAAGATATGAAATCATGCATATAAGAATTCAGAGAAGATTCAAATAATATTCATAGATAATCTGATCATAAACCCACAATTCATCGGATCTCGACAAACACACCGCAAAAGAGTATTACATCGGATAGATCTCCATGAAGATCATGAAGAACATGGTATTGAAGAACATAAAGAGAGAAGAAGCCAGCTAGCTACTAGCTATGGACCCAAAGGTCTGAGGTGAACTACTTACGCATCATCGGAGGGGCAATGGAGTTGATGTAGATGCCCTCTGTGATCGAATCCCCCTCCGGCAGATTACCGGAAAAGGCTCCAAGATGGGATCTCACGGGAACATAGGCTTCCGGCGGCGGAAAAGTATTATCGTTGCTCCTTTTTTGGTATTGGGGGAATATTTGGGAATTTATAGGAGGAATATTAGGGTTAGGAGGCCTGCAGGGGGGCCACAAGCCAGGGGGGCGCGCCCCCCCCCTAGGGCGCGCCCTGCAGGCTTGTCATCTCCCGGCGGGTCTCCTGCCCCCCTCTCCAAGTCTGGTAGGTTTCTTCTGGTCCAAGAAAAATCATATCGAAGATTTTATTCTGTTTGGACTCCGTTTAATATTCCTTATCTGCAATACTCAAAAACAAGGAAAAAAACAGAAACTGGCACTGGGCTCTAGGTTAATAGGTTAGTCCCAAAAATAACATAAAATAGCATATTAATGCATATAAAACATCCAAAACAGATAATGTAATAGCATGGAACAATCAAAAATTATAGATACGTTGGAGACGTATCAGTCAACATCAGGGGCAAAAATGTGCTTACGACGTTGAGGAGTCAGGTCCACCGCTTCAAAGGTGGGTGGACGAACTCGCAAGTTGTTAGCATCATAAGCCGGGTGATAGTTCTTCAGCTCCATTTCGGCAACAAGTTGGGTGGCTAACACTCGAGCTGCCTTGACGCATTCAGCATAGTCAGCATCGGTGAAAGCCCACCCACGGTCCTTATACTCAGGAAACCCTTTGGCCATTTGTGCCGTATCAAGTTCTGCTGAGTAAGCCAAGGCCCTACTCAAAGAAGATGTGGCACCAACTCGGGTGGCTGATCCTTTCAATTCTTCAATCTGTTTTGGGATCGTCGAGAGGCGTCCTAATACATCCTTGATGAACTTCACCGGCTCTTTGTTCCCAAAAACGGTTTGATTGTGCAGTGGCTTCCAGCATAAAGTTGTTTAGTCAGTGAATACACAGCCTTAAGTTTCAGCAAACTGTTGTCCTAAAGATTGTCAGTTCGAGGGCCTGCAGAACAATTCAAATGCATGAGTCGCCAGGCAACTTATCTTCAGACATGAGCATTAGGGTGGTGTAGTAAAAGTTCATAAAGGTACTTACCAAAGACGGCTTGGGCCATGTGGGCAATATGCTGTCTCAACCCGGATAGCTCTTCAGTGATGGGTTTCAGTTGACCCTCAGCGTTTTCTGCACACTTCAGCAAGACAATTTTTTCAGTCTCGAAAGATTTCTTTTCTGCTTCAAGATCTGCCTTGGCTTTCTCCATTTCTTCCAAAGCAAGTCGCAGTTTGACTTCAGCGTCGGCTCGGGCAGTTTGCTATGTTTCCAGATCTTTCTTCAAACCGGTCACATTTGACTCGACAACGACCAAAGCTTCCTGCACAATAAGAGTTATCATTTTAGACATTCCTCAATTATAAACCGGCAGCGAGGTGCAATACGGCCCATGGTGTCTATGACAGAAATTTTTACAAGTCTCAAGGAGTTGCAAGCAATATACTTGACACTTGGGGGCTAATGCATGTCAGTTTTTCCAGCATTTAATCAAGAAGACCCGACTCATCTCAAGGAGATGAGCCGGCCCTTGGGGGCTACAGGTCGAATTCTTCATTCATATCAAGAAGACCCGACTCATCTCAAGAAGATGAGCCGACCCTTGGGGATTACAGGTCGAATTCTTCATTCATATCAAGAAGACCCGACTCATCTCAAGAAGATGAGCCGGTCCTTGGGGGCTACAGGTTTACTATTCAGAGATGATAACTTTTCAAGACCCGACTCATCTCATGAAGATGAGCCGGCCCATGGGGGCTACAGGAGGATAAATACAGTGTCAGACAAGGTGGAGCATACACTATTGCAGGATGGTCCAAAGACGACACAGCAATCAGAGACCCTTCGACGAAACTGTGTGCGATGACAACATCGCAAACGGTATAGTTATAGCTTTGTCGCTAATAACGCGAACTGTGTGCGATGACGGGCCCATCAAATACGATCCCCAAAAAAGTTTCGTGTGCGATCTGTGGCAAACAGTTGACCCAGATAAATTGTTTGCGATTGTACAATATAACACAAACGGTTAGAAAATGCATGTGTGTGCGAGGTACGGCATACAGTTCACCCTGACAATCTGTTTGCCCTGATCTAACAGAACACAAATGATTGTCCAGATGATTACGTGTGCGATAGATGGCATACAGGTCACTCGGATGAACTGTTTGTGATGAGATAAGATAACATAAACGGTTACATAGATCAAGATGTGTGTGATACACATCATACAGGCCATTGGGATGAACTGTGTGCGATAAGCAAAAATAACACAAACGGTTGCTCAGATCAAGATGTGTGTGATGTACAGCATACACAGGCCATTCGGATGTGTTGTGGGCAAGCGGTTCCAGATAAAGAACTGTCAGGTACTGATGAAATCATCACCGACGGATATGGTTGTTTATTCCGCATGCGATGTGATTTGCTCAATCTTCCCACAAACATCTATGCTTCTGTTTAGAACAACATGATTGCAGAACCAAATTAAACATCCAAATACATAAGTGACTACACACATAACATGATTGAGAACGGCGGCGAGGATGCAGGGTGTGAGAGAGGATTGTGTGTAGCGAGAATGTTAAAACCAGCGGCTCGGGCGCGGTTAATAAAGGGGAGTTGGGACTTGAGAGGGAGGCGGGCGGTAGTTTAAAGGGACGGCTCGCCTCCCGGTGAGACGCCTGCACGCCGGACTGCAGGCATGTGCACCGTCAATTCACACGCCTGACGGCACGTCTCCCTGCAAAACTGCGCAGCGAACACACCTCCCATCAATTCACACACCTTCTCGCACGCATCCCGGTCAGCCTGCGAGGCGACCTGCTAGCATGCATCACGTCAAATCATATCTGCATGCACGGACCGCGGGGCGTGTATTGTTTTTCTGCGAAGCTACGACACTTACTCCCTCCGTTTTTATTTAGTCTGCATATTAGAGTTGACTGAAGTCAAACTTGATACAGTTTGACCAACTTTAAAGAAAGAAATAGAAATAATTACCATGACAAATATATATGATGGGAAAGTACATTCAATAAAGAATCTAATGGTAATAATTTTTAATTGTAAACATTAACATTTTTTTCTAAATTTGGTCAAAGTTTACAAAGCTTGACTTTAACCAACGCTAATACGCGGACTAAATAAAAACAGTTTGGATTAATAAACCGTTTGTGATGTATTGACGGTTCTGTGTTGCATCTATTAATAAGCCCCCGTTTGCAAGAAGCTTAGATGAAAACTTCTCTCAAATTGGACGATTTATTTACCACGACCTATAAGGTCCCTATCATGAAATCATGTCAATGCTTCATGAATTCTAGCTTAGCTGGGCATTTGCTGGAATTTGAAAGCCAAGAGTCAATGTTTGCGGCCCCGAGATGTTCGAAATTTATTTTTTTCCTTCCATGGGGACTAAACATGCACCCAAGACAAAAAAAATGAATTTATAATCCATTCGGGCGCACAACCGCGTGTGCATATAATTCAAATTTGAAATTTACAAATTAAATACTAAGGAATCGATTTAATGTATAAAATGTCTTAATGTTCTTTAAAAATAAAATTTTAACACTGCACTCCTAATGTCACATGTGCACTACATAAAAAAGTTTGACATGCATGCCTCGAAAGTGACGGTGGTGTGGTGGGACGAGTGGGGGTGTGGGGTCCCGCACACAATACGCGTCGTATGCGCGCCACCACGTTGGGTTGTCCAGTTAGTTAGGCATCAAGCTGACAAAGGGGATTACTTAGGCGGGTATATTGGAGTCCCATCCATGTCCCCATCACCGCCCACCCATTCCCGTCACCGTCTCCGTACCCGTGCGCAGGGATAAAAAGTTTCTCATCCCCGTCCCCATCACCGCCCTCCCATTCCCATCACCATCTCCGCACCCGTGCGCAGGGATAAAATGTTTCCCATCCCCGTCGCCACTTCTTTATCCCCATGGGGAAACCCAACATGCATTTAAAAAAACAGCATTTCAACGCAATAAACAATATGTTGTGGCTATGTTTGGGATTTCACAGGGATATTTGGGCCAGATGGGTGGGATCTGTGGAAATTTGGGTGACTGAGGGCGCAAATTACGTGGGCTCTACTAATTTCAGAGCCCACATGTAAGTTATTTCATGGTTAAGGCGAGTAATGCTATGTATGTCCCATCCCCATCCCCGTCCTGCACGCTAGGTAAGGTATTTGACCCACCATCTTCCCCATGGGAATTCAAGCTGGCACTTCTCCATGCCCTAATAGAGTAAACACCCATGGGGATGCGGTTAACGGTTTTAACCATGACAGCTTCAGGTGAGGCACACGTGCCACGTCTAAAGTCGTGCATTGGGTATATATTTAAAGCATCTCGATCATGACCTTTTTCATGCATACGTTTGTGTCTCATGCATGCGGTGGTGGTCCTCGTACACTCACTCATGCGTTTACCACCGACACACCCATTCGTTGCCCCCGTGTGGTCTATAACCTTGGATGGCGCGCGCGAGAGGGGTTTGATCAAAGCTGGATTCATCTTAGTCCGTGTTTCGGTGAATATCATGGTGAGATTACAGACGAAAGTTTGGGCGCATGTGTGCACGCGCGTTCTCATTATACAAGTTGTGAATCTCCGTTATTTTTTTCGAAGGTGCCACATGAAAGGTGTGCATTGGGTATTCAAAACATCACACAACACCTCCGTACATATGTTAGGGCAGCATGGAGGCGGTGGTTGTCCTCGGACACCGCCCCCCTTGCACAATTGTTAGTGTCACTCCCATCTGTGGCCTCGCGTGCTTTTGTACCGCAACAAGAGAGATTAATCATTGTGGATTCTTTTTTGGACGATGTTTGCGGTAGGCCATGGGTGTGAGATTACATGGTATAATTTGAGTGCGTGTAGTGTACGCATGAATGTCTGTCCCATCGGCTCGAATGGGGATGGGTATATATATACTACGCGTCGTGAACCACGCTTTCCGTGCGGACTTTAAGATTCCCGAGGAAGGTGTGCCAAGCTAAAGTTTGTGTACTGGGTATGTAAACATCACACACCACTTCCATGCATATGTTTGATCCACGCTTAGACGGTGATTGTCTTTGGATACTTCTTCGTGTGGTTGTCGTTGGAAAGTCGATTCCTGGGCCCATGTGGATGTCCATCACATTGACTGACAACGAGAGAGAGTATACCATGGTGGATTCTTCAATTGTTTTGTGTTATGGTATATATTATATAGGTCATTTGAGTTTCCTTACCCAAGTCTGACCACACGCGTACGTATGCGTGAATCGTTCCCATCGACTCTCGGCATACTAGTTGTACGGGTAATGAACACTCGCTCGGGGGGGAGGTCTATCCTGTTCCAAAGCATGTGACACATCAAAGTTGCACATGAGGTATATATTAATGAATTCAAAGGCAACCACAACATTTCCGTACATATGTTTGCACCACCAGCAGGTGATGGCTGTCTTCGACACTCCACCGCGTGGTTATCGGTGTCACGCCCATTCATGGGCCTCGGTGGATGTCCATCCTTTCGACTGATAGCGGGAGAGGTTTGACCAAAATGTTGATTCTTTGGTCGGGATGTCCGTGTTGCGAGGCGCATGGGCCATAGTCCACCGTTGACCGGAAAAGAGATGAGGTGGTTTGACCATGCTGGATTCATGTATATGTTTCATTTTCGTGTTACGGCATGAGTGATACGCAAGACCTGTTTGGGGGCATGTATTCGTGGCTAGGATTCCCCCTCCACCGACATGAAGTGGCGACGGAGGAGAAATGTGCCACATCAAAGTTGCGCATTGGGTATTTTGAACGATCAAACCACCCTGTGCATACATATTTTTGTTCCACATGCACGCGGGTATGTGTTCTGACCCCTTTCCCGCATTTTTTTGACGAAATGCTCCTATATATTATTATTCTAGGAGTAAATAGCAAACGATTCGAATGTAACAACCGTTTGCGATTGTACACTCAACAGAAACCATTTCCTCCACCGCCGGCACATCAGCACGGTCCACTGGTGGGCGCCGGACACGATTGGGTTTGACGAGACTTCCCTCGTAAAAATATCTACCACCATGAGCCATTTGAAAAATGGCGGTTCCGCGGGTTTTTCCTATTTGATAGCACACACTTATAATGTTTCTGCTGTGTGCGATGTTTGTTGCTCCCGCCCTGGCCCCGCCGCTTCAATCCCGTAATCTAAATTTTCAGTAGCCCCGGCATCCTGGAATTCCCGCCTACTAAAATTTTCAGTAGCCACGTAGAATTTCCTCAAACACCACCTGCCCCCCCCCCCCTCCCCACCACAAAACCTTTGCTCAGATTACGTAAAAAAAGGAAAACCTCCGCTCCCGCACGCACCACTCCTCTCCCTCACTCAAACCCTAGCTAGCCCGCCGCCCCCGACTCCACCGTCACCCTCTGCAGGCCTTCCCGTGACTATCTCGAAGTCGTCATGAAGATCCATCACAAGGGGGTTGGACTAGAGTCGTCCGTGCAATCGACAGTAGTGCTCCTCCATGTCGAATGCACGCACAACTCTGGTCCACCCTATAGTTTTGGCCTGTGAAGCACCTCTTTGCCGTAGATCCCCGTCCTCATCCTCAACCACACTCCACCGTGCCGCTGCCTCAGCCCGGCTATGCTTCCCGGGGAGCTGGAGGAGCGAATGGCCAAAAAGAGGTATCTAAAGGCATGTCCGCTGGACGACGGCGAGGTGGCCGCCGAGGCCCGCCGGGGAAGCTCAGTACGATGACTCACCCGGGGCTTTTAATAAGCGGGCTCGCGCATGTCTGTATGTCCCGGCAGCTGGCTATGACATCGAGCTCGTCGACAGCGATGAATTGACGCGGGCTATGACACAAGTTAAGTGACGCACCCCCACCCCTTCGAGTTAAACCTCCTTGGATCTCCTCCATGCCCCCCCCCCCCCCCGCCGCTGATCTACTCTGCTTCGCTGTCAGGATTTTGCTGGCATCGCCATCGAGACCCTTTTGTCATTTCTGAAGGTTGCGTTCTAGTGGCGGTGGCTCGGCATCGTCAGCTACCAAGTCAGACCTCATTGACGACGACAACGACAAGGGCGCCCTATCCGTCTCTTCCAAGGGGAAATAGCCCATCCACGACATCAGGGACGTTACCCTGCAGACATGCTCTTCCAAAGGCAAGGAGCTAAGCTGCCACCACAGGGAGCGCACGGTGTGCACCCCCAGTCCAGGCTCTTCCAAGGGGTATGAATTGTTCAAAAGTGCAATTTGATATGCTGGAGTATGAATTGTTCAGTTCAATTTTAGTGTTGATGTGTTTTATTGTCTGTAGTGAGCATATACCTTGTTTAGCGTGATATGTGGTTGTTTGTAGTGAACATATATCCAGTTTCATTGCTAGATTAGGTTGTTCAATCCTACAATTGGTTCCCGTTAAAGCTGGTGTATTTAACACGCCCCTATTTATTTTAGTTTTCTCAGAATGTGATGTTGAATCATACAATTTGATGTTTAAGCACATGGTGCATTCTATCTTCTATGCAATTTCAACAATACCGATATGAATGACTGTTTTGTTCCTGTTATGTCTGTTGTAGTGAGCATATGCTTCCTTTAAAGGTTTTTCGGTGGTTTGTGGTTATGATTTGTCCAGTTTCAATTGCTATATTTGGCTGTTTGTAGTATGCCTCTGATCTACTCTGCTTTGCTGTCAGGAATTTGCTATGCTGGAGTATGAATTGTAATGTTCAAAAGTGCAATTTGATATGCTGGATTATGAATTGTTTAGTTCAATTTCATTGCCTATGTTTGGTTGTCTGTAGTTAGCATATACCTATATTTGGTTGTTTGTAGTATGCATCTGATCTACTCTGCTTTGCTGTCAGGAATTTTCCTTCATCGCCAACGAGACCCTTTTGTCATTTATGGAAGGCACGCTCTATGACGATGTTTTGGCATCATCAGCTGCCAAGTCAAGCCTCATTGACGACGACAACTTGTCGTCGACAAGTGCGCCGTACGCTGGAGTATGAATTGTTCAGTTCAATTTCACGAACGCCTATGTTTGGTTGTCTGTAGTGAGCATATACCTTGTTTATTTGTTTTTGGTTGTTTGTACTGAACATATGTCCAGCTTCAATTGCTAGATTTGGTTGTTCAGTCATACAATTGGTTCCTGTTAAAGCCGGTGTAGTTAACATGCCCCTGTTTATTTTGGTTTTCTAACAATTTGAGGTTCAATCATAGAATTTGATGTTTAAGCACATGTTACGTTCTATGCAATTTCAACAATACCGATATGAATGACTATTTTGTTGTTGTAGTATGCCTTGTTTATTTAGTTATTCACAATGTCCAGTACAATTTGATTAATACGAGTACAATGGCCATATTTATTTCCTGCTAAGCCTGGTGTAGGTAATACACTCCCTGTTTTTTTTCACTCTGTGATGTTCAATTATACAATTTGATGTTTAAGTACAAGGTTTGTTCTATGCAAATTCAACAATACCATTATGAATGACTTTATTTGGTTGTTGTTAAGCCTGATGTAGTGAGCATATGCCTATTTTAATGGTTTTTGGTTCAGATGGCTATATTTGTTTCCCATGTTATACTCCCTCCGCCCCATAATATAAGACGCTAATACATCCAATATGTTCGTGCATTGGATGTAATTAGATCTTATATAGTGGGACGGAGAGAGTCATGTGAGGTAACTAATAAAGATTGCTAGTACAATGGGTCAAAATGTGGCAATTAAACTATTTATTTACAGTTTGTCCAAGACAACAGTGATATGAAGTATATTAACTCAGAACTATGTACCCTTTTTACTGCACATAATGAGTTGTTAGATGACAATCTCTGTATCTTTTTCCTTTACAGTGGTTCCCAACGCAGTCTACCCAAGATCACCTCCCAAGCTACATGATTGTTGGACATGCAAATGTACATGTATTTCTACCAGACTAGAATGACTATCTGGAAGTCATGAAGATATTGAAGGATGGGCGGTCGGCCATCAAAAGGGATTGGGCTAGAGTCGTGTGTGCATACGACATGGAGGAGGGCACACTACGGGCATTCCGCTTCACCTTTTACGGCAATAAGAATATCTTTTGCCTCTTTCTTTGCCGTCTTTAATATAAGTATTCAACCGTCGTTCATCATTCTTTATTTGGTGCTTATGTAATTCTTTCGATGACGTAATTCTTGAACGTATGTACCTGTGAATGGAATAATGCATTGGTTGATGTACCTATCTATGTATATGTAAAAAGCTACTCCCTACTTTCAAATTCAAATTCTGTACAATTTTAAATTGTAGCGGTTAAAATAATAATAAATGCTCTCTGGGTCATTACGCCGCACACGGTTTGTAAGTCTCGACGTTTGTGATATACCTCATGATACGACATGCTTCACAGATAGAAAACGTGTGCGCCCATGCACACAGTTGTCGTTTGCAAACCGTGTGTGATTTCAGATAATATAACAAACGGTGCAACCGAATTCAACATTGGTGATAGAATCTCTATCACACACAGTTTAAAATGATAAACTGTTTGTGATGTAGTATGCATCGCAAACGTTGGACCACAGAATAGAGCGTGTGATACTTATCATGCCGGACGCAAGTACGACATTCAGACGTTTATTAAACCTATCTGATACTTGTACGACGGTTAAATTATCGTCTTAGTTAAATATCGCCAACGGTTCGTCCAATATAAGTGTTTGTGATATTAGTGTGATCTCACACGAGTTGCAAGGATGGGCCGTATGGGAAGTCCACCATATCTCAAACGGTTCACCGGTGACTCTCGTTTGTGATAGATACGAACATCCCATACGCTTAGTTTTGCCAAACGTTTGCGTTCGTTGGACACCATCGCCGATGATTGTTCTATGTAGTGTGGGATGGACCCCCCTATCACCCACACATGCAAGGCGACGGTTTCAAAGTACGTCGCGGAAAGGGGTTAAAAACTGTTTCTATAGCACGTCGCTGCACTAGTGATACCTCATATTTTTTCTTCATCATGCCAAATAGGTTGGCCTCCATGTCCCGACTTGTAGAAAGACGGCTTAGATAGCCCGCATGCAGATCCTCGGCACTGAAATCTTGATAATTGGGAAGGTCAAGCTTAGCCTTTCCTTTCTCAAGCAGAGGCGTCTCTTCCTTGCCGGTATGTTTTGTCAGCACATTTGAGGGCGCTGGAGCCGTGTAAGCCGTTCCAGTAATGGTAACATCCTCGTTTTTCTCAAAAGAAGGAGCATTTTCAGTGGTTTTCTGAGGACTTGGCGGTTTAGAACTATTGGCCGGGTCAGTTTCAACAGTTGTAGCCTTTTTGCTCGCCGGCTCAGAAGGATGAGGCAATTCATCTTGGTCAACCCTTTTCTCTTCAAGATGCTCAACATGAGTATCAAGAGTCGCCAAGTCCGGATTTTCCCGTTCTTCAGGGACCTCAAGAGTGGTTGACGACTCGCCAATCTTCTTCTTCTTGATCTTAGCCTTGGCCCTATGAACAAACCAGCAAAATAAAGCATATGCAAGGTTGGGGATAATAAACAATATAGGAGATAAGAATGAAAATATACCCGCGGTTGATAACGAGGGGTGGCAGCTTGGTGGCAGTTGAGCCGCCCGATGACGGTGATGACCCCCGATAATTTGAATCAAAAGGATTAAGA
The DNA here is from genome assembly GCA_039707655.1 of Elymus sibiricus. Lineage (NCBI taxonomy): Eukaryota > Viridiplantae > Streptophyta > Magnoliopsida > Poales > Poaceae > Elymus > Elymus sibiricus. Next base: position 400,206,944 of record CM077673.1, on the reverse strand, counting down.
GGTTGCCGAAAAAGACCAGTGTTTGGAAGAGAAGGGGTCGGACTGTGAGGCACCTCATCTTGTCGCTTGCGAGCGGCTGATTTATCAGGTAAGCCGGTCACACGATCCCCGGAACTGCTTCGAGTTTGGCGTCTTAATTCATGCTGAGTTTTTTTCAAAATAAAATTGGGATCCAAATGAGCTTTCGGATGAGAAAATTTTACTTTCCGAGTGACTCGCCGTGGTTTCCTTAGAGACAAGGATTCTGAGCTGGAGGAGACAGAAATTACCTCAACATCATCATCCCGGCTCGTTACATCATCCTTACCCTAAGACTAAACAGATGTCAGCAAAGTTAATAACAAAGACAGTCAGAAAAAGTCCAGTTTCTACCTCAAACTGATCGTCAATTCCTCGCGACTCGCCCTTTGTTGATGTCTCTTCTACAGCTGTCTTACTTTTCTTCTGGCTTGGGGTGGCTTTAGGCCGATGAGCTGTAACTTTCCGCTTCTTATTCCAGAAAGAAGAGTTTGCCTGCAAAATTGGCAAACAGAACAGCAAAGTTTTGAAGTCTGAAAAATTCAATAAGTCGGATAAGCAGTGTCAAAGACTCTTACTGGAAGAACCGGGTTAAGGACATAGAAGGGTCTCAGTCCAGTTTTGTTGTAAGACTCTTGCTTTTCTCCCAGCAACTTCTTCACGATCCGATTTATCTCATCTATTTCCAAGGTCAAGTTGCTATATCTTTGTGCGTCATTTAAATCGCCAGAATAATTGCACATTAAGTCGCTACGGCCACTCAATGGTAAGATCCTCCAAGAAACCCAACATCGGGTTAGATCGACCCCAGTTAACCCGTTGGCTGTCAAAGCCCTTATTCTTGGCCATAAGGGGGAGAGTTGATCACGTTCTTCTTATGAGGCACGGCCAGGATGTTCAAAATCATGGGAAGACGGTCTAGTCTGTAACCCGGCAGGGGGTTTTCATTAGCAGGGGTCGTATTTCGATAATAGAACCAAGTCTTGCCCCAACCTTTAGGGTGGATTGGAAGGGTAGCTGCAGGGAAAATGGCGTCTCTTTGCCTTTGGATTGAGACCCCACCAAGCTCTTGACTGGGGCCATCAGCACATTCAGTTTGGCGGTTGAGGTAAAAGAACTCCCTGAATAGAAGCACAGTAGGCTCCATTTGCAGATACACCTAACAAAACACTTGAAACTAGCGTAGATTGGATATGGAGTTGGGACCCAGATCTTGAGGATGAAGATTGAAAAAGTTTAAAACGTCCCGAAAGAATTTTGACCCAGGGAGATAAAATCCTCGTTGAAGGTGATCTATGAATACCACTACTTCTCCTTCGCCGGGTTGTGGTTTTTCCTCTCCAAAGGCACCCTGCCAACCAATTTCCTCCTTAGATAGCAGGAGACCTTGGTCTTCATAATCCTTGATTACAGAGTCAGAAACTTGGGAAGCCACCCAATTGCATATGACGTTTTTTGACATGATGGGTCACTTTAGTAGGTGAAAGAAGCTGTAGAAGCACACATGGCGGGTCACTTAAGAAACAGCAATATGCTCAGACAACAATGTTTTGAGCAGTAATGGACAAAAGTAAGACGGCGTAATTATCTACAACAGATGAGTCGCCTCATAGTGAACCGTCGTTTAAATGAAACAGTTTCTAAACATGGCGGGTCATAGTCACAATGATGAGCCGGCGCTTAACATAAATGATTTATACATATGGCGGGTTGTAGTCATAAGAGTGAACCGGTAAACACAAGGGTGTCTTACACCGAATCAGAGAATTTCAAGTTTTTGCTAAGTGTGGGACAAACAAGTTTCTACCAAACTGGCTACCACTTGAGATCTATAAATGGTTCAGAAAAGGAAAACATTTTCTAAACCTAATGATGAAGCACGAAAGCAGCGGCAGTCTAAGTATACAAATTCTTAAGGAAGATTTGAAGGCGATGTACATGAAATGGATCCGCTGCTCATACCGATCTCTTTTTATGATTAAACTCATGGAAGCTATGCGTGAACTAGCAATGGCGATGAACAAATGACGAACTCCGAAATACTCAAGGGACTCCGACGAACTACTACAGATCTGGGGAAGAAAAATGGCTTACCTAAAGATGGCCGGGAGTAGCGGAGATACTCAGCTGGACCCTGATGAAAGACGAGGTGCCACCACAGTTCCAAACGCGATCACCGACGACGGACGAGCAATAGCGGTGGCGCGATGAAGCTTCGGGCCTAAGGAAGAAGAAGAAGTGACGAGGTGAGGTAAAAGTGAATAAGGGGCCCTTCGGTGAATATTTACAAGGAAGAGACCGAAGGGGCAACCGGTAGGCGCGGAATCGAGGAGGCGCAGTAAATGTTGGAGACAAAGGCGCCTCGATTTTCGGGATAAACGGATACATGCGCAGACTTGATATGATGTCATCATTGGTTTCCTGGATTTCGGGCGGTTGACGTCACTGATGGATGGCGCAAGAAAATTTTCCTAGTGTGGAAGTGTTGTGAGACGACATTTCGTGATTCAGAGGAGATACAGATACAAGGAGATGATAAGCCGCCAAATGAAGATGAGGAAGATTCACATGTATAAATTCAAATCAATCTGGGGCCTAATGTCGGGGATATAACCCCGCGGTGTGACTCTCCCTATTGGGCCGGGTTAGCATATTGGCGGTTTTATGAATCATGCTTAAGGTGGGCCGTGCCATTGAAGATAAGGCAGGCAAGGCGGCTTACCAAGTAAGCCGGGTGGCGGCCCAACATATGAAGGCGGCGACTCAAGACCCAAGAGGCCGAAGACGCCGGGAGTTTCCTTGCGTGAGAGGCAAGGCGAGTTAGAGACATAGTAGGTCACGAGTCGTAACACGACTCGAACTCTTGTAAAGCCCAGGGTCTTGACCTACATATAAAGGCGAACCCCTGGGGCCAAAAGACTCAAGTTAGACACCCTCGAAAACTAGGTTAGCAATTGTGCATCCTTGTAATCAAGATCATCATCTAATACACACAAAGCAGGACGTAGGCAATTACCTCCATCGGAGGGGCCGAACCTGGGTAAACTCGTCTCTCGTTCCCGATCAACCCCTTTGAGTCGCCACCTAGCGGCGATGGCCTCACACTCAAGTTCTCCTAAGAGAACATATGCCGTGTCAAAACCACGACAGGGTCTAAACATATTGGTTGTCTTACTTTGTCTACATTATGTCACCTTGCTCCAAGCATTACACTGTTTGTTATAAACTTAATACCTAGAGAGGCAAGCATAGAAGCGCTGTCGAAGTGGAGTAATATTAGTAGATGCAGACATGAGTCGGTCTACTTGTTTATGGACATGATGCCTATATGCATGATCATTGCCATGAATAACATGTCATGACTATGTGCAATTCTGTCAATTGCCCAACAGTAATTTGTCTAACCACCATATACTACTTTCAAGAGAGAAGCCACTAGCGAAAACTATGGTCCCCGGGTCTACTTAATCATAATTACTAAAAACCTAAAAACACATCGCTGCCTTTTTATATTTGTTTTTACTTTTATTATTTGCAATATCTATTCCTATCAAGATTTAATCCTTGCAAGTAACGAATTCAAGGGGCTTGACAACCCTCTTGCCCGCGTTGGGTGCAAGTGTTTGCTCTTGTGTGTGTAGGTGTTGCTAAAAGGAGTTTGCTTGGTTCTCCTATTGGTTCGATAATCTTGGTTCTCACTGAGGAAAATACTTATCTCTATTGTGCTGCATCTCCTCTCTTCTCTTCGGGGAAAATCTCAACGCAACTCACAAGGAGCAGGCCGTTTTAGGCCAGCTCGTGGATGCAGAAGCTCCAAGTCGGCGCATCATTCAGCAACGCGCCGCTCCAAGCCAGATCGCCGAGGCATGGCGAGCCGCTCCAGGCTGGCGTGCAAGGGAGCACGACGACGCGGGCATCGTGACTGCCGTGGAAGACGCCGTGTCGTACCGCTTCTTCCATGCCTGCGACCACGCCATCCGCCGTCAACGTACGCGTAACTGCGCCCTGCCGGTAGAGAAAGAAGTCGGCTTCATGGAGATGGACGAAACGGTGGCCGGCAAGTCTGCGCCCCACCGCCATCATCGAGGAGAAGTAGAACATGGGCGGCCGCCGCCGCTTGGGTCCCATGAAGGCCACCATCGAGGCGGCGCCGACGTACACAACCGGTGTCTTGCCCGGTCGAAGGCCACCGTCGTCCCCTTCCCCTCCGACTGAAGCACATCCCAGCGGTTCCACTCCAAGGAGCAGCAATGTCGAACATGGGGAAGCAAGCCGCTCTTTGCGCTAACGCATATGCCTCCGGAGCTCACGGCAGTCCGACGAGTGGGCTACCAGACATAGGGAAGACAATGGAGATCTGTCGCGGTCGGCTGTAGACTAGTCAAGGATATCCGTGTCGTGGGAATGGATGTCTGCTGGCGTCGGCCGTAGAAATTTTTTACCTTAGTCCGGTATATGTTTTAGTTAAAAATTATTCAGAATATAATGAATTTCGTCTGGTTTATATGAAAATCAGTCGTATTTGCATGAGTTTCATCAGTTTAGTTTAAACATTGGTTAAATTGTAAGCGGGTATCATTGGACGACGGCTCCCTAAGAGCATCTCCAATAGATGATGTATATTTTGGTGCTCTAAACCGGTGATGTAAAACATTTACATCACCAAAAAATGCTTTTTACATCTCTGAAAAAGGCTCAACTCCAACAGATGGTCCAAAACGGAGATGTAAAAGAGCAACTCCAACAGATGGTCCAAAACGAAGATGTAAAATTCCGAAAACGACCAACTACTACTTCATCTCCACATAGTTCAAACATCAAATTCAAACATAGTTCAAACATAGATGACATAAATTTAAACTAGCAGAACTACTCGTCGTCCGAGGGTATCCAATACGACTCTTCGGAGTCATCCGAGAGACCCCAGAACTCCTCGTCCTCCTCCGACGATGACTCGATGGGGATCACCGTCGAGGGGCCGTCCTCGTCCTCCTTTTTCACCTCCTTCTTCTTCTTCTCCTCGGTATCACGCTTCCAGTAGAACTCCTTCTCGGCCTGGACGTACTCGGGATGCTCCCGCGCAAACCGAGCCATCGCCGCCTCGTCGCTCTCGCCGGGAGTGACGACAACCGCCGGTCTCTTCTTCTTTTTCTTCGCCGACATCTCCTTCATCCGGATGCTCTGCAGCACGAGCCACTGCGCCACCGCCCGGGTCTCGATCTCCGGGAAGTTGAGCTCCGTCTTCGGCCGTCCGGGACGCCACACCGCCACGTCGTAGGCACGCGCGGCCTCATCGGCGGTGGGATACGTGCCGAGCCACCAATGTCGCCCGGCGTCGAAGAACTCCACTCGGAAGTTCCCGGAGGGCTTCGCCCTCACGCCGAAGAAACCCCGACTTGCCCTTTGGCGTCTTCTTCGGCGCCATCGGGTGGCGGTGGTGACCGGAGCGAGTCGGGGCGGCGGCGGGTGGAGAGAGGTCGGGGCAGCGGCCGAGCAGGGAGCGTGCGGCGCGGGGCGGAGGCGGACGGAGTGGGGCGGCGGCGTGCGGTGCGGGCGAGGGCGGGCGGCGACGGCGTGCGGTGTGGTGCGGGCGGGGCTGAGCGGAGGCGGACGGGTCGGGGCGGGGCTGAGGCGGACGGGGCCGGGGCGGGGCGGAGGCGGACAGGTCCGGGGCGGCGCGGTGCGGCGACGGCCCGATCCACCCATACGACGGCGGGCGGCGCGGCCCAGGCGGGGTGGAATCGATGGCTTGGTAGGGGCGGGGCTGGATCTGCGGCGGGGCGGCGGCGGGCGGGAGGAAGAAGTGGGGAAATTAACTGAAGGGCGATAGGGTGTTGGCGCGCGGCCGCGGTTTTTACGTCTTCTGCCTCCGGAGATGTAAATTTGCATCGCGAGGTGTTGTATTTTACATCTCCGGGAGGCGGAGATGTAAATTTTTTTACATATGGACCATCTATTGGAGAGCTGTTTTTGCCTCGGAAGATTTTAAAAAGCTATTATTTGTACATATTGACCGTCTATTGGAGATGCTCCGATGCGCGGATAGATGCCGAAAGCTCGAGATGCACCGAGTGGGGCAGGAGGGAAAAAGTCGCGGGCGTGGGGCGGACGGCGGGTCGACCACAAGTCAGGGTTCGTTGCCTGACGCGCGACTGGGAACCGCCCACCCACTTTGCCTGCACCGCACGTCCGCACCGCACCGTGGCCGGGTCTCAAGTGGCGTGCCGTGCAGCGCAACAGGAGCCATCCGATCCGATCCGATGGAAACCCGCACCAGCACGACGACCACCACGAGAACAATGACGCCGAAACTTAACAACAGCCGCGATGGACGCAGGTCCCCCTTCCGCTCGGCACCGAAGCTCGTAAATGGGCGCCGGTCCCGGTCCCGGGTCGCCATCGGGCGGCGTTGCTGCCCCCGTTGCCTGGCGATCTTGACGAGATCACCGGCATCGGAAACAAGATCGGTGTAGGTGACGGACGGACACATCTGCGGCCGATATATACTCCCTCCTTCCTCCGCACGTCTCTAATCAACTGCTCCAGTTCCTAGATATAGATAAATAATCGACGCTCTTCCTCCTCACCCCCGCTCGGCCTCGACTGCCGCGTCGAGGGCGAGTCGTCGGAGGAGAGGAGCCGGAGCGCGGATCGGCCGGAGCGATGGGGAACGCGTCGTCGATGCTCACGCAGTACGACATCGAGGAGGTGCAGGAGCACTGCAGCTACCTATGTGAGCGCGCGCGCGATTCTTCTTCCTGCCTCCCGCTCCGTCAATTTCCCCTTCCTTCGATTTGTCGATTAGTTGATCGATTCCTGACGCATCTGAGTGTTTTTGCCCCCAAAATCGGTTGAATCGAAGTCTCGCAGCAGGAGATCGTGTCGCTGTACGAGCGCTTCTGCCAGCTCGACCGCAGCGCCAAGGGATTCGTCTCCGAGGACGAGTTCCTCTCCATCCCCGAGTTCTCCACCAACCCGCTCTCCCAGGTCCGCCCCTCCTCCCCCTCTCGTCGCCGAGACGGCGGATTTTGTTCTCCTGCTAGCTTTGTCCCTGTCGTGCCCGCTCCAGATGACTGACCGACTGACTGACTGCAGTACTAGTGCGTGCCCACGAAGCAGATCCTTCTTGCTACTCCCTCCGTTCCACAATGCAGTGCGCCCGCGCTTTTCGAAATCTAAGTTTGACTTTACCCGCACTGCAATCGGTCTCTTTGGTTAAATTCATGGTCAAAATTCAAGCTCGAAAACCGAGGACGCACTACATTAAGGAACGGAGGGAGTATTATTTATGTGCTGTCCTTGGATTACGCACACTACTTGCCTGTTTTTATTTCCCCTTCTTGTATTTATGTGCCGTCCTTGGATTATATACAGCACTTACCTGTGATACTACTATTTTCCTAGTAGTATTGTATACAGCTCTGTCCCCAGAGATGCACTTAATACTGATTTGCATAACAATTGGGATTCCCCACTCAATCAAGGAGCTGGGTGTGTCTGAAAATTTTATGCCGATTGCCTCACAGAACCTGTACGCAATCAACCGGCATAGGGAGTTTTACCACTGTTCAACACATGTGAAACCTGAATATCTCTGTCAAACGAAGCATCTTCCACATCTGCTTGGAAAAAGCTCTTACCATCTTTGATTGGATACCAGTGGAACCATATTTTTCAGTAAACAAAGACTTGTCAAAGTTTAAAGACTGATATAATGCTTTTGCCAAATATGTAACACTTATCATTGACTAAAAAGATCTCCATATAGATCATTTCTACTGAAGATTTGCAGTTCGTTTTTCTTCCCTAGTGAAACTCAGTGCGTCTGATTTGTACATATAGTGTAGTTTCTCCAGCAAAAACACAACCTCCCTTGCAAATAACATAGTCTGTTCACTTTCTTTACTCAGTTTGACTGCTTTAGCTATATTTCGGGGATTCAGCAGTGTCAACTATAGCGTGAGACTGATTTTGAGCTTCCATGTCTTCTATTTGCAGAGGTTGCTACGTATGGTTGATGGATTGAACTTCAAGGAATTTGTTTCTTTTCTCTCTACCTTCAGCGCAAGGGCCAGCCTTCAACAAAAGATTGAGTGTAATGCTCATCATGTTTCTTTTCCACCTTTTGCTGTCTATCTTGGAAGGAGTATATGTTGGTTTGGGTCTCTCTGATCCTTATGATGACTAATTTACTGGTGCGGTATTAATTTGGTTTGTGTTCTATTGAGCAGTGATATTTAAGGTGTATGACATTGATGGCAAGGGGAAAGTATCCTTCAAGGACCTGGTAGAGGTTTTACGGGATCTAACTGGCTCATCCATGTCAGAGAAACAAAGAGAGGTTCTCATTTGATTCAATCCTCTATTTCATTGCATAGTACATTCACTTGCAAGTACACTTACTAAATCAACAAGAACAAATGTGATTCTTTCCTTGTTTCCTCTTCAAATTATTAGTTTCCTCATAAACACATCAACTGTGCATAACTTGTTTCCAAAGTGAAGGGGACCATGACACTAAATTGTAGGTTTCTTCATTGCAGTAAATGTTCAGAGTAGCATGCTTCACAGTGCAAATTCCTATGTTGATATTACTATTAGCTAGAAAATGTAGTTTGTGTGGAACCAATGCTTGTGTATCTAAGAGCTCGGTATCCAGATTTCATGATTTTTGTACATCCACAAAACATAGCCTGTAATTAGTGCCGTTTCTGACCATTTGCAGTGAACAGTTTTGGTATCGTTTTGAACTTGATGCATAATGCTCTTTTCAAGCTTACTTACAGCACTATCTATAATCTCATCTACAAGTACTAACACTATTTGAGTTGATGCGTTGCAGCAAGTACTAACAAAGGTGTTGGAAGAAGCCGGGTACACACAGGATTCCACGCTAGCATTAGAAGATTTTGTGACGGTACACAGCCAAACCTTGCTTACCATTCTTCACTCTATATCGCTTTTGTTCATGCTGTGGCATATTCATCTGAATAAGGAAAGCATAGCTCATTTGGTTGTACCATTATCTGTGGCTACTACTAGTACTCATCTTAAACTGAATTTACAGTTTTGTAGCATTTCTTCACTCTATATTGCTTTTGTTCTGTACGGATGGACCTAAAGTGAAACTAAACTACTTTTGTGACGTGGTTTCAGATCATCGACCACCCTGGCCTGAAGATGGAGGTGGAAGTGCCCATCGACTAAGTGAACGGCGAATGCGGATTTCAGCAGATGAGGATACAAGAAGCTCTCTCTGTCTGCTGGAAACAAGTGTCCATAGCCAATAGACCGTGTGACAGAATAGAGTGGGAGTTCACTGTTTTGAGCTCTTGTGTACATGTCCACATAAATGCCTGAACCTTACAACGCAGTGCCAGTTTAGAGTTCTTTTATCTTTCTGTTTTGAGGGGGTTAATCGATGCAGTGTCAATGTAGAGTGATTCCTGTTACAGTTTATCGGATTGCAGCTGTCGCCTACGCCACAGGAGGCCAGTATTTGTACGGAAAATCATGATCTCATCTTGGGTTCATGTGGACTTGGTGAAAATTCATGTCTGGAATTTAAAATCTGTGAGAAAAATCATGCATTCCGGCACATAACATTTGAAATTTTGAAAAGTTACAATGTTTAAACTTTTGCACAACAAGTTATGCTGCTTGTGTTTCTTTCTTTCCCAGCTAAAAAATGGTTGTATTTGCTGGCCAAATTTCAAGAGAATGCGTCTTCCTAAACTCAACATTTATGCCTTTTTTGAAATAAAAGAAAATTAAACGCGTTGAAATTTTTTTCACATAGTATTCAGTTAGACGATGACATGTGGGCCCAGTGACTAGTCTTCCAACCATCAGCTTCATATCCTTCCTTCCTCCGTCCGCCAGCACAAAAAAACCTCGCCCAAATCTGCAGCAAGATTCATCCACGAGAGTTGCGAGCTCTCAATCCCGCGGATCAGCCGGGCGATGGCGTCCTCCGGCGCCGGCGGAGAGCCGTCGAGGTCTGCCATCGTGGCCGACACGAAGAGCGGGCACCACCTTCTCACCATCCACGGCTACACCCGCACCAAGGTTACTCCCACCGGAAAGTGCGTCAAGGCCCGACCCTTCACCATCGGCGGCCATCGCTGGCGCATCGAGTACTTTCCCAACGGCATACGCTTGGAGGTCGCGGATTTCGTGTCCCTCTCCCTGTTGCTAGACGAAGACGTCGCAGCGGGGGTGAAGGCCCAGGTCGACATCTGTCTCGCCAGCGGGGAGGAGGAGGCGCTTCAAGCGGCGTCGATGGCGTCGGCACCGGTGGACGACTTCCCTTCCTGGGGCGGCTGGGCGTACACGACCTTCATCAGAAGGAAGGCCCTGGAGAGCTCCGAGCATCTCAGGAGCGATTCGTTCACCATCCGGTGCGACATCGTCGTTGTCCACGATTGCCGCGCGGTGGACGACGCTGCGGCCTTCGTCTCCGTGCCCCCATGTGACCTGCGCCAGAACCTCGGCAGGCTCCTCGAGACCGAGATGGGTGCCGACGTGGCGTTCGAGGTCGGCGGTGTGACTCTTGCCGCGCACAGGTGCGTGCTCGCGGCCTGCTCGCCGGTCTTCGCTGCCGAGCTCTTTGGACCCATGAAGGAGGGTAATGCCGCCGGCGCGGTGGTGCGGGTGGAAGACATGGAGGTTGAGGTATTCAAGGCGCTGCTTTGTTTCGCTTACACCGGCTCGTTGCCGGAGACGCCCAAGGAAGACGAAGAGGAGACCTGCCAGCATTTGCTCGTCGCGGCGGACAAGTACAACATTGGGCGGCTGAAGCTGATCTGCGAACAGAAGATGTGCGAGCACATCAACGTCGGCACAGCGGCGACCATTCTGGCGCTGTCCGAGCAACATGGTTGTGGGGGACTGAAGAAGGCGTGCTTCAATTTTCTCACTGCTCCGGCGAATCTGAGAGCCGTCGCGGCCACAGATGGCTTCCAACTTCTGAGCATGAGCTGCCCTTCTCTTATGGTCGAGCTAATCGCCATGTCCTCCGCGCATTAGCCGAGTGATGGATGATGCCCATGAGTGTTTTAACAATGGAGAATCATGGTTTCTAGACTAATGTACTTATTAATCAGGTCGCTGTCTTAGCGTATCCCTGCATCTATCCTAGTTAGTAATCGAGATGCAAAATTAGCCACATTTTGCCCCTGTTTTGTCAGTTCATTGCATCTCGGCGATCATGCCAATTAACTAGGAAGTGCGCCGGAATCGGAGGGCATAGAATGCTCTGATTTTTAGGCAATGGTAACTCGTGGTTTCAGATCTTTGTCATCTGATATTTTGCTTGCTTTAACATTTCGTGCTCCATGGTTTTTGAACCTTCTTGAGTTGTGTTATTATTATCACTTTTTTTTTGCGGGAAGTGTTATTATAGTCACTTACTGCAGCGTGGTACATGATTTCATCTACCTTGTCATTCTAAGAAGATGCACAGTAGTATCACATTGTTTGGTAGTATCACATTGTTTCAGCAATGCTCATTAATTACTATTGATATGAAAAGTGACTTTGCTTTTATTGTAATTAATAACAGCCCTGCAGTATTCAAAAATGGTCTACCAAGGATAATCGACATGTTGTCGTCCTCGGACATCTCAAGAATAACAAAATCTGTTAAGATAGTAACATTTGCAACAACAACGGGAACATCCTCACAAATACCGATAGGTATGGCAGTTGATTTTTCAGACATTTACAATAATATTTCAGTAGGTGTGAGTTTATTCAAATCAAGTCTTTTATATAAAAAGAAAGGTATAACACTCACACCAGCTCCCAAATCACACAAAGCAATTTTGACATAATTTCTTTTGATGGAGCAAGGTATAGTTAGTATTTCAGGATCTCCAAGTTTTTTACGTACTCCATCCTTAAAAAAAAATTAGCAAGCATAGTAGAGATTTCATCTTCTGGTATCTTTCTTTTATTAGTGATGATGTCTTTCATGTATTTTGCATAATGGGTCATCTTTAAGATATCAGTTAAGCGGGTACGCAAAAAGACTTGCCTAATCATTTAAGCAAAGCGTTCAAATTCTTCATCATCCCTTTTCTTAGATGGTTTATGTGAAAAATGCATGGGTTTCTGAACCCATGGCTCTCTTTCTTTACCATGTTTTCTAGCCACAAAGTCTCTTTTATCATATCGTTTATTTTTAGGTTGTGGGTTATCAAGATCAACAGCAGGCTTTATTTCAACATCATTATCTGGTTCTTTATCATTATTCGGTTGGGTGTCCTCATGAACATCACTATCATTTTCATTATCACTAGGTGAATGTTCATTACCAGATTAAGTTTCAGCATCAGAAATAGAGAGATCATTATTATCACGAGGTTTTTCTATCTCAGGTTCACTAGAGGTATGCAAAGTCCTATCATTTTTATTTATTTTTATTTTTAGAAGGACTAGGTGTACCAGTATTAATTCTCTGAGAGTCTTGTTCAATTCTTTTAGGGTGTCCTTCAGGATAAAGTGGTTCCTGAGTCATTCTACCTCCTCTAATTACTACTCTAACAGCAAAATCATTCATATTATTATTCATTTCATTAAGCATTTCTCTTTGAGATTAAGCAACTTGTTCTAACTGGGTTTGAACCATAGATGCATGTTTTCCTACACCTCTAACATCATTAGTGATTCTAAATAACAAGTCACTATAGCGAGCAATCATATCAAAATTATATTTCAATTGTTTCAGAACATTTGCATTGAAGTGATCTTGTTTCCTAATGTAGTTGTCAAACTCATATAAGCATTGACTAGGATGTTTATTGTAAGGGATATCACTTTCATCAAACTTTAATAAATAATTTACCTCTACCACCTGTTGAGGTGGTGGTGTGTCAAGGCCATGTATTTCTTCAATAGGTGGTAAATTCTTAACATCCTCAGCTTTAATACATTTTTCCTTCATACATTTCTTTGCCTCCTGCATATCTTCAGGACTGAGAAATAAGATACCACTCTTCTTCGGAGTGGTTTTAGGTGGTGGTTCAGGGAGAGTCCAATCATCATAATTCTTTAATATATTATTCAATAGATCCTCAGCTTGTTCAACAGTTTGTTCCTTGAAAACACAACCAGCACAACTATCTAGGAAGTCCCTAGAAGCATCAGTTAGTCCATTATAGAAGATATCAAGTATTTCATTTTTCTTAAGAGAGTGATCAGGCAAAGCACTAAGCAATTGGAGGAGCCTCCCCCAAGCTTGTGGGAGACTCTCTTCTTCAATTTGCACAAAGTTAAATATTACCTGTAAGGCAGCTTATGTCTTATGAGCAGGAAAATATTTTTCAGAGAAGTAGTAAATCATATCTACGCACACAACCAGGTGCAAGAGTATTGTATCATATCTTAGCATCACCCTTTAATGAGAACGGAAATAATTTGAGAATATAGTAGTAGCGAATCTTCTCATCATGAGCAAAAAGGGTGGCTATATCATTCAACTTAGTAAGATGTGTCATTACAATTTCAGTTTCATAGACATGAAAAGGATCAGATTCAACCAAAGTAATTAACTCTGGGTCGACAGAGAATTCATAATCCTTATCTGTAACAAAGATAGGTGAAGTAGCAAACTTAGGATCACGTTTCATTCTAGCATTCAAAGTCTTTTCCTTATACTTGCATAATAATTTCTTAAGATCATCTCTATCCTTACAAGAAACGATTTCTCTAGCTATCTCCTCATCCCTAACATAACCCTCAGGGATCTTAGGCATTTCAAATCTAGGAGAGCTAGGTCTAATAGGTGTTTCATAGTTCTCAGTTTCAAGGAGTTCATCAGTTTCAGTAGTTTCATTCTCTTTAGCTCTAGCAATTTGTTCATCAAGAAATTCACCTAGTGGCACATTATCATCAAGCATGGTACTAGCATCATCATAAGCATCATTCATAGCAGAAGTACCATCATCATTAACTTGCGAGATATCAGGATTAATAGCATGTGGTGGTGTTGCAAGCTTACTCATAACCGAAGGTGAATCAAGTACAGAGCTAGATGGCTTACCTCTCCTCGTCTTAGAGGGGAAAATCTTGGTTTTTGTATCCTTCAGATTCTTCATAGTGATCAATTGATATAAATCCGAAGTGACTCAACAAATATAGCTATGTTCCCCGGCAACGGCGCCAGAAAAAGGTCTTGATAACCCACAAGTATAGGGGATCGCAACAGTTTTCGAGGGTAGAGTATTCAACCCAAATTTATAGATTCGACACAAGGGAAGCCAAAGAATATTTGCAAGTATTAGCAGTTGAGTTGTCAATTCAACCACACCTGGAGATTAAATATCTGTAGTAAAATGATCAGTAGCACAGTAATATGATAGTTTTGATAGCAATAGTAACAGTAACAGTTACGGTAACAGTGATAGCAATGGTAATAGTAACTTTGCAAGAACAATATGTGGAAAACTCGTAGGCACTGGATCGGTGAATTCGTTAGATGATATTCATCATATAACAGTCATAACCTAGGGCGATACATAACTAGCTCCAGTTCATAAATATAATAATAGTCATACGTGCTTATGGAAAAGAACTTGCATGACATCTTTTGTCCTACTCTCCCGTGGCAACGGGGTCCATAAGGAAACTAAGGGATATTAATGCCTCCTTTTAATAGAGAACCGAAATAAAGCATTAACACATAGTGAATACATGAACTCCTCAAACTATGGTCATCACCTGAAAATATCCCAAATATTGTCACTATGGGGTTTACGGATCATAACACATAGCAGGTGCATATGACTCGCAAGATCGGATCAAAACATAGATATAATGGTGATAACATAAACGGTTCAGATCTGAAATCATGGCACTCGGGCCCTAGTGACAAGCATTAAGCATGGCAAAGTCATAGCAACATCAATTTCAGAACATAGTGGATACTAGGGATCAAGCCCTATCAAAACTAACTCGATTACATGATGAATCTTATCCAACTCCTCACCAACCAGCGAGCCTGTGAAGGAATTACTCACTCCCGGTGGGGGCATCATGGAATTGGCGATGGAGGAGGGTTGGTGATGACGAAGACCGATGATTCCCCTCTCTGGAGCCCCAAACGGACTCCAGATCTGGCCTTCCGATGAAGAACAGGAGGTGGCGGCGCCTCCGTCTCGTGAAACGCGATAAAACTTCCTCTCCTATTTTTTTCTCCAAAAATAGGAATTTATAGTGCTGGAATTAGGGTCAGGGAGCCCACAAGGTGAGCACAACCCACCAGGGCGCCACTAAATGCCAGGCATAATGAGGATAAGGGCCTCCAAAAAACTTCTTTTCGTTAAATCCAAATTCCAGTAGTAGATGAATAATTGCAAATTTGGCCTGGAGGGGGTGGCGTGCCCTGGTGTATCATGCCCACCCAGGGCACACCCTCTGGTGGTTCTTGGATCCAGTATTTTTTATTTATTGTAAAATAATTCTCCGAAAAGTTTCGTCCGATTCCGAGAACTTTTATTTCTGCACAAAAACAACACCATGTTAGTTCTGCTGAAAACAGCGTCAGTCCGGGTTAGTTTCATTCAAATCATGCAAATTAGAGTCGAAAACAAGAGCAAAAGCGTTAGGAAAAGTAGATACGACGGAGACGTATCAGTACCCCGTCCCGTCTAACCCTGACACTGTTGACCGGGCAGATCTAGGCCTTTGACTTTCGCCGGACGGGGTTTGACCGATGGACATTTTCACCTGGGTGTGATAGGCCAGCCCATAGGTACACTTCGGATCATGGTCCGGGCCCAACCCACCGCAAGATTCCCTTCGTGTCTCCCCTACGTGGCCGTTTCCACCCTCCGTGTGACGGTGACAGCGACATCCGCGAGGGGGTCACACTACGGAGCCGCGCACCACACTTCCAGACGTGTAAGAGGGCCTAGAGCAAGAACTGGCGGCATCGCTACCCCCCCAAGTACCCCGTCACGTCTAACCCTGCACTACTAGGAGAAAGCCTATAGATAGGATTTTAGCAGTAGCGCTGGAAAGAGGAAAAGCGCTATTGCTAAGTAGTAGTAGCACGGGTAACCGACCAGCGCTACAAGTAGAAAAGTAGCAGTAGCGCTGGCCACCCAACCAGCGCTACTGCTAAGTGGTCCCATCGCCATCGCCAGCGGCTACCTGTAGTGGTAGCGGCTATCCAGAATCGGCGCTACTACTAACGCCGTAGCAGTAGCGCTGTCTTCTAACGCAACGCTACTACTAAGTGGTCCCTTCGCGACCGCAGGGGCTACCTGTAGTAGTAGCGTTTGTCAAAAATCAACGCTACTGCTAAATCCGTAGCAGTAGCGCCCTTTGCCACCCCGCACTACTGCTAAGTAGCGCCTTTACTTCTTCCCCGCATGCCCGTCTCACTCTCTCCCTCCTCACTCCCTCCCTCTCCACTCTCTCCCTTGCGCTGGTGTTCCTCCCGGTCGTCCTCCCAACGCAGCGCTCCTCCCTGACCCGTCCCCCTCTCCTCCGTCCCTCCCCGGCCCATCGTCGACCCCCTCCACCGCAGGTAGCCTCCATCCTCTACCTCTCTTCTTCTTTGTTTTAAGTTTTAGGGTTCATATGGTACATAGTTTATAGGTAAGATTTATTTTTGTAGGTATTTAGTTTATAGGTAGATAGTTAATTATAAATTGAGTAGCAATTGCATAAAAATTATATGAACATTTTATTATAGGGTTCATATGGTAGATAGTTGATAGGTAGGATTTAGTTTTTGTAGGGATTTAGTTTATAGGTGGATAGTTCATTATAAATTGAGTAGCAATTGCATAAAAATTATATGGACATTTTATTACAGGGTTCATATGGTAGATAGTTCATTATAAATTGAGTAGCTATTTCAGATGTTTTAAGATAATAAGTTTCATTATAAATACCTCATGCATTATAATTTTTTAGTAAAAAAATAGGTCTAGAAATTTTTAGTTAAAAAAATAAGGTACTTTCGGTGTGTCGTTGCTCCTTGAGTGACTTTCATGTGTGTTATTGATGGAGGAATCCCGACTGTTGTCGTGGGGGTCGCTTCCTCTTCTTCTCTTCTTGCGATATATACCTCGATATAATGCGCAAGGAGAGAAGAAGAGGTGCGACCATCACCGACAGTCGAACTATTAGTGTGAGAGAGTGTCCACCAACATACACGACCATATCAGTGTGAGAGAGTGCGCACCAACACACCATGAGATATTGAGAGTTTGTTAAGGAAAGCCTTGACAGACTGAAAGTCAATCGATATTGAATTAGGTCTATTTGGACATGTGTGTATGTTATTGCAAGGAACACCTCCTAGTGCCTATGTTTTGTCGGCATGTTGATTCATTTCCGTTCCACAAATTTCAGGCGCTCAATATGTCTTATTTTAATAATATATGGTCATGCCGAATTTTTGAATCATGAACACAGGAAATGTCTGACGACGATAGGATCCCTGAGTGTGATCTCTGCGGCGCAGATAACGGTATCTACGACAGGCCTCACCCGCGATATGGCAGGTTCTTCACTATCAAGCTTGTCGAGACCTTCCATGTTTGTATGGTACGCAATGAGGACAAGTGTTTTTTCGTAATTAAGTATGACTTCTGTTTCTTTCCTTCAATGTGTAATTTCTGTTTTACACAATTCGACTAGTTCATCCCCTGCCATGCAAGACGGTATGTCTCGGGGAGGCTCGGTTTCGAAGACCACGAGAGTATGGAGACGAGGAGAGCTAACCTGAGGACTAAAAATGGTCACACATTTCCGGTCAAAGTAATGAATGCAGTTAATAACACATAATTAGGGTGCTCAAATTGGGAAGTTCTAGCCAAGGCATATGGATTTCAGGAGGATATGGAAATAACCTTCGATCTTCGTCCTCAAGATCATATTGAAGGTAATATCGACATTTGGGTGGATGTCGATATGCTTCCAGTTTTACCTCCATGTGAGTTTGTCAACCATATTTATCAGTAATTTGCATTCTATATTTAAAAATAGTTGGTGTTCATCCATATTAAATTTATTAATTTATAATTTACAGCTTATTTCCTTTCTTTGAGTGAAACACGGAAAATGATTGACACTACACACTACACTTATGGATCACATCTAACTTGGGAGGAGAAGGATGTTCTTGTCACCTTTGTTATTGGTGTCCTGTTTGGTAGGGACGACTTCCCGTATAATATGGGACCTGGCCCAAATTATACATTATAAATGCCACTAGTGCATAGGTTGAGGGCGGATGACATTCGCGGAAATATCTTAGTAAGAGTTGCTAATTAAGTACACTAATATTGCGTAAATGGTGTTGATTACATTGCTAACTAGACTACTATTATGTTCTTCAACAGAAACTGCCAAATGGTGTTGTGCCTCCGTTGATGCATGGCAAAGGCTATATGACAATTAAAAGCCCTACGAGGGTCCAATTCGCTTTTCCATACTCGACTGAGCGCAAACCACAAGGACAGCTCCAAATTGAAGCATGGGGAGAAATAAAGAAGGATCGCAAGCCACAAGTTGGAGATCGTTGGATCTCTTTACTTCATCATGGAGACATAGGTGTTATTCTGTTTTATGACATTTTACCTAGGAGGGAGGACTAGGTCCTATGAGAGAGAAGTTTTTCTGGTTTATATTAACTTGGCATGATCGATTAGGATGAGTTGTTAGATGATTAAGATGATGATGAGTTGTTACATGATTAAAAGGATGATGAGTTGTTTGATGATTAAGTGGATGATGAGTTGTTAGATGATTAAGAGGATGATAAGTTATATGACATATATTTGATTAAAGTGGATGGATGCAAGTGATCAAGTTGAATTAGAGGAAAATATGATTTTGCGAATGATTCGCAACATCATATTTTGCTCTAATTCAACTTGGTCACTTGCATCCATCCACTTTAATCTAAATGTTGTTGCTTGCACAATTATTATTGATGTTCTATATTAATATGTATAACCGTGTGTAAATAAAACATAAATATAAAAAAATAAATATGTGCGATTAATAGTGGCGCTGGTTAGAAAAGCACGCTACTGCTAACTCAGTTGCTAGTAGCGCTGGGCAACAGGCGCTACTGGTAAAATTTAGCTGTAGTGCTGGGCAACCGGTGCTACTGCTAAAAGTTAGTTGTAGCGCCGTACTAGTAGTGCGGGTGTTGGAAATATACCCTAGAGGCAATAATAAAATGGTTATTATTATATTTCCTTGTTCATGATAATTGTCTATTGTTCATGCTATAATTGTATTAACCGAAAACCGTAATACATGTGTGAATACATAGACCACACCATGTCCCTAGTGAGCCTCTAGTTGACTAGCTCGTTGATCAATAGATGGTCATGGTTTCCTGACCATGGACATTGGATGTCGTTGATAACGGGATCACATCTTAGGAGAATGATGTGATGGACAAGACCCAATCCTAAGCATAGCACAAGATCGTGTAGTTCGTCTGCTAGAGCTTTTCTAATGTCAAGTATCATTTCCTAAGACCATGAGATTGTGCAACTCCCGGATACCGTAGGAATGCTTTGGGTGTATCAAACGTCACAACGTAACTGGGTGACTATAAAGGTGCACTACAGGTATCTCTGAAAGTGTCTGTTGGGTTGGCACGAATCGAGACTGGGATTTGTCACTCCATGTGACGGAGAGGTATCTCTGGGCCCACTCGGTAATACATCATCATAATGAGCTCAATGTGACTAAGGAGTTAGTCACGGGATCATGTGTTACAGAACGAGTAAAGAGACTTGCCGGTAACGAGATTGAACAAGGTATAGGGATACCGACGATCGAATCTCGGGCAAGTAACATACCGATGGACAAAGGGAATTGTATACGGGATTAATTGAATCCCCGACATCGTGGTTCATCCGATGAGATCATCGTGGAACATGTGGGAGCCAATATAGGTATCCAGATCCCGCTATTGGTTATTGGCCGGAGAGGTGTCTCGGTCATGTCTGCATGGTTCCTGAACCCGTAGGGTCTACACACTTAAGGTTCGGTGATGCTAGAGTTGTAATGGGAATTGTATGTGGTTACCGAAAGTTGTTCGGAGTCTCGGATGAGATCCCGGACGTCACGAGGAGTTCCGGAATGGTCCGGAGGTAAAGATCTATATATGGGAAGTCCTATTTTGGCCACCGGAAAATGCTTGGGATTTTTCGGTATTGTACCGGGAAGGTTCTAGAAGGTTCCGGAGTGGGGCCCACCTGCATGGGGGGACCCACATGAACGTGGGTAGTGGGGGCAAGGCCCCACACCCCTGGTCAAGGCGCACCAAGATCCCCCATTAGAAGGAATAAGATCATATCCCGAAGGGATAAGATCAAGATCCCTAAAAAGGGGAGATAACAATCGGTGGGGAAGGGAAAAGATGGGATTTCTTTCCTCCCACCTTTGCCAACGCCCCAATGGACTTGGAGGGCAAGAAACCAGCCCCCTCCACCCCTATATATAGTGGGGAGGTGCATGGGAGCTGCACCCCTTGCCCCTGGCACAGCCCTTCCCCCTCCTACACCTCCTCCTCCTCCGTAGTGCTTAGCGAAGCTCTGCCGGAGAACCACGAGCTCCACCGCCACCACGCCGTCGTGCTGCCGGAGCTCTCTCTCAACTTCTCCTCCCCCCTTGCTGGATCAAGAAGGAGGAGACGTCCTCGGGCTATACGTGTGTTGAACGCGGAGGCGCCGTCCGTTCGGCGCTTGGATCGGATCTTCCGCGATTTGAATCGCCGCGAGTACGACTCCATCAACCGCGTTCTTTGCAACGCTTCCACTTAGCGATCTTCAAGGGTATGAAGATGCACTCCCTCTCTCTCTCGTTGCTATCATCTCCTAGATTGATCTTGGTGACACGTAGGAAAATTTTGAATTATTACTACGTTCCCCAACAGTGGCATCATGAGCTAGGTCTAGATTCTATGCACGAGTAGAACACAAGTAGTTGTGGGCGATGATTTGGTCAATTTTCTTGCCGTTACTAGTCCTATCTTGATTCGGCGGCATTGTGGGATGAAGCGGCCCGGACCGACTTTACACGTACGCTTACGTGAGACTGGTTCCACCGCCTGACATGCACTTGTTGCATAAGGTGGCTAGCGGGTGTCTGTCTCTCCCACTTTAGTCGGATCGGATTCGATGAAGAGGGTCCTTATGAAGGGTAAATAACAATTGGCATATCACCGTTGTGGCTTTTGCGTAGGTAAGAAACGTTCTTGCTTGAAACCCATAGCAGCCACGTAAAACTTGCAACAACAATTAGAGGACGTCTAACTTGTTTTTGCAGGGTATGCTATGTGATGTGATATGGCCAAAAGGATGTGATGAAATATATGTGATGTATGAGATTGATCATGTTCTTGTAATAGGAATCACGACTTGCATGTCGATGAGTATGACAACCGGCAGGAGCCATAGGAGTTGTCTTAATTTATTGTATGACCTGCGTGTCAATCAAAAAACGCCATGTAATTACTTTACTTTATTGTTAACCGTTAGCCATAGTAGTAGAAGTAATAGTTGGCGAGACAACTTCATGAAGACACGATGATGGAGATCATGATGATGGAGATCATGGTGTCGTGCCGGTGACGATGGTGATCATGCCGCGCCCCGAAGATGGAGATCAAAGGCGCAAGATGATATTGGCCATATCATGTCACTTTATGATTTGCATGTGATGTTTATCATGTTTTTACATCTTATTTGCTTAGAACGACGGTAGCATAAATAAGATGATCCCTCACCAAAATTTCAAGAAATGTGTTCCCCCTAAGTGTGCACCATTGCGAAGGATCGTTGTTTCGAAGCACCACGTGATGATCGGGTGTGATAGATTCTAACGTTCACATACAACGGGTGTAAGCCAGATTTACACACGCGAAACACTTAGGTTGACTTGACGAGCCTAGCATGTACAGACATGGCCTTGGAACACGAGAGACCGAAAGGTCGAACATGAGTCGTATAGTAGATGCGATCAACATGGAGATGTTCACCATTGATGACCAGTCCGTCTCACGTGATGATCGGACACGGCCTAGTCGATATGGATCATGTATGACTTAGATGACTAGAGGGATGTCTATCTGAGTGGGAGTTCATTAAATAATTTGATTAGATGAACTTAATTATCATGAACTTAGTCTAAAATTGTCTTTACAATCTATCTTGTAGATCCAATGGCCCACGCTAATGTTGCCCTGAACTTCAACGCGTTCCTAGAGAAAACCAAGCTGAAAGACGATGGAAGCAACTATACGGACTGGGTCCGTAACTTGAGGATCATCCTCATAGCTTCCAAGAAAGCATATGTCCTTGATGCACCGCTAGGTGACGCACCCATTTTCCCAGCAACTCAAGACGTTATGAACGACTGGCAGTTGCGTAGTGATGATTACTCCCTGGTTCAGTGCGGCATGCTTTACAGCTTAGAACCGGGGCTCCAAAAGCGTTTTGAGCAACACGGAGCATATGAGATGTTCCAAGAGCTGAGAATGGTTTTCCAAGCTCATGCCCGGGTCGAGAGATATGAAGTCTCCGACAAGTTCTTCAGTTGTAAGATGGAGGAAAATAGTTCTGTCAGCGAGCACATACTCAAAATGTCTGGGTTGCACAACCGCTTGTCTCAGCTGGGAGTTAATCTTCCGGATGACTCGGTTATTGACAGAATCCTCTAGTCGCTTCCACCTAGCTACAAGAGCTTTGTGATGAACTTCAATATGCAAGGGATGGAGAAGTCCATTCCTGAGTTATATTCGATGCTAAAATCAGCAGAGGTGGAGATCAAAAAGGAACATCAAGTGTTGATGGTGAATAAGACCACCAGTTTCAAGAAAGGCAAGGGTAAGAAGAACTTCAAGAAGGACGGCAAAGCAGTTGCCGCGCCCGGTAAATCAGTTGCCGGGAAGAAGCCCAAGAATGGACCCAAGCCTGAGACTGAGTGCTTTTATTGCAAGGGAACCGGTCACTGGAAGCGGAACTGCCCCAAGTACTTAGCGGATAAGAAGGCCGGCAACGTCAAAGGTATATATGATATACATGCTATTGATGTGTACCTTACCAGCGCTCGTAGTAGCTCCTAGGTATTTGATACCGGTGCGGTTGCTCACATTTGTAACTCAAAACAGGAGCTGCGGAATAAGCGGAGACTGGCGAAGGACGAGGTGACGATGCGCGTCGGGAATGGTTCCAAGGTCGATGTGATCGCCGTCGGCACGCTACCTCTACATCTACCTTCGGGATTAGTTTTAAACCTCAATAATTGTTATTTAGTACCAGCTTTGAGCATGAACATTGTATCTGGATCTCGTTTGATGCGAGATGGCCACTCATTTAAATCCGAGAATAATGGTTGTTCTATTTATATGAGAGATATGTTTTATGGTCATGCCCCGCTGGTCAATGGTTTATTTTTATTGGATCTCGAACGTGATGTTACACATATTCATAGTGTGAATACCAAACGATGTAAGGTTGATAATGATAGTCCCACATACTTGTGGCACTGCCGCCTTGGTCATATTGGTGTCAAACGCATGAAGAAACTCCATGCAGATGGACTTTTGGAGTCTCTTGATTATGAATCATTTGACACGTGCGAACCATGCCTCATGGGCAAGATGACTAAGACTCCGTTCTCTGGAACAATGGAGCGAGCAACCAACTTGTTGGAAATAATACATACCGATGTATGCGGTCCAATGAGCGTTGAGGCTCGCGGTGGCTATCGTTATGTTCTCACCCTCACTGATGACTTAAGCAGATATGGGTATGTCTACTTAATGAAACACAAGTCTGAGACCTTTGAAAACTTCAAGGAATTTCAGAGTGAGGTAGAGAATCAACGTGACAAGAAAATAAAGTTCTTACGATCTGATCGTGGAGGAGAATATTTGAGTCACGAGTTTGGCACGCACTTAAAGAAATGTGGAATTGTTTCACAACTCACGCCGCCTGGCACACCTCATCGTAATGGTGTGTCCGAACGTCGTAATCGCACTCTATTGGATATGGTGCGATCTATGATCTCTCTTACTGATTTACCGCTATCATTTTGGGGATATGCATTAGAGACTGCCGCATTCACTTTAAATAGGGCACCGTCTAAATCCGTTGAGACGACACCATATGAATTATGGTTTGGGAAGAAACCTAAGCTGTCGTTTCTGAAAGTTTGGGGATGCGATGCTTATGTCAAGAAACTTCAACCTGAAAAGCTCGAACCCAAATCGGAAAAGTGCGTCTTCATAGGATACCCTAAGGAAACTATTGGGTATACCTTCTACCTCAGATCCGAAGGAAAGATCTTTGTTGCCAAGAATGGATCCTTTCTAGAGAAAGAGTTTCTCTCGAAAGAAGTAAGTGGGAGGAAAGTAGAACTTGATGAGGTAATTGTACCCCCTCTCAAACCGGAGAGTAGCGCAGCGCAGGAAAATGTTTCTGTGGTGCCTGCACCGACTAGAGAGGAAGTTAATGATGATGATCATGAAACTTCGGATCAAGTTACTACTGAACTTCGTAGGTCCACGAGGACACGTTCCGCACCAGAGTGGTACGGCAACCCTATCCTGGAAATCATGATGTTAGACAATGGTGAACCTTCGAACTATGAAGAAGCCATGGCGGGCCCGGATTCCAACAAATGGCTTGAAGCCATGAAATCCGAGATAGGATCCATGTATGAGAACAAAGTATGGACTTTGGTGGACTTGCTCGATGATCGGCAAGCCATAGAAAATAAATGGATCTTTAAGAAGAAGACTGACGCGGATGGTAATGTGACCGTCTATAAGGCTCGGCTTGTCGCTAAAGGTTATCGACAAGTTCAAGGAGTTGACTACGATGAGACTTTCTCACCCGTAGCGATGCTGAAGTCAGTCTGAATCATGTTAGCAGTTGCCGCATTTTATGATTTTGAGATCTGGCAAATGGACGTCAAAACGGCATTCCTTAACGGTTTCCTTAAGGAAGAATTGTATATGATGCAGCCGGAAGGTTTTGTCGATCCTAAGAATGCTGACAAGGTATGCAAGCTCCAACGCTCCATCTATGGGCTGGTGCAAGCATCTCGGAGTTGGAACATTCGCTTTGATGAGGTGATCAAAGCGTTTGGGATTATACAGACTTATGGAGAAGCCTGTATTTACAAGAAAGTGAGTGGGAGCTCTGTAGCATTTCTCATTTTATATGTGGATGACATATTGTTGATGGGAAATGATATAGAACTTTTGGAAAGCATAAAGGCCTACTTGAATAAGTGTTTTTCAATGAAGGACCTTGGAGAAGCTGCTTACATATTAGGCACAAGATCTATAGAGATAGATCGAGACGCCTCATCGGTCTTTCACAAACACATACCTTGACAAGATATTGAAGAAGTTCAATATGGATCAGTCCAAGAAGGGGTTCTTGCCTGTATTGCAAGGTGTGAGATTGAGCACAGCTCAATGCCCGACCTCGGTAGAAGATAGAGAAAAGATGAGTGTCATCCCCTATGCCTCAGCCATAGGCTCTATTATGTATGCCATGCTGTGTACCAGACCTAATGTGAACCTTGCCATAAGTTTGGTAGGGAGGTACCAAAGTGATCCCGGAATGGAACACTGGACAGCGGTCAAGAATATCCTTAAGTACCTGAAAAGGACTAAGGATATGTTTCTCGTTTATGGAGGTGCCGAAGAGCTCGTCGTAAAGGGTTACGTCGATGCTAGCTTCGACACAGATCCGGATGACTCCAAGTCACAAACCGAATACGTGTATATTTTGAATGGTGGGGCAGTCAGCTGGTGCAGTTGCAAGCAAAGCGTCGTGGCGGCATCTACATGTGAAGCGGAGTACATAGCTGCTTCGGAAGCAGCGCAGGATGGAGTCTGGATGAAGGAGTTTATCACCGACCTAGGAGTGATTCCCAATGTGTCGGGCCCGATGACTCTCTTCTGTGACAACACTGGAGCTATTGCCATCGCCAAGGAGCCCAGGTTTCACAAGAAGACCAAGCACATCAAGCGCCGCTTCAACTCCATTCGTGGTTACATTCAGGATGGAGATATAGATATTTGTAAAGTACATACTGATCTGAATGTCGCAGATCCGTTGACTAAACCTCTTCCACGAGCGAAACATGATCAGCACCAGAACTCTATGGGTGTTCGATTCATCACAATGTAACTAGATTATTGACTCTAGTGCAAGTGGGAGACTGTTGGAAATATGCCCTAGAGGCAATAATAAAATGGTTATTATTATATTTCCTTGTTCATGATAATTGTCTATTGTTCTTGCTATAATTGTATTAACCGAAAACCGTAATACATGTGTGAATACATAGACCACACCATGTGCCTAGTGAGCCTCTAGTTGACTAGCTCGTTGATCAATAGATGGTCATGGTTTCCTGACCATGGACATTGGATGTCGTTGATAACGGGATCACATCATTAGGAGAATGATGTGATGGACAAGACCCAATCCTAAGCATAGCACAAGATCGTGTAGTTCGTCTGCTAGAGCTTTTCTAATGTCAAGTATCATTTCCTTAGACCATGAGATTGTACAACTCCCAGATACCGTAGCAATGCTTTGGGTGTATCAAACGTCACAATGTAACTGGGTGACTATAAAGGTGCACTACAGGTATCTCCAAAAGTGTCTGTTGGGTTGGCACGAATCGAGACTGGGATTTGTCACTCCGTGTGACGGAGAGGTATCTCTGGGCCCACTCGGTAATACATCATCATAATGAGCGCAATGTGACTAAGGAGTTAGTCACGGGATCATGTGTTACGGAACGAGTAAAGAGACTTGCCGGTAACAAGATTGAACAAGGTATAGGGATACCGACGATTGAATCTCGGGCAAGTAACATACCGATGGACAAAGGGAATTGTATACAGGATTAATTGAATCCCCGACATCGTGGTTCATCCGATGAGATCATCGTGGAACATGTGGGAGGCAATATGGGTATCCAGATCCCGCTATTGGTTATTGGCCGGAGAGGTGTCTCGGTCATGTCTGCATGGTTCCCGAACCCGTAGGGTCTACACACTTAAGGTTCGGTGACGCTAGAGTTGTAATGGGAATTGTATGTGGTTACCGAAAGTTGGTCGGAGTCCTGGATGAGATCCCAGACGTCACGAGGAGTTCCGGAATGGTCCGGAGGTAAAGATCTATATATGGGAAGTCCTATTTTGGCCACCGGAAAATGTTTGGGATTTTTCGGTATTGTACCGGGAAGGTTCTAGAAGGTTCCGGAGTGGGGCCCACCGGCATGGGGGGACCCACATGAACGTGGGTAGTGGGGGCAAGGCCCCACACCCCTGGTCAAGGCGCACCAAGATCCCCCATTAGAAGAAATAAGATCATATCCCGAAGGGATAAGATCAAGATCCCTAAAAAGGGGGGATAACAAGCGATGGGGAAGGGAAAGGATGGGATTTCTTTCCTCCCACCTTTGCCAACGCCCCAATGGACTTGGAGGGCAAGAAACCAGCCCCCTCCACCCCTATATATAGTGGGGAGGCGCATGGGAGCTGCACCCCTTGCCCCTGGTGCAGCCCTTCCCCCTCCTACACCTCCTCCTCCTCCGTAGTGCTTAGCGAAGCTCTGCCGGAGAACCACGAGCTCCACCGCCACCACGCCGTCATGCTGCCGGAGCTCTCCCTCAAATTCTCCTCCCCCCTTGCTGGATCAAGAAGGAGGAGACGTCCCCGGGCTGTACGTGTGTTGAACGCGGAGGCGCCGTCCGTTCGGCGCTTGGATCGGATCTTCCGCGATTTGAATCGCCGCGAGTACGACTCCATCAACCGCGTTCTTTGCAACGCTTCCACTTAGCGATCTTCAAGGGTATGAAGATGCACTCCCTCTCTCTCTCGTTGCTAGCATCTCCTAGATTGATCTTGGTGACACGTAGGAAAATTTTGAATTATTACTACGTTCCCCAACAGCGGGCACCCGCGCTACTAATAGTTCAAAAACCGGCGCTACTGCTAGGGTTTTCCCTAGTAGTGCTGGGACTGTTGACCGGGCGGATCTAGGCCTTTGACTTTCTCCGGACGGGGTTTAACCGATGGACATTTTCACCTGGCTGTCATAGGCCAGCCCATAGGTACACTTCGGGTCAAGGTCCGGGACCAACCCACCGCAAGATTCCCTCCGTGTCTCCCTGACGTGGCCGTTTCCACCCTCCGTGTGACGGCGGCAGCGACGTCCGCGACGGGGGTCACACTACGGAGCCGCGTGTCGGGTGCTTGCACCTGCCACCACACTTCTAGACGTGTAAGAGGGCCTAGCGCAAGACCTGGTGGCATCGCTAACCCCCCCAAGTACCACGTCCCGTCTAACCCTCGCACTGTTGACCGAGCGGACCTAGGCCTTTGACTTTCGCCGGACGGGTTTGACCGATTTATATTTTCACCTGGCTATGATAGGCCAGCCCGTAGGTACACTTCGGATCAAGTTCCAGGCCCAACCCACCGCAAGATTCCCTCCGTGTCTCCCCGACGTGGCCGTTTCCACCCTCCGTGTGACGGCGGCAGCGACGTCCGCGAGGGGGTCACACTACGGAGCGGCGTGCCGGGTGCTTGCACTTGCCACCACACTTCCAAACGTTTAAGAGGGCCTAGTGCAAGACCTGGCGGCATCGCTAAGCCCCCCCCATGTACCCCGTCCCGTCTAACCCTAGCACCGTTGACCGGGCAGATCTAGGCTTTTGACTTTCGCCTGATGAGGTTTGACCGATGGAGATTTTGACCTGGCTATGATAGGCCAGCCCATAGGTACACTTCGGATCAAGGTCCGGGCCTAATCCACCGCAAGATTCCCTCCGTGTCTGCCCGATGTGGTCGTTTCCACCCTCCGTGTGATGGCGGCAATGACGTCCGCGATGGGGGTAACACTATGGAGCTGCGTGTCGGGTGCTTGCACCTGCCACCACACTTCCAGACGTGTACCTATGCCGACGACACATTTAAGTAAATGAAATTTTAATTTAATAAAAAGATAAAAAATGATAATACATTAAGTAAATCAAATATTAATTTAGGAAAAAGGTAAAAAAATGATAATACATAGCTATGCCGACGGCATAGCTATATCCCGATCGATGAGGTATGCCATTATACACGCCTCGGATCGATGACATGGCACGTGCCGCGGATCGTTGACGTGGATAAAGGCTATGCCGACGGCCGCCGTCAGGGCCGTCAGCATATTTGTAATGCCGTCAAACGACCGTGAACCACTAGGTGGCCAGCACACGTATATGCCGATGGCCCGGATATGCCGATGGCCACCGTAGGCATAGCTCCGTCTATGCCAACGGGCTGCATACGCCGACAGCTGCCGTAGGCATAGACGGAGGTATGCCGATGACCTTTCTACGCCGACGGTTTTTCCCAGGCCGTCGGCATGCCGCCACAGATGCCGACGGGGCCGTAGGCATATATTAGGCCGTCGGCACCGAGCCTGATTCCGGTGGTGATGCATTTTCCTATCGTCGATGTATATGATTCTTTAAAAACAGTTAGCTGATTCTCAAAAAAAAACTTGTTGATATCTTACACATGTGGGGCCAGGGGCCCGTGGCGAGTCTGCATCCCCGCACGTTCCCATTTACCCTTTGGCCGCACAAAACCCTCGCCCAAATCTGCAGCAACAATCCCCCATTAATCTCACTGAGTAGGTTGGCAATGGCGTCCTCCGGCGCCGGCGGAGAACCATCAAGGTCGGCCGTCATGGCCGACACGACGAGCGGGCACCACCTTCTCACCATCCACGGCTACTCCCATACCAAGGCCATTCCCACCGAAAAGTGCGTCAAGTCCCGCCCTTTCTTCATCGGCGGCCACCGCTGGCGGATCGACTACTACCCCAACGGCATGAACTCGCCAGTCATGGGTTTCGTGTCCCTCACCCTGGTGCTATACGAAGACGTCGCGGTGGGGGTGAAGGCCCAGTTCGACATCTGCCTCGCCGACGAGCAGGAGGTGGCGATGCAAGCGGCATCAATGGCGTCGTTATCGGTGGACGACTTCATCCCCCGGGGGTGCTGGGCGTATCATACCTTCATCAGAAGGGAGGAGCTGGAGAGCTCCAAGCATATCAGGAACGATTCGTTCACTGTTCGGTGCGACATCGTGGTCGTCTGACGTGTCTTGAGACTGCGTCGGTATTTCCCCAACGAGGAAGGGATGATGCAGCACAGCGACAATAAGTATTTCCCTCAGTTATGAAACCAAGGTTATCGAACCAGTAGGAGGATCACCACCACCCAATAAGCAACACCTGCACACAAACAACAAATACTTGCAACCCGACACGAAAGAGAGGTTGTCAATCTCTCTACGGTAATAAGATAGATTAGGTAGTGATAGATAGGAGAGATAGATCTCTCAAGAACACAAATAAAAGGAGTAAATATGCAGCAATATATTTTTGGGTTTTTGGTTTTGTAGATCTGAAAACAAAGATTGCAAAAATGTAGATCGGAAAGCAATATGATAAGAAAGTAGACCCGGGGGCCGTAGGGTTCACTAGTGGCTTCTCTCATGAGTATAGAGCACGGTGGGTGAACAAATTACTGTTGGGCAATTGATAGAAAATCGAATAGTCATGACGATATCCAAGGTGATGATCATTATATAGGCATCACGTCCAAGATAGATAGACCGACTCCTGTCTGCATCTACCTCTATTACTCCACACATAGACCGCTATCCAGCATGCATCTAGTGTATTAAGTTTATGGAAAAACGGAGTAATGCAATAAGAACGATGACATGATGTAGACAAGATCTATTCATGTAGGAATAGACCCCATCTTGTTATCCTTAATAGCAACGATACATGCGTGTCTTGCTGCCCCTTCTGTCACTGGGAAAGAACACCGCAAGATCGAACCCATCACAAAGCACCTCTTACCATGGCAAGAAAAATCGATCTAGTCGGCCTAACTAAACCAATGATTCAAAGAAGAAATACGATGCTATAAGCAATCATGCATATAAGAGATCAAAGAAGACTCAAATAATATTCATGGCTAGAAACTGATCATGAACTCAAAATTCATTGGATCCCAACAAAAACACCGCAAAACTTTACATCAAATAGATCTTCAAGAGACCATTGTATTGAGAATCATAAGAGAGAGAGAGAAGAAGCCATCTTGCTACTGCCTACGGACCCGTAGGTCTATGGTGGACTACTCACGCATCATCAGAGAGGCACCTATGAGGAAGATGAACCCCTCCGTGATGGTGTTTAGATTGGATCTCGAGGTTCTGGAACTTGCGGCGGCTGGAATTGTGTTTCGTCGACTCCCCTAGGGTTTTTGGAATATTTGGGAATTTATAGGCATCAGAGGCGGTGCGGAGGGGCCCCATGGAGGGCACAACCCATCAGGGCGCGCTGGGGGCCCCCTGAAGCGCCCTGGTGGGTTGTGCTCTCCACATCCCACCTTCCTGGCTCTTCTTTGGCCCACTGGGTGTCTTCTGGTCCAGAAAAAATCTCCATAAAGTTTCGTCGCAATTGGACTCCGTTTGGTATTGATTTTCTGCGAAGTAAAAAACAAGCAAAAACAACAACTGGCACTTTGGCACTATGTCAATAGGTTAGTCCCAAAAAATGATATAAAGTTGTTATAAAATGATTGTAAAACATCCAAGAATGATAATATAACAGCATGGAACAAGCAAAAATTATTGATACGTTGGAGACGTATCATCGTCCACGGTCACCGTGCGGCGGGCGATGCGGCGACCTTTGTCTCCGTGCCCCCTTGCGACCTACGCCAGAACCTTGGAAGGCTACTCGAGACCAAGATGGGCGCCGATGTGGTGTTCGATGTCGGTAGTGAGACCGTTTGCCGTGCACCGGTGTGTGCTCGCGGCCTGCTCGCCGGTGTTCGCGGCTGAGCTCTTTGGACCCATGAAGGAGGGTAATGCCACCGATAGCAGCGTGCGCGTTGAAGACATGGATGCGGAGGTGTTCAAGGCGCTGCTCCGTTTTGCGTATAATGGTTCATTGCCAGAGATGCGCAAGGAAGAGGAAGATGTCACCTGCCAGCATATGCTCGTCGTGGCGGAAAGGTACGGCATGGAGTGACTGAAAGCTGATCTGCAAGGAGAAGCTGTGCAAGTACATCAATGTTGGCAGGGCGGCGACCATCCTCATGCTAGCCGAGCAGCACCACCGTGAGGGGCTCAAGAAGGCGTGCTTCAATTTTCTCGCCTTGCCGGCAAATCTGAGGGCCACTGTGGCCACCGACGGCTTACAACATCTCAGTGAGAGCTGCCCGTCTCTTATGGTCAAGCTCATGGCCATGTCATTGGATAATGCCTCTGAGTGTTCTACCAGTGTCGAAACATCTTCCTAGACTAAGAGTAATCTGGGTAGCTCTTAGATGCAAAATTATACCGTTCAAAAAAAAGATGCAAAATTAGCCTCATTTTGCCCTGCTTTGTGAGCTTAAATCTATCTCTGCAACTTTGCCAATGAACCAGGAACTGTGCTGGAATCAGAAGGTATAAAATGTTGTGGTTTTTAGTCATGAGATGTTGCACTTGTTTAGCGTTGGCTGCTCCATGATTTCTGAAATTTATTTTACTTGTGTGATGATCACTTCAATCTTGTGGTAAAGGATTTCATCTACCCTATGCTTATAAGGAGATGCTAATTAGTATCAAACTGTATTAGCAATGGCAGGCTTGCCAATGTATATCATGGATGATTCTTTCTTGTAGATGTGCTGATTGAACCTTCATTGGCCTTCTACTGTTAGTTATCTGGTTATATTATTATATAGAATGCTTTGGATGAGTAACACAAAATCAACATGTACTTTGTTATTGGATCGCTTAATCATTGCAGCTACCGAAAAGGCTTCCGCCCCGCTTTATATATAAAGCAAAGATCAACATCACCTGGTACAGACGCACGCCACCACCACACATGCACACACCCAAGGCATGATACATAGGCGCAGAGCGCAGCAACACCACCCCTAGCACTACCGCGAAGAGATGAAGCCGCATACGACGAACTGTGGGTTCCATGGCGGCGCCTTCAAGAAGGATACGACACCGTGTGCCGCCACCGCCCGATCCGAGGACCAAAGTTTCCCCTGGAGCCGCACGACGGGAAGTGAGAGCCGCGACGTCGCCTTCAAGAAGGGAAGGAGCTTCGTGTTGGAAATATGCCCTAGAGGCAATAATAAAATGGTTATTATTATATTTCCTTGTTCATGATAATCGTTTATTATCCATGCTATAATTGTATTGATTGGAAACTCAAATACATGTGTGGATACATAGACAACAAAGTGTCCCTAGTAAGCCTCTACTAGACTAGCTCGTTGATCAAAGATGGTTAAGGTTTCCTAGCCATAGACATGAGATGTCATTTGATAACGGGATCACATCATTTGGAGAATGATGTGATGGACAAGACCCAAACAATGAACGTAGCATATGATCGTGTCAGTTTATTGCTATAGTTTTATGCATGTCAAGTATCTGTTCCTATGACCATGAGATCATGCAACTCACTGACACCAGAGGAATACCTTGTGTGTATCAAACGTCGCAACATAACTGGGTGACTATAAAGATACTCTACAGGTATCTCCGAGGGTGTCTGTTGAGCTGGCATGGATCGAGACTGGGATTTGTTACTCCGTGTGACGGAGAGGTATCTCAGGACCCACTCGGTAATACAACATCACAATAAGCCTTGCAAGCAAAGTGACTAAAGAGTTAGCCACGGGATCTTGTATTACGGAACGAGTAAAGAGACTTGCCGGTAACGAGATTGAACTATGTATAGAGATACCGACGATCGAATCTCGGGCAAGTAACATACCGATAAACAAAGGGAACAACATACGGGATTAACTGAATCCTTGACATAGAGGTTCAACCGATAAAGATCTTCGTAGAATATGTAGGAACCAATATGGGCATCCAGGTCCCGCTATTGGTTATTGACTTTAGAGGTGTCTCGGTCATGTCTACATAGTTCTCGAACCCGCAGGGTCTGCACACTTAACGTTCGGTGACGTTTTGGTAGTATTGAGATATATGTGTTGGTGACTGAAGGTTGTTCGGAGTCCCGGATGAGATCCCGGACGTCACGAGGAGCTCCGGAATGGTCTGGAGGTAAAGATTTATATATAGGAAAGTGGTATTTGGGTTCCGGAAAAGTTTCGGGTAATTCCGGTAGTGTACCGGGAGTGACGAATGGGTTCCAGGGGTCCACCGGGTGGGGCCCACCCACCCCGGGGGGCCACATGGGCCCAAGAGGTGGCGCACCAGCCCCTAATGGGCTGTGGAACCGACTCCATAAGGGCCCATATGCCCAAGAGGAAAAAAGGTGGAGATAGGAAGGAATAGGACTCCTTCCTAATATGAATCCACTTCCTAGTAGGAAGTGGATTGGACACCTCCTTGCCCCCTCTCCCCTCTCTCCTATATATACTAGAGGAATAGAGCCCCCAAAGACACACGGCCACGTGCTATTTCCCTATTCTCTAGTTCCTCCACCAAATAGATTCCGGTAATGCTTAGGCGAAGCCCTGCCGGGATAACTCCACCATCACCACCACCACGCCGTCGTGCTGCTGGAGATATCATCTACCTCTCCGGCCCCTCTTGCTGGATCAAGAAGGCGGAGATCGTCATTGAGCTGTACGTGTGCTGAACACGGAGGTGCCGTCCGTTCGGCGCTAGATCGGGACGAATCGTGATTGGATCGCGGGACGGCTTGCGATTTGGATCGCGAAGACGTTCGACTACATCAACCGCGTTTCTTAACGCTTCCCGCTTAGCGATCTACAAGGGTATGTAGATCCACTCTCCCTCTCGTAGATACTCATCACCATGGATAGATCTTGCGTGTGCGTAGGAAATTTTTTGTTTCCCATGCAACGTTCCCCAACACTTCGCCACCGGTCCGTCCGACGATAGAACATGTTTTCACCCCGGCCAACACTCACCGCCCACCGAACGTCACACCCCAGCTACCATGCCGCTCACACGGCCATGGTCACCGGGAAGCACCAATCCACGAGCTCTGCCCATGAGCACTACGCTACCACCACCAAGGCCGCCGCCCTGGTATCCAAGACCTCGACACCACCTCACCCGAGACCCGCCGCTACCTCAACCAAAGAGACGAGTGGAAAGGCCCCGCATTTTGCACCCCTGGGCAGCCCCCATCGCCGAGAACCAAAAGGCCGGCCAAAATTGGCCTCCATCGGCCTATCCTGCAACACCGGGTGCGAGAGGAGCTCGGTCCTGCAGCCGGGCGCGAGACGAGCGTGGTCCTGCCGCCGGGCGCTAGACGAGCTCGGTCCTGCAGCCGGGCGCGAGACGAGCGTGGTCCTACAGCCGGGCGCGAGACGAGCTCGTTCCCGCAGCACCGGGCGCGAGACAAGCAATGGACCGCAGTTGGGAGCGGACCAGCCCTTCGACGACGGTAGAGCTCGGACGACGAGGAGAGGAATCGAAGGTCGACACAGGCCGCTCACCGACGGGCCGACGCCGGAGGAGTCCAGCCGCCGCCGTGAAACGATCCCGACCACCACATGAGCTACCACCACACCGTGACAGCCCACAACCATGCCTGAGACCCCGGGGGGCAGCCCCGAGCAACCTTGTAGCCGCTGCGGCACACCGCCGAAGACGCAGCCCGCCCCCCGGCCATGGATGCCCAGCGCCCCGCCACCCCGAAAGGAGCAGCCCGGCCGCCCCGCCACCGCCTTAGCCAGGTCGCCGCCACCGCCCGGATCTGGGATGGGGGGACCAGATCCGCCGCCAGCGAGTCCCCCACCCCCCGGAACTCCACGAGCCGCCACAGGGAGGGGGAGCCACCACCGGGGCGCCTGGCCGACGAGGGGAGGGTGCAGGGGCCGGGGAGGGCCCGACGACCGTCGCCGACACCGCGGAAGGTCGCGCCCCACGACAGAGACCTCCAGTGCGCGGGAGAAAGAGGCCCCGCCGCCGCCTAAGCCACGCGGCCTTTGGCCGGCGACGCCACCGACGACGGCGAGCGGAGGAAGGCTGGGGCGGGGGGCGAGACGAGGCGGCGTCGGGGTTGGCTCCCGGAGTCACCCGCGGGAGCGACTCGGGAGCGGGTACCAAATTCCAGTCGCGGCCCAGATTGAGGGAGGTTCTGTGTGTTGGCTAGCTAGCAGCAGTGTTCTCTTAATCATGGCAGCTACACTGGTCATGTTATTTAGTTCTGGCTTCTCCTTGTGCGTCAAAACAATCAATACCAAGAGATTTATCACCAAGGATTTCTGCAGGTATAACAATCAATACCCGTACCCTTGAGAATTTTGTGATTTGGAACAGTGATATAATGAAAACTCAGATCATGAAAACAGTATGCTTCTGAGATTATCATTGTCGGTAATGTGTTAAGTACTCCCTCTGTAAACTAATATAAGATGATTTTAGTGATCTAAAACGTTTTATATTAGTTTACAGACGTAGTACATCTTAACTGTTAAGGACAACATTTTGGTTCAGTTTATCAGAAGAAGTGTTGTGTTGGTTAAGGCCAGTGCGAAATTGTAAGTCGGTCTTCAGGGAACAGCAAAGCTAGTTACTTGTTGTCAATAGCAGTGGTTTCGCATGATTTGCACTCAGTTTCATATGACAGAAATGTATGAGAGAATCTGGCTACTGCTGTGCAGTTTTTTTCCATATCATATACTGAAAGCAGCACAAGTGCTTCCTTCGTAAAAAAGAGAGCATGTCTTCTGTGTCAGCTCGTGATAGGCAGTGTCCCTGGAAGCAGACACTTCGTCATTCGATTACCAGAATTTCTGTATACAAAAATTATAATTGATGTGGTGCTGTTGTTTTCCCAATCAAACTGAAGTCTTGCAGCAGGCATGAGTGGTTTGCTAGCTGGACCGCAGCGCCAAGACGTTCGTCTCCGAGGACGAGTTCCCCTTCATCCCCGAGTTCTCCACCAACCTGCTCTCCGAGGTACCGTGGAATGTTTGCTGCTTTGTGCCTTTTGGTACGAACTGGTTGATTACATGTGCCTTTTGCTACCCACCGCAATATTCCCTCCGTGTCGACCCGACGCGACCGTTTCCCCCCTTCAGGTGCCGGCGGCAGCGCCGTCCGTGAAGGAGGTCACACTCCGAAGACGCGTGCCGGGTGTTTGCACCCGCCACCACATTTCCAGACGCGTAAGAGTGCCAAGCGCCAGACCTGGGGGCATAGCTACCCCCCAAGTTCCTCGTCCCGTCTAACCCTGGCTCAGTTGACCAGAGAATCTAGGCCTTTGACTTTCGCCGGATGAGATTTGACCAGCGACGTTCATCCTCGTGTTGTACGAAGGGGTGTCTGTATCATACAGTTTTTCCATCCAGGATTGGTCTAACCACCCCATGATTTTAGCGCCTACACACACACCAAAATAGACGATGCATTGTAAAAACTTTGTGTAGTACATAACTAAATAGACTTTATATTACAAGGACATGGGCTATAGACTGAAGCTATCTAGACTGTTGTACATGCCCTAAGTAAATCATATTTTAATTTAGAGAAAAGGAAAAAAACATATAGCTATGCCGACGGCATGGCCGTCGGCATAGCTATGCCCCGGATCGGTTCAAGGCTCAGATCGATGACGTGGACAAAATAAGCTATGCCGACGGGAGACGTTAGGGCCGTCGGCATATGCTTGACGGCGTCAAACGGCCGTGAGTCACCGGGTGGCCGGGCCCAGATATAGCCGACGGTCCGGCTATGCCGACGGTCACCGTAGGCATAGATCTGTCTATGCCGACGGCTGCCGTAGGCAAAGATGGAGATATGCCGACGGCTTTTGTACGCCGACGGTTTTCCCTGGGTCGTCGGCATACGTGCATATATGCCGACGGGGGCCATCGGCATACTTTCGGCCGTCGGCGGCGAGCCTGATTCCGGTAGTGAAGTGATCTTTTTTATGTTATGTCCTTGGATTATGCTGTTGCCACGGTACTACTTAGTTGTACTGATCCACTATGTTTCGTGCATAGTTCTGCGACCAAGAGAGGTACTTATTATTATAACCCTTAGCGTTCCTCTGTAAATCGTGAGGTGTATTCTCTTCTCACAGACATGTAGCCCAAAGGCAAAGACCCAGCGCAACCGTCAGATGTGTCGCTGAGATATTGAGTGGTAGGCAGATACTCCAGAATTCCTGAAAAATCATCTTGATTGGAAACCCTGTTGATGATCATGGTCAATCTAAATGCCGCTACTCCGTCCCATAATATAAGAACGTTTTTGACACCACACTAGTATAAAAAATGCTCTTATATTATGGGACGGAGGGAGTAGTAACTTGACCTTTTATGCTAGTATGAAAGGATTAGCATAAAAAATCTTGTCATGGTTTGTGTTTAAGTCATGTGGAACAATTTTTTTTTCTCGAACATCACTACGAATGAAAACATCTTCCACTTCTTCTTGGGAAAATGCTCTAGCTTAGGTTAGCTTCAAGAGATACGAATGTCATCATAGTTTTCAGGATAGGACCTACTCCTATGATTTGGCAGCACGTTTTGTTCCAAAAAAGGTAATATCAGTAGACCATCAAAGTTCAGTGACTTATATAACTATTTTGGCAAATATATATCATAGATTTTTTAACAGGAGGGTGACCCCCTGGCTATGCACGCAGCCATTTTATTAATCCATATGTATTTTTCTTATAAAAGTTTCTCAAAAACGATGTTAAAACCATGGCTTCTGCATCATTATGATGCACACAACCATCCTTATTAATTATTAGCCAGAGTACAAAAGAAAAACAATTACAGCTGAACCATGACAAGATATGTAATAAACACCTACGACTAAGTCGACTTCTTCTGCAACAACGCCTTCAAGAAAGAATAAATATTATCGCGCAATCGTCGTCATGTCTATCTAGAGGTGTCCTGGACAAGGATTTTCATCTTGATTGTCAATACCAGCCAATGAAGACCAGCACAACAACAAGCACACAATACCTTCAACAGGTAACAACGCAAGTCCGTCGCTATTGTGCCATGCGAATAAAGACCAGGAAAAAAAATCACCCCAAACAAGAAGTGGTGTTAGGATTGGGGTTACTAAATTCCTATGTCCTTGGTTCCATAGGAATCTCAAAATGAACTCAAACCTCATTTTATTTTCCAATAGACTTGCACTCTATCCTTCAACACTTTCTCATCAATCCTCCAAAATTCCGATGTTTTCTCTTCTACACCATCCAAAAACACCTCTTACAAAATTGATGTGTCCTATATCATGTAGAAATACAATATACCTAAATAGTTGATCTCCATAATTTTTATTATCTTAACATGCATAGATGCCATCTCATCAAAGGCTCGTCATAACATGCGTGAGAAAAAGTTCCAAATATTATTTGATCTCATGCACACATCCCATCACACCACACATACCACCTCATAAAAAGTTCACTCAACATGCATGGGAAAAAGGTTCCCCTTATATTATGTCACTTATATTCAATATATATTTTTAATTCAATAATCAAATACAACATATAATATGTATTTTAGTTTTAGTTCATACATTATTAATTCAAAAATTCATGTTTCATACACCTAAATATTTGGTCCCGCTATCTCTATTATCTTAACATGCACCATGCCACCTCAAGAAAGGCCCACCATAATATGCATGAGACAAAGTTCCCATTAGAATGGTCATATTGGGGAGTAACTTATACTAGTGTCATGCATATGACACTAGTCTAAGTTACTGTCTCCATAGTGCAAACTAAAATAGTAGTTGTGTCATAGATGAGTTCATTTATTAGCTCGTAGACTCATTCTCTCTTAGAAAACGCTACGTTACACCCAAACACTGTTGGGGAACGTTGCATGGGAAACAAATTTTTTCCTACGCACACGCAAGATCTATCCATGGTGATGAGCATCTATGAGATGGAGAGTGGATCTACGTACCCTTGTAGATCGCTAAGCGGGAAGCGTTAAGAAACGCGGTTGATGTAGTCGAACGTCTTCGCGATCCAAATCGCAAGCCGTCCCGCGATCCAATCACGATCCGTCCCGATCTAGCGCCGAACGGACGACACCTCCGCGTTCAGCACACGTACAGCTCGATGACGATCTCCGCCTTCTTGATCCAGCAAGAGGGAGCGGAGAGGTAGATGAGTACTCCGGCAGCACGACGGCGTGGTGACGGTGGTGGTGGTGCTGTCCCGGCAGGGCTTCGCCAAGCGCAACCGAGACGATCTAGTGGAGAACAGATCTAGAGGGAGAGAGAGGCAGCCGTGGCTTTTTAGGTTTTGGGGCTGCCCTCAAAAACCCTCTAGTATATATAGGAGGGAGGGAGGAGGAGGCAGCCCTAGGGTTTCCCCTAGGGGTTCGG
Source organism: Elymus sibiricus (assembly GCA_039707655.1). Classification (NCBI taxonomy): domain Eukaryota; kingdom Viridiplantae; phylum Streptophyta; class Magnoliopsida; order Poales; family Poaceae; genus Elymus; species Elymus sibiricus. The sequence continues at coordinate 400,166,494 of CM077673.1, read as the reverse complement.
CCGAACCACCACAAGGGGGAGGAGTCCACCTCCCACAAGGGAGGTGGAATCCTAGTAGGACTCCTCCCCACTTGGCCCCTTCCCCACCCCTTGCGCAAGGGCCTCCTAGGGGCTGGCCGGCCAGCCCACCAGGGGCTGGTGTGCCACCTCCTAGGCCCATGTGATCCTTGGGGTGGGTGGGCCCCACTTGGTGGACCCCCCCGAAACCCATTCGTCACTCCCGGTACACTACCGGAAGTGCCCGAAACTTTTTTGGAGCCCAAAACGGGACTTCCAATATATCAATCTTTACCTCCGGACCATCCCGAAGCTCCTCGTGATGTCTGGGATCTCATCCGGGACTCCGAAAAACCTTCGGTCACCACCATACATAACTCAATACTACTGAAACGTCACCGAACATTTAGTGTGCAGACCCTGCGGGTTCGAGAACTATGTAGACATGACCGAGACACATCTACGGTCAATAACAGATAGCGGAACCTAGATGCCCATATTGGTTCCTACATATTCTACGAAGATCTTTATTGGTTGAACCTCTATGTCAAGGATTCAGTTAATCCCGTATGCTGTTGCCTTTGTTCTTCGGTATGTTACTTGCCCGAGATTCGATCGTCAGTATCTCTATACCTAGTTCAATCTCGTAACCGGCAGGTCTCTTTACTCATTCCGTAATACAAGATCCCGTGGCTAACTCTTTAGTCACTTTGCTTGCAAGGCTTATTGTGATGTTGTATTACCGAGTGGGCCCTGAGATACCTCTCCGTCACACGGAGTAACAAATCCCAGTCTTGATCCATGCCCACTCAACAGACACCCTCGGAGATACCTGTAGAGCATCTTTATAGTCACCCAGTCTCGTTGCGACGTTTGATACACACAAGGTATTCCTCCGGTGTCAGTGAGTTGCATGATCTCATGGTCATAGGAACAGATACTTGACATGCAGAAAACTATAGCAATAAACTGACACGATCATATGCTATGTCCATAGTTTGGGTCTTGTCCATCACATCATTCTCCTAATGATGTGATCCCGTTATCAAATGACATCTCATGTCTATGGCTAGGAAACCTTGACCATCTTTGATAAACGAGCTAGTCTACTAGAGGCATACTAGGGACACAGTGTTGTCTATGTATCCACACATGTAATTGTGTTTCCAATCAATACAATTATAACATGGATAATAAACGATTATCATGAACAAGGAAATATAATAATAACCACTTTATTGTTGCCTCTAGGGCATATTTCCAACAGTCTCCCACTTGCACTAGAGTCAATAATCTAGCTCACATCACTATGTGATTTACATCGTAATGAATCTAACACCCATACAGTTCTGGTGTTGATCATGTTTAGCCCTTGGAAGAGGGTTAGTCAACGGGTCTGCAACATTCAGATCCGTGTGCACTTTGCAAATATTTATGTCCTCCTCCTTGATGTAATCGTGGATGGAATTGAAGCATCTCTTTATGTGTCTGGTCTTCTTGTGAAACCTTGGTTCCTTGGCCAGAGCAATGGCACCAGTATTGTCACAAAACAGAGTCATTGGGTCCAGTGCACTAGGCACTACTCCAAGATCTGTCATGAACTCCTTCATCCAGACACCTTCCTTCGCCGCCTCCGAGGCAGCGATGTACTCCGCTTCGCATGTAGAATCAGCTACCACGCTCTATTTGGAACTGCACCAGCTTACCGCTCCCCCATTGAGAATAAATATGTATCCGGTTTGAGACTTAGAGTCATCCGGATCAGTGTCAAAGCTTGCATCGACTTAACCCTTTACGACGAGCTCTTGATCACCTCCATAAACGAGAAACATGCCCTTAGTCCTTTTCAGGTACTTTAGGATATTCTTGACCGCCGTTCAGTGTTCCACTCCTGGATCACTTTGAAACCTTCCGGCCATACTTATGGCAAGGCTGACATCGGGTCTTGTGCACAGCATTGCATACATGATAGAGCCTATGGCTGAAGCATAGGGGATGACACTCATCTTTTCTCTATCTTCTGCAGTCATTGGGCATTGAGTCTTACTCAACTTCACACCTTTCAATGCAGGCAAGAACCCCTTCTTGGACTGATCCATTTTGAACTTCTTCAAAACTTTGTCAAGGTTTGTGCTCTGGGAAAGTCCTATTAAGCGTCTCGATCTATCTCTATAGATCTTGATGCCTAATATGAAAGCAACTTGTCCTAGGTCCTTCATTGAAAAACTCTTGTTCAAATATTCCTCCACGTTTTCCAACATTTCTATATTGTTTCCAATTAGCAATATGTCATCCACATATAATATTAGAAACGCTGTAGAGCTCCCACTCACTTTCTTGTAAATACAAGCTTCTCCGTAAACTTGTATAAACCTGAACGCTTTGATTACCTCATCAAAGCGAAGATTCCAACTCTGAGATGCTTGCACCAGTCCATAAATGGATCGCTGGAGCTTGCAAACTTTGTCAGCATTCTCTGGATCGACAAAACCTTCTGGTTGCATCATATACAACTCTTCCTTAAGGAAACCGTTAAGGAACGCAGTTTTGACATCCATGTGCCAAATTTCATAATCAAAAAATGTAGCTATTGCTATCATGATTCTGACAGACTTAAGCATCGCTACGGGTGAGAAGGTCTCATCGTAGTTAACTCCTTGAACTTGTGAAAACCCTTTGCCACAAGTCGAGCTTTATTGACGGTGACATTACCGTCCGCGTCCGTGTTCTTCTTAAAGATCCATTTATTCTGAATGGCCTTTCGCCCTTCAGATAATACTTCCAAAGTCCATACTTTGTTTTCATACATGGATCCCATCTCGGATTTCATGGCCTCTAACCATTTCTCGGAATCCGGGCACATCATCGCTTCTCCATAGCTCGTAGGTTCATCATTTTCCAGCAACATGACCTCTTAGACAGGGTTACCGTACCACTCAGGAGCAGTACATGCCCTTGTCGACCTACGAGGTTCGATAGCAACTTGATCCGAAGCCTCATGATCACCATCATCAGCTTCCTCTTCAACCGATGTAGGCTCCACAGAAACATCTTTCTGCGCTGCGCTACTCTCTGGTTGAAGTAAAGGTTCAACAACCTCCTCAAGTTCTATTTTCCTCCCACTCAATTCTTTCGAGAGAAACTCTTTCTCGAGAAATGACCCGTTCTTTTCGACAAACACTTTGCCTTCGGATCTGAGATAGAAGGTATACCCAACCGTCTCTTGTGGGTATCCTATGAAGACGCATTTCTCCGCTTTGGGTTCCAGCTTTTTAGGCTGAAGCTTTTTGACATAAGCATCACATCCCCAAACTTTAAGAAATGACAACTTTGATTTCTTGCCAAACCACAGTTCATGTGGCGTCGTCTCAACGGATTTAGATGGTGCCCTATTTAAAGTGAATGCAGCTGTCTCTAACACATAACCCCAAAACGATAGTGGCAAATCGGCAAGAGACATCATAGACCACACCATATCTAATAAGGTTCGATTACGATGTTCGGACACACCATTACGCTGTGGTGTTCCAGGCGGTGTCAATTGTGAAACAATTCCACATTGTCTTAAGTGACTGCCCAACTCATAACTCAGATATTCTCCTCCTCGATCAGATCGTAGGAATTTAATCTTCTTGTTACGATGATTCTCAACTTCACTCTGAAATTGCTTGAACTTTTCAAACGTTTCAGACTTATGTTTCATTAGTAAATATACCCATATCTACTTAAGTCATCGGTGAAGGTGAGAAAATAACGTTATCCACCGCGCGCCTCAATGCTCATCGGACCGCACACATCAGTATGTATGATTTCCAACAAGTCACTTGCCTGTTCCATTGTTCCAGAGAGCGCGGTCTTAGTCATCTTGCCCATGAGGCATGGTTCACATGTGTCAAGTGATTCAAAATCAAGTGACTCCAAAAGTCCATCAGCATGGAGTTTCTTCATGCGTTTTACACCAATATGACCTAAGCGGCAGTGCCACAAGAAAGTGGTGCTATCATTATCAACTCTACATCTTTTGGCATCAATGTTATGAACGTGTGTATCATCACTATCGAGATTCAATAAGAATAAACCCCTCACAATGGGTGCATGACCATAAAAGATATTACTCATATAAATAGAACAACCTTTATTCTCTGATCTAAATGCGTAACCGTCTCGCAATAAACAAGATCCAGATATAATGCTCATGCTTAACGCATGCACTAAATAACAAGTATTCACGTTCATCACTAATCCCGATGGTACTCAAAGAGAGAGCGTGCCGACGGCGATCACATCAACCTTGGAACCATTTACCACGCACATCGTCACTTCGTCCTTTGCCAGCCTCCGTCTATTCTGTAGTTCCTACTTTGAGTTGCAAATGTGAGCAACCGAACCGGTATCCAATACCCAGGCACTACAACGAGAGTTGGGAAGGTACACATGAATAACATGTATATCATATATACCTTGTTTGGTGTTGGCCGCCTTCTTGTCAGCCAGATACTTGGGGCAGTTCCACTTCCAGTGACCAGTTCCCTTGCAATGAAAGCACTCAGTTTCTGGCTTGGTTCCAGCCTTGGGTTTCTTCACAGGAGGGTCAACTGCTTTGCCACTCTTCTTGGAGTTACCCTTCTTGCCCTTGCCATTCTTCTTGAAACTAGTGGTTTTATTAACCATCAACACTTGTTGCTCCTTCTGAATCTCAGACTCAGCGACTTTCAACATCGCAAACAGCTCGGCGACTGACTTGTTCATCCCTTGCATGTTATAGTTCAACACGAAGCTTTTGTAGCTAGGTGGTAGTGATTGAGGAACTCTGTCAGTGATTGCCTCTGGCGGGAGAACAATTCCCAACTCCGCCAGACGGTTGGAATACCCAGACATTCTGAGTACATGTTCACTGATAGACCCGTTCTCCTCCATCTTGCAAGCATATAATTTATCGGAGGTCTCATACCTCTCGATCCGGACATTCTTCTCAAAGATAAACTTCAACTCCTGGAACATCTCATATGCTCCATGACGTTCAAAATGTCTTTGAAGTCCCGGTTCTAAGCCATACAACATTGCACATTGAACTATTGAGTAATCATCAGAATGTGCCTGCCAGGCGTTCGCAACGTCTGCAGACTCTACTGGAGCGGGTGGTTCACCGAGCGGTGCATCAAGTACATGAGCCTTTTGGGAAGCCATGAGGATAATCCTCAGATTACGGGCCCAGTCTACAAAGTTACTTCCATCATCTTTCAACTTAGCTTTCTCTAGGAACGCATTGAAATTCAGGGGAGCTACTACGCGAACCATTGATCTACAACATAAATTTTGCAAAGACAACTTAGACTATTGTTCAAGATAAAGAGTTTAGTTAATCATATTACTTAAAAACTCCCACTCAAATTGACATCCCTCAGGACATTCGAGTGTCACATGATCCAAATTCACCAACCCAAATCCGATCATCACGTGAGATGAGGTGGTTTCAATGGTGAACATCTCCATGCTATTCATATCTACTATATGACTCATGCTCGACATTTCGGTCTCTTATGTTCCGAGGCCATGTCTGTACATGCTAGGCTCGTCAAGTTTAACTCGAGTGTTCCGCATGTGCAACACTGGCTTGCACCCGTTGTATGCGAACGTAGAGTCTATCACACCCGATCATCACGTGGTGTCTCGAAACGACGAACTTTCGCAACGGTGCACACTCGGGGAGAACACAATTTTATCTTGAAATTTTAGTGAGGGATCACCTTATAATGCTACCGTCGTCCTAAGCATAATAAGATGCATAAAAGGATTAACATCACATGCAAATCATAAGTGACATGATATGGCCATGATCTTGTGCTTTTGATGTCCATCTCCAAAGCACCGGCATGATCTCCATCGTCACCGGCATGACACCATGATCTCCATCATCTTGATCTCCATCAACGTGTCGCCATGAGGTTGTCGCGCCAACTATTTCTTCTACAACTATTGCTAACTCATAGTGATAAAGTAAAGCTAAAACGGCGAAAATAAATTAAAGACAACCCTATGGCTCCTGTCGGTTGCCGTACTCATCGACATGCAAGTCGTGATAATCTATACAAAACATGATCAGCTCATACATCACATATATCTCATCATGTTTCTGGCCATATCATATCACATCATACCCTGCAAAAACAAGTTAGACGTCCTCTAATTTGTTGTTGCTTGTTTTACGTGGCTGCTATGGGTATCTAGCAAGAACGATTCTTACCTACGCAAAATCACAACGGTGATAAACAAGTTGCTATTTCACCTACTACAAGGACCGCCTCTGTCGAATCCGATTCAACTAAAGTGGGAGAGACAGACACCCGCCAGCCATCTTAAGCAACAAAGTTACATGTCAGTCGATGGAACGGAACCGGTCTCTCGTACGTGGACGAGTAAGGTTGGTCCAAGCCGCTTCATCCCACAATACCGCTGAATCAAGAAAAGACTAAGGAGGGAAGCAATCTGAATATCAACGCCCACAAACTCCTTTGTGTTCTACTCGAGATCTCATCTACGAATAGAACTAGCTCTGATACCACTGTTGGGGAACGTTGCATGGGAAACAAAAACTTTCCTATGCACACGCAAGATCTATCCATGGTGATGAGCATCTATGAGAGGGAGAGTGGATCTACGTACCCTTGTAGATCGCTAAGCGGGAAGCGTTAAGAAACACGGTTGATGTAGTCGAACGTCTTCGCTTTCCAAATCGCAAGCCGTCCCGCGATCCAATCACGATACGTCCCGATCTAGCGCAGAACGGACGGCACCCGCACGTTCAGCACACGTACAGCTCGATGTCAATAACCAATAGCGGGACCTGGATGCCCATATTGGTTCCTACATATTCTATGAAGATCTTTATCGGTTGAACCTCTATGTCAAGGATTCAGTTAATCCCGTATGCTATTCCCTTTGTTCTTTGGTATGTTACTTACCCGAGATTCGATCATCGGTATCTCTATACCTAGTTCAATCTCGTTACCGGCAAGTCTCTCTACTCATTCCGTAATACAAGATCATGTGGCTAACTCTTTAGTCACTTTGCTTGCAAGGCTTATTGTGATGTTGTATTACCGATTGGGCCCTGAGATACCTCTCCGTCACACGGAGTAACAAATCCCAGTCTTGATCCATGCCCACTCAACAGACACCCTCGGAGATACATGTAGAGCATCTTTATAGTCACCCAGTTACGTTGCGACGTTTGATACACACAAGGTATTCCTCCGGTGTCAGTGAGTTGCATGATCTCATGGTCATAGGAACAGATACTTGACATGCAGAAAACTATAGCAATAAACTGACATGATCATATGCTATGTTCATAGTTTGGGTCTTGTCCATCACATCATTCTCCTAATGATGGGATCCCATTATCAAATGACATCTCATGTCTATGGCTAGGAAACCTTGACCATCTTTGATCAACGAGCTAGTCTACTAGAGGCATACTAGGGACATAGTGTTGTCTATGTATCCACACATGTAATTTTGTTTCCAATCAATACAATTAGAGCATGGATAAGAAACGATTATCATGAACAAGGAAATATAATAATAATCACTTTATTATTTCCTCTAGGGCATATTTCCAACAAACACATCTCACCTTATCAACTACTTGCCATCATAAGCACATTTGCATTGGGTTGCGTTATGTTACTAGCTAAATTACTCTCACTATGACCAACTTTATTACTTGAGCTCATGCACACATCCCACCACACCACACATGCCACCTCGTCAAAGATTCACTCAACATGCATGGGAAAAAGTTTCCCTTATATTATGCCCCTTATATTCGATAAATATTTTTACCTCAATAATCAAATACAATATATAATATGTATTTTAGATTCAACAATTCGACGTGGGATTTAAGGCCAGATTCTGGACATTTGAAAAGAAGGTCAGTGGGGGGTCGTATACTCGTGTCAGACTCGATAGAGCTATCGGATCAACCAAATGGGGCGCACAATTTTCGTTAGCAAACTTGAGTCACTTGACGTCTGCCGCCTCTAATCATTCACCGATTTTTTTGGAGCTGGAGGGAGAGACAGAAGGGAGTAGGGCGAGCCCCCTGTTTCGATATGAGGTGGCATGGGATACACATGAGAGTCTGAAAGGTACTATATTGGAATTTTGGTCTGCTAATCAGACGAGTGGCAGAGTTGATGACCTAAACAATAACTCGTTGCACTTTCGTGTAGATTGAAATCATGGAATAATGATACTTTTGGTTCGATCAGGAAGGAGATCAAAAATTTGAAGAGAGAGATGGAGAGATTGCAGTCGGATCCAGCAAGAACGGGGTCGTGCCATGCTGAGCTAAAAATCAACGAGAATTAGTGGAGCTATAACACAGAGAGGAGATACTATGGAGACAACGATCGAGGATCAACTGGTTGGCCGAGGGAGATAAAAATACAAAAAAATTCCACTTGAGGGAGAGTATGAGAAGAAATAAGAATATGATCAAAGTGCTGTCAAATTCTATTGTTGTGATGGTTGATGATCCGGCTGAGTTGAAGGAGCTGGTTTCAAATTTCTACAAGGATTTGTACACGTTAGAGGGAGTTCAGAACATGGAGGCGGTTCTTTCTCATGTTCCCAGAAATGTGACTAGGGCGATGAATGATATGTTATGTGCTACATACACAAGCGAGGAAGTGAAGGTGGCCCTTTTCAGATGTTTCCAACAAAGTCACCAGGCCCAGACGGTTTCCCGACGCACTTTTTATCAGAGGCACCAGGATGTTTGTGGGAGGAGGTGACTAATGCCGTTCTTCGGATTGTGAAAGGTGAGGGGAGCCCAGAGTGTGATACGTCTCCAACGTATATATAATTTTTGATTGATCCATGCTATAATATTATCATTCTAGGATACTTTTTGGGTATTTATTTACCAATTTATATTATTTTTGAGCACTAACCTATTGACCCAATGCCAAGTGCCAGTTCCTTATTTCTGCATGTTTTTGGCTTTTCAGGTTTACTGTACCAAACGAAGTCCAATCAACCCAAAACTTTTTTATGATTTTTTATGGACCAAATAAAGACTTGGAAGCTTCGGGAGAAGACCAGAGGCTGCACGAGGGGCCCAGGACCAATCAGGGCATGGCCAGGGGGGTAGGGCGCGCCCTAATAGCTCCTGGACCCCTCGGCGGCCTCCCGACGCCCCTCTCTGGCCTATAAATTCACATATATTCCAAAAACCCCAGGAGAGCCCCCAAAACCCTTTTTCCGCTGCCACAAGTCTCTGTTCCACCGTGATCCCATCTGGAGACCTTTTTCGGAACTCTGCCGAAGGGGAATCCACTACGGAGGTCTTCATCATCATCCACGCTGCCTCCATGGTGATGTGTGAGTAGTTCACCACAGACCTACGAGTCCGTAGTTAGTATCTAGATGGCTATCTCTCTCTCTCTCTTTGTTGATCTTCAATGCAATGATCATCGCATCTTCGCTTTGATCTATCCGATGTAATGCTTTTGTGCGGTGTGTTTGTTGGGATCCGATGAATTGTGGGTTTATGTTCAGATTATTCATGATAAAATATTGGAGTCTTCTCTGAATTCTTTTATTGATTCTTATTGCACATGATCATTATAGCTTCGTAAATCTCTCTGATCTATTGATTTTCTTTGGCCAAGTAGATCGATCTTTCTTCAGTGAGAGGGGTGCGTTGTAGTGGGTTCAACCTGACGGGTTTCTATATCCCAGTGACAGAAGGGGAGAAGATACATCTTTGTGTTGTTGCTAGTAAGGATAAAATGATGGGGTTCATTCGTATTGATTGAGTTTACTTTGTCTAAATCATGTCATCTTTCTCCAAGCATTAGTATGTTTTACTTAATACTCTAGATGCATGCTGGATAGCGGTTGATGAGTGGAGTAATAGTGATAGGTGCAGGCAGGAGTCGGCCTATTTGTTTATGGACGTGATGCCTATATACACACGATCATTTCCGTGAATATGAACATGATTATTTGCTTTTCTATCAATTTCCCAACAGTAATTTGTTTACCCACCGTATGTTTCCTACATGAGAGATGCCACTAGAAAACACTATGGCCCCCGGGTCTTCTCACTTATAAATTACAAAAAGCTTTCAATACCTCGCTGCCTTTATTTATATTTTATTTTATTTTGCAATTATCCATTACTTATCTACTTGTTTCACTTGCTTGCAAATAACGAGTCCAAGGGGATTGACAACCCTCTTGCCCTCGTTGGGTGCAAGTGTTTGCTCTTTTGTGTGCAGTCGTTGAAGACGGTGGTTGCGTGCTACTCCTATTGGTCCGATAAACCTTGGTTCTTAACTAGGGGAAATACTTATCTGTTTGTGGTGCAATTACTCGTTCCTCTTCACGGAAAACCCAACGAAGATCACAGTCATCAGAGTGTATCAACGATACTTTCCTGGTTTTGATCCCGAAGGTGAGGAGAGCCTAGAGTGTATCAGCGTTCATGAAAACAGAGGATAATATTATCAGCGCTTATGAATGCTTACACTTTTTGAAGAAGAGCAAGGCAAAGTCAAATAGCTATTGTGCTCTTAAGATGGATATGATGAAATCCTACAATAGGCTAGAGTGGTCATATTTGGAGGCAATTATGGTTAAGATAGGCTTCGCACAACAATGGATTCAGATTGTAATAGGTATGATAAAATCTGTTTCTTTCTCGGTGCTCCTTAATGGGGAGAAGCTTGAACAGTTTAAACCAACTAGAGGAATTCGACAGGGAGATCCAATTTCCCCCTATCTCTTCTTGATCGCAGCGGAGGGTCTTTCGTGCCTCTTGAAGTCCAATTCTCGGTCATCTAGTATTGTGGGAGTTAAGGTGGCGCCAACGGCCCCGGTTGTCAACCACCTACTCTTTGCTGATGATAGCCTGCTGCTGTTTAATGCGAGTAATGAAGGGGCGGTTTCTGAAAGCACATTTGCTCCCTTGGAGGTTTTGATAATTCATGACAACATACATTGTCTCTTGGACTAATAGTTTTACCTAGTTTGTTTCAGATAAAGTCCACAGGGAAGATTGGTCATGGAATGTGTGGAGAATCCCCAAGGAGAGAAGAAGAAGAAATGAAATAGGATTGGCAAAGGCAACAAGCTTGAAGACTCTACATTTTACTTTATGTGAGAAATCACTTTGAGTCCATAGGAAAGCCAATACTATTAAAAGGGGATGAGGTGTCTATGATGATCTGGTTGCTCAAGTGCTTAGAGATTAGCCACCAAAAATACACATGCAATTCTCCCACAAATACTCTATCAAAAACCAAATATCCAAAATTGGTGCCACCAACAATTTCCATTTGGCCCTACCGAGTTTCACTTAGACAGAATCCTAGCCAAAACCCTAGCTTCTCGGTGACACCAACTTTCATCTTCGGTGCAACCAAAAATATTGACCAACTTGTTGATATCTCTTTTTCAAGAATTGGAATTTCCGAGATTTGGAAATCGGTACCACCGAGTTTGTGTAACTGCCTAGGACACCCATATCGGTACCATCGAGATTTATATATCAGTCTCACCGGAAAGCCGAAAGTTGCCACATTTTGTACTAGTCGGTACAACCGAGTTTTGGACCGGTTTCATCGAGATAGGCAATAATGTTGTAACGGTTACATTGTTGGAGATGCCTATATATACCCTTCCATCACCTCTTATTCGCAGAGGAAGCACTCAGAACATACCTACACTTGCCCTATCCATTTTTCTGAGAGAGAACCACCTACTCATGTGTTGAGATCAAGACATTCCACTCCAACCATATGAATCTTGATTTCTAGGCTCCCCAAGTTGCTTTCCATACAATCATCCTCTTCTACCAAGCCAAATCTGTGAGAGAGTGATTGTGTGTTGAGGAGACTATCTTTTGAAGCACAAGAGCAAGGAGTTCATCATTGTTACCATGTCTATTACCTTTTGGAGGGTGGTGCCTCCTAGATTGGTTAGGTGTCGCTTGGGAGCCTCCTTCTTCGTGTTGTGGAGTTGAGCCAAGAAGTTTGCACGGGCAAGGAGATCGTCTACTTCGTGAAGATCTACCCATAGTGAGGCTAGTCCTTCATGGGCGGAAGCCGTGATGGAATAGACGAGGTTGCTACTTTGTGGACCCTAACGGGTGGAGCCCTCCGTGGACTCTCGCGACCGCTACCCTCCGTGGGTTGAAGTCTCCATCAGCGTGGACGTACGATAGCACCACCTATCGGAACCACGGGAAAAATCTTCGTGTCATCTATTGTGTTTGATCTTCCTATCTCTACTCCTTACATATGCTTGTCTTTACTTTCCGCTGCTATAATTGTTGACTAGCATGTGTAGGGTGCACTAGACTTGTTAGAATTGCTAAAATCTGCCAACCATTAAAATTGGGTAAAGGTTAGGTTTTAATTTTTCAAGTAGTCTATTCACCCCCCCTCTAGACGTCCCTTCTCGATCCCACAATCGATATTGGGGCATTGGTCTCCATAACTTTGGTTTTATCACCTTTGGAGGATGATGGATGTGTCTAGTTTGGAGAGTCTTTGTTGTAGAGTGCCCATTCTCGATGGGGGTACTATAGTCAATGGAAATATGAGATGCTTAAGCTATTCAATGAATTCCATTTGAGCAAGTATGTTAATAGCCCTTATGTACCTTCCATTGATCCTTTAAATCCTTCACATGAAGAAGAAATTGACATGCTTCGTAATCTTAGAACTGTTAATCTTATCATTAGAGGATTGCAAAGACTTGTGTTTGATCAAATGAGAAACTTTGAGTGTGCTTATACTTTGTGGAGTGATTCAGAGAATATATATATATATATATATATATATATATATATATATATATCCAAATTACTCCTTGAAAAATCTAGATGTTATTCTCCATAAAACTATTGCTTTTCACAAAATGAAGCCTAGTGATCCAAATTTTGACGATTATCTATTTGAGCTTAGAGACCTCATGTGTGCTAAAGGAGATGTCATAACTATCAACAATATCATTGTTGAAGCCATTCGCATTCATAATCTTGAACATTGTCATGATCACAACCTTAATGAATCTCTTGTCTTGTATGACGAAGATATCCCACTTGATGATGATGACGTGGCTTGGACTGCGTCGGTATTTCCCCAAAGAGGAAGGGATGATGCAGCACAGCGACGGTAAGTATTTCCCTCAGTTATGAAACCAAGGTTATCGAACTAGTAGGAGGATCACCACCACCCAATAAGCAGCACCTGCACACAAACAACAAATACTTGCAACCCGACGCGAAAGAGAAGTTGTCAATCTCTCTACGGTAATAAGATAGATTAGGTAGTGATAGATAGGAGAGATAGATCTCTCAAGAACACAAATAAAAAGAGTAAATATGCAGCAATATGTTTTTGGGTTTTTGGTTTTGTATATCTGAAAACAAAGATTGCAAAAAACATAGATCGGAAAGCAATTTGATAGGCAAAGTAGACCCGGGGGCCGTAGGGCTCACTAGTGGCTTCTCTCATGAGTATAGCGCACGGTGGGTGAACAAATTACTGTTGGGCAATTGATAGAAAATCGAATAATCATGACGATATCCAAGGCGATGGTCATTATATAGGCATCACGTCCAAGATAGATAGACCGACTCCTGCCTGCATCTACCTCTATTACTCCACACATCGACCGCTATCCAGCATGCATCTAGTGTATTAAGTTCATGAAAAAACGGAGTAATGCAATAAGAACGATGACATGATGTAGACAAGATCTATAGATGTAGGAATAGACCCCATCTTGTTATCCTTAATAGCAACGATACATGCGTGTCTTGTTGCCCCTTCTGTCACTGGGAAAGAACACCGCAAGATCGAACCCATCACAAAGCACCTCTTCCCATGGCAAGAAAAATCGATCTAGTTGGTCTAACTCAACCAAAGATTCGAAGAAGAAATACGAGGCTATCAATAATCATGCATATAAGAGATCAAAGAAGACTCAAATAATATTCATGGATAGAAACTGATCATGAACTCAAAATTCATCGGATACCAACAAACACACCGCAAAAGTTTACATCAAATAGATCTCCAAGAGACCATTGTATTTAGAATCATAAGAGAGAGAGGAAGCCATCTAGCTACTGCCTACGGACCCATAGGTCTATGGTGGACTACTCACGAATAATCGGAGAGGCACCTATGAGGAAGATGAACCCCTCCGTGATGGTGTTTAGATTGGATCTCGCGGTTCTAGAACTTGCGGCGGCTGGAATTGTGTTTCGGCGACTCCCCTGGGTTTTTTGGATTTCCAGGGAATTTATAGGCACGATATTCGGTTGAGGGGGTGCCGGAGGTGCCCAGCACCCACCAAGGTGCGCCAGGGGGCCTCTGGCGCGCCCATGTGGGTGCTGGCCACCCTGGGCCCCCTCTTCTGGTGTTCTTTGGCCCATCTGGTCTATTCTGGTCCGTAAAAAATCCACAAAAATCCCCGCAGTGTTTCTTGTCTGTATGGTACTGATTTCCTGTGATGTAAAAAACAAGCAAAAACAGCAACTGGCACTTTGGCACTATGTCAATAGGTTAGTCCCAAAAAATGATATAAAGTTGTAATAAAATGATTGTAAAACATCCAAGAATGATAATATAACAGCATGGAACCAGCAAAAATTATAGATACGTTCGAGACGTATCAAGCATCCCCAAGCTTAATTCCTACTCGTCCTCGAGTAGGTAAATGATAAAAACAGAATTTTTGATGTGGAATGTTGCCTAACATGTTCATCATATTATTTTCTTCTTTGTATAGCATGGACATTTGGACTTGTAATGATTCAAAGCAATAGTCTAGTTTTAACATAATGACTTCAATACTCAAGAATGTCAACAAGCAACCATGTCTTTCAAAATATCAACACTAAAGAAAGTTATCCCTAGCCCATCATGCTCAATCATTGATCCATTCATGAAACACACTCAAATATTAGCTATGCCCAATGCTCAAGTACGATCATAGTGCCCCCTCGTTGGTGCTTATAAGAGAAGATGGAGACTCAAAAAAATAAAAATTGCATAATGTAAATAGATAGGCCCTTCGCAGAGGGAAGTAGGGATTTGTAGAGGTGCCAGAACTCAAAGTTTTAAATTGAGAGAGAAAAATATTTTGGGTGGCATGCTTTTCCTGTCAACGAAAATGACAAAGTAGCTCACAATACTTTCCATGCTTGATATATCTGTTGGGGAACGTTGCATGGGAAACAAAAAATTTCCTACGCACACGCAAGATCTATCCATGGTGATGAGCATCTACGAGAGGGAGAGTGGATCTACATACCCTTGTAGATCGCTAAGCGGGAAGCGTTAAGAAACGCGGTTGATGTAGTCGAACGTCTTCGCGATCCAAATCGCCGAGCGTCCCGCGATCCCATAACGATCCATCTCGCGATCCAATCTCGATCCGTCCCACGATCCCATCACGATCCGTCCCGCGATCAAACCACGAATCGTCTCGCGATCCTGATCACGGTCCTTCCGATCTAGCGCCGAACGGACGACACCTCCGCGTTCAGCACACATACAGCTCGATGACGATCTCCGCCTTCTTGATCCAGCAAGAGAGAGCGGAGAGGTAGATGAGTTCTCCGCCAGCACAACGGCGTGGTGGTGGTGGTGGAGCTATTCTGACAGGGCTTCGCCTAAGCACCGTCAAAAACTAGACTAGAGGAAACTGTATAGACAGGGGGAGAGAGGGCTGCACCATGGCTTAGGTGTTTGGCCCTCTCTCCCCTCTAGTATATATAGGAGGGAGGGGGAGGGGGCTGGCGCCCTAGGGTTTCCCCCTTAGGTGCGGCCGAACCAAGGAGGAGGAGGTGGATTCCTCCACTTCTTCCTAGTCCAATTAGGACTCCTTCCTTATTTGTTTCCCCTTCCCTTTTCTTTGGGGTTTTTCCTTCCCTCTTAATTTCAGCCGCATGGGCCTTATAGGGCTGGCTTGCCCAGCCCAGTAAGGGCTGGTGCAACCCCCTTTAGGCCCATGTGGCCTCCCGGCGTGGGTGGCCCCTCCCGATGGCCCTCCGGTACTCCCGGTACACTACCGGAAATACCCGAAACTTTTCCGATGGACAAAACGGGACTTCCTATATATCAATCTTTACCTCCGGACCATTCCGGAGCTCCTCGTGATGTCCGTGATCTCATCCAGGACTCCGAACAACCTTCGGTCACCAACATACAAAACTCAATTCTACCGAAACGTCACCAAACCTTAAGTGTGCAGACCCTGCGGGTTCGAGAACTATGTAGACATGACCGAGACACCTCTACGGTCAATAACCAATAGCGGGACCTGGATGCCCATATTGGTTCCTACATATTCTTCGAAGATCTATATCGGTCGAACCTCTATGTCAAGGATTCAATTAATCCCGTATGCAATTCCCTTTGTTCTTCGGTATGTTACTTGCCCGAGATTCGATCGTCGGTATCTCTATACCTAGTTCAATCTCGTTACCGGCAAGTCTCTTTACTCGTTCCGTAATACAAGATCTCGTGGCTAACACTTTAGTCACATTGCTTGCAAGGCTCATTGTGATGTTGTATTACCGAGTGGGCCCTGAGATACCTCTCCGTCACACGGAGTAACAAATCCCAGTCTTGATCCATGCCAACCCAACAGACACCCTCGGAGATACCTGTAGAGCACCTTTATAGTCACCCAGTTACGTTGCGACGTTTGATACACACAAGGTATTCCTCCGGTGTCAGTGAGTTGCATGATCTCATGGTCATAGGAACAGATACTTGACATGCAGAAAACAATAGCAATAAACTGACACGATCATATGCTACGTTTATAGTTTGGGTCTTGTCCATCACATCATTCTCCTAATGATGTGATCCCGTTATCAAATGACATCTCATGTCCATGGCTAGGAAACCTTCACCATCTTTTGATCAACGAGCTAGTTAACTAGAGGCTTACTAGGGACACAGTGTTGTCTATGTACCCACACATGTATTTGAGTTTCCAATCAATACAATTATAGCATGGATAATAAACGATTATCATGAACAAGGAAATATGATAATAACCAATTTATTATTGCCTCTAGGGCATATTTCCAACAGTCTCCCAGTTGCACTAGAGTCAATAATCTAGTTCACATCACCATGTGATTTACATTGTTATGAATCTAACACCCAATGAGTTCTGGGGTTCGATCAGATCATGCTTTGCATGTGAGAGAGGTCTTTAGTCAACGGGTCTGCGACATTCAGATCCGTGTGTACTTTGCAAATCTCTATGTCATACTGTAGACACTGCTACCACACTCCACTTGGAGCTATTCCAAATGGCTGCTCCACTATATATATCCTGACTGCTACTCAGAGTCGTCCGGATAGGTGTCAAAGTTTGCATCGACGTAACCCTTTACGACGAACTCTTCATCACCTCCATAATCGAGAAATATTTCCTTAGTCCTCTAGTTACTAAGGATAATCTTGACCGCTGTCCAGTGATCCACTCCTGGAACACTCTTGTACCCCTTGACAGACTCATGGCAAGGCACACACTAGGTGCGGTACACAGCTTGGCATACTATACAAAGCTTATGGATAAGGCATAGGGGACGACCTTCGTCCTTTCTCTTTATTCTGCCGTGGTCGAGCTTTGAGTCTCACTGAACTCCACACCTTACAAATCAGGCAAGAACTCTTTCTTTGACTGATCCATTTTGAACTCTTTCAAAATCTTGTCAAGGTATGTACTCATTGAAAGTCTTATCAGACGTCTTGATCTATCTCTATAGATCTTTGATGCCCAATATTTAAGTAGCTTCATTCTAGGTCTTCCTTTGAAAAAATCCTTTCAAACGACCCTTTATGCTTTCCAGAAATTCTACATCATTTCCGATCAACAATATGTCAACCACATATACCTATCAGAAATTCTATAGTGCTCCCACTCACTTTATTGTAAATACAAGTTTCTCATAAACTTTGTATAGACTCAAAAACTTTGATCACCTCATCAAAGTGTATATTCCAACTCCGAGATGCTTGCTCCAGTCCATAGAAGGATCGCTGGAGTTTGCATACATTTTAGCATCCTTAGGACTGACAAAACCTTCCGGTTGTATCACATACAACTTTTCCTTACGGATACCGTTAAGGAAACGATGTTTTGACATCCATCTGCCAGATTTCATAATTGAAAAATGCAGCAACTGCTAACATGATTCCAACAGACTTTGAGCATCGCTACGGGTGAGAAAGTCTCATCGTAGTCAACTCCTTGAACTTGTGAAAAACCCTTTGCCACAAGTCGAGCTTTATAGACGGTGACATTACCGTCCGTGTCCGTCTTCCTCTTAAAAATCCATTTGTTCTGAATGGCCTTTCGCCCTTCAGGTAATACTTCCAAAGCCCATACTTTGTTTTCTTACATGGATCCCATCTCGGATTTCATGGTCTTAACCATTTCTCGGAATCCGGGCCCATCATCGCTTCTCCATAGCTCGTAGGTTCGGTGTTGTCCAACAACATGACCTCTAAGACAGGGTTGCCATACCACTCAGGAGCAGTACGCGTCCTTGTCGACCCACGATGTTCGATAGTAACTTGATCCGAAGTTTCATGATCATCATCATTAACTTCCTTTTCAACTAACGTAGGCTCCACAGAAACAACTTTCTGCGCTGCGCTGCGCTACTCTCAGGTTGAAGTAAAGGTTCAACAACCTCATCAACTACTATCTTCCTCCCACTCAATCTTTCGAAAGAAACTCTTTCTCGAGAAAAAACCCGTTTTAGCAACAAACACTTTGTGCTTAGATCTAAGATAGAAGGTTTACCCAACTGTTACGTTAGGGTATTCTATGAAGATGCATTTGTTCGCTTTGGGTTCGAGCTCATTAGGTGAAAACCCTTTTTCACATAAGCGTCGCAGCCCCAAACATTAAGAAATGACAGCTTAGGTTTCAGCCAAACCAAAATTCATACGGTGTCATCTCAACGGATTTAGATGGTGCCCCTTTTAAAGTGAATGTGGTTGTCTCTAATGCATAACCTTAAAACGATAGTGGTAAATCGATAAGAGACATCATAGTTCGCACCATATCCAATAGAGCATGACTACGACGTTCGGACACACCATCACACTATGGTGTTCCAGGTGGCGTGAGTTGTGAAACAACTTCCACATTGTCTTAAGTTGTATACCAAACTCGTAACTCAGATATTCACCTCCACGATCATATCGTAGACATTTTATCTTCTTGTCACGATGATCTCAAACTTCACTCTGATTTTGTTTGAACTTTTCAAACGTTTCAGACTTGTGTTTCATTAAGTAAATATACCCATATCTACTCAAATCATCAGTGAAGGTAGGAAAATAACGATATTCACCGCACACTATAATACTCACTGGACCGCATACATCAATATGTATCATTTCCAATAAGTCAATTGCCCGCTCCATCATACCGGAAAATGGGGTTTTAGTCATCTTGCCCATGAGGCATGGTCCGCATGTCTCAACCGATTCGAAATCGAATGAGTCCAAAGATCCATCAGCATGGAGTTTCTTCATGCGTTTTACACCAATATGACATTTAGCGGTAGTGCCACAAGTATGTGGTACTATCATTATTAACTTTGTATCTTTTGGCATCAATATTATGAACATGTGTATCACTACGATCAAGATTCAATAAACCACTCTTATTGGGTGTATGACCATTGAAGGTATTATTCATGTAAACAGAATAACCATTATTTCTTTTTAAATGAATAACCGTATTGCAATAAACATGATCTAATCACGTTCATGCTTAACGCAAACACCAAATAACATTTATTTAGGTTCATCACTAATCCTGAAGGTAGAGAGAGCGTGCGATGGTGATCACATCAACCTTGGAAACACTTCCAACACTCATCGTCACCTCACCCTTAGCTAGCTTCCGTTTATTCCGTAGCTTTAATTTCGAGTTACTAACATTTAGCAACCGAACCGGTATCTAATACCCAGCTGCTACTAGGAGTACTAGTAAGGTACACATCAATAACACGTATATCAAATATACTTCTGTCGATGTTGCTAACCTTCTTATCTACCAAGTATCTAGGGTTGTTCCACTTCAGCGACCATTCTCCTCATAATAGAAGCACTTAGTCTCGGGTTTGGGTTCAACCTTGGGTTTCTTCACTGGAGCAGAAACTGGCTTGCCATCCATGAAGTATCCCTCCTTGCCCTTGCCCTTCTCGAGACTAGTGGTTTCACTAACCATCAACACTTGATGCTTCCTTCTTGATTTCTACCTTCGCGGTGTCAAACATTGCGAACAGCTCAGGGATCATTATTTCCATCTCTGGCCTTTTATAGTTCATCACGAAGCTCTAGTAGCTTAGTGACAGTGACTTGGAGAGCTATATCAATCACTATCTTATCTGGAAGATCAACTCCCACTCGATTCAAGCGATTGTAGCACTCAAACAATTTGAGCACATGCTCAACGATTGAGCTATTCTCCATCATCTTGCAGGCAAAGAATCTTGTTGGAGGTCTCATACCTCTCAATACGGGCACGAGCCTGAAATCCCAATTTCAGCTCTTAGAACATCTCATATGTTCCGTGACGTTCAAAACGTTTTGGAGCCTCAATTCTAAGCCGTAATGCATGACGCACTGAACTATTAAGTAGTCATCGGAACGTGCCTGTCAGATGTTCACAACATCTACAGACGATGCTAGAGGGGGGTGGCACACCGAGCGGTGCATTAAGGACATAAGCCTTCTGTGCAGCATTGAGGACAATCCTCAGATCACAGACCCAGTCCGCATTATTGCTACCATCATCTTTCAACTCTATTTCTCTAGGAACATATAAAAAATTCAAGGGAGCTACAGCGCGATCTAGTAATCTACAACATAATTTGCAAAGACACTTTGACTATGTTCATGATAATGAGTTTAGTTAATCATATTACTTAAAACTCCCACTCAAATTGACATCCCTCCAGTCATTCGAGTGTCACATGATCCACATCCACCAACTCAAGTCCGATCATCACGTGAGTTGAGGTGGTTTCAATGGTGAACATCTCCATGTTGATCATATCTACTATATGACTCATGTTCGACCTTTCAGTCTCTTGTGTTCCGAGGCCATGTCTGTACATGCTAGGCTCGTCAAGTTTAACCCGAGTGTTCCACACGTGCAACATGGCTTACACCCGTCGTATGTGAACGTAGAGTCTATCACACCCGATCATCACGGCGTGTCTCGAAACGACGAACTTTCGCAACGGTGCACACTCGGGGAGAACACAATTTATCTTGAAATTTAAGTGAGGGATCACCTTATAATGCTACCGTCGTCCTAAGCAAAATAAGATGCATAAAAGGATTAACATCACATGCAAATCATAAGTGACATGATATGGCCATGAACTCGTGCTTTTGATCTCCATCTCCAAAGCACCGGCATGATCTCCATCGTCACCGGCATGACACCATGATCTCCATCATCTTGATCTCCATCAACGTGTCGCCATGAGGTTGTCGCGCCGACTGTTGCTTCCACGACTATTGCTAACGTTTAGCGATAAAGTAAAGCATTACATAGCGCTTAATGATTGACATGCAGGTCATACAATAATTAAAGACAACTCTATGGCTCCTGCCAGTTGCCGTACTCATCGACATGCAAGTCGTGATATTCTATACAACACATGATCATCTCATACATCACATATATCTCATCATGTAATTGGCCATATCACATCACAACATACCCTGCAAAAACAAGTTAGATGTCCTCTAATTGTTGTTGCATGTTTTACGTGGCTGCTACGGGTATCTAGCAAGAACGATTCTTACCTACGCAAAAACCACAACGGTGATATAAAAGTTGCTATTTCACCTTCTACAAGGACCGCCTCTGTCGAATCCGATTCAACTAAAGTGGGAGAGACAGACACCCGCTAGCCATCTTATGCAACAAAGTTACATGTCAGTCGATGGAACCGGTCTCTCGTACATGGACGAGTAAGGTTGGTCCGAGCCGCTTCATCCCACAATACCGCTGAATCAAGAAAAGACTAAGGAGGGAAGCAATCTGAATATCAACGCCCACAAACTCCTTTGTGTTCTACTCGAGATCTCATCTACGCATAAACCTGGCTCTGATTCCACTGTTGGGGAACGTTGCATGGGAAACAAAAAATTTCCTACGCACACGCAAGATCTATCCATGGTGATGAGCATCTACGAGAGGGAGAGTGGATCTACATACCCTTGTAGATCGCTAAGCGGGAAGCGTTAAGAAACGCGGTTGATGTATTCGAACGTCTTCGCGATCCAAATCGCCGAGCGTCCCGCGATCCCATCATGATCCGTCTCGCGATCCAATCTCGATCCGTCCCACGATCCCATCACGATCCGTCCCGCGATCAAATCACGAATCGTGTCGCGATCCTGTTCACGGTCCTTCCGATCTAGCGCCGAACGGACGGCACCTCCGCGTTCAGCACACGTACAGCTCGATGACGATCTCCGCCTTCTTGATCCAGCAAGAGAGAGCGGAGAGGTAGATGAGTTCTCCACCAGCACAATGGCGTGGTGGTGGTGGTGGAGCTATTCTGACAGGGCTTCGCCTAAGCACCGTCAAAAACTAGACTAGAGGAAACTGTATAGACAGGGGGAGAGAGGGCTGCACCGTGGCTTAGGTGTTTGGCCCTCTCTCCCCTCTAGTATATATAGGAGGGAGGGGGAGGGGGCTGGCGCCCTAGGGTTTCCCCCTTAGGTGCGACCGAACCAAGGAGGAGGAGGTGGACTCCTCCACTTCTTCCTAGTCCAATTAGGACTCCTTCCTTATTTGTTTCCCCTTCCCTTTTCTTTGGGGTTTTTCCTTCCCACTTAATTTCAGCCGCATGGGCCTTATAGGGCTGGCTTGCCCAGCCCACTAAGGGCTAGTGCAACCCCCTTTAGGCCCATGTGGCCTCCCGGCGTGGGTGGCCCCTCCCGATGGCCCTCCGGTACTCCCGGTACACTACCGGAAATACCCGAAACTTTTCCGGTGGCCAAAACGGGACTTCCTATATATCAATCTTTACCTCCGGACCATTCCGGAGCTCCTCGTGATGTCCGTGATCTCATCCGGGACTCCGAACAACCTTCGGTCACCAACATACAAAACTCAATTCTACCGAAACGTCACCAAACCTTAAGTGTGCAGACCCTGCGGGTTCGAGAACTATGTAGACATGACCGAGACACCTCTACGGTCAATAACCAATAGCGGGACCTGGATGCCCATATTGGTTCCTACATATTCTTCGAAGATCTATATCGGTCGAACCTCTATGTCAAGGATTCAATTAATCCCGTATGCAATTCCCTTTGTTCTTCGGTATGTTACTTGCCCGAGATTCGATCGTCGGTATCTCTATACCTAGTTCAATCTCTTTACCGGCAAGTCTCTTTACTCGTTCCGTAATACAAGATCTCGTGGCTAACACTTTAGTCACATTGCTTGCAAGGCTCATTGTGATGTTGTATTACCGAGTGGGCCCTGAGATACCTCTCCGTCACACGGAGTAACAAATCCCAGTCTTGATCCATGCCAACCCAACAGACACCCTCGGAGATACCTGTAGAGCACCTTTATAGTCACCCAGTTACGTTGCGACGTTTGATACACACAAGGTATTCCTCCGGTGTCAGTGAGTTGCATGATCTCATGGTCATAGGAACAGATACTTGACATGCAGAAAACAATAGCAATAAACTGACACGATCATATGCTACGTTTATAGTTTGGGTCTTGTCCATCACATCATTCTCCTAATGATGTGATCCCGTTATCAAATGACATCTCATGTCCATGGCTAGGAAACCTTCACCATCTTTTGATCAACGAGCTAGTTAACTAGAGGCTTACTAGGGACACAGTGTTGTCTATGTACCCACACATGTATTTGAGTTTCCAATCAATACAATTATAGCATGGATAATAAACGATTATCATGAACAAGGAAATATGATAATAACCAATTTATTATTGCCTCTAGGGCATATTTCCAACAGTCTCCCAGTTGCACTAGAGTCAATAATCTAGTTCACATCACCATGTGATTTACATTGTTATGAATCTAACACCCAATGAGTTCTGGGGTTCGATCAGATCATGCTTTGCATGTGAGAGAGGTCTTTAGTCAACGGGTCTGCGACATTCAGATCCGTGTGTACTTTGCAAATCTCTATGTCATACTGTAGACACTGCTACCACACTCCACTTGGAGCTATTCCAAATGGCTGCTCCACTATATATATCCTGACTGCTACTCAGAGTCGTCCGGATAGGTGTCAAAGTTTGCATCGACGTAACCCTTTACGACGAACTCTTCATCACCTCCATAATCGAGAAATATTTCCTTAGTCCTCTAGTTACTAAGGATAATCTTGACCGCTGTCCAGTGATCCACTCCTGGAACACTCTTGTACCCCTTGACAGACTCATGGCAAGGCACACACTAGGTGCGGTACACAGCTTGGCATACTATACAAAGCTTATGGATAAGGCATAGGGGACGACCTTCGTCCTTTCTCTTTATTCTGCCGTGGTCGAGCTTTGAGTCTCACTGAACTCCACACCTTACAAATCAGGCAAGAACTCTTTCTTTGACTGATCCATTTTGAACTCTTTCAAAATCTTGTCAAGGTATGTACTCATTGAAAGTCTTATCAGACGTCTTGATCTATCTCTATAGATCTTTGATGCCCAATATTTAAGTAGCTTCATTCTAGGTCTTCCTTTGAAAAAATCCTTTCAAACGACCCTTTATGCTTTCCAGAAATTCTACATCATTTCCGATCAACAATATGTCAACCACATATACCTATCAGAAATTCTATAGTGCTCCCACTCACTTTATTGTAAATACAAGTTTCTCATAAACTTTGTATAGACTCAAAAACTTTGATCACCTCATCAAAGTGTATATTCCAACTCCGAGATGCTTGCTCCAGTCCATAGAAGGATCGCTGGAGTTTGCATACATTTTAGCATCCTTAGGACTGACAAAACCTTCCGGTTGTATCACATACAACTTTTCCTTACGGATACCGTTAAGGAAACGATGTTTTGACATCCATCTGCCAGATTTCATAATTGAAAAATGCAGCAACTGCTAACATGATTCCAACAGACTTTGAGCATCGCTACGGGTGAGAAAGTCTCATCGTAGTCAACTCCTTGAACTTGTGAAAAACCCTTTGCCACAAGTCGAGCTTTATAGACGGTGACATTACCGTCCGTGTCCGTCTTCCTCTTAAAAATCCATTTGTTCTGAATGGCCTTTCGCCCTTCAGGTAATACTTCCAAAGCCCATACTTTGTTTTCTTACATGGATCCCATCTCGGATTTCATGGTCTTAACCATTTCTCGGAATCCGGGCCCATCATCGCTTCTCCATAGCTCGTAGGTTCGGTGTTGTCCAACAACATGACCTCTAAGACAGGGTTGCCGTACCACTCAGGAGCAGTACGCGTCCTTGTCGACCCACGATGTTCGATAGTAACTTGATCCGAAGTTTCATGATCATCATCATTAACTTCCTTTTCAACTAACGTAGGCTCCACAGAAACAACTTTCTGCGCTGCGCTACTCTCAGGTTGAAGTAAAGGTTCAACAACCTCATAAAGTACTATCTTCCTCCCACTCAATCTTTCGAAAGAAACTCTTTCTCGAGAAAAAACCCGTTTTAGCAACAAACACTTTGTGCTTGGATCTAAGATAGAAGGTTTACCCAACTGTTACGTTAGGGTATTCTATGAAGATGCATTTGTTCGCTTTGGGTTCGAGCTCATTAGGTGAAAACCCTTTTTCACATAAGCGTCGCAGCCCCAAACATTAAGAAATGACAGCTTAGGTTTCAGCCAAACCAAAATTCATACGGTGTCATCTCAACGGATTTAGATGGTGCCCCTTTTAAAGTGAATGTGGTTGTCTCTAATGCATAACCTTAAAACGATAGTGGTAAATCGATAAGAGACATCATAGTTTGCACCATATCCAATAGAGCATGACTACGACGTTCGGACACACCATCACACTATGGTGTTCCAGGTGGCGTGAGTTGTGAAACAACTTCCACATTGTCTTAAGTTGTATACCAAACTCGTAACTCAGATATTCACCTCCACGATCATATCGTAGACATTTTATCTTCTTGTCACGATGATCTCAAACTTCACTCTGATTTTGTTTGAACTTTTCAAACGTTTCAGACTTGTGTTTCATTAAGTAAATATACCCATATCTACTCAAATCATCAGTGAAGGTAGGAAAATAACGATATTCACCGCACACTATAATACTCACTGGACCGCATACATCAATATGTATCATTTCCAATAAGTCAATTGCCCGCTCCATCATACCGGAAAACGGGGTTTTAGTCATCTTGCCCATGAGGCATGGTCCGCATGTCTCAACCGATTCAAAATCGAATGAGTCCAAAGATCCATCAGCATGGAGTTTCTTCATGCGTTTTACACCAATATGACATTTAGCGGCAGTGCCACAAGTATGTGGTACTATCATTATTAACTTTGTATCTTTTGGCATCAATATTATGAACATGTGTATCACTACGATCAAGATTCAATAAACCACTCTTATTGGGTGTATGACCATTGAAGGTATTATTCATGTAAACAGAATAACCATTATTTCTTTTTAAATGAATAACCGTATTGCAATAAACATGATCTAATCACGTTCATGCTTAACGCAAACACCAAATAACATTTATTTAGGTTCATCACTAATCCTGAAGGTAGAGAGAGCGTGCGATGGTGATCACATCAACCTTGGAAACACTTCCAACACTCATCGTCACCTCACCCTTAGCTAGCTTCCGTTTATTCCGTAGCTTTAATTTCGAGTTACTAACATTTAGCAACCGAACCGGTATCTAATACCCAGCTGCTACTAGGAGTACTAGTAAGGTACACATCAATAACACGTATATCAAATATACTTCTGTCGATGTTGCTAACCTTCTTATCTACCAAGTATCTAGGGTTGTTCCACTTCAGCGACCATTCTCCTCATAATAGAAGCACTTAGTCTCGGGTTTGGGTTCAACCTTGGGTTTCTTCACTGGAGCAGAAACTGGCTTGCCATCCATGAAGTATCCCTCCTTGCCCTTGCCCTTCTCGAGACTAGTGGTTTCACTAACCATCAACACTTGATGCTTCCTTCTTGATTTCTACCTTCGCGGTGTCAAACATTGCGAACAGCTCAGGGATCATTATTTCCATCTCTGGCCTTTTATAGTTCTTCACGAAGCTCTAGTAGCTTAGTGACAATGACTTGGAGAGCTATATCAATCACTATCTTATCTGGAAGATCAACTCCCACTCGATTCAAGCGATTGTAGCACTCAAACAATTTGAGCACATGCTCAACGATTGAGCTATTCTCCATCATCTTGCAGGCAAAGAATCTTGTTGGAGGTCTCATACCTCTCAATACGGGCACGAGCCTGAAATCCCAATTTCAGCTCTTAGAACATCTCATATGTTCCGTGACGTTCAAAACGTTTTGGAGCCTCAATTCTAAGCCGTAATGCATGACGCACTGAACTATTAAGTAGTCATCGGAACGTGCCTGTCAGATGTTCACAACATCTACAGACGATGCTAGAGGGGGGTGGCACACCGAGCGGTGCATTAAGGACATAAGCCTTCTGTGCAGCATTGAGGACAATCCTCAGATCACAGACCCAGTCCGCATTATTGCTACCATCATCTTTCAACTCTATTTCTCTAGGAACATATAAAAAATTCAAGGGAGCTACAGCGCGATCTAGTAATCTACAACATAATTTGCAAAGACACTTTGACTATGTTCATGATAATGAGTTTAGTTAATCATATTACTTAAAACTCCCACTCAAATTGACATCCCTCCAGTCATTCGAGTGTCACATGATCCACATCCACCAACTCAAGTCCGATCATCACGTGAGTTGAGGTGGTTTCAATGGTGAACATCTCCATGTTGATCATATCTACTATATGACTCATGTTCGACCTTTCGGTCTCTTGTGTTCCGAGGCCATGTCTGTACATGCTAGGCTCGTCAAGTTTAACCCGAGTGTTCTGCACGTGCAACATGGCTTACACCCGTCGTATGTGAACGTAGAGTCTATCACACCCGATCATCACGGCGTGTCTCGAAACGACGAACTTTCGCAACGGTGCACACTCGGGGAGAACACAATTTATCTTGAAATTTAAGTGAGGGATCACCTTATAATGCTACCGTCGTCCTAAGCAAAATAAGATGCATAAAAGGATTAACATCACATGCAAATCATAAGTGACATGATATGGCCATGAACTCGTGCTTTTGATCTCCATCTCCAAAGCACCGGCATGATCTCCATCGTCACCGGCATGACACCATGATCTCCATCATCTTGATCTCCATCAACGTGTCGCCATGAGGTTGTCGCGCCGACTGTTGCTTCCATGACTATTGCTAACGTTTAGCGATAAAGTAAAGCATTACATAGCGCTTAATGATTGACATGCAGGTCATACAATAATTAAGGACAACTCTATGGCTCCTGCCAGTTGCCGTACTCATCGACATGCAAGTCGTGATATTCTATACAACACATGATCATCTCATACATCACATATATCTCATCATGTAATTGGCCATATCACATCACAACATACCCTGCAAAAACAAGTTAGATGTCCTCTAATTGTTGTTGCATGTTTTACGTGGCTGCTAAGGGTATCTAGCAAGAACGATTCTTACCTACGCAAAAACCACAACGGTGATATAAAAGTTGCTATTTCACCTTCTACAAGGACAGCCTCTGTCGAATCCGATTCAACTAAAGTGGGAGAGACAGACACCCGCTAGCCATCTTATGCAACAAAGTTACATGTCAGTCGATGGAACCGGTCTCTCGTACATAGACGAGTAAGGTTGGTCCGAGCCGCTTCATCCCACAATACCGCTGAATCAAGAAAAGACTAAGGAGGGAAGCAATCTGAATATCAACGCCCACAAACTCCTTTGTGTTCTACTCGAGATCTCATCTACGCATAAACCTGGCTCTGATACCACTGTTGGGGAACGTTGCATGGGAAACAAAAAATTTCCTATGCACACGCAAGATCTATCCATGGTGATGAGCATCTACGAGAGGGAGAGTGGATCTACATACCCTTGTAGATCGCTAAGCGGGAAGCGTTAAGAAACGCGGTTGATGTAGTCGAACGTCTTCGCGATCCAAATCGCCGAGCGTCCCGCGATCCCATCATGATCCGTCTCGCGATCCAATCTCGATCCGTCCCACGATCCCATCACGATCCGTCCCGCGATCAAATCACGAATCGTCTCGCGATCCTGTTCACGGTCCTTCCGATCTAGCGCCGAACGGACGGCACCTCCGCGTTCAGCACACGTACAGCTCGATGACGATCTCCGCCTTCTTGATCCAGCAAGAGAGAGCGGAGAGGTAGATGAGTTCTCCACCAGCACAATGGCGTGGTGGTGGTGGTGGAGCTATTCTGACAGGGCTTCGCCTAAGCACCGTCAAAAACTAGACTAGAGGAAACTTTATAGACAGGGGGAGAGAGGGCTGCACCGTGGCTTAGGTGTTTGGCCCTCTCTCCCCTCTAGTATATATAGGAGGGAGGGGGAGGGGGCTGGCGCCCTAGGGTTTCCCCCTTAGGTGCGGCCGAACCAAGGAGGAGGAGGTGGACTCCTCCACTTCTTCCTAGTCCAATTAGGACTCCTTCCTTATTTGTTTCCCCTTCCCTTTTCTTTGGGGTTTTTCCTTCCCACTTAATTTCAGCCGCATGGGCCTTATAGGGCTGGCTTGCCCAGCCCACTAAGGGCTGGTGCAACCCCCTTTAGGCCCATGTGGCCTCCCGGCGTGGGTGGCCCCTCCCGATGGCCCTCCGGTACTCCCGGTAAACTACCGGAAATACCCGAAACTTTTCCGGTGGCCAAAACGGGACTTCCTATATATCAATCTTTACCTCCGGACCATTCCGGAGCTCCTCGTGATGTCCGTGATCTCATCCGGGACTCCGAACAACCTTCGGTCACCAACATACAAAACTCAATTCTACCGAAACGTCACCAAACCTTAAGTGTGCAGACCCTGCGGGTTCGAGAACTATGTAGACATGACCGAGACACCTCTACGGTCAATAACCAATAGCGGGACCTGGATGCCCATATTGGTTCCTACATATTCTTCGAAGATCTATATCGGTCGAACCTCTATGTCAAGGATTCAATTAATCCCGTATGCAATTCCCTTTGTTCTTCGGTATGTTACTTGCCCGAGATTCGATTGTCGGTATCTCTATACCTAGTTCAATCTCGTTACCGGCAAGTCTCTTTACTTGTTCCGTAATACAAGATCTCGTGGCTAACACTTTAGTCACATTGCTTGCAAGGATCATTGTGATGTTGTATTACCGAGTGGGCCCTGAGATACCTCTCCGTCACACGGAGTAACAAATCCCAGTCTTGATCCATGCCAACCCAACAGACACCCTCGGAGATACCTGTAGAGCACCTTTATAGTCACCCAGTTACGTTGCGACGTTTGATACACACAAGGTATTCCTCCGGTGTCAGTGAGTTGCATGATCTCATGGTCATAGGAACAGATACTTGACATGCAGAAAACAATAGCAATAAACTGACACGATCATATGCTACGTTTATAGTTTGGGTCTTGTCCATCACATCATTCTCCTAATGATGTGATCCCGTTATCAAATGACATCTCATGTCCATGGCTAGGAAACCTTCACCATCTTTTGATCAACGAGCTAGTTAACTAGAGGCTTACTAGGGACACAGTGTTGTCTATGTACCCACACATGTATTTGAGTTTCCAATCAATACAATTATAGCATGGATAATAAACGATTATCATGAACAAGGAAATATGATAATAACCAATTTATTATTGCCTCTAGGGCATATTTCCAACAGTCTCCCAGTTGCACTAGAGTCAATAATCTAGTTCACATCACCATGTGATTTACATTGTTATGAATCTAACACCCAATGAGTTCTGGGGTTCGATTAGATCATGCTTTGCATGTGAGAGAGGTCTTTAGTCAACGGGTCTGCGACATTCAGATCCGTGTGTACTTTGCAAATCTCTATGTCATACTGTAGACACTGCTACCACACTCCACTTGGAGCTATTCCAAATGGCTGCTCCACTATATATATCCTGACTGCTACTCAGAGTCGTCCGGATAGGTGTCAAAGCTTGCATCGACGTAACCCTTTACGACGAACTCTTCATCACCTCCATAATCGAGAAATATTTCCTTAGTCCTCTAGTTACTAAGGATAATCTTGACCGCTGTCCAGTGATCCACTCCTGGAACACTCTTGTACCCCTTGACAGACTCATGGCAAGGCACACACTAGGTGCGGTACACAGCTTGGCATACTATACAGAGCCTATGGATAAGGCATAGGGGACGACCTTCGTCCTTTCTCTTTATTCTGCCGTGGTCGAGCTTTGAGTCTCACTGAACTCCACACCTTACAAATCAGGCAAGAACTCTTTCTTTGACTGATCCATTTTGAACTCTTTCAAAATCTTGTCAAGGTATGTACTCATTGAAAGTCTTATCAGACGTCTTGATCTATCTCTATAGATCTTTGATGCCCAATATTTAAGTAGCTTCATTCTAGGTCTTCCTTTGAAAAACTCCTTTCAAACGACCCTTTATGCTTTCCAGAAATTCTACATCATTTCCGATCAACAATATGTCAACCACATATACTTATCAGAAATTCTATAGTGCTCCCACTCACTTTATTGTAAATACTAGTTTCTCATATACTTTGTATAGACTCAAAAACTTTGATCACCTCATCAAAGTGTATATTCCAACTCCGAGATGCTTGCTCCAGTCCATAGAAGGATCGCTGGAGTTTGCATACATTTTAGCATCCTTAGGACTGACAAAACCTTCCGGTTGTATCACATACAACTTTTCCTTACGGATACCGTTAAGGAAACGATGTTTTGACATCCATCTGCCAGATTTCATAATTGAAAAATGCAGCAACTGCTAACATGATTCCAACAGACTTTGAGCATCGCTACGGGTGAGAAAGTCTCATCGTAGTCAACTCCTTAAACTTGTGAAAAACCCTTTGCCACAAGTCGAGCTTTATAGACGGTGGCATTACCGTCCGTGTCCGTCTTCCTCTTAAAAATCCATTTGTTCTGAATGGCCTTTCGCCCTTCAGGTAATACTTCCAAAGCCCATACTTTGTTTTCTTACATGGATCCCATCTTGGATTTCATGGTCTTAACCATTTCTCGGAATCCGGGCCCATCATCGCTTCTCCATAGCTCGTAGGTTCGGTGTTGTCCAACAACATGACCTCTAAGACAGGGTTGCCGTACCACTCAGGAGCAGTACGCGTCCTTGTCGACCCACGATGTTCGATAGTAACTTGATCCGAAGTTTCATGATCATCATCATTAACTTCCTTTTCAACTAACGTAGGCTCCACAGAAACAACTTTCTGCGCTGCGCTACTCTCAGGTTGAAGTAAAGGTTCAACAACCTCATCAAGTACTATCTTCCTCCCACTCAATCTTTCGAAAGAAACTCTTTCTCGAGAAAAAACCCGTTTTAGCAACAAACACTTTGTGCTTGGATCTAAGATAGAAGGTTTACCCAACTGTTACGTTAGGGTATTCTATGAAGATGCATTTGTTCGCTTTGGGTTCGAGCTCATTAGGTGAAAACCCTTTTTCACATAAGCGTCGCAGCCCCAAACATTAAGAAATGACAGCTTAGGTTTCAGCCAAACCAAAATTCATACGGTGTCATCTCAACGGATTTAGATGGTGCCCCTTTTAAAGTGAATGTGGTTGTCTCTAATGCATAACCTTAAAACGATAGTGGTAAATCGATAAGAGACATCATAGTTCGCACCATATCCAATAGAGCATGACTACGACGTTCGGACACACCATCACACTATGGTGTTCCAGGTGGCGTGAGTTGTGAAACAACTTCCACATTGTCTTAAGTTGTATACCAAACTCGTAACTCAGATATTCACCTCCACGATCATATCGTAGACATTTTATCTTCTTGTCACGATGATCTCAAACTTCACTCTGATTTTGTTTGAACTTTTCAAACGTTTCAGACTTGTGTTTCATTAAGTAAATATACCCATATCTACTCAAATCATCAGTGAAGGTAGGAAAATAACGATATTCACCGCACACTATAATACTCACTGGACCGCATACATCAATATGTATCATTTCCAATAAGTCAATTGCCCGCTCCATCATACCGGAAAACGGGGTTTTAGTCATCTTGCCCATGAGGCATGGTCCGCATGTCTCAACCGATTCAAAATCGAATGAGTCCAAAGATCCATCAGCATGGAGTTTCTTCATGCGTTTTACACCAATATGACATTTAGCGGCAGTGCCACAAGTATGTGGTACTATCATTATTAACTTTGTATCTTTTGGCATCAATATTATGAACATGTGTATCACTACGATCAAGATTCAATAAACCACTCTTATTGGGTGTATGACCATTGAAGGTATTATTCATGTAAACAGAATAACCATTATTTCTTTTTAAATGAATAACCGTATTGCAATAAACATGATCTAATCACGTTCATGCTTAACGCAAACACCAAATAACATTTATTTAGGTTCATCACTAATCCTGAAGGTAGAGAGAGCGTGCGATGGTGATCACATCAACCTTGGAAACACTTCCAACACTCATCGTCACCTCACCCTTAGCTAGCTTCCGTTTATTCCGTAGCTTTAATTTCGAGTTACTAACATTTAGCAACCGAACCGGTATCTAATACCCAGGTGCTACTAGGAGTACTAGTAAGGTACACATCAATAACACGTATATCAAATATACTTCTGTCGATGTTGCTAACCTTCTTATCTACCAAGTATCTAGGGTTGTTCCACTTCAGCGACCATTCTCCTCATAATAGAAGCACTTAGTCTCGGGTTTGGGTTCAACCTTGGGTTTCTTCACTGGAGCAGAAACTGGCTTGCCATCCATGAAGTATCCCTCCTTGCCCTTGCCCTTCTCGAGACTAGTGGTTTCACTAACCATCAACACTTGATGCTTCCTTCTTGATTTCTACCTTCGCGGTGTCAAACATTGCGAACAGCTCAGGGATCATTATTTCCATCTCTGGCCTTTTATAGTTCTTCACGAAGCTCTAGTAGCTTAGTGACAGTGACTTGGAGAGCTATATCAATCACTATCTTATCTGGAAGATCAACTCCCACTCGATTCAAGCGATTGTAGCACTCAAACAATTTGAGCACATGCTCAACGATTGAGCTATTCTCCATCATCTTGCAGGCAAAGAATCTTGTTGGAGGTCTCATACCTCTCAATACGGGCACGAGCCTGAAATCCCAATTTCAGCTCTTAGAACATCTCATATGTTCCGTGACGTTCAAAACGTTTTGGAGCCTCAATTCTAAGCCGTAATGCATGACGCACTGAACTATTAAGTAGTCATCGGAACGTGCCTGTCAGATGTTCACAACATCTACAGACGATGCTAGAGGGGGGTGGCACACCGAGCGGTGCATTAAGGACATAAGCCTTCTGTGCAGCATTGAGGACAATCCTCAGATCACAGACCCAGTCCGCATTATTGCTACCATCATCTTTCAACTCTATTTCTCTAGGAACATATAAAAAATTCAAGGGAGCTACAGCGCGATCTAGTAATCTACAACATAATTTGCAAAGACACTTTGACTATGTTCATGATAATGAGTTTAGTTAATCATATTACTTAAAACTCCCACTCAAATTGACATCCCTCCAGTCATTCGAGTGTCACATGATCCACATCCACCAACTCAAGTCCGATCATCACGTGAGTTGAGGTGGTTTCAATGGTGAACATCTCCATGTTGATCATATCTACTATATGACTCATGTTCGACCTTTCGGTCTCTTGTGTTCCGAGGCCATGTCTGTACATGCTAGGCTCGTCAAGTTTAACCCGAGTGTTCCGCACGTGCAACATGGCTTACACCCGTCGTATGTGAACGTAGAGTCTATCACACCCGATCATCACGGCGTGTCTCGAAACGACGAACTTTCGCAACGGTGCACACTCGGGGAGAACACAATTTATCTTGAAATTTAAGTGAGGGATCACCTTATAATGCTACCGTCGTCCTAAGCAAAATAAGATGCATAAAAGGATTAACATCACATGCAAATCATAAGTGACATGATATGGCCATGAACTCGTGCTTTTGATCTCCATCTCCAAAGCACCGGCATGATCTCCATCGTCACCGGCATGACACCATGATCTCCATCATCTTGATCTCCATCAACGTGTCGCCATGAGGTTGTCGCGCCGACTGTTGCTTCCACGACTATTGCTAACGTTTAGCGATAAAGTAAAGCATTACATAGCGCTTAATGATTGACATGCAGGTCATACAATAATTAAAGACAACTCTATGGCTCCTGCCAGTTGCCGTACTCATCGACATGCAAGTCGTGATATTCTATACAACACATGATCATCTCATACATCACATATATCTCATCATGTAATTGGCCATATCACATCACAACATACCCTGCAAAAACAAGTTAGACGTCCTCTAATTGTTGTTGCATGTTTTATGTGGCTGCTACGGGTATCTAGCAAGAACGATTCTTACCTACGCAAAAACCACAACGGTGATATAAAAGTTGCTATTTCACCTTCTACAAGGACCGCCTCTGTCGAATCCGATTCAACTAAAGTGGGAGAGACAGACACCCGCTAGCCATCTTATGCAACAAAGTTACATGTCAGTCGATGGAACCGGTCTCTCGTACGTGGACGAGTAAGGTTGGTCCGAGCCGCTTCATCCCACAATACCGCTGAATCAAGAAAAGACTAAGGAGGGAAGCAATCTGAATATCAACGCCCACAAACTCCTTTGTGTTCTACTCGAGATCTCATCTACGCATAAACCTGGCTCTGATACCACTGTTGGGGAACGTTGCATGGGAAACAAAAAATTTCCTACGCACACGCAAGATCTATCCATGGTGATGAGCATCTACGAGAGGGAGAGTGGATCTACATACCCTTGTAGATCGCTAAGCGGGAAGCGTTAAGAAACGCGGTTGATGTAGTCGAACGTCTTCGCGATCCAAATCGCCGAGCGTCCCGCGATCCCATCACGATCCGTCTCGCGATCCAATCTCGATCCGTCCCACGATCCCATCACGATCCGTCCCGCGATCAAATCACGAATCGTCTCGCGATCCTGATCACGGTCCTTCCGATCTAGCGCCGAACGGACGGCACCTCCGCGTTCAGCACACGTACAGCTCGATGACGATCTCCGCCTTCTTGATCCAGCAAGAGAGAGCGGAGAGGTAGATGAGTTCTCCGCCAGCACAACGGCGTGGTGGTGGTGGTGGAGCTATTCTGACAGGGCTTCGCCTAAGCACCGTCAAAAACTAGACTAGAGGAAACTGTATAGACAGGGGGAGAGAGGGCTGCACCGTGGCTTAGGTGTTTGGCCCTCTCTCCCCTCTAGTATATATAGGAGGGAGGGGGAGGGGGCTGGCGCCCTAGGGTTTCCCCCTTAGGTGCGGCCGAACCAAGGAGGAGGAGGTGGACTCCTCCACTTCTTCCTAGTCCAATTAGGACTCCTTCCTTATTTGTTTCCCCTTCCCTTTTCTTTGGGGTTTTTCCTTCCCACTTAATTTCAGCCGCATGGGCCTTATAGGGCTGGCTTTCCCAGCCCACTAAGGGCTGGTGCAACCCCCTTTAGGCCCATGTGGCCTCCCGGCATGGGTGGCCCCTCCCGATGGCCCTCCGGTACTCCCGGTACACTACCGGAAATACCCGAAACTTTTCCGGTGGCCAAAACGGGACTTCCTATATATCAATCTTTACCTCCGGACCATTCCGGAGCTCCTCGTGATGTCCGTGATCTCATCCGGGACTCCGAACAACCTTCGGTCACCAACATACAAAACTCAATTCTACCGAAACGTCACCAAACCTTAAGTGTGCAGACCCTGCGGGTCCGAGAACTATGTAGACATGACCGAGACACCTCTACGGTCAATAACCAATAGCGGGACCTGGATGCCCATATTGGTTCCTACATACTCTTCGAAGATCTATATCGGTCGAACCTCTATGTCAAGGATTCAATTAATCCCGTATGCAATTCCCTTTGTTCTTCGGTATGTTACTTGCCCGAGATTCGATCGTCGGTATCTCTATACCTAGTTCAATCTCGTTACCGGCAAGTCTCTTTACTCGTTCCGTAATACAAGATCTCGTGGCTAACACTTTAGTCACATTGCTTGCAAGGCTCATTGTGATGTTGTATTACCGAGTGGGCCCTGAGATACCTCTCCGTCACACGGAGTAACAAATCCCAGTCTTGATCCATGCCAACCCAACAGACACCCTCGGAGATACCTGTAGAGCACCTTTATAGTCACCCAGTTACGTTGCGACGTTTGATACACACAAGGTATTCCTCCGGTGTCAGTGAGTTGCATGATCTCATGGTCATAGGAACAGATACTTGACATGCAGAAAACAATAGCAATAAACTGACACGATCATATGCTACGATTATAGTTTGGGTCTTGTCCATCACATCATTCTCCTAATGATGTGATCCCGTTATCAAATGACATCTAATGTCCATGGCTAGGAAACCTTCACCATCTTTTGATCAACGAGCTAGTTAACTAGAGGCTTACTAGGGACACAGTGTTGTCTATGTACCCACACATGTATTTGAGTTTCCAATCAATACAATTATAGCATGGATAATAAACGATTATCATGAACAAGGAAATATGATAATAACCAATTTATTATTGCCTCTAGGGCATATTTCCAACAATATCATAGGCGGTTCCCAAACAAAAAATAAAGTTTATTCCTTTTTCCACCAAGCTTTCACTTTCCATGGCGGGCCGTATCCACGGTTGCCTTCCATACCAACACTTTCCAAGGAATTTATTATTTGACAACATAAAGTAAATTTTTTTTCTTTTTCATTTCGGGAATGGGCATCCCTATTACCGCCACACTCTCGTGCAATGACAAGTGAATAAACACTCATCTTGAGAATAACACATCTAGCATGGAAAAATATTGGACACTCCCCACCGTTTCATGAGAGGTACGGGCACACAAAAGACAAAATTTATTTTGAAAATTTAGAGATGGCACATACAAATTTGCTTGGAATGGCATGGAAATACCGCATATAGGTAGGTATGGTGGACTCATAAGGCGAAACTTGGTTTAAGGATTTTGGATGCACAAGTAGTATTTCTACTTAGTACAAGTGAAGGCTAGCAAATAGATTGGGAAGCAACCAAGCCAAGAAATGAAAAATAACATAAGTGAGCATTGAACATAACTAACACCGAATAATGCACCACAAGTAGGATGTAACTTCATTGCATAACTATTGACTTTCGTGCATGCATAGGGAATCACAAACCTTAACACCAATATTCCTACTAAGCATAATTACTCACTAACATAACTCACATATTACTATCATCATGTTTCAAAACTATTACAAGGAATCAAGTTTAATTTGTCCAATGATCTTCATGAAAGTTTTTATTATATCCTCCTTGGATATCTATCACTTTGGGACTAGTTTCATATATTGCCATTGCTTTTTGGCAAGCTCAAACAAATTTAAGTGAAGCACAAGAGCATAAAGATTTCGTCTCTCAAAAATGTATAAGTGAAGCATGAGAGGATTTCTTCAAAAATTTACTAACTCTCAAATTAATCTAAGTGAAGCATGAGAGTATTTCTACAAAAGTTTCCAAGCACACCGTGCTCAAAAAGATATAAGTGAAGCACTAGAGCAATTCTATACCTCAAAAAGTTTAAGTGAAGCACATAGAGCAATTCTAACAAATCATAGCATGATTTTGGATTTATCAAATAGGTGTGTACAGCAAGGATACAAAGGGGAAACAAACAAACAAAGCAAGCATAGATACAAGATGCTCCAAGCAAAACACATGATATGTGACGAATAAAAATATAGCTCCAAGTAAAATACCGATGGTTGTTAGAAGAAAGAGCGGATGCCACTCGGGGGCATCCCCAAGCTTAGTTGCTTGTTAATATTTGGATATATCTTGGGGGTGTGGTAGCATCCCCAATATTAGGTTCTTGCTACTCCTTATTCCTTCATCCATCGGGATCTCACCCAAAACTTGAAAACTTCAATCACACAAAACTCAACAAAATTTTCGTGAGATCCGTTAGTATAAGAAAGCAAATTACTACTTTAGGTACTATTGTAAACCCATTAAAATTTTATAATTGCATTATATATACTATATTTTAACTTTACCATGGCTTATACCCTCCAATACAAGCCATACATTCATCAAAACAAGCACACAATGCAAAAAAAACAGAATCTGTCTCAAAAAGAACAGTCTGTAGTAATCTGTACCATACCCATACTTCTGTAACTCTAAAAATTCTGAAAAATTAGGACAACGTAAGGAATTTGTATAGAAACACTGTTTTAAAATTTAAGCTCAAGATCACGTTCCAGAAAAAATAAAATTCATATACTGGACGCAAAATTTCTGTTTCAGATTCAGCATCACTTCTACTCGTCCTATGAATCATCCTAACGGTTCTACTTGGCACAAACACTAAATAATCCATAAAAACACAATCATAACAGAGGCATAATTGTGTCAATACTCAAAAATAGAAATGAAAAATCAAAAATTTATTTATTCAGTGGGTTGCCTCCCAACAAGCGCTATGGTTTTACGCCCCTAGCTAGGCATATTGGATAGATTCAAGTATTGTCATCTTTGGTTTTGGATCCATAGGATGCCCTCATGATTGATTCATATGGTGGATTAATTATTGTTCTAGGGAAGTGTTCCATACCCTTTCTCGAGGGAAATTGAAAACGAATATTGCCTTCTTTCATATCAATCACAGCACCTATAGTGCGTAAAAACGGTCTACCAAGTATAATGGGACAAGATGGATTGCAATCAATATCAATCACAATAAAGTAAATGGGCACATAATTCCTATTTGCAAGAATAAGAACATCATTAATTCTTCCCAAAGGTTTTTTAATAGTAGAATCCACCAAGTGCAAATTAAGAGAACATTCTTCAATGTTGGTAAGACCAAGCACATCACATAGAGATTTCGGAATCGTGGAAACACTAGCACCCAAATCACACAAAGCAAAGCATTCATAATTTTTAATCTTGACCTTAATGGTAGGTTCCCACTCATCATGTAATTTTCTAGGAATAGAAATCTCCAACTCCAATTCTTCTTCAAAAGATTTCATCATGGCATTAACAATATGTTTAGTAAAAGCTTTATTTTGCTCATAAGCATGGGGTGAATTCAACATAGATTGCAACAAAGAAATACATTCAATCAAGGAGCAGCTATCATAATTAAAATCTTTGCAATCCAAGATAGTGTGCACATCACTAGTGAAAGTTTTAACCTCTTCAAACCCACTTTCATCAAAGTTTTCATCAAGATTTTCACCCTCCAAATCATTGGGACGCCTTCTAACTAAAGTTGACTCTACTTCAGTCCCTTCATTATCAATTTTAACATTACTAAACAAGGAATCAATAGAAGAAACACCAATCACTTTAAGATCTTCATCACTTTTATAGCGGCAATCACTAGAAGACGATTTTTCTAAGATTTCTCTTTTAGCTCTAAGCATAGCAGTTCTTTGCTTACTTTCATCCATAGAGACATATAAAGCTTTAATAGATTCATAAATATTAGGCACAAAAGCTTTCAACTTGAGATTTTCAACATCATGAGAAATTCTATCGATGCTTCTAGGCATATCATCAATCTTATTCAACTTTTCCTCTATCGTAGTATTGAAAGCCTTTTGCACATTGATAAATTATTTAATATTACTCTCAAGATCAGAGGTGTTCCTATTATTATTGTAAGAAGAATTACCATAGTTATTAGAGGAATTTCCAGGAAAAGGCCTAGGATTAAAATTACCTCTATAAGCATTGCTATTGAAATTGTTGCGCGAGACAAAATTCACATCTACGGATTCACTATTTTGCTTGATCAAAGTAGACAAAGGCACATCATTAAGATCAATAGGAGCATTTTTACTAGCAACCAATTTCATCAAAGCATCAACTTTATCACTCAAAGTACAAATTTCCTCTACCGAATTAACTTTTTTACTAGTAGGTGCTCTTTCGGTATGCCATTGAGAATAATTAGCCATGATATTATCTAGCAATTTAGTAGCTTCACCCAAAGTAATCTCCATAAAAGTACCACCCGCGGCAGAATCTTAAAGATTTCTCGAGACAAAATTCAATCCCGCATAAATTTTTTGTATGATCATCCAAAGATTCAAACCATGTGTAGGACAATTTCTTATCATCAACTTCATTCTTTCCCAAGATTGGGCAACATGTTCCAGCTCAAGTTGCTTAAAATTCATGATTTGCGTCCTGAAGGAAATAATTTTCGTGGGAGGAAAAATACTTAGTGATAAAAGCATCCTTGCACTTATTCCAAGAATCGATACTATTGCGAGGCACAGATGAAAACCAAATTTTTGCACGATCTCGCAAGGAAAAAGGAAATAGTTTCAACTTGACAATATCACACAATTCAACGAAAGTGTTTAGATGGGACGTGGCATCCTCATTAGGATTACCAGCAAATTGATCTTTCATGACAAGATTCAACAAAGCGGCATTAATATCACAAGACTCCGCACTAGTGGCGGGAGGAGCAATAGGAGTACTAATAAAATCATTGTTATTAGTATTGGAAAAATTACACAACTTGGTATTATCTTGAGTCATCGTGACTACGCAAACAAGATTGCAAGCAAGGAAGAGATCCGGCAAGAAAAAGGGCAAACGAAAAAGAGGGCGAAGAAACCGGCAAATTGGTGAAGTGGGGGAGAGGAAAACGAGAGGCAAATGGCAAATAATGTAATTGCAAGGAGATGAGATTTGTGATTAGGAACCGTGTAGAAGATGGTGGAGTCCCCTCGGCGCCTACGATAGGCACGTAGAAGAGACTGCTTCCTCCCCGGCAACGGCGCCAGAAATTCCTTTGACGTGGCTTGGACTGCGTTGGTATTTTCCCAAAGAGGAAGGGATGATGTAGCACAGCGACGGTAAGTATTTCCCTCAGTTATGAAACCAAGGTTATCGAACCAGTAGTAGGATCACCACCACCCAATAAGCAGCACCTGCACACAAACAACAAATACTTGCAACCCGACGCGAAAGAGAGGTTGTCAATCTCTCTACGGTAATAAGATAGATTAGGTAGTGATAGATAGGAGAGATAGATCTCTCAAGAACACAAATAAAAATAGTAAATATGCAGCAATATGTTTTTGGGTTTTTGGTTTTGTAGATCTGAAAACAAAGATTGCAAAAAACGTAGATCGGAAAGCAATATGATAGGCAAAGTAGACCCAGGGGCCGTATGGTTCACTAGTGGCTTCTCTCATGAGTATAGCGCATGGCGGGTGAACAAATTACTGTTGGGCAATTGATAGAAAATTGAAAAATAATGACGATATCCAAGGCGATGATCATTATATAGGCATCACGTCCAAGATAGATAGACCGACTCCTGCCTGCATCTACCTCTATTACTCCACACATCGACCGCTATCCAGCATGCATCTAGTGTATTAAGTTCATGGAAAAACGGAGTAATGCAATAAGAACGATGACATGATGTAGACAAGATCTATTCATGTAGGAATAGACCCCATCTTGTTATCCTTAATAGCAAAGATACATGCGTGTCTTGCTGCCCCTTCTGTCACTGAGAAAGAACACCGCAAGATCGAACCCATCACAAAGCACCTCTTCCCATGGCAAGAAAAATCGATCTAGTTGGCCTAACTAAACCAAAGATTCGAAGAAGAAATACGAGGCTATAAGTAATCATTCATATAAGAGATCAAAGAAGACTCAAATAATATTCATGGATAGAAACTGATCATGAACTCAAAATTCATCGGATCCCAACAAACACACCGCAAAAGTTTACATCAAATAGATCTCCAAGAGACCATTGTATTGAGAATCATAAGAGAGAGAGAGAGAGAGGAAGCCATCTAGCTACTGCCTACG
The DNA here is from genome assembly GCA_039707655.1 of Elymus sibiricus. NCBI lineage: Eukaryota > Viridiplantae > Streptophyta > Magnoliopsida > Poales > Poaceae > Elymus > Elymus sibiricus. The sequence continues at coordinate 400,123,184 of CM077673.1, read as the reverse complement.
GACCTGTAGGTCTATGGTGGACTACTCACGCATCATCGGAGAGGCACCTATGAGGAAGATGAACCCCTCCGTGATGGTGTTTAGATTGGATCTCGCGGTTCTGGAACTTGCGGCGGCTGGAATTGTGTTTTGGCGACTCCCCTGGGGTTTTTGGATTTCCAGGGAATTTATAGGCACGATAGTCGGTTGAGGGGGTGCCAGAGGTGCCCAGCACCCACCAGGGCGCGCGAGGGGGCCTCTGGCGCGCCCATGTGGGTGCTGGCCACCCTGGGCACCTTGTATGGTACTGATTTCCTACGAAGTAAAAACCAAGCAAAAACAGCAACTGGCACTTTGGCACTATGTCAATAGGTTAGTCCCAAAAAATGATATAAAGTTGTAATAAAATGATTGTAAAACATCCAAGAATGATAATATAACAGCATGGAACAAGCAAAAATTATAGATACGTTGGAGACGTATCCGATGTGGAACATGGCTACTATGATGAAGATGAGTTGTTCCACATCGAGTATGAGAAGACTATCAAGAATCTAAGTCTCATGCCAAACTTCAAGGATTACATGTTCGGAGGAAAAGAGTGGATTCTCGACAGTGGATGCACCTATCACATGACCGGAGATGGAGACATGGTTCAATAGATCACACCAAACCATGGACCACGGAGGTATGTGCCTTTTGGAGAGAACTCCAAGGGTAAGGTACTCGGTCTTGGTAAGGTGGACATATCTCATGATAGCTCCATTCAAAATGTCATGCTTGTTGAATCCCTTGGTTACAATCTTCTTTCCGTATCTAGACTAGCCGACTTTGGTTTCAATGTGCTATTTACTAAAGTTGATTGCCAAGTGTTTCGTCAAGACAATCATAGCATGGTCTTTACCGGTTTTCGTAGAGGTGATCTATACATTGTTGATTTCACTAAGATATCCAAACCTCGTACTTGTCTTATTGCAAAATCTTTAAATGGTTGGCTTTGGCATAGAAGGCTAGGTGGAAATTCCTTTGGTCTAGTTATAGTAGATCTCTTTGGTCCCACTAGAGTTGCTTCATATGGATCTCTTTGGTCCCAATGCTTACAAGAGCCTCGGTGGAAATTCCTTTGGTCTAGTTATAGTAGATGATTTTTCCAGATTTACGTGGGTATTCTTTTTTGAAGATAAGTCACAGGTGGAAAAGATCTTCAAGAACTTTGCTCGCAAGGATCAAAATCAGTTTGAAGTGAAGATCAAGAAAGTTCGGAGCGACAACGGATCGGAGTTCAAGAACACCAATGTGGACACCTTTCTTGACGAATAAGGGATTTCACATGAGTTCTCGGCTACGTACACACCTCAACAAAATGGAGTCGTTGAGAGGAAGAACCGGATTCTTATAGAGATGGCTAGAATGATGCTCGACGAATACAAGATGGCAAGACACTTTTGTGCAGAAGCCGTGGAAGCAGCTTGTCATGCTACGAACCGACTCTACCTTCAGAAGCTTCTCGGTAAAACGGCATACGAGCTACTCACCGGTAATGAGCCCCAAGTTGGATACTTTCGGGTATTTGGCTCCAAGTGTTACATTCTTGATAAGCATCGTCGTTCTAAATTTTCACCTAAATCCCATTAAGGTTTCCTACTCGGTTACGGATCAAACTCTCACACTTACCGTGTCTACAACAACTTCACACGAAAAGTTGAAGAGACGGTAAATGTGAAGTTTGATAAATCTAATGGTTCACCAGTTGAACAATTGCCTAATGATGTAGGAGATAAGGAACCTTTGGAAGCCATTTAAGATTTGTCCATCGGCATATTCGTCCCATGTAGGTGAAGGAAAGCATTTCATCTATACACACTACTACAGGATGCTGCTAACGCGACACTGCAATCAGAGACCCTTCGACAAAACTGTGTGCGATGCATGAATCGCAAACGATATAGTTCAAGTTCCGTCGCCAATGAAATGAACTGTGTGCGATGTAGGATCCATCAAATACGATTCAGAAAATATTTGCATGTGCGATCTACGGTAGACAGCTGACTCTTAAGAACTGTTTGTGATAATGCGAAATGGCACAAACGGTTAGTCAAATATAGATGTGTGTGATGTACGGCATACAGGTCCCTCATATGAACTGTTTGCGATGATACGTAAGAACACAAACAGTGCGGCGTAACAAGGTGTGCGTGATAGGCTGCAAATAGTTCCATAATCAGAACTGTGTGCTATAATTCTGGACAACACATACAATTTCTTGTTCTGAATTGTGTGCTCGACATGGCACACATTTCAAGAAACCAAATGTGTGCGATATTGTGAATGTTCACTGACGAATCTGTATTCTTAACCGTTTGCGATGAGATCGAGAAGCTAGACAGAGTTAAGGAATAAATATGAGCAAACGACAACAAATTTATGGATTACAATCTGTTTTACTTCTTCTTGTTGTTAGATCGCCCCACGCCATCGTCTTGACGTGGACGCTTCTTGCCGCTGACCGCTAGATTTTCATCGCCATCGTCGTTGATGTCCTCGTCGTCGTCCTCCTTGATCGACCATTCCTCCTCCTCATCATCGTCGTCGTCCTGTTTGTCCTTCGGAGGCTCCTCGTCGTCCTCCTCCTTGTCTGACTATTCCTTGTCCTCCTCATCGTTGTCATCTTCTTCGTCTTTCGGCGGCTCCTCGTCTGTCTGGTCATCGTCCGATGACTCCGGCGGCGACGTCCCTTACATGAGCCAGATAAAATGGAGGTCAAGGCTTGATGCCAGACTCATGGAAGACGAGCACGATGATGATGTGGTTGACCCCAGACTGGTGGAACTGTCGTCCTCGCTGTCGGTCGACATTGCTGCGTTACATTATTAAACAACCGGCAAGAAAGCGAGATTGCAGAGTGCGTGGAAGTGTAGAGTGGCCGGTCGGGACGATGAAGATGGTGACAACTGAAGCGTGGTGTGAAGACAAGAGGAATGGCAATTGAAGCGGGGGATTGACGGATTATATTGGCACCTTGGCAGGCGGTTAGAATTCCGATATAATCAACCGCAATTGCGTGCACCCGGCCCGTCGCTCTAAATTCCCGCTATTGTGCAGTTCTCAATATGCCAAATGTTTCACGTGTGTACATTTTAGGAGATCACACGGTTCGCTAGATGCATTGTTTAACTACACACATGCTTATATGAAACACAACGGGTGTGAAATAGTAAGCATTTAACATAGGACAGTTGGTAAGCAATAGATGAGCTCTGCTTATTGATGTAGCCATTAATAATCAAACGAAACCCCTAATGATCATTGCAAACAGCGCATAGAAGATGGCTAATGCGTCAACTACAACTACACATGCTAGTTCCTTCTTGTCTCTTGCTTTCATCTGTTGCCTGTGATTGATTCTTTCTTGCTTCATCGTAATGATTGTACACTCCAGATTGTTCAGTTTCTTCTTCAGCTTTACGTTATCTTCTGCAAGCTTGGTGATAACACTCCGAGCCCTGCCATGCCATTCATCATCTAGCCAGTTAACAAAGGCACAAGCTTCATATCCCTGTGAATGTTAAATAATCAGGATGAGTTGGGGCATTAACTGAACTTAAAGGGATGAACTTCTCACTAACCTCTAAGGGGCAACCGAGAAACCGTCTGCCAATGTCGAATCCCTCCGTGCATACACGTCGAGCGGGAGTGTGTCCGTGCACACAACTCAGCTTTTGGTACTTCTCGGTGGCGCAAAACACGGAATCGAACTCATGTTGCAGGAGTCTGCTGGAGTCAAACTCTGGATCCGGCATTTGATTGATTTCCTGTGTGTGTGTCATGCTAAAAGGATGAGGAATGATTGCGACCTGATAAGACGATTCGCATCCATAGTACACCGGCCTCCTGGTGACCTTAGGCAAGTGCTCGGTGGTGACCGCCGTCGTGGTTGCGCCGCCAATGGCGCTGCCAAATGCGACAGTACGAACCGGTGCAGCCGCACTGAAACCATCAGCACCACTCGTCCGCATTTCCCCAATGTCAGCACCACGCTAGGGAATTTGGGCGCTAGGGATTTGGAAGCTATTTTGGGATTTGGGGAAGATGGGGAAACTATGGGGATCTGATGATAACGGTCGGGTGAACTATTTGTCGCATTCTGTTGTATACGGCACACGGTTTCCCAAATAAAATCGTGTGAGATGGAACGTGCGTGATACATGGTTTCCGTAACATGACCGTTTGTGATGTGCTTCCCGGTACATATGGGTGCGGTAAACAGCCGCTCTCCGGAAACCTAAAAAAAATTTGTTATGCTGATAGAGATGTCGGCGGCGACCGAGGCAGCGGCTGACGGATAGGAGGTCAATCCGGTGTCGGCGTTATAGGGAGTCCATCCTCAGTCGGTCGGCGGTGGCGGCGTTATAGGTGTTCAATGCTCGGTCGGTGGTGGCGGCGTGACAGGAGGTCAATCCTCGGTCGGCGGCGGGAGATATAAGAGGAGCTCAATCCTCGTGGTCAGCGCCGGCGTGACTGGAGCACGTCCCTCGCGGTCGTAGGTGGGATAGTGGAGCCCGGACTACAGGCAGGTGCACCGCTAAGCTCTGCTCCTCGACCCTGCTGTCTCGCCGTGCCGCTGCTAATTAATTAAGGTATTCTTTTCCTTGAGTGGACTAATTAATGTATTAAATTCATATAATGGTACTACTGACGATGCGTGTAACTTGACTGGTTGATTAGTGTCATTGCACGGCTCGGTAACATTATGCAGCGCCCTCCATAAATTTTGAAAATAAAATCTTGTGATTTATTCACCCATCTTTGTGCATCCATTAAGGATGCAACGTGTGCAGATGGAACGATCTGAATGGATGGGGGATCAGACAATCTCAAGGTATAGGGATGGCGTGAAGGAGTTCATGGCTTTGGCTGAAGGGACAAAGAAGAGAATTTGCAAAGAATATTACGTCCTCTGTCCATGCAAGGATTGTAGCAATACAGTGTCAATTCCAATTGATGAGGTCGAGTTACACTTATACAAAAGGGGATTCATGGGTGGATACACAAAATGGACTAAACATGGTGAAGAGCCGGTTATGGATGAAGGTAATAACCTGCCTGTCGGTGAGCTGCCAAACCCTGATCAGAGTCACGTGGGTGATGAATTTAACCTCGGGGCTCAGACGTCAAGCTACAGACAGAAGACTGGCATGCGAAAAAACCCAAAGAAAAACCGAGAGTGTGAAGCAGCCAACACCGACCTTGATGATATGCCAGATTTTGCTACTATGATTGCAGATTTCCAGGGCCCAGATAAAGATATAGCCGGGTACAAGGAGCTGCCAAGCATTGATGCGGCTTCCAAGAAAGATTTGTATCCAGGATGCAAAATGAAATATTCCAAGTTGAGTGTGACACTGACGCTTCTCAGATTTAAAGCAGAAAGCGGTCTATCAAACAAGGCCTTCACATAGTTGTTGAGTCTTTTCAAAGACATTCTTCCAGAAGATAATGTGCTCCCCAAAAGCACTAACGAAGCAAAGAAAATTGTTTGTCCATTGGAACTTGAAGTCCATAAGATACACGCTTGTGTGAATGATTGTATGTTGTACCACGGTGATTACAAAGATTTGCGTTCATGTCCCATATGCAAGCACGCACGATACAAGTGCAGGAGAGCACAGGACAAGTACAAAATGGACGAAGAGATCGAGACAGGAATCCCGTTCAAGGTTGTTTGGTACTTGCCTATAATTCCAAGGTTGAAGCATTTTTTTGCGAACCCTAGAGAGGCAAAGAGGTTGCGGTGGCATCATGATGAGCGAACTGCGGATAAGTATATGAGGCAGCCGAAAGATGGGGCTCAGTGGGAACAAATCACTGACAGGTTTAAAGATTTTGCAAATGATCCAAGAAATATATGGTTAGGGGAGTGTACTGATGGATTTAATCCATTTGGCGATATGAACACCAAACACAGCACTTGGTCGTTGCTTCTGTGCATATATAACCTTCCTCCTTGGTTGTGTATGAAGAAAAAATACATCATGATGTCGATGATTATCCAAGGCCCGAAGCAACCTGGAAATGATATCGACATTTACTTTCAGCTACTGGTAGAAGAACTGCAGACCTTGTGGAGGTCTGGTGTGAGCTGTTATGATGCCAACGCAAAGGAGTTTTTCTGGCTACACGCGTTGCTGCTGCACACCATTCAAGATATGCCGGCATTAGGCAACAGTTCGGGGAAGAAAACAAAGGGACCAGTAGGATGTGTCACATGCATGGATAGGACAGAGAGTCGATTTCTTTCCAACTCGCGCAAAACCGTGTATTTGTGTCATCGTAGGTTCTTAAGGAGAAATCACCCTTACCGAAAAATGACTGCTGAATTTGATGGTACGGTAGAGAAAGGAATGGGCCAAAGACCCTATGATGGGAAAGAAGTCCACAACATGGTTAAAAAAATTAATGTTGTGCTTGGCAAGGGATTCGGTTCGACGTAAAAAATAACACCCGAGGACCAAGTGTTTAAGAAGAAATCAGTGTTCTGGGAATTACCTTACTGGGAGTTCCTAAGTGTATGTCATTGCATTGATATCATGCACATAGAGAAGAATGTCTGTGAAAGAATCCTTGGTACTCTGCTCAAGATTAAAGACAAAAGAAAGGATGGTGACGGTGCACAACTCGATATGCTTGGTGATCAATCACAATGCATGAATGAAGCAGAAGATGATGACAAATTGCTCCACCAACACGAGAGTTACAATATCACTGCAGCAGAAGTAAAAGAGTTCTTCGCATTTTTGTTGTCAATTAAGACACCCTCTTCCTACTCCGCAAACATCAGAAGTCTCGTGGATGACAGCTTGGGTAAAAAGAAGTTGTCTCACATGAAGTCACATGATTGCCACATAATGTTGACACAAATCCTCCCGGTGGCCATAAGGAATATGATGGACACAGACATAAGAAACACAGTGATTGATCTCTGTGATTTCTTCAACAAACTATGGCAGAATGTGGTAGATGTTGAAGAGCTGGATAATATGCAAGCTGATCTTGCAAGGATATTGTCAAACTTAGAGATGTTCTTCCCACCGTCATTCTTTGATGTCATGGTCCTTCTCACCATGCACCTTGTGGACGAGATAAAGTATTGTGGTCCTGTGTTTCTTCGCAACATGTATCCCTTCGAGCGGTACATGGGAATATTGAAGCGCTATTGTCAGAACCGATGTCATCCAGAGGCAAGCATCCTACAAGGTTATACCGCGGAGGAGGTGGTTGAGTTTTTGATGACCCACAAGTATAGGGGATCAATCGTAGTCCTTTTGATAAGTAAGAGTGTCGAACCCAACGAGGAGCAGAAGGAAATGACAAGCGGTTTTCAGCAAGGTAATTTCTGCAAGCACTTAAATTGTAGGTAACGGATAGTTTGATAGCAAGATAAATGATAGCGAGCAAGTAACGTTAACGGTAAACAAGGTGCAGCAAGGTAGCCCAATTCTATTGAGGCAAAGGATAGGCCAGAACAATCACTAGTAATAGGCAAAGTGTTCTTGAGGGTACACGCGAATTCCGTCTAGTCACTTTTATCATGTTGGTTTGATTCGTGTTCGCTACTTTGATAATTTGATATGTGGGTGGACCGGTGCTAAGGTGCTGTTCTTACTTGAACTAGCAACCTACTTATGATTAACCCCCTCGCAAGCATCCGCAACTACGAGAAAGGTATTAAGACAAAGTCTAACCATAGCATTAAACATGTGGATCCAAATCAGCCCCTTACGAAGTAGCGCATAAACTAGGGTTTAAGCTTCTGTCGCTCTAGCAACCCATCATCTAATAAATACTCCACAATGCCTTCCCTTAGGCCCATGAATGGTGAAGTGTCATGTAGTCGACGTCCACATGACACCACAAAGGGAATCACAACATACATATCATCAAAATATCGAACACATATCAAATTCACATGATTACTCGCAACATGACTTCTCTCGTGACCTCAAGAACAAAGGTAACTACTCACAAATAATAATCATGCTCAAGATCGGAGGAGTATTGAATAGCATAATGGATCTGAACATATAATCTTCCACCAAATAAACCATATAGTAATCAACTACGCAAGGTAATCAACACTACTAGTCACCCACAGGTACCAATCTGAGGTTCCGGTACAAAGATTGAACACAAGAGATGAACTAGGGTTTGAGAGGAGATGGTGTTGTTGAAGATGTTGATGAAGATGGCCCTCCCAAAGATGAGAGGGGTGTTGGTGATGACGATAGCTTTGATTTCCCCCTCCGGGAGGGAAGTTCCCCCGGCGGAATTGCTCCGCCGGAGGGCAAAAGTGTTCCTGCCCAAGTTCTGCCTCGGGGCGGCGGCGCTTCGTCCCGAAAGTCCTCCTCTAATTTTTTTCTAGGTCAAGAGTGACCTTATACCAGAAGATGGGCACCAGAGGTGGGCCAGGCTGAGCACAACCCATCAGGGCGCGCCCGGGGGGGCTGGCATGCCCTGGTGGGTTGTGCCCACCTGGGAGGCCCCTTCCGGTGGTTTTCAGCTCCAGTATTTTTTATTAAATGCAAAAATAATCTCCGTAAAATTTCAGCTTCATTGGAGTTGTGCAGAATAGGTATCTCTGACGTGCATTTCTTGGGTCCAGAATTCCAGCTGCCGGTATTCTCCCTCCTTGTGTAAACCTTGCATATTATGAGAGAAAAGGCATTAGAATCACTCCCCAGAGCATTATTATTTTACAAAACAAAGTAAATAACAGTAGGAAATCATGATGCAAAATGGACGTATCAACTCCCCCAAGCTTAGACCTCGCTTGTCCTCAAGCGAAAGCCGATATCGAAAAGCATGTCCACATGGTTTGAGAGAGAGGTGTCGATAAAAACAAAATACGGACATAGAAGCATCATGCTTATTAACATAGCAGCAACAAACTCTAACATAAGAACTTATTTAAATACATTTTTATCATAAGGCTTCTCATGAACAAGTAATAATTCATCACAACTTAGAAGTATGAAGCATAAACCTTATTGGGAACCAACAAACTATGTTCTCAGTCAACTTTGCAACTACAATTCATCATATTTTCAGGAAGGGTCTCATGTAGGAGCCTTTTGGCAAGTCCACATACTCAACCATTATTTAGTCTTCTATGATTGCTAACGCTCACGGCATACCCATGAACAAAAAGTTTCAACCGGACACGTAGGAAGATAGGGGCTTATATTTTCGCCTCCCAACTCACTCACCTCAAGGGTGATGTCAACAATAATAACTGATGCTCACCCATATCCAACAGGATATATGTGCCTAGATCTTTCCTCACCACATGATTCTTGCAAAAGAAAAAGGTAAAAAGGAATAGGGAGGAATACTTTGACTCTTGCATAAAAGTAAGTGCATAAAAGTAAAAGATAGGCCCTTCGCAGAGGGAAGCAGAGGTTGTCATGCGCTTATTGGTTTGTATGCCCAATCCCTTAATGTAAAAGAACGTCACGCTATATTGCCCCCTATGATAGCAACCTTTATTATGCAGTCCATCGCTTTTATTACTTTGCCATCATAAGTTCGTATAACGCTCAATTTTCTCTTACACTAATTGATCAAAACACTTTTAGAAGCAATTTTTATTGCCTTGTTGCACCGATGACAACTTACTTGAAGGATCTTTCTCGATCCATAGGTAGGTATGGTGGACACTCAAAGAAAGAGTTTGGTTTGGGTTTTTGGATGCACAAGTAGTATCTCTACTTAGTGCGGAATTTTTGGCTAGCGAAGATATTGGGCTAGCACCACATGTTAAAGGATCTATGACAATATAACTTCTATGTGGATATGAACAAACATAAATCATTATGTTGTCTTCCTCGTCCAACGTCAACAATTTTGACATATAATATTTGATGGGGGCTCACAATCATAAAAGATGTCCAAGATAGTGTATTTGCATGTGAATCTTCTCTTCCTTTATTAATTCTTTCATGAATTGCATCATTGACCAATGCTATGTTTGTCAATCTCCAATAAATTTTACTACTCATACTTTTCTTTATGTGATGTCATTACTCACCATAAGATTAGCACATGATTCTCTTCATTTGTTTCTTTTCCTTTATTTGATTGCAACAAGAAAGTAGAGAGGCAAAAACTCAAACTAAACTTTATTATATAACTTTCACTCGATTACATAGATAGATAGGCCACGAAAATAACACACGAAAATAGATCATACTAAACTTTTATTCAACTAAAGCAAAGGGAAACTAAAGATCAAACTAAAATAGATAAAGGTGAATAAAAGTGGTGGTGATACGATACCGGGGCACCTCCCCCAAGCTTGGCTCAAGCCAAGGGGAGTGCCCATACTCATGAGTTCAAGTATCCTTATGTGGTGGTGATGAAGAAGGTGGAGGTGTTGGTGAGGCCTTCTTCTTCAACTTATATTTAAGCATAAAGGTTTCCTCCCTTAGGTCATCATTCTCCAACTCAAGCTTTAATATCCTTTGGCATAGGGCATTCTTGCTTTCCTGCAGAAAACGAGACGGGATAAATTGGACCTTAGGTTTGTATCTTCTAGGGAGGCTTGATTTCTTGAATTCCACATGCATATCTCAGGTTGATGCAATGGATCATCCTCTTCCTCAGAGTTGTCATCTTTTGTTTCCTGCATGGTAGCATCTTCTTCCTCCTTTGAGGTCCATAGATAGGGGTAAATTTCCCTAAAGATCTTCGGGTCTGGAACATAGGGATCAACACGGCTCTCTCCTTCCGAATCTTGAGAGTATTTTCAGATCTGTCAGGGAAACAGCAAGAAACAAGAACAGAGGATTTTTCTACGATGTGGTCGTCAAAACAGTCGGGGGTATATATAGAGAATTTTTATTCTTGGGAAACAAGTATTTGGAAGGAAAACAGAGTCAGGAAGGCATCAGAGGTGGGCACAACCCACCAGGGCGCTCCCAGGGGTGCATGGCGTGCCCTGGTGTATCGTGCTCACCTCGATCACTTTCTGGTTTATTTTTTTATTTCCAAAATTCTAAAATATTCCAAAACTGACAAAAAATATTTTTGCGGATTTTTTGGAGTCCGTTTGCTTTCCGTATCACGTACCTCCTATTTTTAAATAATTTGGAGTTTTCCGGAAGGTTTCTTTTATATGTTCCGGTGTCATGGTTTGGATAACATTGCTGTCAACGTTAATAGGCGTACCTGAGATATAATGCTTAATTCTTTGCCCATTGACCACCTTCGGATTAGTACCTTCGGCGTTATTAATCTTGATAGCTCCAGAACGATAAACCTCTTCGATAATATATGGTCCTTCCCATTTTGAGAGAAGCTTTCCTGCAAAAAATCTTAAACGAGAGTAGAACAAAAGAACATAATCTCCTATTTTGAATTCCCGCTTTTGGATTCTTTTGTCATGCCATCTTTTCCTTTTTCTTTGAATAGCTTGGCATTTTCATAGGCTTGGGTTCTCCATTCATCTAGTGAGCTAATGTCAAATCACCTCTTTTCACCGGCAAGTTTGAAATCATAGTTGAGTTCTTTAATTGCCCAAAATGCTTTGTGTTCTAGTTCTAAAGGCAAATGACAAGCTTTTCCATATACCATTTTATATGGAGGCATACCCTTAGGATTTTTATAAGCTGTTCTATAGGCCCAAAGTGCATCATCTAATTTCTTAGACCAATTCTTATGAGACCTATTGACAGTTTTTTGTAATATTAATTTTATTTCTCTATTGCTAAGTTCAACTTGACCACTAGATTGAGGATGATAGGGTGATGCAATTCTATGGTTAACATCATATTTAGCAAGCATCTTACGGAAAGCACCATAAATAAAGTGTGAACCACCATCGGTCATTAAATATCTAGGGACTCCAAACGTCGGGAAGATAACCTCTTTAAGCATTTTAATGGAGGTGTGGTGATCGACACTACTATTTGGAATAGCTTCTACCCACTTAGTGACATAATCAACCGCAACCAAAATATGAGTGTACCCATTGGAGGAAGGGAAAGGCCCTATATAATCAACACCCCAAACGTCAAATGGTTCAACAACAAGTGAATAATTCATAGGCATTTCTTGACGCTTACTGATATTACCAATTCTTTGACATTCATCACAAGACAAGACAAACTTACGAGCATCCTTGAAGAGAGTAGGCCAATAAAAACTAGATTGAATACCTTATGAGCAGTTCTCTCTCCCGCATCATGTCCTCCATAAGCTTCGGAATGACATTTCCGTAGGATTTGTTCCTGTTCATGCTCAGGTACACAACGTCTAATAATACCATCTACTCCTTCTTTATAAAGATGTGGGTCATCCCAAAAGTAATGTCTCAAGTTATAGAATTTTTTTTCTTTTGTTGATAAGTAAAGCTAGGTGGTATATATTTAGCGACAATGTAATTAGCATAATCAGCATACCAAGGTGTGTGTTGTGAGACACTTATTGCAGCTAGTTGTTCATCAGGGAAACTATCATCAATAGGTAGTGGGTCATCAAGAATATTTTCTAACCTAGACAAGTTATCAGCTACGGGGTTCTCAACTCCTTTCCTATCAACAATGTGTAAGTCAAATTCTTGAAGCAAAAGAACCCACCTAATGAGTCTAGGTTTATCATCTTAAATTTCCATAAGGTATTTTATAGCAGCATGATCGGTGTGAACAATAACTTTGGAGTCTACAATATAAGATCTAAATTTACAACAAGCAAACACAACTGCTAAAAATTCTTTTTCAGTAGTAGCATAGTTTCGTTGGGCATTGTCCAGAGTTTTACTAGCATAATGGATAACATTTAATTTCCTATCAACTCTTTGTCCTAGGACAGCACCAATAGCATAATCACTAGCATCACACATAATTTCAAAAGGCAAGTTCAAATCAGGTGGTTGAACGATAGGTGCAGAGGTTAAGGCTTTCTTGAGTGTTTCAAAGGCTTCCACACAATCATCATCAAAAACAAAAGGAATGTCTTTTTGCAAAAGATTAGTAAGAGGCCTAGAAATTTTAGAGAAGTCTTTAATGAACCTCCTATAAAAACCAACATCACCAAGGAAACTTCGAATACCTTTAATATCTTTAGGACATGGCATTTTCTCAATTGCATCAACCTTTAGCTTTATCCACCTCAATACCTCATTCAGATATTTTATGCCCCAAGACAATGCCTTCATTAACCATAAAGTGGCACTTGTCCCAATTTAAGATGAGATTAGTTTGTTCACAACTCTGCAAAACTCGATCAAGGTTGCTTAAGCAATCATCAAAAGAAGTTCCGTAAACGGAAAAATCATCCATGAAGACCTCCACCATCTTTTCACAAAAGTCAGAGAATATAGCAATCATACATCTTTGAAAGGTAGCAGGTGCATTGCATAAACCAAAAGGCATACGTCTATAAGCATAGGTTCCGAAAGGGCAAGTAAAGGTAGTTTTCTCTTGATCAGATTGTGGCACAAGTATTTGAGAGAAACCAGAATATCCATCTAAGAAACAAAAGTGTGTGTGCTTAGATAGTCTATCTATCATTTGATCAATGAACGGTAGAGTGTAATGATCTTTTCTAGTAGCTTTGTTTAATTTTCTAAAATCAATTTCCATTCTATAGCTAGTGACAATTCTTTGTGGAATGAGTTCATTCTTATCATTGGGAACAACGGTAATACCTCCTTTCTTAGGGACACAATGAACGGGACTTACCCATCTACTATCAGCTATGGGATAGATTATACCTGCTTCCAGAAGCTTTAATATTTCAGTTCTTACCACTTCTTTCATCTTAGGATTCTATCGCCGTTGATGATCAACAACGGGTTTAGCTTCAGGTTCCATATTGATCTTGTGCTGACATAAAGTGGGACGAATGCCCTTAAGATCATCAAGAGTATATCCAATAGCAGCCTGGTGCTTCCTTAGAACTTTTAATAATATTTCTTCTTCAGGTTCTAAAAGGTTAGCACTAATAATAATAGGATATATCTTTTTCTCATCAAGATAAGCATATTTCAAAGTGTCAGGCAATTGTTTCAATTCAAACACAGGATCACCTTTAGGTGGAGGAGGACCTCCAAGAGTTTCAATACGCAAATTGTGTTTCAAGAGAGGTTGTTGTTCAAAGAAAATTTGATCTATTTCATTTCTCTCACGCAAGTGCATATCATTTTCGTGGTCGAGCAAATATTGTTCTAATGGATCAGTAGGAGACACAGAAATAGAAGCAAGACCAATTATTTCATCTTTACTAGATAACTCTTTATCACGAGGTTGTCTACTAAACTTGGAAAAATTAAACTCATGAGACATAATACCGAAACTGACACCGACAGTTTGTTTTTCACAATCTATCTTAGCATTGACAGTACTCAAGAAAGGTCTACCAAAGATAATGGGACAAAAGTCATCTTGTGGGGAACCAAGGACTAGAAAATCAGTAGGATATTTTACTTTCCCACACAAGACTTCAACATCTCTAACAATCCCAAGTGGTGTGATAGTGTCTCTATTAGCAAGTTTAATAGTAACATCAATGTCTTCCATTTCAGCAGGTGCTATTTCATCCATAATTTCTTGGTATAGAGTAAAAGGGATAGCACTCACACTAGCACCTAAATCACATTAACCAAGGTAGCAATGATCTCCTATTTTGACTGAGACAACAGGCAAGCCTTCTATGGGCCTATGTTTATCTTTTTCATCAGGTCTAGCAATTCTAGCAGCTTCATCACAAAAGTAGATAACATGCCCATCAATATTTTCTACCAAGAGATCTTTAACCATAGAAACACTAGGTTCTACTTTAATTTGCTCAGGAGGTTTAGGTGCTCTTATATTACTCTTACGAACCACAGTTGATACCTTAGCATGTTCCTTTATCCTAACAGGGAAAGGTGGTTTTTCAATATAAGCGGTAGGCACAACTGGATCAACATTGTAAAAGATGGTTTCTTCTTTAGCTATGACCGGTTCTTTAATTTCTTCCTTAATAGGGGTATCATATTTAAACCACTTCTCCTTAAGGAGGTCAACGTGAGTAGCAAATGCTTCACAGAAAGAGGCTACTATCTCAGAGTCAAGTCCATATTTAGTGCTAAACTTGTGAAAAGTATCAGTGTTCATAAAAGATTTAACACAATCAAATTCAAGATTTATACCTGACTCATTACCTTCGTCGAGTTCCCAATCTTCATAGTTGCATTTAATTCTTTCTAAGAGATCCCACTTGAATTCAATAGTCTTCATCATATAAGAACCAGCACAAGAAGTATCGAGCATGGATTGATCATTATGAGAAAGCCGAGCATAAAAGTTCTAAATGATAACTTCCCTTGGAATGTCCTGACTGGGGCATGAATATAACATTGACTTTAGCCTCCCCCAAGCTAGAGCGATACTTTCTCCTTCATGAGGCCAGAAATTATATATATAATTCCAATCACGATGAACTAGATGCATGGGATAAAACTTTTAATGGAATTATAATTGCAAACGATTCCAGTTCCACGATCCAAGATCATCACATAGCCTATACCATGTCAATGCTTTTCCCTCCAAAGATAAAGGGAAAACCTTCTTCTTAACTTCATCTCCGGGTAAACTTGCAAGCTTAAATAATCCACAAATTTCGTTCACATATAAAAGATGCATATCAGGATGTTCAGTTCCGTCTCCTGCATAAGGTTTTGCAAGAAGTTGTTCTAGCATACCCGAAGGAATTTCATAAGTAACATTTTCAGTAGGTGCTATAGGTTGAGGGGTAACTAATTGTGGTTCTGGTCGACACTACGGGAAACAGCTAGTTTGCCGTCTGGTAGGTACAGACGGCAAAGCATGATATCCTGACGGCAAAGCGTTTGCCGACAGTCAGCTGACGGCAAACATAGACGGCGAAGACGAAATCGGCAAAGGCATACTTTGCCGTCTGCTTTTTATCTGGATGACGGAAAATGTTTTGCCGTCAGTAAGACGATTGTGCCGTCAGCAGGAACCACACGACGGCAAAAAAAACCACTAACAGAACTTCGGAGATGACGGATGGCCTCAAGTGCTTTGCCGTCAGGCGATAAGGTTACAGACGGCAAAAGTCCTCCGTTTTGCCGTCATCCCAAGAAGTACAAGACGGCAAAAGTCCTTCGCTTTGCCGTCAGCCTCAACCAACAGCAGACGGCAAAATGCCCAGAATGCTTTGCCGTCAGTCTTGAACTAGACCAGACGGCAAAACTCCTATTCTTTGCCGTCAGTGCACTGATTTGCAGACGGCAAAACTGTACACCTGTGCCGTCTGCTGTTGTAAAGCCCAGACGACAACATTGTAGGTTACATGCCCAAAATTTAAAAACAAGAAATTCAACAGTTTTAATATACAATATAATAGCTCCTGATCCATACCAAAGATCCACAGACCAGAACAATAACAAGGCAATACACAATGAACAATGATCCATATATATAGCATAGTTCCATCCATAGCATAGTTCCATACACATAACTAAGTTCCATGCAAATATAATACACAATGAACAAAGATGGCATCACTACGTAAGTTTGGAACTACAACAAATGTCTTCATGTCCAGATCGTAGTCCAAAGAGCGTCCAGGTGGCACCTACAAGATGGAATAGTGTCTGTCACATTTTGGCACAACAACAAAATAACGTAAGTACACATCAGATGCTTCTTGACAGGATTCAGATAAGAGTAAAAACATCAAGAAACACACAGTGACATGTCTTGTGATGCATATATAAACTAGGGATTGGGCTGAGCCATGGTCCTGAAATTCCTCTCATAGCTGAGCCATGGTCCTGAACTAGGGATTGGGATTGGATTCAGATAAAAGAAATATTGCAGTTTAAGATACCATGGTATCTCTCATAATATGGTTTTTTTGTGGTATCTAAACCTGACAATTCCTTTTTCAATTTGGATAATATATTGTTTATGCTAACAAAGAATCAAAAACAAAATACACGGGCTGTGTTGTAACAACAATCGGATTATTATATTACCATACATTATTTGTGATATGTACTAGGTCGCAAATAGCATTAAAATTCTGAAGGCCATATACTGTTTATGCTAACAAAGAATCAAAAACAAAATACACGGGTTGTTTTCTAACAACAATCAAATTATTATATTACCATACATTATTTGTGATATGTACTAGGTCGCAAATAGCATTAAAATTCTGAAGGTCACTAGATACGGTTGCATCAAGATCAATCACATAAGGTTTGTATTACGCCTTTGTTAGTCTCTACTTATAAGTTTTGGAGAACTAACCGTACTCGATCTCAAAGATTTGGAGAACCACCAAGGTTATTGCCGCTTGGGCCTGGTGCATGTGAAGATCCATCAGTATTTGAACCATGACCTGATTGATGAGGCACCTGCATAGCGGGCATACCATTCTGGGTACAATAAGCCTGCAAATTAAGTTTGAGGAGTGAAGATTAAGTACTGGTAGTAAAAGACTACATGTACGTGCTTGGCTATTAAGGAACTAACCGCAAACATTGCAAAGCATTGACTACTTTGTGCTAACAACGCCAGTTCCGTCTTCTCATCAGCCAGTCGCCTCTCCTCCGCCAACCTCGCATCAGCCAGTCGCCTCTCCTCCAACAACCTCGTCTCAGACAGTCGCCTCTCCTCCGCCAACCTCGCCTGCAACCTCTCCTCCGCCAGTCGCCTCTCCTCCGCCTGCAGTCACCTCTCCTCCGCCAGTCGGGCCTACATAATATGGCATTGTAATTGCATCTTCAAATCCAACACTAAGTAAGAATTAAAAAAACATATATAGAAGGACTTGTATAGAATACCTCCATCACAACCATAGCTGGAGTCGAGCGTTGACATGTAGAAGATCTTGAGATACCTAACCGAGCTTTGTATTCAGGGAGAGAGCGACAGGAGGACCTAGGAAACATGCCTCCTGCAATCGCTTCCTTGCCATGTTTCCTGCCATCTCCAGAGATCATAACCAACGCGTGGTCAAGGGGCTCCGTTGTCACATCATACTCGGGACCTTTCAACTCTTTTGCCTTCCCTTTAAATTTCTCCATCCGATCATAGGCGGTCATGCTGGTGTACGCGGTCGGTGGGTCATTCTCATCGTAAGGCGTGGGTGATCTGAACGGTCCCTTGTGCGCCAAAGCATACGAGAGGAAAAGGTTTGGCACCGGAGCACTATGGTGAGATGCCTGCAACCAAAGCAACATGATTAAGATTTCATCACAATGATTGGCAACATGTATGACAAGAAAAAGCTTATGAAGAACAAACCTATGGGAAGAAAGACATACCCAACGCTCCCCGAACTCCATAAAATTCTAATTGATTTTTAAAGGCAAGCGTGATTAGCTGGAACTTGCTAATTGTGATTGTTAAATAAAACTCCATAAAGGGTGCAAGTCACAACAATGACAAGAATGCTAATTGATTTTTTTTAAACTAAAGATAGTTTTCTGCAATTATTTCAGTGACTGTGTGAATAACTGGCGGGAGGCTAACTTAAAACAGAAGATTAGATCACTTGGACTGATGAACTGAAAAAACAGTGGTTGCTGGAGGAATATGTGGCGAACGTACACAGGGCCCAAGCATGGGTTGATTTCTTATCAGTATCGTGGGAGAAGACAACCACTTTATTTGCATGATCTTCTCAAAAAATATTTTTTTGCATGATTCAGGGGCCAAAATAGTTAGCACATTTGGCTCTGGTTTGTGCAAGATTCAATTAGAAGCCTCCCATCATGTTTTTGTGCAAGTGGTTTGGTAGAATCACATAGATAATGTATCGATAATTCCTTAGGAGGAACTTTATGCTTTGAGAAAAAAAATGGATGAACTTTATGCCCTGAATCCAAACATACACGAACCCATCCATCCATGAATCCGCCACTGCATCCATACATACATGAATCCATCCATCCACTGCATCCATACATCCATGCACTACATCCATACATCTAGCTAGCTAGAGTAGAGGGGGACGAGGGGGAAAGGGTGCTCACCGGGGGGGCAGATGGAGAGGAGGAGGAGGGGGAAAGGGTGCTCACCGGGGGGGAGGACAGAGGAGGGCAGAGGAGGAGGAGGTGCCCGGCGGCGCAGCCCTGCAGCGGCGGAGCTGGTGTCCGGCAACGGTGCGGCCGGCTGCGACGGCGCTAGGGCACGGCGGCCATTGGAGGGGACTGCACTAGGGGTTGGGGGCATGGTGTAGGAGGGGACGGCGGCGCTGGAGACCGGCGGCGGCGCTGAGAACCCTAAGCGGGATGGTGGTGTAGGTCGATGTGGAGTGTGGGAGGCAGCGTTCGTTTTTTTTTTGCGCGAGCGTTAAGGCTGGGCTCTTTGCACTGGGCTGGGCACACGGCAAAAAAATTTTTGTGCGGGGCATTAAGGTTGGGCTCTTTGCCATCTTGACTGTGGGCTGGGTAGATGGCAAAAAAAATAATCATGCGCGCTTCCACCCGGGGCTGGGAGCTTTGCCGTCTGGCGGTGAGCTGGGCAGACGGCAAAATACGAGAGCCGTTACTTACCGTCCGAGTGGACACGTGTCCAGGCTTTGCCGTTAGGCATAAAAATAATTGACGGCAAACCCTATTTTTACCGTCCTGGGTTCTTTGCCGTCATCCGTTTTCTCTGTTTGCCGTCAGCCATACTAACAACAGACGGCAAACCCTAATTTTACCGTCAAGTTTTTTTTGCCGTCTTCCGATGACGGCAAATCGCCTCTTTGCCGTCTGCCCGATGAAATGCAGACGGCAAATCAGCCTCCTGACGGCAAATCAGCTGTTTCCCATAGTGCGACGTGAAGATACCCCGAACAAACCCCTCAAAGGATTGTTCTCCATAGTAGCAAGTAGAAATAAATTTCAGCACGTAGTATAAGTTTTTCCTTACCGATTTCCACTTACCAAGAGCGCTTCACTCCCCGGCAACGGTGCCAGAAAAGAGTCTTGATGACCCACAAGTATAGGGGATCAATCCTAGTCCTTTTGATAAGTAAGAGTGTCGAACCCAACGAGGAGCAGAAGGAAATGACAAGCGGTTTTCAGCAAGGTAATTTCTGCAAGCACTGAAATTGTATGTAACAGATAGTTTGATAGCAAGATAATTGATAGCGAGCAAGTAACGGTAATGGTAAACAAGGTGCAGCAAGGTAGCCCAATCCTTTTGAGGCAAAGGACAGGCCAGAACAATCACTAGTAATAGGCAAAGTGTTCTTGAGGGTACATGGGAATTCCGTCTAGTCACTTTTATCATGTTGATTTGATTCGTGTTCGCTACTTTGATAATTTGATATGTGGGTGGACCGGTGCTAAGGTGCTGTTCTTACTTGAACTAACAACCTACTTATGATTAACCCCCTCGCAAGCATCCGCAACTACGAGAAAAGTATTAAGACAAAGTCTAACCATAGCATTAAACATGTGGATCCAAATCAGCCCCTTACGAAGTAGCGCATAAACTAGGGTTTAAGCTTCAGTCACTCTAGCAACCCATCATCTAATAAATACTCCACAATGCCTTCCCTTAGGCCCATGAATGGTGAAGTGTCATGTAGTCGACGTTCACATGGCACCACTAAGGGAATCACAACATACATATCATCAAAATATCGAACACATATCAAATTCACATGATTACTCACAACATGACTTCTCCTGTGACCTCAAGAACAAAGGTAACTACTCACAAATAATAATCATGCTCAAGATCAGAGGAGTATTGAATAGCATAATGGATCTGAACATATAATCTTCCACCAAATAAACCATATAGTAATCAACTACGCAAGGTAATCAACACTACAAGTCACCCACAGGTACCAATCTGAGGTTCCGGTACAAAGATTGAACACAAGAAATGAACTAGGGTTTGAGAGGAGATGGTGCTATTGAAGATGTTGATGAAGATTGGCCTCACAAAGATGCGAGGGGTGTTGGTGATGACGATAGCTTTGATTTCCCCCTCCGGGAGGGATGTTCCCCCGGCGGAATCGCTCCGCCGGAGGGCAAAAGTGCTCCTTCCCAAGTTCCGCCTCGAGGTGGCGGCGCTTCGTCCCGAAAGCCCTCCTCTTATTTTTTCTAGGTCAAGAGTGACCTTATACCAGAAGATGGGCACCGGAGTTGGGCCAGGCTGAGCACAACCCGTCAGAGCGTGCCCAGGGGGCCTGGCACGCCCTGGTGGGTTGTGCCCACCTAGTAGGCCCCCTCCGGTGGTTTTTTAGCTCCAGTATTTTTTATTAAATGCAAAAATAATCTCCGTAAAATTTCAGCTTCATTGGAGTTGTGCAGAATAGGTATCTCTGACGTGCTTTTCTTGGGTCCAGAATTCCAGCTGCCGGTATTCTCCCTCCTTGTGTAAACCTTGCATATTATGAGAGAAAAGGCATTAGAATCACTCCCAAAGCATTATTATTCAACAAAACAAAGTAAATAACAGTAGGAAATCATGATGCAAAATGGACGGATCAGTTTTGCACCGAATACATGAAACTTAGACCTATAGGTGTGCCCCTCTTTCGCCATGAGGGAAGGCTGGCTGGTAAGTCGGTCCTTGCTGGCTCGCAGTTTCGTGCAGCTAGAGATATGGCCGATCAAGCCCATTTGACGGTACTGCTTAACAGCCCGATACTCGATGCTCATGCTGCAGAACTGATACGTCCATTTTGCATCATGCTTTTATATTGATATTTATTGCATTATGGGCTGTTATTACACATTATGGTACAATACTTATGCCTTTTCTCTCTTATTTTACAAGGTTTACATGAAGAGGGAGAATGCCGGCAGCTGGAATTCTGGACTGGAAAAGGAGCAAATATGAGAGACCTATTCTGCACAACTCCAAAAGTCCTGAAAAGTTACGGAGAATTATTTTTGAATATATAAAAAATATTGGGCGAAAGAAATACCAGAGGGGACCCACCAGGAGGCTACAAGCCTGGGGGTGCGCCCTACCCCCCAGGGCGCGCCCCTGTGGCTTGTGGGCCCCCTGGCAGCCCTTCGGTGCCCATCTTCTACTATATGGAGGGTTTTGACCTGGAAAAAAATCATAAGAGAGCTTTCGGAACGAAGCGCCGCCGTCTCGAGGCGGAACCTGGGCAGAAGCAATCTAGGGCTCCGGTGGAGCTGTTCTGCCGGGGAAACTTCCCTCCCGGAGGGGGAAATCGAAGCCATCGTCATCACCAACGATACTCTCATCGAGAGGGGGTCAATCTCCATCAACATCTTCACCAGCACCATCTCCTCTCCAAACCCTAGTTCATCTCTTGTATCAGATCTTGGTCTCAAAACCTCAGATTGGTACCTGCGGGTTGCTAGTAGTGTTGATTACTCCTTGTAGTTGATGCTAGTTGGTTTACTTGGTGGAAGATCATATGTTCAGATCCTTAATGATAATTAGTTCTCCTCTCATTATGAACATGAATATGCTTTGTGAGTAGTTACGTTTGTTCCTGAGGACATGGGATAAGTCTTGTTATAAGTAATCATGTGAATTTGATATTCGTTCGATATTTTGATGAGATGTATGTTGTCTTTCCTCTAGTGGTGTTGTGTGAACGTCGACTACATGACACTTCACCATTATTTGGGCCTAGGGGAAGGCATTGGGAAGTAATAAGTAGATGATGGGTTGCTAGAGTGACAGAAGCTTAAACCCTAGTTTAGGCGTTGCTTCGTAAGTGGCTGATTTGGATCCATATGTTTCATGCTATGGTTAGATTTATCTTAATTCTTCTTTCGTAGTTGTGGATGCTTGCGAGAGAGGTTAATCATAAGTGGGAGGCTTGTCCAAGTAAGGGCAGCACCCAAGCACCGGTCCACCCACATATCAAATTATCAAAGTAACGAACGTGAATCATATGAGCATGATGAAAACTAGCTTGACAGAAATTCCCATGTGTCCTCGGAAGCGCTTTGCTTTATATAAGAGTTTGTCCAGGATTGTCCTTTGCTACAAAAAGGATAGGGCCACCTTGCTGCACCTTTGCTACATTTGTTACTTGCTACCCGTTACCAATTATCTTATCACAAAACTATCTGTTACCGATAATTTCAGTGCTTGCAGAGAATACCTTACTGAAAACTGCTTGTCATTTCCTTCTGCTCCTCGTTGGGTTCGACACTCTTACTTATCGAAAGGACTACGATAGATCCCCTATACTTGTGGGTCATCAAGAACACATGGAGATATGACGAAGCAACTTACCCAATGTGCTGTCACCAGCTGCCGAGACAAATGCACACAATAGGGACTATATAAGATGTTTGAAGGATCGTTTGACAAACGGACCCCAAGATGACCTTGCAACGTGGTTGGCACAAAAGCCATCAACGACGATTATGAAGTACCAAGCGTACGACATAAATGGCAACACGTTCTACACTGAGGAACGTGATGCTAAGACCTCGTATCAGAACAGCTCTGTTCGAATAGATTGCCTAACTGTAGAGGAAGATGATAAACAGGTGTACTATGGAACCATTGAAGAGATTTGGGAGCTTGACTATGTGCAAATGAAGGTGGCATTATTCAAGTGCAGATGGGTCCCTCTTAGTAGCGTAAAGGTTGATGCTTACAGCAGGAAGACATATGTTGACCGCAGAGTTATGGCATATCACAAGGACCCATTTATTCTTGCCAGCGATGCTACCCTGATTTTCTTTGTGCCAGACCTCTTGCATACACACTGCCATGTAGTGATGTATGGGAAGAGGAGGGTACTAGGCATCGAGAATGTTGGTGATGAGGAGGAGTACAATCAATATGATGAGTTGCCACCTGAGGGGCCACGCGACTTAAAAGAGGAGAAGCGTAAAATCATCAGAAATCCTAAGTTCATTAGGGGTCAACCTAATAATCGCGATCACCCCATGTACATGGGAATTGATTCAAAAAACTAGTCATTATGTCTACTGTACTGAATTGTTGCATGTACTGAATTGTGAGGGATGTGTACAGATTTCGTTCTGTTATAAGTTTCGCATGTACTGTATTGCGAGGTATGCACGGCCTTATGTTGATCTAGTTTCGCATGTACTATATATAGCTAGAACGCTCAGTTCATCTGACTCCGGTATGTACGAACTGAACATGTGCAGTTTGGTTTACAAATCGCACACGGTTCGTTCACTAGAACCGTGTGCTTTCTAAACCGCGGCCTATGAAACCTAATGCGCGCAACGTGAGTCCTGCTTTCTGATTGGACAAAACTCAAAGCACGCGGATCGTGCGTCTGCACTGTAGGATTCACCCAGATTGAACGGCGGTCCTTATACCTCTTGTCAACACACTCTGTTGAAGTTGGGATTTGATTTATATGCAATAAATGCCCCGTAAATGATAAAAAATGCTAAAAAATATAGCAGGCGAGCCCAGAAATGCGCCAGAAAATCAAACCTGATGTATAATTATGATTGACTACCGTGGGATAATATTTGGAGGAGAGGCGATGAAGACACCGTCGAT
Source organism: Elymus sibiricus (assembly GCA_039707655.1). NCBI lineage: Eukaryota > Viridiplantae > Streptophyta > Magnoliopsida > Poales > Poaceae > Elymus > Elymus sibiricus. The sequence continues at coordinate 400,098,696 of CM077673.1, read as the reverse complement.
TGGAGTTCCATTTGCCACTTCTTCCCTCAGAACTATGATCCTTCTACTCAGATGCTATGGTTTCCAATTAGCGATCATTGTAGCTTGCGCCAAAAAAATTCCATGGTGTCTCGAGATGACGCCACGATGACACACCGATTTTCATGATTTTCTGAGTCCATCTGCATTTCCTGTAATTAAATTACTGACATTTCGCCAAGATACACATGACTCATTATATCCCTTCTACTACATGTGTGTCCATGCATTCCAAAGCAACTATCCTTTAAAGGGATTGCACACATTTATGGGGAGCAAGTCTAAGTCATGTGTCTCTCAAAGCCTTCATAATATCTATGCATATTTTTATTTGAAGCTTTGATTGTATGTTATCATCAATTACCAAAAAGGGGGAGATTGAAAGCACAACATGCTCCCTTGGTGGTTTTGATAATTCATGACAACATACATTGTCTCTTGGACTAATATTTTTACCTAGTGTATTTCAGATAAAGTCCACAGAGAGGTTGGCAAAAAGGATTGTGGAGAAACCCCAAGATGCAAGGAAATGGATTGGAAAAGCTTCAAGCAAGAGGACTCTACATTTTACTTTGTGAGAAATCACTTTGAGTCCATAGAAAGCCAATACTATCAAAAGGGGGTAAGGTACACTGTTGGTGAACAAAATGCTCATACGTGCAAAAGTGATAGTCACCAAAAACACCCACAAGCTCTTCCACAAAAGTCTGTCCAAAGTCAAATATCCAAAATCGGTGCAACCAACACTTTCCAATCGGTGCCACCGATTCCCATACTCAGACAGACCTAAGCCAAACCCTAACCTTTCGGTGCAACCAATTCTGCTTCGGTGCCACCGAGTTTGGGTTGCCAACTTTCTGTTACCCAATTTCACAAAATTGGTCCGACCGAGTTTGTGGAATCGGCGTCACCGAGATTGGGCAATCTGACCGTTGGTCACCTTATCGGTGCAACCGAGTTTTATATATCAGTCTCACCGAGATTCAAAAGTTACTGCCTTTTGGTCACTTTGGTACCACCGAGATTAACACATCGGTGTCACCGAGTTGGTCATTTTAGGTGTAACGGTTGGATTTTTGGAGATACATATATATACCCCTTCACCACCACCTACTTGAAGAGAAGCAATCAGAACTATTCCATACTTGCCCCATCATATTTTCTGAGAGAGAGCCACCTACTCATGTGTTGAGATCAAGCGATTCCATTCCAACCATATGAATCTTGATCTCTAGCCTCCCCAGCTTGCTTTCCACCAATCCCATCTCTTCCACCAAGCCAAATCTGTGAGAGAGTGATTGTGTGTTGAGGAGTCTATCATCTTGAAGCACAAGAGCAAGGAGGTCATCGTCATTACCGAGCCTATTACCTTTTCGAGGGTGGTGCCTCCTAGATTGGTTAGGTGTCGCTTGGGAGCCTCCTACTTCGTGTTGTGGAGTTGAACCAAGAAGTTTGTAAGGGCAAGGAGATCGCCTACTTCGTGAAGATCTACCCATAGTGAGGCTAGTCCTTCGTGGACGGAAGCCGTTATGGAATAGTCAAGGTTGCTACTTCGTGGACCCTTATGGGTGGAGCCCTTCGTGGACTCTCGCGACCGTTACCCTCCGTGGGTTGAAGACTCCATAAACGTGGACGTACGATAGCACCACCTATCGGAACCACGGGAAAAATCTTCGTGTCCCTCATGCGTTTGATCTCCCTATCTCAACTCTTTACTTCATGTGCAATGTCTTTACTTCCCGCTGCCATACTTGTTGACATGCATGTGTAGGGTTTACTAGACTTGCTATAATTGTTAAAATCTGCCAACCAATTAACTTGGGAAAAGGGTTAGGTTTTAAATTCCTGCTAGTAGTCTATTCACCCCCCCCCCTCTAGACACTCTTCTAGTGATCCCACAATTGGTATCAGAGCTTTGGTCTCCTTTGCTTCGGTTTCATCACCGTGGAGGAAGATGGATGTGTCTAGTATAGGGAGTTTGAGTTGTAGAGTGCCTATTCTTGATGGATAGTACTATAGTCAATGGAAAACTTTGATGCTTGTGCTGTTTAAAGAATTTCAATTGAGGAAATATGTTAAGAGTCCTTATGTACCTCCCATTGATCCTTTACATCCCACACATGAAGAGGAAATTGATATACTATGCAATCTTAGAACTATTAATCTCATTGTTAGAGCATTGCCTAGTAATGTGCTTAATCAAATGAAGAATTTTGAATGTGCTTATACTTTGTGGAATGACTTGGAGAAACGATATCCAAGTTATTCATTGAGTAATCTTGATGAAATTCTTCATAAAACTATTGCCTTCCACAAAATGACACCTAGTAATCCCAAGTTTGATGACTATCTATTTGAGCTTAGAGACCTCATGCGTGCTAAAGAAGATGTCATAACTATTAGCAACTTCATTGTTGAAGCCATTCGAATTCATAAGTTTGAACATTGTCATGATCACAACCCTAATGAATCTCTTGTTCTTTATGACGAGGATTTCCCACTTGATGGTGACAATGTGGAACATGGCTATTATGATGAAGATGAGTTGTTCGACATCGAGTATGAGAAGATCATGAAGAATCTAAGTCTCATGGCAAACTTCAAGGATTACATGTCTGGAGTAAAAGAGTGGATTCTCGATAGCGGATGCACCGATCATATGACCGGAGATAGAGTGATGTTTGAAGAGATCACACCAGACCATGGACCGCGAAGGTACGTAACGTTTGGAGACAACTCCAAGGGTAAGGTACTTGGTCTTGGTAAGGTGGCCATATCTCATGATAGCTCTATTCAAAATGGTATGCTTGTTGAATCTCTTGGCTACAATCTTCTTTCCGTATCTAGACTTGCCGACTTTGGTTTTAATGTGCTATTCACGAAAATAGATTGCCAAGTGTTTCGTCAAGATAATCATAAAATGGTCTTTACCGGTTTCCGTAGAGGTGATCTATACATTGTCGATTTCATTAAGAGATCCAAACCTCGTACTTGTCTTATTGCAAAATCTTCTAAAGGTTGGCTTTGGCATAGAAGACTAGGACATGTTGGCATGCGTAACTTAGACAAGCTTATCAAGGGTGATCATATACTTGGTGTTAAAGATGTTATCTTTGACAAAGATAGACTTTGTAGTGCTTGCCAAGACGGAAAGCAAGTAGGTGGAAGTCATCCCGTTAAGAATATCATGACTACTAGGAGACCACTCGAGTTACTTCACATGGATCTTTTTGGGCCCAATGCTTACAAGAGTCTCGGTGGAAATTCCTATGGTCTAGTTATAGTTGATGATTTTTTCCAGATTTACGTGGGTATTCTTTCTTGATGATAAGTCGCAGGTACAAAAGATCTTCAAGAACTTCGTTCGCAAAGCGCAAAATCAGTTTGATGTGAAGATCAAGAAGGTTCGGAGCGATAACGGATCGGAGTTCAAGAACACCCATGTGGATACCTTTCTTGACGAAGAAGGTGTCTCACATGAGTTCTCGGCTACATACACACCTCAACAAAATGGAGTTGTTGAGAGGAAGAACCGAACTCTTATTGAGATGGCAAGAACGATGCTTGACGAATACAAGACGCCAAGACACTTTTGGGCAGAAGCCGTGGAAACAGCGTGTCATGCCACAAACCGACTTTACTTGCACAAGCTTCTCGGTAAAACGGCATACGAGCTACTCACCGGTAACAAACCCCAAGTTGGATACTTTCGGGTATTCGGCTCAAAGTGCTACATTCTTGATAAGCATCATCGTACTAAATTTGCCCCTAAATCTCATGAAGGATTCCTACTTGGTTATGGATCGAACTCTCACACTTACCGCATCTACAACAACTTCACTCGAAAAGTTGAAGAGACGGTAGATGTGAAGTTTGATGAATCTAATGGTTCGCAAGTCGAACAATTGCCAAATGATGTAGGTGATAAGGACCCTTCGGAAGCTATCCAAGACTTGTCCATCGGCAAAATTCGTCTCATGGAGGTGAAGGAAAGTACTTCATCGACTCAAGTGGAAGCCCCCACTTCATGTCAAGGTGAACCTCAACACGACATGGAGGCATCCACAAGCGGTACACGACAAGATGATGAAGAGGAGGAAGTACATCATGAAGATCCACCACAACCTCCTTCACCACCACCTCAAGGGAATGACACCTTCGACAACAACGAAGATGAAGGAGATTATGATGAAGAAGAAGCTCCACCATCCAACAAGCCAAAGCTACCTCGAGTTCGAGCAAAAGTGACCAAGAACCATCCTCTAAACCAAATCTTTGGTGATATACAAACAGGGAGAATCACTCGCTCTAAAACTCGCCTAGCTAACTTTTGTGAGCATTATTCTTTCATCTCTAGCATTGAACCCTTGAAGGTAGAACAAGCTCTTGAAGACCCGGATTGGGTGAACGCGATGCATGAAGAGCTTCACAACTTCGAAAGGAACGAAGTGTGGACACTCGTGGAGAAGCCCAAGGGTGAGCACAACATCATCGGAACCAAATGGGTGTTTCGGAACAGGCAAGATGAAGACGCTCAAGTCGTACGCAACAAGGCACGTCTCGTAGCCCAAGGATATATGCAAGTCGAAGGTATGGACTACGGTGAGACCTACGCCCCCGTCGCTAGACTTGAAGCTATTCGCATTCTTCTTGCTTATGCTAATCACCATGATATCATGCTTTATCAAATGGACATTAAAAGTGCCTTTTTAAATGGTGAGATTGAAGAAGAAGTCTACGTTAAGCAACCACCTGGATTTGTGAATCCTAAGAAACCTAATCATGTTTACAAGCTTCGTAAAGCACTTTATGGTCTTAAGGAAGCCCCTCGTGCTTGGTACAAATGCTTAACGAAGTTTCTTATTGAAAAAGGATTTGAAATTGGTAAAATTGACGCAACCTTATTCACTAAGAGAGTCAATGGTGAATTATTTGTGTGCCAAATCTATGTGGATGATATTATCTTTGGATCTACTAACCCACAATTTAGTGAAAGATTTGGAAGGTTGATGTCCGAGAAGTATGAGATGTCCATGATGTGTGAGCTGAAATTCTTTCTTGGCTTACAAATAAAGCAAACGAGAGAAGGAACTTTCATCTCTCCAACCAAGTATACCAAGGACTTGATCAAAAAGTTCAACATGCAAGAGTGCAAAGGTATGAAAACTCCTATGCCTACTAGTGGACACGTTGATCTTACCAAGGAGGACGAACCGGTTGATCAAAAGGTTTATCGATCTATGATTGGTTCATTGCTATATCTATGTGCCTCCCGTCCCGATATTATGCTTAGTGTTTGCATGTGTGCTAGATATCAAGCTACACCTAAAGAGTGTCATCTTTTGGAAGTGAAACGTATTGTGAGATATTTGATACAAACACCAAACTTTGGCATTTGGTATCCCAAGGGATCTTCCTTTAACCTTGTTGGCTATTCTGACTCGGACTATGCCGGTGACAAGGTTGATAGAAAATCCACCTCGGGTACTTGTCAATTTTTGGGTAGGTCTCTTGTATCTTGGTCCTCCAAGAAACAAAACTCGGTATCTCTATCTACTGCCGAAGCTGAGTATATTGCTGCCGGATCGTGTTGTGCACAATTACTATGGATGACACAAACGCTTAAGGATTATGGAATTCATGTTAAAAATGTTCCATTACTTTGTGACAATGAAATTGCTATTAAAATTGGTCATAATCCTGTACAACATTCTCGAAATAAGCATATTCAAGTTAGACATCATTTCATTCGTGATCATGTTGCCAAAGGAGATATTAATCTTAAGCATGTCCGTACTAACAAGCAATTATTCGATATCTTTACTAAGACACTTGATGAGAAAACGTTTTGTTACTTGAGGAGTGAGTTGAACATCATTGATGCTTCAAACTTGAGCTAGACTCACTTGATTGCATGCAAGGGCATGAGCTTACTTGATACTTCCATGGTACTCTTGATATATTATCTTATACCTTGGAATTCTATGCTCCCTTGTATTGCATCTAACCTTTTGTAGGTACTTGGAAGAACTTCATTCCACAAGATTGCCATCAACTCCAATCATAAGCTATCTTGTCATGACCAAGTATCCACAACCCCTTTTTACGATGGAAGGAAGAAGACAACAGAACATATCCTTGACACACATTTATATTTCTCAATTGGTATCATGTCAAAGGGATATATATTGTTCTTCCTTGCTTGACTAACCTATGTAGGTGACAAGTGTACTAAAACGAGAAGGATTGCTCCCAACTTCATCAACCTCGAGCATCCTCATCAAGTTCACCTACAAGCCACGTCATTAACATCACTCAAAGGTATGTACTCATATCCTTGAAAAGGCTTTACTCCAAGACATGAGCTAAAGCAACTCAAGTGATATGAAGACATTAAAATGCTTAATCGAAAAATGGTAACCCCATTTTGAGCTTAACGTTGATTATGACCTATGATCAAGTATTCTTGCTTGGCTCCTATGTCAATATACTCTAATATAGGTGACCTAGTCACCGCCCATCATCTAGTTAAGTATTTTGAATGGTTCATTCTCAGATTTGCAAGATTTATTGGAACCACTCAAATCTTTTCTAGTTGATATCTTTTTGTAAAATCTTTTGCATTTCCTTTGAAATTTTCTTTTTACACTTTGTTACAAGTTTTTCAAACAGTGCCATGTTTTTGTTTTAGCCTCGGAGCCGCTGATACAAATATCTCGGTTCTACCGAATTAGCAGATGAGCTGTAAAACAACATCTTGGTACCATCGGAATGTTTGTATCGGAGTCACCGATATGATTTCTTCTCTAAATCTGTGTTTCTTTAATGATGTTTCAAGTAATGTCTTTGTTTCTTCAATGATCCCTTATTTAAAAAAAACTTAGGGGGAGAAACTTTATTCAAGGATCATTAACTCAAAGGAGGAGAAGTCCTACAAGCCATCAGCTCAGCCAAAGGGAGAGAAATTATTTTCAATGATTCCCTCAATTTTCATTTCTATGATCCCTACATTCAATATGTTTATCAATGTCCCTTGTTCTCAAGGATCCCTTCTTATCAATGATCCCTGTATCTGACCCTATGTATGACCTTTTTGGAAATTAATGCCAAAGGGGGAGAAATACCAAAGCTTCAATGCTAAAGGGGGAGATACATGCTTATGCAAAGGGGGAGATATAATCAAGGGGGAGAGGAGAATATCAAAGTTTATACTTATTTAGACAAGGTGAGAATACCAAAGTAGGGGGAGAAAAATATGTTTGAAAAAAAATATGATTATTTCATTTGACTACTCATCTTAGATTTTTTTTCACCCTATCCAATCCCAATATCTACATGCTGAGATTCAGGGGGAGAGGATGATCTACTACTTTCATTTCTAAGGGGAGAAAGCTCTAAATGATTTTGGAGACATATCAATCTTAAGGAATACTATCTTCCATATGTTCTCCATATCTTGGTACTTTTGAGTTCTATTATCTTGTTGATTAGTAGAATACTCTTGTGTTCCCTAACACTGTTTTCTCAAGTGTGTTTCTACTACAAGAATGCTCAATAACTCAAGGTAAGTATATGCATCATATCTTTGATCAAGATGATCTCTTGCTTCTTGCACATATTGTTTGCAAGAGTGAAGTCTTGAACAAGGATACATCTCATTTATATATATTTGATGCATATAGCCAAGATACACATGACTCATTATATCCCTTCTACTACATGTGTGTCCATGCATTCCAAAGCAACTATCCTTTAAAGGGATTGCACACATTTATGGGGAGCAAGTCTAAGTCATGTGTCTCTCAAAGCCTTCATAATATCTATGCATATTTTTATTTGAAGCTTTGATTGTATGTTGTCATCAATTACCAAAAAGGGGGAGATTGAAAGCACAACATGCTCCCTTGGTGGTTTTGATAATTCATGACAACATACATTGTCTCTTGGACTAATATGTTTACCTAGTGTATTTCAGATAAAGTCCACAGAGAGGGTTGGCAAAAAGGATTGTGGAGAAACCCCAAGATGCAAGGAAATGGATTGGCAAAGCTTCAAGCAAGAGGACTCTACATTTTACTTTGTGAGAAATCACTTTGAGTCCATAGGAAAGCCAATACTATCAAAAGGGGGTAAGGTACTATTGGTGAACAAAATGCTCATACGTGCACAAGTGATAGTCACCAAAAACACCCACAAGCTCTTCCACAAAAGTCTGTCCAAAGTCAAATATCCAAAATCGGTGCAACCAACACTTTCCACTCGGTGCCACCGATTCCCATACTCAGACAGACCTAAGCCAAACCCTAACCTTTCGGTGCAACCGATTCTACTTCGGTGCCACCGAGTTTGGGTTGCCAACTTTCTGTTACCCAATTTCACAAAATCGGTCCGACCGAGTTTGTGGAATTGGCGTCACAAAGATTGGGCAATCTAACCGTTGGTCACCTTATCGGTGCAACCGAGTTTTATATATCGGTCTCACCGAGATTCAAAAGTTACTGCCTTTTGGTCACTTCGGTACCACCGAGATTAACACATCGGTGTCACCGAGTTGGTCATTTTAGGTGTAACGGTTGGTATTTTGGAGATGCCTATATATACCCCTTCACCACCACCTACTTAAAGAGAAGCACTCAGAACTATTCCATACTTGCCCCATCATATTTTCTGAGAGAGAGGCACCTACTCATGTGTTGAGATCAAGCCATTCCATTCCAGCCATATGAATCTTGATCTCTAGCCTCCCCAAGTTGCTTTCCACCAATCCCATCTCTTCCACCAAGCCAAATCTGTGAGAGAGTGATTGTGTGTTGAGGAGTCTATCATCTTGAAGCACAAGAGCAAGGAGTTCATCATCATTACCGAGCCTATTACCTTTTGGAGGGTGCTGCCTCCTAGATTGGTTAGGTGTCGCTTGGGAGCCTCCTACTTCGTGTTGTGGAGTTGAACCAAGAAGTTTGTAAGGGCAAGGAGATCGCCTACTTCATGAAGATCTACCCATAGTAAGGCTAGTCCTTCGTGGACAGAAGCCGTTATGGAATAGTCAAGGTTGCTACTTCGTGGACCCTTATGGGTGGAGCCCTTCGTGGACTCTCGCGACCGTTACCCTCCGTGGGTTGAAGACTCCATAAACGTGGACGTACGATAGCACCACCTATCGGAACCACGGGAAAAATCTGCTTGTCCCTCATGCGTTTGATCTCCCTATCTCAACTCTTTACTTCATGTGCAATGTCTTTACTTTCTGCTGCCATACTTGTTGACATGCATGTGTAGGGTTTACTAGACTTGCTATAATTGTTAAAATCTGCCAACCAATTAACTTGGGAAAAGGTTAGGTTTTAAATTCCTACTAGTAGTCTATTCACCCCCCCCCCTATAGACACTGTTCTAGTGATCCCACAACAAGCCCCATGTTGGTGGTAAAATTTTTGCAAATTAGCAAACAAGTCATGAAATTGCGACCGGAAAAGAATACAGGGGCTAATAGTTGATTGTCTGCAGATGAAAATAATTCGAGGCGAAATGATGAAGTCCAAAATTCATTTGAAATGAAGATATGACTGTTCTGCATGGACAAACCGCACATGGTTCGTTCACTAGAACCGTGTGCTTTCTAAGCCGCGGCCTATGAAACCTAATGCGCTGAACGTGAGTCCTGCTTTCTGATTGGACAAAACCCAAACCACGCAGATCATGCGTCTGCACCGTAGGATTCACCCAGATCGAATTGCGGTCCTTATACCTCTCGTCAACACACGCTGTTGAAGTTCGGATTTGATTTATATGCAATAAATCCCCCGTAAATGATAAAAAATGATGAAAAATATAGCAAGCGAGCCCAGAAATGCGCCAGAAAATCAATATTAGGGTACAACGATAGCTGCGTACCGTGGGAAAAATTTCGAGACAAAACGATGAGGTCACGTCTACATTTCAAAGTTTTCAGGTTTTCATTTCGAACAGGTTTGTGCTGCTTGTGCACACGGGTTAGTATATGAAACCGTTTGCAATGTTTTTTCCGCGGGGCGCACGGCGATCTTTTTTCACCCTTTTCACCGAAGCCGCCAACATGCCCCCCCTCCCCCCCCCCCAAACCCGTGCCCTCCCCTGTTTCGCTCATCTGTCCGCGTATTCTACCCAAAGTCCATCGACAGCTACCTCCCTCCCCCTCCCGTCCCCCAGATCCACACCGGAACCCTTTTTGGCGCCGTCGTGCTCAAGCCAGCCGTGTACCCGCTTCCCGGCGTCAACCCTACCCTTCACTGCCGTTCCGAACACGTGGCTGCGCATGCCTCGCCGTCTTCATTTGCTCGCCAGCCGCCGTCGAGCATATCGATCATGTACCCTCGCCTCTCCTGCCGGATTTGCAAAAAAAACGGTCAGTTGCTGCCCTTCATCGCGATGAGGTCTATTATCTTGCAATCCCTTTTCCTATTTGGTTTGGTTTGTCCCCAAAATGATTATAAAATAATGGAGAGCGTATTTATGTTCATCATCTACCTTCTAACATATATGATGTATTTGTTCCAATTAGTTATTGTTGAATTACATATCATGTGCGCACGAGTCACACTAAAAGAACAGATTAGCCGTACATTTCCAAATGATCACATGCCATGTTTAGACAGCTAGCTTCCAAGCTGTTACATTTTTTTATGTTTATCCCCCTTTTCTGAATTTCGCATATGTACTCTGTAGATGTCTATTAGCAGCGACGACAGTCATACGTCTGGCGATGTATCTTCATCTGAGTCCGAAGCCAACATGTCTACAACAGATGATCGTGTACCAAGAAATGATGAACGGGATAGAGCTGCCACAATCACCCATCCGGTCAAGAGCCAGAAGAGCGCTCCAAGAAAGCCCACACACCAGCCTAAAGGTGTATACGAAGTAACTGGCATCGATTTGAAGTCTTGGGCTCCAACTAAACCTGATAAAGCACGCACGAGGTTTAGGAGTGTGTGTGGATTTGTTGGCAGGGCAAGGCTCAACATTAATCTGCCGGGGTTTCGGAAGGCTGGTACAGAAACACGACAGAGGATAGTCCGTGAGATCATGGCGCACTTCAACGTTCCTGAGGAGTGGAGAGAGCAGGTGGAACACGCTGCACTGAAGAAGGCCAGGGATGCTTTGAGAAATTGGAAGCATGTGTTGTACAAGAAGTTCTCGAGTCAAGGCAAGGACTCAATCCCCTCGTACCCCCAAATTACAGAGGAAGATTGGACAGAATTCAAAAGGGTCAGGGCCAGTGAAGAGTTTATTAATAATAGTGCCATGCAATAGGAACTTCAGAAGAAGAACACACACACCCACCGTATGGGTGTGGCAGGATACTACAGCATGAAACCGATATGGGAGCAGGAGGACAAAGAAGTAGTAGCTGCGGGTGGCAAACTGGCCTTTAGTGAAATTAGGGTCACTCGCGCTAGGGACTGCTTGCGGGCACGTGCAAAGAGGCATGGAGACGGTTCTTATTACTTTGAAAACTCAGCAGACCAAGAACTGTATGATGTGATGGCAAAGGCTTCCAAAAACACTGGAAGGTTGTACAAGAACTCAGGGCCATGTGACATTCTGTCCGAGGCTCTGACTACCAAAGAGCCCCCTGGCCGTGCTAGGGGTATTGGGGTCAATGTCCCACACAAGAGGGCTTTCTCACTAAGCAAAGAAGAGAGGCTCAGCATGAAAAAAACTAGGAGTGATTATAAGCAGAGAGACTTGCGCGAAAAGATTAAGAGTGACATGTATCCTGTAGTTCGAAAGGAAGTTCAGGGGTCATATATGCAGGAGAAGACACAAATGCTGAGAGATAGCCAGGAGACGCAAGGGTATGTCAGCATGGATGATGCCACTTATTGTATGGCAACACCGCACAAGAGTAGTTGTGCATCAGCTGACCCCAGCGACAATGATGCTGCAGCTGGACATGATGGTGCTATATCTGATCTATATGGACAGGGGGAGAGAGTGAGGGCCATGCTTAGACATTATGAAGGTACTTTAAAATGTGCAACAACGTGGGTTTACAACCCTGACTTTGACGGGGGTCCCATGTTGGACAATCTGCCATTGAAGCCGGGTTGTGTGAAGTGCTACGTGACTGAAATAAAGCCAGGATTCGGTGATTTTGCCCTGAAAAATGTCCTTGCGGACCCTGATGAGCAGAGGACCTTGGAAGAAACACGGTTAAATCATATCCAGTGGCCACGGGAAGAAATATACTTCCTGGATGAGACCCCTCCAGCCCCCCCCCCAAAAGCAACCAATGTCGCCCTCGAACCGGTGACTCTCATCTCGCCACAGCAGATCTTGTGTGATTCCCCCTATGAACATACTCTTCGGAATCAGATGCCCGAGGCATCAACCTGTGATCAGCCCTAGCGACTTCCTGCCATAGAGGCCAGGTCATCGTCCCGTCCTGAGCATCCTGTGGCAAGGCCTACAACTGCTGAAGACGTATCATCGGTTCAGATGCCGACCACTAAAGCAAAAAGCGCAGACACATTGGCACTGCATGCTCACCAGATAAACCCGACCGAACCGCGTGCTAATGAGTCTGAATGTCTGGAACCACCTGGTAAGAAAGCCAAAATTCCGGGACCGCCTGCTAAGCACTCCGAAAGTCAGGAACCACCTGCTCATAAGTCGAGTGGTTCGCAGCCGCCTGATAAGCATACCGATGTGTCGGCACTGTCTGCTCAGCAAACCAACACGTTGTCACAGCCGCATGAACACACCGACACGTTGGCACCAGCTGCTCAGAAGCCCAGAATAGCTTCAATGGCTGGTCAGCTGTCCGTCGACTCTGGCACTACAGCTCAGCAGTCCGTCACAGCGGCATCATCTGTTCAGCAGTCCATCATACCTTCATACGCTTCTCAGCAGCATGTCGTTGATGAAACCAGACGTCAAACAAGAAGTGCTTCAGCCAAGAAGACAGAAGCGGGCACGGTTGCACACGGGAAGTTGGGCCTCCAAAGAGCGAGGAGGGATGGGACCAAGAGCCTCCTTCTACAAACAATCATCGACCGCACCCAAATTAACAATAAGGTTTTCGAAGGGCTGGGTAATCCCGGTTCTGACCACATGTCTGAAGCAGACCTTCAAAAGCAACTATCTAGTATGGAAGTAGACACATTTCAGAAACACAAGTACAAACATGGCCATTCATTCCTTGTTGGCGATTTCTAGGACGAGTGCAGTTCTAGTGCTCGCAAGTTACATAAATATTGCATGGACAGAATGTCGGAAGGAGAAGATACTAACATTGTGGAATTGCACTACGACCAATGGCATTTCTCTCACGTTCCAGGTACCATCAGTGTGCAATTCGAGGACTTTCATCTCTTCTTCAACTTCGATGAGCTTGCTGCCACTCTTGTCAAATGCTTGATGTTGTAAGTACTTCACAAACTCTGATCATCATCTCCATACAAGGCTGTAAATGACAAAAAAGCTAAATGTATTGTATTCCTCTCAGGGGATTGACGACGCAGAGAACAACAAAGGTGCATGCGTATTTCATAGATCTTGATTTAGCAAACGGCGTTTTGTCACAAGATAATGACTCACGCACGGCTTCCATTGATTATGTCGCCAAGATCTTGTTCGACTTACAGATAGGAGAATTCTTCATGTGGCCATATCATGAACAGTAAGTATAAATATACAACCACGCATAAATTGATCGTCTTTCAGTTTTAGACATAGTTCATACGTTCATGGTTTTCTTAAACTATAGAGGTCACTGGATCTTGGTGGTCATTGTTCCAAAACGCAACACAATTTACTACATGGATTCCCTCAGAGAGTCAAATGCGCCTCAGGATCTGAGTCATCTTCAGGATTTCATGGATAGATATTGAATTCTTTGATGTTAATGCGTTGTGTTCATATCTGCTTCTAGAATTGAGTGTGTGAAAATTCATCTTCATTTCCAGTGTATTGTCAAAGAACATAACTTTAGGAGGGAATCGGTTCGACCGCCAACTACCTCTAGAGCACGTGATCGTTTCTCCGGTAAGACAACGAAATCCGTTATTTTCAGAAAATGCTAGTCAGATGTTCAAGTTTCTAAGTAAACCTCTTTCTATTTCTCTCCATAGAAAAAAGAAGAAACAACTTACACCGGTTAGGTTGTTCCTAAACGGGCAAATACATGACTAATAATGTACAAAAAATTTCAGTGTCCTCAGCAACAACAAGGTACCAGCCTATGTGGATACTACGTTTGTGCACACATGATGAACCTATGCGGACATGCTGAATGTGGTGTCGATGCTGCAGGATAAAACCAGTAAGTCCGCTTCTTAATTACTATCTTCTACTCCACACGTATGTCACATTCTGACCTAAAAGTCATGCAGCTGATCTTGGCACCGATGACTTCTGAACCGCTCGCCGCCGATGAATTGTTGTCTGTTAGGAAATTTATCAGCACCTTCTTTGTGAAACACTATATCAAGCCCTCTAAAGACGTCGAAGATTTCCGGATTCAAATCTCCTAAAAATAAGTACGCATTCATATAGTGTTATCAGCTAAACATATACACATGGATGCATTATTTTCCATGTGATCATGTCTTCGTATTTCGTACACTATGATTATGTACTGGATATGTCGGTTTATGTACCACAATTTAGCTAGCATTTTCTCAATTGCATATTGTCGTGAATTATGATGAATTCTCTGCTTGTGGATACTATTCATTCAATTGCATATTGTGGCAAATTATGATGAATGTTCTTCATGTGGATACTATTTGTCGATTGCATATTGTGGAGAATTTGCTATTTGCAGGGTGAATTAAATGCGATATTTTACAATAACCTGGCAATTTCGCGCACACGGTTCAAGCAACTAAGCGTGTGCAGTCCAGAACAGAAAGCACACGCAACTCATAGCGGAACCGCCTGTGATCCACATGAAAAGCACACGAGATATAATCTAAAATGACGGTGATACATAAAAAATCACAAACGGTTTGCAACACTTGTACATGTGCGTAGGAGCTACTCAATCGTTTGCGATAGCATCGTATCTCACACGTGAGCCAACAGGAAACCGTGCCAGATGCAAAGATGATCCCACGCGTACATTTTTCAGGAAACGTGTCCGATGATGTTATACATGGTACACGGTTCCCAGAGAAATCTCTTGTGCGATGATGAAGATATCACACACAGTGTCTGCAATGGCCCGTGTTGATTAGGTAACATTTCGCAAATGGTCAAAGGTCAAACTCCGTTTGTTTTCCATGAGCAATTAGACGCGTTTCACTCGTCTTGGACGTGTGTGATTGATCCCAAATCCCACACGTAGGCCGAAAAGATTATGTGTGCGATCTGTTCCTGCACCGCACACGATTATATTTGCCGATCGTTTGCGTTCGTTGGCCACCATTGCCGACGGGTTTGCGGTGTCATGTGGGATGGACCCCCCCCCCTATCGCCCACACATGCAAGGCGATGGTTTGGAACTACATCGCGGAAAGGGGTTTAAAACCGTTTGTATAGCACGTCGCTGCACTAGTGATAAGCGGAAGCTCCAACCTCGCATCAAGACGAACCTCGAAATGACATGGAAGCGTCCACATGTAGTACACGACAAGATGAAGAGGAGGAGGATATTCATCGTGATGATCCACCACAACCACCTTCACCACCACCTCAAGGAAACGACACCTTCAACAACGATGAAGATGATGAGGATGAGGAAGCTCCGCCATCCAACAAGCAAAAGCTACCACGAGTTCAAGCAAGAGCGAACAAAAATCATCCCTTAGAGCAAATCTTCGGTGACATTCAAACCGGGAGGATAACTCGCTCTAAAACTTGATTGGCTAACTTTTGTGAGCATTACTCATTCATCTATAGTATTGAGCCTATGAAGGTGGACGAAGCGCTTGAGGACCCCGATTGGGTGAATGCCATGCATGATGATCTACACAACTTCGAGAGGAACGAAGTGTGGACACTAGTGGAGAAGCCCAAGGACGAGCAAAATATTATCGGAACGAAGTGGGTGTTTCGAAACAAGCAAGACGAAGATGACCAAGTGGTACGCAACAAGGCGCGTCTCGTGGCTCAAGGCTACACTCAAGTCGAAGGTATGGACTACGGTGAGATCTATGCCCCCATTGCTAGACTTGAAGCTATCTGCATACTTCTTGCTTATGCAAATCACCATGACATTAATCTTTACCAAATGGATATTAAAAGTGCATTTTTGAATGGTGAAATTGAAGAAGAGGTATATGTTAAACAACACCCTAGTTTTGTGAACCCTAAGAAACCTAATCATGTTTACAAGCCTCGTAAAGCTCTCTATGGTCTTAAGCAAGCCCCACGAGCTTGGTACAAATGCTTAACGAAGTTTATTATTGAAAAGGGTTTTGAAATTGGTAAAATTGACGCAACCTTGTTCACTAAAAGAGTTAATGGTGAATTATTTGTGTGCCAAATTTATGTGGATGATATTATCTTTGGATCTACTAACCCACATTTTAGTGAGAAATTTGGAAGGTTGATGTCCGAGAAGTATGAGATGTCTATGATGTGTGAGCTGAAATTTTTCCTTGGTTTGCAAATCAAGCAAACGAGAGAAGGAACATCATCTATCAAACCAAGTATACGAAGGACTTGATCAATAAGATCAACATGCAAGAGTGTAAAGGTATGAAAACTCCGATGCCTACTAGTGGACATGTTGATCTTACCAAGGAGGACAAACCGGTTGATCAAAAGGTTTATCAATCAATGATCGGTTCATTGCTATACTATGTGCCTCCCGACCCGATATCATGCTTAGTGTGTGCATGTGCGCTCGATATCAAGCCGCTCCTAAAGAGTGTCATCTTAAGGCCGTGAAAAGAATTGTGAGATACTTCATACAAACACCAAACTTTGGCATTTGGTATCCCCAGGGATCTTTCTTTAACCTTGTTAGCTATTCCGACTCGGACTATGCCGGAGATAAGGTTGAGAGAAAATCCACCTCGGGTACATGTCAATTTCTTGGTAGATCTCTTGTGTCTTGGTCATCCAAGAAACAAAACTCGGTATCTTTATCTACCGCCGACGCGGAATACATTATCGCTGGATCATGTTGTGCGCAATAACTATGGATGACTCATACTCTTAAGGATTATGGAATCCATGTGAGACATGTTCCATTGTTGTGTGACAATGAGAGTGCTATTAAGATTGCTCATAATCCCGTGCAACATTCTCGAACTAAACATATTCAAGTTCGTCATCATTTCATTCACGATCATGTTGCCAAAGGGGACATTAATCTCAAACATGTCCGCACCAACAAGCAATTCGCCGATATCTTTACTAAGCCACTTGATGAGAAAGTGTTTTGTCACTTGAGGAGTGACTTAAACATCATTGATGCTTCAAACTTTAGCTAGACTCACTCGGATGCATGCAAGGGCATGAGCTTTCATGACTATTCCTTGATACCTTTGACATACTATCTTATATCTTGGAAATCTATGCTCCCTTGTATTGCATATAACCTTTTGTAGGTACTTGGATGAACTACATTCCACGAGATTGCCAACAACTACAATCATAAGCAATCTTGTCAAAAGCCAAGGATCAACAACCCTATGTTGTGATGGAGGAAGAAGATAACACCAAACATAATCTTGACTTACATATGATGAAAATCTCACTCTTGTCATTTGGATATACTATGTTCTTCCTTGCATGACTAACCCTTGTAGGAGGACATAGCTTCAAAGAAAAGAAGGATTGATCCCAACACAAGATGATCTTCATCAACTTTGAGCATCCACTACAAGCCCTCCTACACATCATGTCATCTACATCACTCCAAGGTATGTGATCATATCCTTGAAGAAGCTTTACTCAAGGTCATGAGCTAAAGCAATTCAAGTGATATGAATACATTAAAATGCTTAAACAAAAAATGGTAACCCCATTTTGAGCTTAACGATGAGTATGACCTATGATCAAGTTTTCTTGCTTGGCTCCTAAGTCAATATACTCTAATATAGGTGACCTAGTAACCGACCATCATCTTGATGTAGTATCTTGTTTGGTTCATCTTATAGTTGCATGCTTTCTTGGAACCACGCAATCTCCATCTTGATGAAAATTCCTTGCAAATATTTTTGAAAATTCCTTGCAAATGTTTTTGAAAAATTCCTTGCAAATCTTTTTGAAAATTCCTTGCAAATCTTTTTCAAAATTCCTTGCAAATCTTTTTGAAAAATTCCTCGCAAATATTTTTGAAAATTCCTTGTAAATCTTTTTGAAAAATTCATTGTAAATTCTTTTATTCTATTGAGACTTTCTGAAAAACTGCTTTTTACAAAATGGAAAATAACAACTCTGCCAAGTTTCAGTTATGCCTTTTGGACCCTCCGACCAAAGTCACCCGGTCTCACCGATTTTACAGAGAAGCTGCACATACACACATCGGTGCCACCGATTCACTTTGCCTTGGAGCCACCGATTTTGCCATCTTTTGTGCTGATTGTCAAACAAAATCTCAAACGTTCAAGGATCCTTTCATTAAAGGGAGAGAACTCTTAAAGTTTTCAGATATCTATAGGGGGAGAAATCTTCTTCAAGGATCCCTATGTCTCAATGCTCTCTATGACCCCTACTCTCAAGGGTCCCTTCCCTCTCAATGATCCCTTTCCTCTGACCCTTTGTGTCACCCTTTTTGGAAATTAATGCCAAAGGGGGAGAAATATTAAAGCTTACACTTGCTGACAAAGGGGGAGAAATCTCAAAAGGGGGAGAAATGTCAAAAGCTTATGCTTACCTATAGGGAGGGAAATGTGAAGACTTATGCCCCAAAGGGAAATATCTATGAAGGGGGAGAACATTTACTAAGGAAAGAGAGAAGACCACATTCTTACTATCATTTTAAGGAGAGAGTGCATATGATCTTGTGTTAGACTTGTCTCACCCTACCTACTCCCAATATCTACATGCTAAGATTCGAGGGGGGGAGAGGAAAATGAACAAATCCATATTGAGGGGAGAAAGTTCTAATTGCTTTTGGAGACATATCAAGTTATATGAACTTTATCTTCTATATGTCTTCCATATCTTGGTATTGTTGAACTCTTTTGCATTTGGATGAGTAGAATACTCTTGTGTTCCTTAACATTGTTTTCTCAAGTTTGTTTCTACTAGTAGAATCTCAAGAACTTCAAGGTAAGCATATGCATCATATCCTTGGTCAAGATGATCTCTTGCTTCTTGCACATATTGTTTACAAGAGTGAAATCTTGAACATGGAAACATCTCATTCATATCTGTTTGATGCATATAGCCAAGGTTCATATGACTTAACATATCCTCCCTACAATGTGTGTGCTCATGCATTCCAAAGAAACTAGTCCTTAAAGGATTGCACACATTTAGGGGGAGCTTGTGTTAGTCATGTGTCTCTTAAAGCTTTCATATATTCTTGCATATCTAAATTTGAAGCTTTGATTGTATGTTGTCATCAATTACCAGAAAGGGGAGATTGAAAGCACATTTTCTCCCTTGGTGGTTTTGATAATTCATGACAACATACACTGTCTCTTGGACTAATAGTTTTACCTAGTTTGTTTCAGATAAAGTCCACAGAGAAGATTGGCCATGGAATGTGTGGAGAATCCCCAAGGAGAGAAGAAGAAGAAATGAAATAGGATTGGCAAAGGCAACAAGCTTGAAGACTCTACATTTTACTTTATGTGAGAAATCACTTTGAGTCCATAGGAAAGCCAATACTATTAAAAGGGGATGAGGTATCCATGATGATCTTGCTGCTCAAGTGCTTAGAGATTAGCCACCAAAAATACACATGAAATTCTCCCACTAATACGCTGTCCAAAACTAAATATCCAAAATCGGTGCCACCAACAATTTCCATTTGGCCCTACCGAGTTTCACTTAGACAGAATCCTAGCCAAAACCCTAGCTTCTCGGTGACACCAACTTTCATCTTCGGTGCAACCGAAAATAGTGACCAACATGCTGGTATCTCTTTTTCAAGAATCGGAATTTCTGAGATTTGGAAATCGGTACTACTGAGTTTGTGTAACTACCTAGGACACCCATATCGGTACCACCGAGATTTATATATCGGCCTCACCGAAAAGCCGAAAGTTGCCACATTTTGTACTAGTTGGTAAAACCGAGTTTTGGACCGGTTTCACCGAGTTTGGCAATAATGTTGTAACGGTTGGATTTTTGGAGATGCATATATATACCCCTCCACCACCTCTCATTCACAGAGGAAGCACTCAGAACATACCTACACTTGCCCTATCCATTTTTCTGAGAGAGAACCACCTACTCATGTGTTGAGATCAAGACATTCCACTCCAACCATATGAATCTTGATTTCTAGCCTCCCCAAGTTGCTTTCCACCCAATCATCCTCTTCTACCAAGCCAAATCTGTGAGAGAGTGATTGTGTGTTGAGGAGACTATCTTCTGAAGCACAAGAGCAAGGACTTCATCATTGTTACCCCATCTATTACCTTTTGGAGGGTGGTGCCTCCTAGATTGGTTAGGTGTCGCCTGGGAGCCTCCCTCTTCGTTTTGTGGAGTTGAACCAAGAAGCTTGTACGGGTAAGGAGATCGCCTACTTCGTGGAGATCTACCCATACTGAGGCTAGTCCTTCGTGGACGGAAGGCGTGATGGAATAGACGAGGTTGCTACTTTGTGGACCCTAACGGGTGGAGCCCTCCGTGGACTCTCGCGACCGCTACCCTCCGTGGGTTGAAGTCTCCATTAACGTGGACGTATGATAGCATCACCAATCAGAACCACGGGAAAAATCTTCGTGTCATCTATTGCGTTTGATCTTCCTATCTCTACTCCTTCTTACATATGCTTGTCTTTACTTTTCGCTGGTATAATTTTTGACTAGCATGTGTGGGGTGCTCTAGACTTGTTAGAATTGCTAAAATCTACCAACCATTAAAATTGGGTAAAGGTTAGGTTTTAATTTGTCAAGTAGTCTATTCACCCCCCCCCCCTCTAGACGTCCCTTCTCAATTCCACAGTTGCAGTGGCAAACCTGTTGGAAACTTATTGCAAGGCGACAGGACAAATGGTTAACAATGATAAATCTTCAATTTTTTCCAGCAAGGGTTGCCCCACTAGTAGAAAACAGGCCATTAGTCCCGGTTGGGAAGGGCCTTTACTCCCGGTTCCCCAACCGGGACTAAAGTATAGAGACTAAAGGGTCCAAGCCTTTAGTCCCGGTTGGCTACGAACCGGGACTAAACCCTAGCCACGTGATCGGCAGCGCGCGCCAGGGCATGGGGACCTTTGGTCCCGGTTGGTAACACCAACCGGGACTAAAGGTTTAGGGGTTTAGGGGTTTAGCTGTTTAATTAGTGTTTATTGTTTATTTTTCCTTTTCATTTTGTGTTTTCCATTTAATTCTTTTTCATTTCAAACATATTTTACACTACTACATACTGTACACGTTATGCATATATAATAGAATTTCTCGTAGAACCGATCATATATCATAAAATTTCTCGTACAAGCAATCATATATCATAGAATTTCTCGTACGACCACATGCATACACATATATATATACAATTTGGTATATACAATTTATCGTACAATTTGCAGATCATTTGCGGGTCGGGTAATGGTATTTTCCGTCGGGAGATATGACCTGCTGAAGCAAAAATCCCGCAATTTCCTCTTGAATTGCTCGTATGCGGTCCGTTGGTAGGAACTTATCCCGCATCTCGTGCATCTTTAAAGAAGGAGATCAATATGAACATGTTAGTTGTGCGTATATGTATTAGATCATGATAAAAAAATATGAATGGTGTTTACGTACCCAAAGATCTCTTGCACTCTTGTTGCTTTCGGTCATAAAGCAAATGTTCTCGCAAACGTAATATGCACATATTTCAGTCCCCGTTGCCTGCCTCATGCACTTTACGAGAATAGAATTCAATCAGATAATAATGAAGCATGACAATGGTATAGAAACTAGAATTAAAGAGATGCGCGGATGTAGCTAGTACTACTTAATTACCCTGGGCTTTCGCCATTTCAGCTGCTCTTTCCATTCACCTCTAACATCTTTGGTGAACTTTATCCAAACCCCGCCCGGCAAACAAAATGAATAAAGGAGTTATTAATTACTTGATATCAGGAAATGAACTAATAAAGAAGCCGACATAGTGCGTCAATGATTGAAATTACCTTTCGAGCAACGAATGCAAGCTTATGTAATCTTCAGGGTCTTTACTTAGCAAGTCTAGTACTTCAACAGTTCCATCATCAACTCTAATGATTAGAAGGATCCAGTGGTAGCTGCGCACACGATTTGTATAAGCGGCCACGCATAACTCATCAACTACACTTAACATCCAGTATATATATATAAACAAAAATAGAATTTGTAGTACAAGACAGTAACACTCACTGGAAGTTCCAAGGTAAAATTATTTCTGGTTTGTACTTTAGGGCCTTCAAAAACCTTAGAAGCAATTTCTCCGTGTCTTTAGGGTGCCTTCTCAACACTTCTTCATTGACGGTATTTGGGTCAATGAACCCAATGCCATAGACTCCAGCTCTTTTCAATTCAAAAATCTTCATTCTGCATAATACCACACAAAAGAATATAGTGAGTATAATAACAGGCAATGAACGAGCTGAGCTAGAGACTTAAATTACAGAAAGAAATCACTTACAGACAATAGCAACTGACGATAGATTTGTCGAGTGCTTTTTGATTGAATAACTGAAAAAATTCTTCATTTTCAATCCACAAATCTTTTTCATGGACGTAATGCTCTTTGTCGATTTTCACCATGAGGCTCTCTCGCCCGTTCTTTACTTCTCTCATGTACCAGTCATGCAATTTGTACATTTGCGTTGTTAGAAGCTTCTCGTCGTCAGGAGTGAACAGAGGTTTCCCGGGGACATATTGCCATGCTATTTCATTCGGATCTAACGGTGGAAATTCCTCGATCTCTAGTAATTGTTCAACGGTGATACCGAGCATTCTAGCATTCTCTCTATAAGCGTCAGTTATTACCACGTTATTGGCACTCACCTTGAGCGGGCTGATCGATTGGACTGCCTGTTCTCCGAGCTGGGGAACAGTTTTCCCGCATTTACTACTACCGCTCGACTCCTATCTTTTCTAGGATTCATAGGACTTGGTAATACATCGTTCATAGTCTGATACCGGTCTTTTCTCCGCCGGTTTAGCTGCATCAATAAAGTGTTGTACGACCTCGTCGGGTATTTTCTCCTTTGGCGGCGGGGGCGATTTCGGTTTAAAACAGGCCCGCAAAGCGAGATTCACTGATTCATCGAGTTCCTCGTCAGTCTTCTCATAAGATAACTTCTTTTTGGAAGGAGGCTCGGGTTTCTTCTTTTGTGTTCTCTTCCACTTTGGAGACGCTGTTTTTCGATATCGTGGACGTCTCGCGCTAGGCTCCGTCTTGGGGTGGGATAGACTTTGCTGACGTGGCGGAGCTTGATATCGCGGACTCGCCATGCGCTTCGTCTCTGGGTGGGATGGATTCGGCTGGCGCGGCGGAGATGGATATGGAGGACTCACCCTGCGCTCCGTCTCGGGGAGGGTTGGAGTCTGCTGACGTGGCGGACTTGGAGGAGGAGTCGATGGCCTTGGCACCGAGTTTGGAAACACGATGCATTCCTTTTTCCATAAAATGACACAACGCCTGGCTTCTCCGATTGTCCGCTCCCCTTCACCTCCAGGGTAGTCAAGATCTAGTGATTCATATGCCGACACAACTTGATCCACCCCGACACGAGCATAGCCAGGTGTAATCGGATTGCCGTGGAAAGTTGCTTCAGGTCCACTCGGTAAAGCAAAGCCGTCCGCCGCCTTCATGGATATGTTCTTCAGTTTCACGTGTAGTTCACAAGGTGTCGACTCTAGGATATCATCCACGGGGTAGCGAGCCACCAGTGCATCATCGGTCGGGACCTCCGTGGAACCCACGCTGCTTTTCGGCATAGATGATGGAATGGTACCGTCCAATGCTGGATCTGGTTGCTGCTGCTGCTGAGATGCGCCTTGCTGGCTAAGTTTGTTGATTTGCTCCTGCTGCATGTTATATTTGCGTTCCAAGTCCTGAATCCGATCTACTTCATGCTTCTTCTTTCTGTCACGACTTCTGTAGCTGTCGTTCCAATCCGCAAACCCCAGAAACCACGGAACCATGCCTTTGCCTCGTGTTCGTCCCGGGTGTTCAGGATTCTTGAGGGCGCGCGAAAACTCGTCCTTCTCTCTCTCGGGCTCGTACACACCCGCTCGAGCTTCTGCTATTGCTTTAAGTAACTCGTCTGTGGCTTCTTTAAGACTAGCTAGTTCAAGAACCTCCCCTATCTTTGGGTCCAACTTTCCCCCATGTGCATAAAACCAAGTCCTGCACCTCTCGGGCCAAGTCTCTGTTACTGGAGTGACCCCTATAGCCTTCATGTTTCTCTCCGATTCATCCCACTTAGGCAACCCATACTTGTAGCCGCCTGGCCCCAGACGATGGTGCCACTTTTTTGTTGTTGGCATTTATCTTGTTTAATCTCGACCGTTTCTTAGCTTCTTCTGATTCCTTGAACTTCACAAATTCGTCTCAGTCATCTGCTAACTTCACATATTCTCCTTTGAATTCTGGAGTCTTCCTTCCGTTTTCCACGTAACTTTTCCATAATCTTTTCTTCCAAGACTGGAATTGTGTGGCCATCTTCTTAAGAGCACACTTCTTGACTTTCTCCCGTTGGAGATCTGTGAGACCCTCTGGTAGGATGAAATGTTTCATGAGCTCCTCCCAAAGCAGATCTTTTGCTCTTTGGCTGACAAAAGAAACTGCTTGGGTATCTTTAGGCTGATTCCATTCTTGAACGGTGGTCGGGATTTGGTCCCTAACGATAACTCCGCATTGACGTATAAATTTGTCCGCATTCTCTTTAGGAGCAATCGGTTCGCCATCTGCTCTGATTTGATCGATGTTAAACTTTACGCCTTGTTTCAACTTTTTTGTCGGGCCACGTTTAACCCTTGTAGAAGATTTGCTCGATCCGGAGGGCTAAAAGGAAGAAAGATTCGTTAATATATACAAATCAATCAATACATCTGATGATCACAAGAGGGCAAATTAATACCTCACCGGACTCTGTTAAATGGACAAAAATTTCTTCGCCATCGTCATTGTCAGCTGGTTCGCCTTCGTCTCTTGGTTGTTCTTCCTCAATTCCCTCACCGGATGGGTTAAGGTATTGTGAGCCATCATGTACTTCATTCTCTTCGTTTTCGGAGCGTATCAGGTCGTACATGGCATTCTCTTGATCATGGTCTGTGTCTCTACCGTCCATAGCTTAACTAATCCAGAACAAATATAAAACAATTCGAATGCATTCAATAAGCAGAACCGGAGATATGCAAATCAATACAAGGCAATGCAACAACAAATGCGATCATATAATATCACTAATACATCATCGAATAGTATCACTAATACATCATCGAATATAATATCACTAATACATCATCAGAATAGTTGACGTCTCGCGGCGCAGGCGGTGGACACCCAAAGATAAGGAACTATGACAGGATCATAGCTCGGGTGTGATCCCTGAAGAACCTGCCAGGTATTGGAGAACCTGGCGTCCAACGCAACCATGTAGCGTCGGACGTGCTCGTCCTCCTTCCTGACACGGTGACGTACCACCTCCGCGGGGGCCGGCTCCCTCTGCACCGACTGTGGTCCATGCGACCGCCACCAAATAACCTCCGGGTCGATGACGGGACCCTCATTCCTCACCAAGCTCCGCGCCCCGGAAGGCAGCACCTCTCGGTGCCAGCCCGGCGGAGCCCAATCCCGGACATGGCGCCTCTCAAGCAGGTGGTTGCCGCCGAGTCGACGACGAGGATGCGGGATGGGCATCATCGACTCGAGAACTTATAAACGTGGGATTTGCCTAACAATGATTATCATTTTATTATCCTCCCAAAGCAGATCTTTTGCTCTTTGGCTGAAAAAAGAAACTGCTTGGGTATCTTTAGGTTGATTCCATTCATGAACGGTGATCGGGATTTGGTCCCTAACGATAACTCTGCATTGACGTATAAATTTGTCCGCATTCTCTTTAGGAGCAATCGGTTCGCCATCTGCTCTGATTTGATCGATGTTAAACTTAACGCCTTGTTTCAACTTTTTTGTCGTGCTACGTTTAACCCTTGTAGAAGATTTGCTCGATCCGGAGGGCTAAAAGGAAGAAAGATCCGTTAATATATACAAATCCCGAGGGTCATCGCGACCGATCTTATATCGCAATTGTAACATCCCAAATTTTGGAATGTTATAATTATTAGAATGATTGATTGTTTGATTGAGTGATTGAATTTGAGTGAAATTTGAAACTTTTTGGAACTTTTGAATGAGTGGGAATAACATGACTTTCCCCTTCTGTTTTTTTTTTGAATTCAATTTCATCCAATTCAAATCAATGAGAGAAGATGACATGACTTCTTCAAATAAAAGGATTTGAAAAGTGGATTTGAAAATCTCTGAAATATTCTATTGGAATCCATTTCATATTTGGTTCTATTTCAAAGTTTGAATGAATTCAAATTCCCTTACCCAAAAATTTAAACTCATGAGAGGAGCAATATGACACTCCAAACCAGGGGCCATTTGAATTATATTTGAATTCATAAAACTCCAGAAAAACTATTTGGAAAATATTTGAATATTCAAATTCAAAGTCATTCTTGAAGTCATTTTCAAATTTGTTTTTCTCCAAAAATAAAATACTTGGAAAATAGGGTAAAATGATTCCCTTAAATATAAAAATGGAGAAAAGTGAATTTGAAATCATTTTTGGTATTTTTGAAAATATTTTATTGCATTTTATTTTGCAACAGTAGCACAGTTTGAATTATTTAAATTTTTGAGGATTTTATTTGAACATGAAAATATGTTTATCTGGTAGGAAATATTTTTCTGCAAATTTTGGCATATAATATGTCTATATAAAATTATTTTAGTTTTTCTTTTATTTAGTTTTCTTTTCTGTTTTGTTTTGTAAAAGGAAAAAAATCGCTTTTATTAGGAAAGTCCTGCGCGGCCCAGCTAGGCAGATCTGGCCCAATCTCTCAGCGCTGGATCCGAATCAGTTCCGATCGGCCACCCGATCCTCTCGCCCCTCGTCTCTCTCTCTGACGCGCGCGACCCACTGTCCGATCCCTGTTTGCCCGCGCTCACCTTCCTCCTCTCGCTCCCTCCTTTCCTTCCCGAGGAGATCCCACCGGAGCCCGATCCCCTCGACGATTTGTTGCCTTCTGAGCACTCAGAGACGCCCCCTTATAAAGCCCGTGCACTCCCGCACCCGTTCCACCCCTAAACCCCAACCCAGAGCCCCTCTCGCCGCCGCAATCGCTCGCCGGAGCCAGAGCATCGCCGCCGCGTCTTTGCATCGCCCTGCTCGCCTTGGTCAACCTCCACGCCACCTGAACCCACCAACAGCACCCCCTCGCTCGTGCGCATCTCCCCGTGCACTCGCCCGAGCTCCAGAACTGCCGTAGCAACATCCCCGACGACACCTGAGACCCATCTCTACCCTGACCTTCGCCGCCATCGACTCCGTCATCCCCGAGCTTCGCCGAGGCCTCCTTTGTGATCGCCGCCGTCTTCTGCATCGGCTGGAGCCCACACCGTCTCCGTAGGACCACCGGAGCGCCGTCCACGTCGACCCCGAGCTTCCTGCCGCCGTCTCCACCTCGCCGGACCGCCGCGGTGAGCTCGCCACCCCTTTCCTCCGTCCGATCTGTATCAACGGCGTAGATTAGAAGTAGGATACCCCTTCGGTTTATATAAATAAACCGACCGGTTTTTCTTTTATTTACTTAGCCGAATCGTTTTTCTTTTAAATTGCGGCCGCTCGCTAGTTTAGCCACCGCGCGCACAGGTCTTAGCCACTCAGGAACTGCCACGTCGCCCCCTGTTCGCTAGGTTAGAATTTTTCTTTTCTGTTTTTAGTTTTTAAACAGATTAGATCCTGATTTTGTTTTTGCCTTAATTTTTAGGTTTTTAATTGTTTTTGATTGATTCTTTTTGTATTGTGTCACAAATTTTATCTAGTTTCTGTAGATATAAAGTTTGACCATATTTGAATATTTTAATTTTGAATTCAAACAGATTTGATTCAAACACCAAATTGCTTGTAACTTGAGTTTAAAAATAGGTTTTGAGTTGATTCTTTTTGCTACTTGTCACTAGTGACTTTGTTTAATAGTAGGCAGAATTTGAGATTTTTTTTGAATATTTTAAATTAGGGTCTCAAGCAAAACAGATTCTGTTTTAGTTCTTTTAGGTTTATTTCTATTTCTTTTGTTTTAATTGTTTTTAATTTATTTTTCTTTTATATTAATTGACAAGTTTTACTTTGTTTTCTGTTAGTTAGCAGTAGTATTTCAACCAAGTTTATTCTTATGTTATTTATTATTTTTGTTCGCATGAAATCAATTCTAGTTCAGTTATTACTTGCAATTGATTTTCATTGCTAGATTGATTTCCTTTTTGAAAATATTTTTATAAATTGTTTTATAAGTTTTACTTTCTATTAAATTAGCTGTTTTATATTTTGTTTTCTCTTATGTTAGTATTTTATTGTTTTTCTTGTTGTTAAGTTTATTAGACAAAAACTTATGTTGTTAGGGTGTTGTTTTCATAGTTCTCACTTGTTCTTCAAAAGTAATTCTTTTTGCTAGTAAAAATATTTGCTAGATGCCTTTGCTAGATTTTACTTTGTTGTTGTTTTGTTGCTGTTGATAATAGGGTAATTGCAGGAAAACCTCTTCTTAGTTGCTTAATGAAGTTTTGTTATTTTAAATTTTGTCTTAAGTATTTCCTTCATCACAACCCTTTTGGTGTTTTGTTTTTGTGTTGCCTTTTGATTGATAGTATTGATTGCTAGTATGATTGCTTATATGAGTGCAATGTTTGAATTGTATATATTTTCATCGGAGAGTGACGAATAGTTCTATCAAGTTATTTCTGAGAGCGATATTTATCTTCATCAACCCTACCAGGCAAGT
Source organism: Elymus sibiricus (assembly GCA_039707655.1). Classification (NCBI taxonomy): domain Eukaryota; kingdom Viridiplantae; phylum Streptophyta; class Magnoliopsida; order Poales; family Poaceae; genus Elymus; species Elymus sibiricus. The sequence goes on along the minus strand of CM077673.1, from coordinate 400,069,579 downwards.
TCACTTTGATCATCAATTTCATACCTATGTTTTATTGCATGTAGTGACATCATCAACAAATCCCTCCAGTAGTATTATTGAATTCTTGTAGTTGAGTAGAATGCATGAGGTAGGAACCCACTCCTTGTTACTGAAGCACCGGGACGTTATTTGTCTTACTGCTATGCTACGCTAAAGTAGACGGGGTTGGTATGAGTGTTCGAGAGTGGTGTGAGGTGAAGGACTCTACGTCAAAGACGACAACTTCATGAAGGCATCTTCAAGTCCTGCATCTTCAAGACCTCAAGACTTCGAGACTCGAGAAACAAGTTTTCAATACACACTACTGGGTGAGGGATGGATTTGATGGGCACCCTGGAGTAACCAGTGGATGGCCGGGATGCATGGAGAAGCGCCATGACATCTTGCGGAAAGCCTCACCCAGACTCAAAGAGACGGATGAATACTTCATGCCCGGAAGCTTACCTGTGTAGCCACAAGTCATTATGGGCTCTGGCTTGGTTGATCTTTATTGTGACTCTGGCTGGGCAGTGCTACGAGATGTAGTTGACGTTAGGATTGGATGGGCACTGACAGTAGTCAGGGAAACACTCTGAAAGACCATGTTTCGTCCGTCCTGTTCTCAAACAACCGGAAGTGTGAGGACATACAAGGAGGGAACGAATCTTGTGGGTAAAGTACACAACACTCTGCAGAGTTAAAACCTAATCGATTAGCCGTGTCCCCGGTTACGGACAATTTGAGCCTCTGGACTTGGATCTATCTCTGAACTCTCAACACCAGACTGATAACTAATTGTGGGCAACTTTTGATACTTGTGGGCATTGAGACATCGGTTGGCGGAACCATGTCATAATAGATATTTCCATAGTGAAAACTCCTGATATTCCTTTGTTGTAGGAAAATAAAATAAAATCAGCTTTTATGCAAAAACTCAGACACAGAGCCACAAAGCTTTATTGCATATAGAATAGCCTCATCTTCTGTTTTCTCTTATTGTGATCTTGCCGGTACATTCAATGTACTGACCTACACGGCTGCAACGTCTTATGTTGCAGATATCTTTTCTACGACGGGTAAGAGTACGATTCAGGGTTACGGTCTACACTCAACCTGCCGTTGGTGTTTATTGGGACTCCACTCCCGTTGACTGTTTCCGCTGAGATTTTAAGGTATATATCAGTTTACGTTAATTACATGTGATTGCACTTTGATATATACATTGATGTACTGTGTGTGCCAGCATACGGATCCACGGATGGCACGGTCACACAGAGGCTTGACTCGTTTTGAGTCGGGACGCTACAGAGATGGTATCAGAGCACATGTTGACTGTAGGACGTGACCCTAGAAACTAGAAAGCCCTAGGACAGGATATCTCTAAAACTTTATTTTCAAAAAGACCCTTACTTCTGATCTCTTCTGATTTTATCAAATAGTCCCTCTTACCTCAAATAGTTAGAATAAACCCTTTTCCCTTTTGACCACACGGAGAATCAACTGAGGACCACTTCAGAGTACAAGGATTGAAGCTACAACAATTGAAGACTCCGAAGACCCGAAGAATTTGAAGACCCTGAAGAATCCCAATATTATTATGACCTCTAGAAGACCAAACCCCTGTTGTATACTCACGTTAGATGCGATGAATTGTGAGCTGTCATTTGTGTGTGTTTTTCCGACAGCCACAAATAAAACCTATTTTCAAAACTATATTGTTTGTGTTGTGTGTATCTCCCTCTATCCCTCTCTCGAATCTCATCCCAAAACCCTTGGACCCAATAGATGATGAATGAAGATGGACTTGTATTCTCTGGACCGATGACTCAACTGGAGGTAGAACAGTGGATACAGAACATGGAAGATCACATGAAGGGATACGGTGTAGGAAGCGCGTATATGGTACCGTACTCCCTACGGTATTTCACACAAGGTGCTTTAACCTGGTGGAAGATGCATCAAGCCATACAAGGATGTAATGGAGCAAAAACTTGGGAGGAATTCAAGAAGACTCTACTAAGATCCCGTCTCATCCGGAAGCATTATGATAACCCGATGAAGAAACCTTATGCCTGCAAGATATGCGGAGAAATAGGACACAGCCAGGAAGAATACAAGGATGGATGCCCTCATTGTGAAGAAAATCCCCCGGATGAAGAATGCCCGACTGGGCAAGTGACTTGTTTCTTGTGTGAAGGAACTAGTCATTTTCCGGCACAATGTCAAATATACCCCAAGGTACAAGAAGTGATGAAGCAGCAGAAGGAAGCAATGAAAGAAGTCCTCGGGAAAAAGTTAGAAGAACCCATGAAGATGGGAGATATACCAAACCCAATCGTAGATACCAAGTCATGTTATTCATGTGGAGAAGAAGGACATATTTCCCAGGACTGTCCGAACGAGTATCTGGGAGACTTCCCGACAGAAGAAGTGCAATACAATCCTAAGGAGATAGAAGTGATGATCAACCTGGACAAGAAGAAAGTCCAAGTAAGCGGAGGCATCAGATGTTTGCATTGTAGCTTGGAGAGACCTCATTGTTATTGCAAGAAGTATGAGCCAAGCATCAAGCAAGGAGCCCAACCCAAGAAGAAGAGGAAGACTCCGTGGTTTTCTACACGGAAGGATCTGAGTCACATCACTTGTCACCAGTGCAACAAGACAGGACACTACTCCTATACCTGTCCGGGGAAGAAGACTAAATATGAGTAGTTGAGTTGTGGATTTTTGGAAGTAATAAATGTAATAGCAAGCACTCTCACTTTACTTGAGGCTATGGAGTTGAACCATGTAACGGAAGTCTCAGAGATTGTAATAACTTCATGAATCAATAGAATTTATTGTGTCATGATTTCCTATGTTGAATTGTATGAGTTGTTACTCTATAAACTAGGACCTCTAACCATTTTCGAGGATATGAGAAAATATGGTTAATGCAAGCATGTGTACATTTCAATTTTAGTGTGGTAGTAACCAGTAAAACCACAAGAACCAAGGAAAAAGAATGTATACTTCATGCCAAGGAGTTTGGATAAATGAATAAAGGAGAAGGAAATGCTGGACCATATCAAACTATGTGGATGACATCATTTGTAATAAAGTACTCCTGAGGTTGGAATTTTTTAGATTATAGTGATGAACCAATACCTAAGGGTAAACAGACCAATGGAAAGGAAAATGAATTTCACAGAATGGATCCTGAACAAGAATGAGCCTGTGATTTATTTTACCAAAGGGAATGATGGAATGAATTGACGGAATTGTTGGAATATGACACGCTAGTAACCCCAAGGGTGAGTTAAAGTTGTTCAAGTATTGAAGTGAGCCCACAAGCCCCAGACCTCAGGGTTGATAAGGATCAAGCCCTACCCTTATGAAGGAAGGTACTTGGAAGAAGCTATGACAGATCAAGCAGACATTTTCTTAGGAGAATACGTAAACCTGAGAGTTGTGAAGAAACGATAGATGTTTGTTCAGCTTGCAGAATCAATGGATTTATCCGAACTTCGTTCGTGGACAAGAGCAATTCTGCAATGCTTGTGAGGAAGCCCAAGTGTTAGAATACGAGATTCACTAAACCTTATACAAGGTAATGATTTCAGTGCGACATGGCTTGGCCACCATGACGACTTACTCTTATCATTCTCTTGCTATTTGGAATGGTAAATCTGAGAGACTTACCCATAGTAAAGAGACGACGTTCTTTGAAGCTTTTGTTTAAACCTTAGAATGGTATGATAGAGACCCATTGTACATGGCAGCTGTTGCCAAACGTAGGAATTGTACGGTGAGGATGAAGCCTAGACCCATTTTCACTGCAGGATAACCACTAATGGTAGACCACCATGAGATCATCGGTAAGTTATTTAGAATGATCATGAGACTTGTCAGTAAGAAGACCCAGTAACGGAAGAACTTTGTATTGACCAAGGAACACTGGAATTTGCAGGAAACATTATGAAAGAACAACAACACAGGAGTTTCTGTGGAGAATGTGAAGAGGCAAATATTGCCAAAGACCCAGAGGATTGTCATAATTTTTGAGGGACCAGTAACTCTCATTTTAAGTGTGGTAGCACCCACACTTTGCAGGACAATGGATTTGCTAGAAGACCCCCCAAACCCTAACCTTTCCTTTCTAGCCTCTTCGAATCTCGAGGACGAGATTCATTTTAAGTGTGGTAGGTTTGTAACATCCCAAATTTTGGAATGTTATAATTATTAGAATGATTGATTGTTTGATTGAGTGATTGAATTTGAGTGAAATTTGAAACTTTTTGGAACTTTTGAATGAGTGGGAATAACATGACTTTCCCCTTCTGTTTTTTTTTAATTCAATTTCATCCAATTCAAATCAATGAGAGAAGATGACATGACTTCTTCAAATAAAAGGATTTGAAAAGTGGATTTGAAAATCTCTGAAATATTCTATTGGAATCCATTTCATATTTGGTTCTATTTCAAAGTTTGAATGAATTCAAATTCCCTTACCCAAAAATTTAAACTCATGAGAGGAGCAATATGACACTCCAAACCAGGGGCCATTTGAATTATATTTGAATTCATAAAACTCCAGAAAAACTATTTGGAAAATATTTGAATATTCAAATTCAAAGTCATTCTTGAAGTCATTTTCAAATTTGTTTTTCTCCAAAAATAAAATACTTGGAAAATAGGGTAAAATGATTCCCTTAAATATAAAAATGGAGAAAAGTGAATTTGAAATCATTTTTGGTATTTTTGAAAATATTTTATTGCATTTTATTTTGCAACAGTAGCACAGTTTGAATTATTTAAATTTTTGAGGATTTTATTTGAACATGAAAATATGTTTATCTGGTAGGAAATATTTTTCTGCAAATTTTGGCATATAATATGTCTATATAAAATTATTTTAGTTTTTCTTTTATTTAGTTTTCTTTTCTGTTTTGTTTTGTAAAAGGAAAAAAATCGCTTTTATTAGGAAAGTCCTGCGCGGCCCAGCTAGGCAGATCTGGCCCAATCTCTCAGCGCTGGATCCGAATCAGTTCCGATCGGCCACCCGATCCTCTCGCCCCTCGTCTCTCTCTCTGACGCGCGCGACCCACTGTCCGATCCCTGTTTGCCCGCGCTCACCTTCCTCCTCTCGCTCCCTCCTTTCCTTCCCGAGGAGATCCCACCGGAGCCCGATCCCCTCGACGATTTGTTGCCTTCTGAGCACTCAGAGACGCCCCCTTATAAAGCCCGTGCACTCCCGCACCCGTTCCACCCCTAAACCCCAACCCAGAGCCCCTCTCGCCGCCGCAATCGCTCGCCGGAGCCAGAGCATCGCCGCCGCGTCTTTGCATCGCCCTGCTCGCCTTGGTCAACCTCCACGCCACCTGAACCCACCAACAGCACCCCCTCGCTCGTGCGCATCTCCCCGTGCACTCGCCCGAGCTCCAGAACTGCCGTAGCAACATCCCCGACGACACCTGAGACCCATCTCTACCCTGACCTTCGCCGCCATCGACTCCGTCATCCCCGAGCTTCGCCGAGGCCTCCTTTGTGATCGCCGCCGTCTTCTGCATCGGCTGGAGCCCACACCGTCTCCGTAGGACCACCGGAGCGCCGTCCACGTCGACCCCGAGCTTCCTGCCGCCGTCTCCACCTCGCCGGACCGCCGCGGTGAGCTCGCCACCCCTTTCCTCCGTCCGATCTGTATCAACGGCGCAGATTAGAAGTAGGATACCCCTTCGGTTTATTTAAATAAACCGACCGGTTTTTCTTTTATTTACTTAGCCGAATCGTTTTTCTTTTAAATTGCGGCCGCTCGCTAGTTTAGCCACCGCGCGCACAGGTCTTAGCCACTCAGGAACTGCCACGTCGCCCCCTGTTCGCTAGGTTAGAATTTTTCTTTTCTGTTTTTAGTTTTTAAACAGATTAGATCCTGATTTTGTTTTTGCCTTAACTTTTAGGTTTTTAATTGTTTTTGATTGATTCTTTTTGGATTGTGTCACAAATTTTATCTAGTTTCTGTAGATATAAAGTTTGACCATATTTGAATATTTTAATTTTGAATTCAAACAGATTTGATTCAAACACCAAATTGCTTGTAACTTGAGTTTAAAAATAGGTTTTGAGTTGATTCTTTTTGCTACTTGTCACTAGTGACTTTGTTTAATAGTAGGCAGAATTTGAGATTTTTTTTGAATATTTTAAATTAGGGTCTCAAGCAAAACAGATTCTGTTTTAGTTCTTTTAGGTTTATTTCTATTTCTTTTGTTTTAATTGTTTTTAATTTATTTTTCTTTTATATTAATTGACAAGTTTTACTTTGTTTTCTGTTAGTTAGCAGTAGTATTTCAACCAAGTTTATTCTTATGTTATTTATTATTTTTGTTCGCATGAAATCAATTCTAGTTCAGTTATAACTTGCAATTGATTTTCATTGCTAGATTGATTTCCTTTTTGAAAATATTTTTATAAATTGTTTTATAAGTTTTACTTTCTGTTAAATTAGCTGTTTTATATTTTGTTTTCTCTTATGTTAGTATTTTATTGTTTTTCTTGTTGTTAAGTTTATTAGACAAAAACTTATGTTGTTAGGGTGTTGTTTTCATAGTTCTCACTTGTTCTTCAAAAGTAATTCTTTTTGCTAGTAAAAATATTTGCTAGATGCCTTTGCTAGATTTTACTTTGTTGTTGTTTTGTTGCTGTTGATAATAGGGTAATTGCAGGAAAACCTCTTCTTAGTTGCTTAATGAAGTTTTGTTATTTTAAATTTTGTCTTAAGTATTTCCTTCATCACAACCCTTTTGGTGTTTTGTTTTTGTGTTGCCTTTTGATTGATAGTATTGATTGCTAGTATGATTGCTTATATGAGTGCAATGTTTGAATTGTATAGATTTTCATCGGAGAGTGACGAATAGTTCTATCAAGTTATTTCTGAGAGCGATATTTATCTTCATCAACCCTACCAGGCAAGTTCACTTTGATCATCAATTTCATACCTATGTTTTATTGCATGTAGTGACATCATCAACAAATCCCTCCAGTAGTATTATTGAATTCTTGTAGTTGAGTAGAATGCATGAGGTAGGAACCCACTCCTTGTTACTGAAGCACCGGGACGTTATTTGTCTTACTGCTATGCTACGCTAAAGTAGACGGGGTTGGTATGAGTGTTCGAGAGTGGTGTGAGGTGAAGGACTCTACGTCAAAGACGACAACTTCATGAAGGCATCTTCAAGTCCTGCATCTTCAAGACCTCAAGACTTCGAGACTCGAGAAACAAGTTTTCAATACACACTACTGGGTGAGGGATGGATTTGATGGACACCCTGGAGTAACCAATGGATGGCCGGGATGCATGGAGAAGCGCCATGACATCTTGCGGAAAGCCTCACCCAGACTCAAAGAGACGGATGAATACTTCATGCCCGGAAGCTTACCTGTGTAGCCACAAGTCATTATGGGCTCTGGCTTGGTTGATCTTTGTTGTGACTCTGGCTGGGCAGTGCTACGAGATGTAGTCGACGTTAGGATTGGATGGGCACTGACAGTAGTCAGGGAAACACTTTGAAAGACCATGTTTCGTTCGTCCTGTTCTCAAACAACCGGAAGTGTGAGGACATACAAGGAGGGAACGAATCTTGTGGGTAAAGTACACAACACTCTGCAGAGTTAAAACCTAATCGATTAGCCGTGTCCCCGGTTACGGACAATTTGAGCCTCTGGACTTGGATCTATCTCTGAACTCTCAACACCAGACTGATAACTAATTGTGGGCAACTTTTGATACTTGTGGGCATTGAGACATCGGTTGGCGGAACCATGTCATAATAGATATTTCCATAGTGAAAACTCCTGATATTCCTTTGTTGTAGGAAAATAAAATAAAATCAGCTTTTATGCAAAAACTCAGACACAGAGCCACAAAGCTTTATTGCATATAGAATAGCCTCATCTTCTGTTTTCTCTTATTGTGATCTTGCCGGTACATTCAATGTACTGACCTACACGGCTGCAACGTCTTATGTTGCAGATATCTTTTCTACGACGGGTAAGAGTACGATTCAGGGTTACGGTCTACACTCAACCTGCCGTTGGTGTTTATTGGGACTCCACTCCCGTTGACTGTTTCCGCTGAGATTTTAATGTATATATCAGTTTACGTTAATTACATGTGATTGCACTTTGATATATACATTGATGTACTGTGTGTGCCAGCATACGGATCCAGGGATGGCACGGTCACACAGAGGCTTGACTCGTTTTGAGTCGGGACGCTACAGCAATGCATTGCATACCGGGCATGCATTCAAATTCTCGTACTCACCGCAGTAGAGGATGCAGTCATTAGGGCATGCATGTATCTTCTGCACCTCCAATCCTAGAGGGCAGACAACCTTATTTGCTTCGTATGTACTGTCGGGCAATTCGTTGTCCTTTGGAAGCTTATTCTTCATTATTTTCAGCACCTTTTCAAATGCCTTGTCAGATACACCATTCTCTGCCTTCCATTGCAGCAATTCCAGTGTGGTACCGAGCTTTGTGTTGTCATCTTCGCAATTTGGGTACAACCCTTTTTTGTGATCCTCTAGCATGCGCTGCAACTTCAACTTCTCCTTTTCACTTTCGCAGTTTCTCTTTGCATCAGCAATGGCCCGACCAAGATCATCAGCGGGCTCATAAGATGCCTCAGCTTCTTCTTCTTCATTCTCTTCCCCCATTGTAGTACCATCATATTCAGGACACCCAGGATAGTTGTCGTCATCCTCTTCTTCTTCATTCTCTTCCATTAGAACCCCTCTTTCTCCGTGCTTGGTCCAACAATTATAGCCGGACATGAAACTGGACGTAAACAGGTGGACGTGAATCTGTTTTGAGCTAGAGTAAGTCTTATCATTCTTACACACACCACATGGACAACACATAAAACCATCCCGCTTGTTTGCCTCAGCCGCACGCAAAAAACTCTGCACGCCATTAATGAACTGGGGAGAGCGTCGGTCATCGTACATCCATTGCCGGTTCATTCGTTACACAACACCGAAAAGACCAAATTAATACAAGTTCATACATAAAGTTCATACACACTTATTTTCTCATAAAACAACATACAACTATCTAGATAAAACATTTAAATGCAACAACAAATGCGATCAAAATCGCAACTAAGGTAGCAATTGATCCAACAGCATAATGATACCAAGCCTCTTTATTGATGGCATATTTTCTAATCTTTCTAATCTTCAAGCGCATTGCATCCATCTTGATCTTGTGATCATCGACGACATCGGCAACGTACAACTCCAATTTCATCTTCTCTTCTTCAACTCTTTTCAATTTTCCTTTCAAATCCTCGTTTTCTTTTTCAACTAAATGTAACTTCTCGACAATAGGGTCGGTTGGCATTTCCGGTTCAACTACCTCCTAGATAAAAATATCTATGTCAACTTGATGGGCATAATTGTCATTAACACGAAATGCAACAAATAGTTATAAAAGAGAATATACCACATCCGAATCGTAAACCGGACGAGGGCCGACGGGCACGGATATCATAACCATGGCACTATATATAACAACAATCATACAAGTAAGAAAATTATGCAAGTAACTATCTAAATCATACAAATACGATTTTTTTAATAAAAAGGATAAGAACACAAGAAGAGGCTCACCAAGGTGGTGCCGGCGACGGGACGGTGCAGGCGATCGACGGTGGTTAGGACGGGGACGGGAAGGCACACTAAGTAAACCACACCTACACATATGCAAACTAAGGAGTTAATTTGAGCTCAAATTGCATATAAATCAAAAAAACTACCACATAATTACACCCAAACTAAAACCCACAAATCACTATACTTATAAAGCATTGCACGAGCTGATCTAGCAATAAGAGATGAAAGGACAAAGTTGCTAACCTTTGTGGACACTTGGATGGATTGGGGTGCCTCAAATCTTGACAAATCTTGGCAAAAATGGAGGGAGGAGCTCGAGCTAGGGGAAGAACAGAGAGGGGAATTCGAATGGAGAAAACAGAGAAATGGAGTCGGGCTGGACGAAGGGTTTATATAGGGAAAGCTTTAGTCCCGGTTGGTTATACAAACCGGGACTAAAGGTCCACCTATAGTCCCGGTTTGTATCACAAACCGGGACTAAAGGTCCACCTATAGTCCCGGTTTGTATCACAAACCGGGACTAAAAGGGCTCGTGGGGGCCCCAGGCTGACACCAGCCTGCCACCACCCCTTTAGTCCCGGTTTGTGATACAAACCGGGACTATAGGTTCCAAATTAACCGGGACTAATGGTGCCCGTGCCCCACGACCACTCCTAGCCATTGGAACCGGGACTAATGGTCACATTAATCCCGGGCCAAAGCCAAACCGGGACTAAAGGGTTAAACGGAAGGCCTGTTTTCTACTAGTGCCCTCAGCAACTGCGAGATACGATAAAGGGCAGTCTAAATGTGCATAATGAGCAACTCGGTGATAGGTATTTGGGCATGTCGACAGATGTGGGATCCTCTCGAAATGGCACATTCAAATATTTGAGAGATAGGGTTTGGGAGAAGGTCAAAGGGTGGATGGGGAAGTTGTTACCATATGCAGGGAAGGAAGTCCTCATCAAAGCTGTGGACCAGGCTATCCCGGTTTACTTGATGGCGTGCTTCAGATTGCCACGGGCAATTTGTGAGAGTATAACATCAACTATTCATCAATTTTGGTGGGGAAGCAAAAGAGGTAAAAGGAAGCCATGCGAGGTTTCTTGGGACGTTTGCACAAGACCGAAAAATTTGGGAGGATTAGGTTTCCGTGATATGGAGCTCTTCAATCTATCCCTGTTTGGCGAGGCAAGTGTGGCGCACACTTCAAGAACCAGGAACACTTAGTGCAAGAATTTTGAAGGCAGTGTACTTCCCTTCTTGTTCTCTTATGGAAGCAACTCTTGGACCTCGCCCATCACAAATCTGGAGGGAGTTTTGGATGGAAGGGAAATCTTGTCACAAGGAATTATAAGAAGAATTGGTTCCGGTGAACAAACTAGTATATGGAAACATAACGGGATACCTAGGGAGGGGCTCATGTGACCACTGTCATCTCTGGTTGCCGATCCTCCTAGTTTGGTATGGGACCTGATACATGCATAATCCGCACCCTGGAGGGAGGACGTTGTGAGGTCGATATTTGTTCCGTTTGACGATGAAGCTATTTTGTGAATACTCCTTTGCACACGGAGGATAGATGATTTCTGGGCATGGGGGTGATAACCCACAAGTATAGGGGATCGTTTGTAGCCTTTTTCGATAAGTAAGAGTGTCGAACCCAACGAGGAGCTAAAGGTAGAACAAATATTCCCTCAAGTTCTATCGACCACCGATACAACTCTACGCACCCTAATGCTTGCTTTACCTAGAACAAGTATGAAACTACTTTGCGGGAGTAAAACTAGAAGTACTTTGCAAGATAATAAAGAACGTGGAAATAAAAGTTAGGTGATGTTTTAATAAAAGAACAATAAAAGTAAATAGCTTAGCAGAGAGCTTTTGGTGTAACAGAAGAGAAAGATTGTCCCTAGGCAATTGAATATAATATGATAGATACTTGTTATATGCAATGAGGGAGAGGCATACGTTAACACACTTTCCGTACTTGGATCATATGCACTTATGATTGGAACTCTAGCATGCATCCCCAACTACCAAAGTTCATTAAGGTAAAACCCAACCATAGCATTAAGTATCAAGTCCTCTTTACCCCCATACGCAACAACCCACCTACTCGGGTTTGTGCTTCTGTCACTCACGCAACCCACCATAGGCAAATCATGAACATATTGCAACACCCTATAGTGGGGATCCCCCACGTTTGCGCGACACGGAGGGCACCATAGGACAACACCATATCAACATACAGCTCATATCAATAACATCATACCACAATTAACCCATAGGACAAAAGAGATCTGCTCAAACATCATAGGATAGCCAAATATCACTGGAAAATAATATATGGAGTTGAGCACCATGTTTAAGTAGAGATTACTGCGGGGAAGAGAGGTGTTACACCGCTGCATAGAGGGGGAGAGAGTTGGTGTTGACGGCGGCGAAGTTGTTGGTGTAGATTGCCGTTACGATGATTGCCCCGGCGGCGTTCCGGAGCCACCGGGAGAGAGGGGGAGAGAGCCCCCCTCCTTCTTCTTCTTCCTTGGCCTCCCCCTAGATGGGAGGAGAGTTCCCCTCTGGTCCATGGCCTCCACGGCGGCGGAGTGGCAGGAGACCCTCCTAGATTGGATGTCCCTCTCTGTTCTCTTCTGTTTCACGTTGCTGTTTTCTGGCCGAAAACCGTTTCTTATATTCCTGGAGATCCGTAACTCTGATTGCGCTGAGATTGTAACACCATTTTTTTCCGGATATAAGCTTCCTTGCGCCCGAAGTAGAGGTCCAACCGACTTACGAGGAGGGCACAACCCACCACCACGCGCCTGGGCCCTGGGGCGCGCCCTGGTGTCTTGTGGTGGCTGTGGGCCCCCTTTTGCGTTGATTCCAACTCCCAAAAATCACATATATTCCAAATAATTCTCCGTAAATTTTTATCGCGTTTGGACTTCGTTTGATATGGATATTCCGCGAAACAAAAAACATGCAACAAACAGGAACTGGCACTAGGCACTGGATCAATATGTTAATCCAATAAATCATATAAATTGTTTCCAAAAATATGTGAAAGTTATATAATATTGGCATGAAACAATCAAAAATTATAGATACGATGGAGACGTATCAGGGGGCTGATCGCCGTGAACGTTTCTCTGTTAGCTCGGTATATAAGTTGTTGGTGAAGACAAATATTCAAAGAGATAATTGGCTAGAAAATGTTCAAGGTCAGTCGAACACCCGAGCAGAAGAACAAAATTGGGCACGTTTGTGGAATACTTCTGTACCTTCAAAGCTCGGGAGATTTTTGTGGAGGCTGCCTCTAAACTCGCTTCCCACTTATGATGTGCTGCATCACCGGAATATGTCAACAGGTTTTGTATGTTCAATTTGTTCGGCAGATAATAATTGGCAGCACGCATTGTTGGACTGTATGATGGTGAGGAGTGTGTGGTCTCTAGCAACAGAGGAGATGGTAGAACACATGATAGCAAATGAGGAGACGGGTGCAAGAAAGTGGTTGTTTTTGATGCAGAAAACTTTGTCTAATGAGAACTTTTTGGAGATGGTGGTGACTTTATGGGCAATCTGGAAGGTGAGGAGAGAAGTTATACACGAGGATGTCCATCAGAGCCCCCTCTCTATTCTTTTTTTCATCATGCCATACCTTGCTGATCTTGATATTTTGTCAAAGCCAAGTACCAGCCAATTAAATAGAGCACCACCGAGGACGTCGGGATGGATTGCACCACGGACAGAGCACACAAAATTCAACACGGATGCAACAGTAAGAAGGGATGGTACCTATGGTGTAGTAGCTGTGGTCTGTCGAAGCTCAGCTGGAGTTTTTCTTGGTGCATCCTGAATCAGATTCAGAAATATGTCGGACCTAGAAACACTTGAAGCTTTGGGAGTTAGAGAGGCTATTGCTTTAGCTGAAGACCTTTATGATAAGAAGATTCACGTTGCCTCGGACTGCAAGATAATTGTGGATTGAGTAAAACATGGTTCCTCGGCTGAATATGGAGCGATTATACACGAAATCATAGAACATTCCATTGTTTTCACTTCTTGTAACATAGTCCATGAGTATAGGACCTCAAATTTTAAGGCTCACAGACTCGCTAAGAACGCTCTTACACTCGGGTTTGGCCGCCATGTTTGGTTAGGGTAGCCCGACGATTTACTATTCATCCCTGTAAACATTGCTATGATTGAATAAATCTTGGCGAGGATGTCTCAAAAGAAAAGAAAAAACAAATCTCGTCGTCGCCTATATGTGACGAGAAACACTAACCTTGTTGTACCGAAGAGTTGACATGAATTTACGTCGGAGCCTCGTCGAATTTGTCATGACGAACGGACTCGAGGTGGATCGAAACCCGGAAGACCTACTCACAGATGAAGCGTCGCCATCCATTCGAGCCCCGCTCATGCGAGGACTAAAATCCTAACATGTCTACTGGTCGGAGTCCAACACGTATTTTTCCCTAGCTTGGCGAGAATTCATATCTGTAATTAGAAAAAAAAACTAAGAAAAAGTATGAATGACAACACACACTTGTGAATTTTGGAAAAAGCACATGATCCCTTTTTGGTCCGTGCTTAGTAATATAAATTTTAGAACTTTTGCATGTTGAACTACTTCCATTTTTTTCTCTTCTCAGTTCGAAAATGGTCATATTTATGGTTGTTTTGTTTTGACATTTTTTTGAAACTCACATTTTTTTTTAGCAAAGAAACTCACATGTAAAATTCGTTCCAGCCATTACAGAGGATGACGTGTGGGGCCCAGCCCGGTGGGGATTTGGGCCTTGGCCTTTGTGGGAAAGCTTCCTCTAGAAGCCATCAGTCTCGTCTCCTTCCTCCGTTCCTCCCCCTTTCGCCGCCGCCGCGCTAAACCCTCGACCCCCAAAGCAGCACCACATCCACCCACGAGAGCTGCGAGCGCCCGATTCCGCGGAGCAGGTCGGCAATGCCGTCCTCCGGAGCCGGCGGGAAGTCGTCGAGGTCCGCCATCGGGGCCGACACGGCGAGCGGGCACCACTTCCTCACGATCCATGAGTACTCCTGCACCAAGGACCTTCCCACCGGAGAGAAGATCAGTTCCCGGCCGTTCACAGTGGGCGGCCACCGCTGGCGCATCGACTACTACCCAAACGGCATAAACTCGGCGGTCACTGATTACGTATCCTTCTGCCTAATCCTCGACGAAGATGTCCCGGTGGCGGTGAAGGCCAAGTACAGCTTCTGCCTCGCCGGGGAGGCCGAGAAAAGGCAAGTGGCGGGGCTGGCGTCGGCGTGTCTGAACACATTCACTTCCAAGAAAGGCAGCACCTTGCACTGGTTCGCGGGGTTCATCAAAAGAGCGGAGCTGCAGAGCTCCAAGAATCTAAAGAATGACTCGTTTACTGTCCGGTGCGATGTCATGGTCGTCCACGGTTACCACGCGGAGGACAAGGCTGCGAGCTTCGTCTCTGTGCCCTCGTGCGACCTGCGCCGGGACCTCGCCGAGCTCCTCAAGACTGAAAAAGGTGCTGACGTGGTGTTTGAGGTCGGCGGTGAGACCTTCGCCGCGCACCGGTGTGTGCTCGCGGCTCGCTCGGTCTTCGCCGCCGAACTCTTCGGACCAATGAAGGAGGGCAAGGCCGATGGCAGTGTTGCGCGTGTGGAAGACATGGAGGCGGAGGTGTTCAAGGTGCTGCTCAGGTTCGCATACACTGGCTCGTTGCCAGAGACGCGCAAGGAAGATGAAGACTTCATCTGCCAGCATCTGCTCGTCGCTGCAGACAGGTTCGACATGGGTCGGCTGAAGCTGATCTGCGAGGAGAAGCTGTGCGAGTACATCGGCGTTGGCACGGCGGCGACCATCCTGGCACTGGCTGAGCAACACCGCTGTGAGGGGCTGAAGAAGGCGTGCTTCGATTTTCTCGCTGCTCCGGGAAATTTGACGGCCGTGGCAGCCACTGACGG
The DNA here is from genome assembly GCA_039707655.1 of Elymus sibiricus. Taxonomy (NCBI): domain Eukaryota; kingdom Viridiplantae; phylum Streptophyta; class Magnoliopsida; order Poales; family Poaceae; genus Elymus; species Elymus sibiricus. The sequence goes on along the minus strand of CM077673.1, from coordinate 400,053,980 downwards.
CTTCCAACATCTGACCGTGACCTGCCCTTCTCTTATGGTCAAGCTCGTGGCCATGTCCCCCGTGCATTAGCTGGGTGATGGATGATGCTGCCTTATCAGTGTTCCACTGTTCCAGCAACGGTGAATTATGGTTGCTAGACTAATGTAGTAGTAATCAGGTAGCCGTCTTTGTGTATCGCTGCATCTATCCGAGTTAACAACCGAGATGCAAAATTAGCCTCATTTTGCCCTGTTTTGTTGGTTCATTGCATCTCTCCAACTATGCCATTAACCAGGAATTGCGTTGGAATCAGAAGGCATAGAATGCAGGTTTTTAGGCAATGATAGCTCATGGTTTAGCATGGGGGTGCATCATGCTTTCTGAACTTTATTTACTTATACTCTCTCCGATCCATATTACTTGTCGCTCAAACGGATGTATCCAAATTACATCAGTTTGAGCGACAACTAATATGGATCGGAGGGAGTATTATTGTCATTTGGTTTTCGTGGTACATGATTTCATCCCCTATCTTTCTAAGGAGATGCAGAGCAGTATGAGACTGTTTCAGTAATGACACCCTTGCCAATTTATAATGGATAACTATTTTTCAGGTAGATGTGCTAATTGAAGCTCCACTGGGCAACTATTAGTTATCTGGTTATATTATTTCCTGTGCATACACAGAATTGCTTTGGATGAATAATGGAAAACACTTGTGCTGATTGAGCCTTCACTGGGCAACTGTTAGTTATCTGGTTATATTATTTCTTATGGAGATGTCAACACATTCTCTTATGTACTCTGCAGAGTTTTGGCTGCTTTTTGTACGAACTGATCAACTGCACATGCCAATAGTGATCTTGGTTTTAAGTACTGTCCTTGGATTCTGCTGTTGCTACACTACTTAGCTGTGCAGCCTGTCGTGCCCCCCCTAGGTTTAGTGAACAGTTTTGCAGCCAAGAGAGGTCTGATTTACATAACCCTTAGTTTTTTTTAACTTGGATTTACATAACCCTTAGTGTTCCTCTGTAAATTGTGGGGAAAAGTAAATTAGGACTCCATCTAGGAGGAGTACTTGGAGATTTTACACTGTTTTCTCAGACATATAGTCCCAAGACAAAGACCCAACACTACTGCCAGGCATGTCTGATGTGCTGCTGAGACATCGAGTGTCAGATACCCCAAAATTTCTGGAAATAACCATCTTGATCCGAAATCAATTGATAGTCACGTCTTCTTTCCCCGTAAAACTTAGTACTATCTCATGCAATTCTACAAAAAAAAAAAAAACTGACTCTGTTGATTCTCCTTGTTCTATGTTTGACTGTCAAAGCTATACTTTGGAGATTCAGCACCGTCAATTCTAGGCATGGGTGTTGTTTTAAGCTGTCATTTCTCTTCTTTCGGGCAGAGGTGGCTAAGTATGGTTTATAACTAGAAGGGTTGTGCGCGCTTTGCTGCGCCGTTGAATTTGTTGAGATTCTTAAATTTCTTTACCCACTCTATTTTAAAATATATGGTGTATTACTTTTTTGAAAAGTTAAACCTTTTTAAGTTTGATCAAATTTATAGAGAAATATATCAAAATTCATAATATCAAATCGGTGTTATTAGATTCATCATGAAATGAAATTTCATATTTTTTTTGTTTAATATGGTGGATGTTAATATTTTTGGCTCTGAAATTGGTCAAAATTAAAGAAATTTGACTTTCCCAAAAACTAATAACCCTTATATTTCAAAACTGATGGAGTATTTAGTTTCGCCGGTGGGGGAGATGATGGAGTGTGTTTTACGTTTATTTCTAATGCGGTTATTTGGTGGGTCATTCACGGTGTGATTCTGTGTTATCCGCAAATCAACCCATATTTATGTGGGGATATTTTTCATCGTTGGTTGCATGTACTATATTCGTGCTATAGTATCACATGGTGATGCTTTTTTTATTGGTGATTGGAGTCTGCGAGGGGTTGAGATGTTTTTATAGGCCAGTTGGTGCTGATTGATTTGAAAAATTGTTGGCCCGATCAAAATCGTAAAAATCCAAAATTGAATACCTCAATCGAATGAAAAAGCTTTAAAATCACGGAGCATAGAGAATTAAAATAATTAAATAGGAGAGCTCCTTGAGAAATTATTGACCCAGTCAAAATCGGGTGACCAAAGTCTAAATTAAAGCCTCAATTAATTGTGAAGATTTAAAAATTTGAAAGCATAGCGTATTGTATAAAAAATTAAATGAGAGAGTTTGAGAAATTGTTGACCCGGTCAAAATCGGTGACCAAATTCTAACTGGAGACCTCAATTGATTGTTAGGCCTCCAATCCTAGGGAGATTAGTGATATAGTATATTTGAACTTTAAAGATTTTGTTTCTTTCCCCTCTACCATGAGCGCAAGGGCCAGCCTTCTGAAAAAGATCGAGTGTAATGTTGAACCGTGTTTGAATTTATTATGTTATTTCCTTTTCTTTTTCAAAACGAGTATATGTTGATATGGACTCTTTGGTCCTCATGATAACTTATTTGCTGGTATCGATTTGGTTTTATGCCTCATGGAACAGCGATGCTTACGGTGTATGATATCGATGGGCAAAGGGAAAGTAACCTTCAAGGACCTCGCAGAGGTTTTACCGGACCTAACAGGACCATCAATGTCAGAGCCACAAAAGAGAGGTTCTCACTTCTTAACAAACATGTATTTCATTGCATAGTACATTCACTTGCAAAACAACAGATGTGCTGGAAGAGCTTGCCCATTCCCCCACCCTCCCGAGGCGCTCCCGCGGGCGCCCCTGGGAGGCAACCCTAGCGCCGACGCCTCCCCTCCCCTCCTCCTCCCCCTCCCCCGCCACTATCAGGAAGCACGCACAGGCAAAGCCCGTGCGTCGCCGGCGGCGGAGGGCCCCTTCGTCTCCTCGCTTTGGGGTGCGGCGCGGGCCAGACCTCGCGGTCGGGATGCAGCGCTAGTTGCCGGGCGCGGCAGCGCATCGGCGCTCCGGCGCGGGCCGGCGACGGTGGCGTGGCGGTGGTGCGATGGACGACATGGTGCTGGTGCAGGCCAGCTGGTGGTGACGGCGGCGGTGGCTTCATGCTTATGGATCCGTCTCTGTCGCTGCGGGTCGCGGGCGGCTTCTCTCGCCATGGCGTGATGGCCCGGGGGCGGCGCGGCAGCGGTGGATGTGGGCGGCCCCTGTTCAGTCGGGCCCTTGCGGCTGAAGGCGGCGCTCGGCGCGGGACGACCTCCCTGGTGATCTTCCTCGGCTGCGGCGGCGGATCGATCTGGTACCCCTCATCGGCGGGTGTGCTTTTGCTACTGACCTCGTGGGGATGTTTGCCGGCAGCCATGGTGGGGCGACACGAGGTGGTGATGGGGCGCTCGGTAGGATGGATGGGTGGCCTCGATGCGGTCGCACCACCTGAAGGCGGCACCGTTTGCCGGTTCGGATGCGTCCGCTCCTCCCTTTCCCCCTTCCCTCGTGTTCGGCAGGGAGCTCGGTTGGAGGGATGGGTGACCTCGATGCATTCGCGTCACCTAGCACCGGCACACGGGTGCGCCGGTCTGGATTCGTCCGCTCCCCTTTCTCCCCCTTTCCTCGGTCACGGTCGAGTTGACACAGGTCTTCCAGCGGAGCGCCTGCAGGTGGTTCTGTCGGTCGAGGGACGTCGATTGGTCCAAAGCCGGGGCCTTTGTGTAGGTCTCGGGGTTGTCTGGTTGCAGGGTGGCGGCTCTGGCGGCGGGAAGCACAACGTCTGGGGGCGGACCGTGCGTCTCAGGTGCGGGCGAGCAACCATGGCCACACGGGTGGCATGGTTGCGGGTGGTTGACGGAGATAGGATGCGACAGAGAGGTGTGAGTGCCGGGGTACACCACTTGCCCAGTTCTTTGACTAGCCGACGGTGGCGGCGGCAGTTGCTGCCGTATCCTTCCTGAAGACTCCGTCGCGGCGCTCCCTTTCCCGTCGTCTTGCTCCCGGTGAAAACCTGATCTTCGCGATTGGGCGATGGCGGCTATCCTTGGCCGTACCCTTCTGGGAGGCACCGCTTTGGAGGCCTAGCTTCGTTGTTAGTCCGGTCCACCTCTCTATTGTGGATGCTCATGATGGAGGTCTCCGTCGGCTCCAAGTAGTCCTCCTCGCTCATCTGTAGTTTGCTTGGTTGTCGGTGGGGTGGTGTGTCGGTGCCCGACACCTTTGTATCTTGCCCTGAGTGTGTGCGTTGTGTGCGGTAGTGGTGCATGTTTGTTCGGTCTCTCGGATGTATTCGGTGTTGGTTGCTTTATAATATAAAGTGGGAGGAAACCCTTTTTCGATAAACAACACATGCGACATCAAGAGAAGTTCCATACGTACTGCTAGCAGTATATTGCCGGGACTGTTCTGTATTGCCCTCTGTTTCTTATACCATACTCTGGACTCATCTGCAAATTATTTTCTGATGTGGTTTCAAATCATCGACTAGCCTGGCCTGAAGATGGATGTGGTAAGGTACCCATCCACTAGTGAAAAACAATTGTGTGGGTTTAATTGATGAGGATGCAAGCTCTCTGTGTCTGTCGAAAACAATTTGTCCATACCGAGTAGAACTTGAAACGGAACAGAATGGCACTCACAATTGCTTTCTTATATACCTGTCCACACATGCCCAAATCTTGAGTAAATAGCATAAAACTACTATAATTCAGGCTAGGGTTCTAGAAAACTACGAAATCTTTTTTCTCTGATAACTACCAAATCAGGGGTCGACTGTTTCAAAAAACTCAAATCATCGAGTATTTAACAATTGACCACAATTGATACGTCTCCAACGTATCGATAATTTATGAAGTATTCATGCCATATTCACCTATGTTTACAATACTTTTATATTGTTTTGATGAACTTTACATGATTTATTTATAACTAACCCTGACTGACGCTGTTTTCAGCAAAATTACCGTGGTGTTGTTTTTGTGCAGAAAATTAAAGTTCTCGGAATCGTCCGAAACTTTTTGGTGATTTTTTTCTGGAAGAAATAAGCCTTATTGGAGCAAAGAACCACCGGAGGAGAGCCACACGTGGGGCACAAGCCATCACGGAACGCCCCCTAGCCCGTGCCCTAATATGTGGTGGGCCCCACGTGGCTTCGTTGCGCGTGATTCCAACGCTGAAAAATCCTATAAATCCCAGAAACCCCGGAAATAAACTGAGACTCTCCGTTCCACCGCCGCAAGTCTCTGTATCGACGAAAAACCAATCTGGAGACATTCCAGTACCCTGCCGGAGAGGGGAAATCATCTCCGGTGGCCATCTTCATCATCCCGGCAGAGGGCATGACGAGGAGGGAGTAGTTCACCCTCGGGGCTGAGGGTATGTACCAGTAGCTATGTGTTCAATCTCTCTCTCTCTCTCTCTCGTGTTCTTGAGATGACACGATCTTGATGTATCATGGGCTTTGTTAATATAGTCGGATCATATGATGTTATTCCCTTGCTATCATGTTGTGATGAATTGAATCTTTCCGTTTGAGATATCGTTATGTTGGATTGAATATTTTGGTTTGAGAACACTTGATGTACGTCTTGCGTGGGATACCCGTAGTGACATTGGGGTATTCTATTGATTCACTTGATATATGTTGAGGCATCAACTTGCGGATTCCGGTGACCTTGGGTATCTATGCATAGGGCTTGATTGCACGTTTTCATACCACTTTCTCCGGTAGAAATTTTGGGGTGCTCCTTGAAGTTCTTTGTGTTGGATTGAATATGATAAATCTAAAATTGTTTGATGCATTTCGCATAATTTACCCACGGATACTTGAGGTGACATTGGAGTATCTAGGTGACATTAGGGTTGATTGATATGTATCATTGGTGTTGTTCTAGTACGAAATCTAGGGTTGTTTGTGACACTTATAGGAATAGCCCAAAAGATTGATCGAAAAGAATAACTTTGAGGTGGTTCTACTACCTACACCAATTTCATCTTATTGTTCTCTGCTAGATAGGAACTTTGGAATGACTCTTTGTTGCACATTGAGGGATGATCATATGATTCAACTATTTTAGCATTGTTGGGAGATTGCACTAGTGAAAGTATGAACCCTAGGCCTTATTTCCAAGCATTTATATAACGTTTTGCTCGCTGTTTACTATTTATTACCTTGCTGTATTTATATTTTTCAGATTACAAAAACCAATATCTACCATTCATATTGCACTTGTATCACCATCTCTTCGCCGAACTAGTGCACCTATACAATTTGCCATTGTATTGGGTGTGTTGGGGACACAAGAGATTTCTTGTATTTGATTGCAAGGTTGTTTGAGAGAGATCATCTTCATCCTACACCTCCCACGGATTGATAAACCATAGGTCATCCACTTGAGGGAAAATTGCTACTGTCCTACAAAACTCTACGCTTGGAGGCCCAACAAAGTCTACAAGAATAAAGTTGCGTAGTAGACATCAACGATTATGACAATCAGGATCCACACGTAAGATTTAATATGATAGATCTGAAATTGTTTGATGCATGTCGCATAATTAACCCATGGATACTTGAGGTGACATTTGAGTATCTAGGTGACATTAGGGTTGATTGATATGTATCATTGGTGTTGTTCTAGGACGAACTCTTGGGCTGTTTGTGACACTTATAGGAATAGCCCAAAAGATTGATTGGAAAGAATAACTTTGACGTGGTTCTACTACCTACACCAATTTCATCTTATTGTTCTCCGCTAGATAGGAACTTTGGAGTGATTCTTTGTTGCACGTTGAGGGCTGATCATATGATTCAACTATGTTAGCATTGTTGGGAGATTGCACTAGTTAAAGTATGAACCCTAGGCCTTATTTCCAAGCATTTATATAACGTTTTTCTCACGGTTTACTATTTATTACCTTGATGTTTTTATATTTTCAGATTAGAAAAACCTATATCTACCATCCATATTGCACTTGTATCACCATCTCTTCGCCGAACTAGTGCACCTATACAATTTGCCATTGTATTGGGTGTGTTGGGGACACAAGAGATTTCTTGTATTTGATTGCAGGGTTGTTTGACAGAGACCATCTTCATCCTACAACTCCTATGGATTGATAAACCTTAGGTCATCCACTTGAGGGAAAATTGCTACTGTCCTACAAAACTCTGCGGTTGGAGGCCCAACAAACTCTACAAGAATAAAGTTGTGTAGTAGACATCAAGCCGTTTTATGGCACCGTTGCCGGGGAGGTGAGTGCTTGATGGTATATCTTTAGATCTTGCAATTAAATCTTTTAGTTTCTTGTTTTTCACTAGTTTGGTTTTATAAAAGAAAACTACAAAAAATGGAATTTAGGTTGCCTCAATTGTTTCGTCTTTTTAATGTCTTTCGTGAAAATGATGGTTCAGAAAATTGTGCTCAATTGGTAGATGAAGAATTTATGAAAATACTTAATGAGAATTCCTTGAATGATGAGCATGATTGCAATGTTGCTAGTATGAATTCTCTGAATATCCATGATGCTAATGATATGCAAAGCCACAAGCTTGGGGATGCTATGTTTGATGAAGATGATATTTTTAGTTCCCAAAGTTTTGATGAGCAAATTTACTATGATGATGGCATGCCTCCTATCTATGATGATTATGAGGATGACATGTATCCTGTAAAGAATAATTATAACTATGAAACTTGTCATCATGATTTTAATTTTCAATTTGGTTATGTCAATCATGTATCTCATGATAGTTATTTTGTTGATTTTGCTCCCACTACTATGAATGAGAAGAAAATTGCTTATGTGGAGAGTAATAAATTTTCTATGCTTGTAGATCATGAAAAGGATGCTTTATTTGATAGTTATATTGTTGAATTCCTTCATGATGCTACTGAAAATTATTATGAGGGAGGAACTTATGCTTGTAGGAATTTCAATAATATCAAGTTTCCTCTCTATATGTTCAAAGTTTTGAAGTTATGCTTGTTTTGCATTCCTATGCTAGTTGATTATTGCTCCCACAAATTGTTTTCTCAAAAAATCCCTATGCAGAGGAAGTGGGTTAGACTTAAATGTGCTTGTCATGAGATTCATGGTGCTCTCTTGCATGTTTCAATTACTACTTTTTATGTGAGCATCATTGAAATCATCATGCCTAGCTAAAAGGCTTTAAAGAAAAGCGCTTGTTGGGAGACAACCCAACACCTTTACTTTCCGTTTTTGAGTGTTCACATGATTAAGCTACTGTATTAATCATGTTTTGTGTCTTTTATTTCAATAAAGTCCCAAGTAAAGCCTTTGGGATGACTCACAATATGAGTAGAATTAATGCTGAACCAAAACAGAAACTTTTGATTCCAGTGCAGGAATTTTCATTTTTCACTGGAGCGTGTTAATGATCTGACATTTTAAACAGTCTATATATACAAATTCTTCAGGTTTTCATATTTTTTTCAGAATTTTTAGAGACAGGGAAGTATGGTTATACTACAGATCTTCACAGACTGTTCTGTTTTTGACAGATTCTGTTTTGCATGCATAGTTTGCTTGTTTTAGTGTTCCCATAGCTTATACTCAGTGATATAAATTCTGGGAATGGTTTAATACAGTTGGTATTATGTGAGAACAATTATGAATCTTGTCTTGGCAGTACCTAAGTGAATGATCTTTATTTATTATACTAACCCATCTCACGAAGTTCCGTTAAGTTTTGTGTGATTGAAGTTTTCAAGTTTTGGGTGAGACACCGATATGAGGAGAATAAGGACTGACAAGAATCTAATCTTGGGGATGCCCAAGGAATCCTCAAGGTAATATCCAACAAAGAATCAAGCGCCTAAGCTTGGGGATGCCCCGGAAGGCATCCCGTTTTTCGTCTTCAACACTGTCGGTATATCTTACTTGGAGCTATATTTTTATTCGTCACATAATATGTGTTTTGCTTGGAGCGTCATTTTATTTTGTTAGTATTTTCTTGCTGTTATTTATAATCTTGTTTTTCAATAAAAAGGTTCCAAGAATTGCTTTTAGGATGCTTGAATTGCATGTTTGATGTGTGCTGTGTAAAAACAGAAACTTTTGCTGTAGTGTTTGAATTTTAATATTTCTCTGGTACGTGGAAAGTTTATGAATTTTTTACAAAGTATTGTAATATAAATTATTTATCATGTCCTAAATTTTCATAATTTTTAGAGATACATAAGTACACTTTCTTAATAAATTACTACAGACTATCCTGTTTAGACAGATTTCTGTCATAGTTTTGTTATCCACTTCTCCGTTGGTTTTCATGACTTATATTGGTAGATATAAATTGTGGAAATGATAGTATACATTAGATAATGTTTGAAAATTATTATGCAACTTGTCTTGGCAGTACATAAAGTGTTGATTTATTTTTATGTGCATTAACCTATCTCAAGAGTTCTTTTCAAGTTTTTGTGGATGAAGTTTTTGAGACTTAGGTGAAACCGGGATATAAGAGGATTGAACGAGATACAAAAGCTCAAGCTTGGGGATGACCAAGGCACCCCAAGTAAATATTTCAAGAAGTCTCAATCATCTAAGCTTGGGGATGCTACACATCCCACATGTCTTCATAAAACAAATATCGGTTAACCTATGTTGAGCCTAAAATTTTATTTGTCCACATGATATGTGCTGTTCTTGGAATGATTTTTTATTTATTTTGCTCTTTGAATAAAATAATCAGATATGAAAATCTTTATTGAGAGAGAGTCCTCACATAGCTACTTAATTGTTTGACTACTCATTGATCTTCACTTATATCTTTTGAGAGTAGGTTGATGTTTACTCTTGTGCTTCACTTATATCCTAAGAGTAAATTGTGAATGAATGAAATATCATAAGTCTAAAATTATCAATGTGATATATTCTTAGTAGCAAGTTCACATTTCGTTTAGAAAGTAAAATCTATTGAAGTTTAACAATCACTGTATTGGTCATTTAAACAATTCATGAAGGAATATTGAAGGAAGAGAGGTTTCACATATAAATACACTATCTTGGACATATTCTATGATTGTGAACCCCCATTAATTATTTTAAAACTTGGTCAAGTAGTTGACGTTGGACAAGGAAGACAACATAATGGTTATGTTTGTTCATATTCACGTAGCAGTTATATTGTCATGGATCCTCTAACATGTGATGCTTGTTTAGAACCTTTTGCTAGCCAAAACTTCGTGCTAAGTAGAAATACTACTTGTGCATCCAAATCTTTGATCCAAGTTTCTTCCATGAGAGTCCACGATACCTACCTATATATGGTATTTCACTGCCATTCCAATTAAATTTGCATGTGGCACCTCTAAACATTCAAATAAACATCTGTTTTGTGTGCTCGTACCGCTCATGGAGCGACGGGGCGGTCATTATCTTCCATGCTAAGCGGTTTATTTTCAAGATAAGTGTTTATTCACTTGTCATTGCATGAGAGAGGCCGGTAAAAAGGATGCCCAGTCCTATATAATACAAAAATAAATAAACAAGAACTCCCCCTTGAAAGTTGATTGTTTGGATGGTACCCGTGGATTCGGCTAGCCATGGAATGTGTTTGAATGGTGGAGGGGGAGTAAAAATTTAAATTCTGTTTGGGAACCGCCAATAATGTGATTAGCATGGAAGATATTGAAAACTCTATTGTGACGTTGACAGGAAAAGTATACCACTCAAAATTACATATTCATCTATGCTTTAAAACAATGGGTTGTGACACCTCTGCAAATCCATGTTTCCCTCTGCGAAGGGCCTATCTTTTACTTTTCTTGTTGAGTAACTTCTTATTCCAATCTATTAATTATTTAGTCGGAAAGCATCATGTGGTGGGGAAAGATCCAGACACATATATCCAGTTGAATATAGGTGATCATGATTCATTATTTGTTGACATTATCCCCGAGATAAATAAGTTGGGAGGCGAAACTTTAAGCCCCTATCTTCCTATGTGTTTGACTGAAACTGTTTGCTCTATAAATATGCTTTGAGTGTAAGCAATCATGGAAGACTAAATGATAGTTGAGTATGTGGGATTTGCTAAACCAAAGCTCTTACATAGACCCTTCCTGAAATAAGATGAATTGTAATTGTTTGATGACTGACAACATAGTTTGCTAGTTTTCAAGAAAGTTTATGGTCTATACTTTAACATGTGAATAACTTGCTACTTGATTATGAGAAGTTTTATGAGAAATACTTGCTGGTTTTGATGCTAGAAAAGTGGCTGAAATTATCCTTGATCAATATTATACATTATGCTAGCATTCACACTTCATAAATTGTTTCTTTTACCATTTACCTACTCAAGGACAAGTAGGAATTAAGCTTGGGGATGCTGATACGTCTCCAACGTATCGATAATTTATGAAGTATGCATGCCATATTCACCTATGTTTACAACATTTTTATATGGTTTTGATGCACTTTACATGATTTATTTAGAACTAACCCGGACTGACATTGTTTTCAGCAGAATTACCGTGGTGTTGTTTTTGTGCAGAAAATGAAAGTTCTCGGAATCGCCCAAAACTTTTTAGTGATTTTTTCTGGAGGAAATAAGCCATATTGGAGCAAAGAACCACCGGAGGGGAGCCACACGTGGGGCACAAGCCATAAGGGCGGGCCCCCCGTAGGCCGCACCTTCATATGTGGTGGGCCCCACGTGGCTCCGTTGCGCGTGATTCCAACGCTGAAAAATCCTATAAATCCCAGAAACCCCAGAAACTAAGACTCTCCGTTCCGCCGCCGCAACTCTCTGTATCGATGGAAAACCAATTTGGAGACGTTCCGGTACCCTGCCGGAGAGGGGAAATCATCTTTGGTGGCCATCTTCATCATCCCGGCGGAGGCATTGATGAGGAGGGAGTAGTTCACCCTCGGGCCTGAGGTTATCTACCAGTAGCTATGTGTTCAATCTCTCTCTCTCTCTCTCTCTCTCTCTCTCTCTCTCTCTCTCTCGTTTTCTTGAGATGGCACGATCTTGATGTATCCCGGGCTTTGTTAATATAGTCGGATCATATGATGTTATTCCCTTGCTATCATGTTGTGATGAATTGAATCTTTCCCTTTGAGATATCGTTATGTTGGATTGAATATTTTGGTTTGAGAACACTTGATGTACGTCTTGCGTGGGATACCCGTAGTGACATTGGGGTATTCTATTGATTCACTTGATATATGTTGAGGCATCAACTTGCGGATTCCGGTGACCTTGGGTATCTATGCATAGGGCTTGATTGCACGTTTTCATACCACGTTATCCGATAGAAATTTTGGGGTGCTCCTTGAAGTTCTTTGTGTTGGATTGAATATGATAGATCTAAAATTGTTTGATGCATTTCGCATAATTTACCCACGGATACTTGAGGTGACATTGGAGTATCTAGGTGACATTAGGGTTGATTGATATGTATCATTGGTGTTGATCTAGTACGAAATCTAGGGCTGTTTGTATCATTGGTGTTGATCTAGTACGAAATCTAGGGCTGTTTGTGACACTTATAGGAATAGCCCAAAAGATTGATCGAAAAGAATAACTTTGAGGTGTTTCTACTACCTACACCAATTTCATCTTATTGTTCTCTGCTAGATAGGAACTTTGGAGTGACTCTTTGTTGCACATTGAGGGATGATCATATGATTCAACTATTTTAGCATTGTTGGGAGATTGCACTAGTGAAAGTATGAACCCTAGGCCTTATTTCCAAGCATTTATATAATGTTTTGCTCGCTGTTTACTATTTATTACCTTGCTGTATTTATATTTTTCAGATTACAAAACCTATATCTACCATTCATATTGCACTTGTATCACCATCTCTTCGCCGAACTAGTGCACCTATACAATTTGCCATTGTATTGGGTGTGTTGGGGACACAAGAGATTTCTTGTATTTGATTGCAAGGTTGTTTGAGAGAGATCATCTTCATCTTACACCTCCCACGGATTGATAAACCTTAGGTCGTCCATTTGAGGGAAAATTGCTACTGTCCTACAAAACTCTACGCTTGGAGTCCCAACAAAGTCTACAAGAATAAAGTTGCGTAGTAGACTACAACGATTATGACAATCAGGATCCACACGTAAGAGAACTGATTGTTTGACTGTTTGTTTGATCGTTAACTGACATGTGGGGTTCACATTTCAATGTCTCTTACTCTCTAAATAAAAATTCTCATGTAAAAGATGCAACTGGGGTCCCTGTAAATATTTTGAAAAAGCAATCAGGTCCCTCAATAATTTTACAAGAGCAATCCGGCCCAATCAATCCCGTCGACCATCCCCGGCCATGTCACTACCGCACACCATGGCGCCGCTTGAGACATTGTCGCGAGCCATGAGGCACCGCATGGCGTCGCCGCCAACCTCTTCCTCTCTAGCATGACCGTCGAGATCCGGCACATGCAAGGCGGCAATGCCGCCACATGCTGCTATGCTCCGTCTGCTCGATACTGCCCACTAGAAATCGCTCCTCTGGCGTGAGCTCCTAGCTGTGCTGAGGGATGACATCGATGTCGAGGTCGAAGTTTGGCCTCCCCTTCCCGGCCCGGCGCTCGCCAGCAACCCACTCCCTCGCGGGATTTTGCCGGCGAGATCCGGCAAGCCTCGTTGACCTCGTCCTTCCATGCGCGGTCGCCGATGAGCTTCTCCCCAAAGCGCCCCTTCACGACGGTGGCCTCCTCGGGACTACCCTTCCCGTGCATCGCGCGCTACCCAACCATTGTGGTCATGTCAGCCATCGCCAGGCCGCGACACCCGGGAGAGAAGTGGAGTAGAGGGAGAGAAAGAAAGAGAACAGGAAGAGAGTCAGCTTACATGTGGGCCGCACGTGTAAGTTCATGGTCAACAAATGATCAAGCCAACTTTGTGTTTAGCAGCGGGTCTGACCTGTCATAAACCTGATTATGTTAAACACTCGGTGATTTGGGTCTTTTGAAACAGTCAACCTTTGACTTATTAGTTATCAGAGGAAAAAAAGTTTCCGTAGTTTTTTAGAACCCTAGCCCGAATTGTAGTAGTTTTATGTTATTTACTTCCAAATCTTACTAGTAGTAAGATTGTTACGGTACAAATGCAGTGTATGTTTTTCTAAAAATTCATTCCTTGAAATGGTTTGTAAGAATGTGTGTAAAATTTAGGCTACCTTTGGCATCCCCTTTTTTTGAGTTTTAAGAGAATACTGTGGGCTTTTTAGAAACCACGTTTTTCAAATACAACAGATGAGGTCTAGACCTAATTTTCTAAATCAAACTGCTTTTTTTAAGACGAGGTATTTATTTCCTAGGCATTGGAATACTAATAAGGTTTTGAATTATTATGGTTTTAGGGATGAAAAGTGCTGCCAAACTATGCGGAAAATCATAACCTCATCTTGGTTTCATATGTACTGGGGAATGGTGGCGTGAGTTTTGGCGCGCCGGTCACCCTGGTCATATCGTTACTGGAATCGACATATACGTTGGGTGCCATGGACACTCGGTAAAGGGCCAATAACTGCCGACAATGTCTTTACCGAGTGTTGCTCTCGGCAAAGGCCACCCGGCGTATACCTCACAGGCAAACATGAGTTTGTCGAGAGCCATACCACGGACACTCGGCAAACACTTTGCCAAGGGCCAAACAACGCCTCTCGGCAAACAAAAGTGACTTCACGTCCGCTAGTTCTGTCATTTCTTTGTCGAGAGTCACTCTCGGCATAACTACTCTAGCCAAGTGCCAGCGCATCCCAGCTCATGCATGTTTGCCGAGAGCGGCTCTCAGTAAAGTTAAGTGTCCCTATTCTGATTCTTCAGTTTTTCCCTCTAGCTAGATCAAACATGCATGCATAGATATGTCCATCAAGTTGAATACATATCCAACAATATATAGATATCTCCATCAAGTGCACACATATATATCCAACAATATATAGATATCTCCATCAAGTGCATACACATATATCCAACAATATATAGATATCTCCATCAAGTGCATACATATATATCCAACAATATATAGATATCTCCATCAAGTGCAACCATATATATCCAACAATATATAGGAATTTCCATCAAGTGCATACATATATATCCAACAAATTCAGAGCCAAAAGCAAGTTCACGAGTGCAATAGGTAAATATATGCTCCATGAGTTCCACCGCTATGAACATAGCATGTAAGTCCATCAAGTTTGCATCCATGAGCTCCATCGTTCACATTTTATTAAAGCACCAGCAAAATAATTAATCACGAAAGATATTTCATCAGTTATATAAAAAGAATAACAAAGTGAGACAACAATAGAAAAGAATTAACAATTATTCCAATGTATATATTGTAGGGTAACGCAGCAGAAAACAAAAATATCCGACCTACGCACCAGCCCAGGACCACTATGGAGACTGCATACAAGGTTTGATCTTTTTCGTTACCGACTCGTAGCGCAGCGGAATCAGAGTCGATGACGATCGGCGGTGCAGATCCCCGCAGCTAGAATTTACATCCTCCCAACCGCGAGGATGTATACCCTCATACGCCCCTCGGACAGCCCTCCGGGAGGCGGTCGGACAGTCCCCCGGACGGTGTCATGGACAGCCCTTCGGGAGGACCATCGAAACTCGGACAGTCACTCGGACAGTCCTTCGGGAGGACATTCAAAATTCGGGCAGTCACTCGGACAGCCCTTCGGGAGGTACTCTCGAACTAAGACCGAAACTACGATCTCTCTACAGAGTTGCACACGTACGGTGTCATCTATCCGGCAGGGCTTCGCCGTCCAGAACTAGTTCCCACCGGAACCCAGATAGCCTTTCGACTCTACAAAACTATTTCACTGGGAGGGAGAGAGATGCCAGATAACATCAGATGGCATGTGTATGTGAGAAAGAGTGAGCATGGAGAGTGCATCTCCACCTCTATTTATAGGAAAACCCAAGGGGTAGGGTGACACTTGAAATACCCAAAATGCCCTTCGCAAGGGCACAAAGGTAAAAGCAAGTGGGCAGCCCTTATCCTTCCATGTCATCCCTAAAGATATTTGTGAGTAAAGCCCCAAAAGGTGGCTTTCCATAAAGTAATCCAAAAAGCACTTTCACTATTCACGACGACATATTTCAGCGTCCGTTCGAACTGAAAATATTCATGTGGGCTTAGAACATTTCCAGTACCCACTAAAATAATTTTCAACGCGATCCGAAACAATTCCGGTTTAGTGATTTTCATCTGCGAAAAGCATCTGAAGCGGTTCCGGTAGCTCCGGAACATTTCCGGTTTTCATCCCGGAAAATTCCAGAAAATTTCCAGAACGATTCTGGCACCCTCCAAGAATTATCAGGCATGTGCCGAAACCAATTTGACTTTATGGTGTACTCCGAAACAACTTTTCGGTTTAGTGATTTTCATCTGTGAAAAGCAACTAAAGCGGTTCCGGCAGTCCGGAACATTTCCGGTTTTTGTCTCTGAAAAATCTCAGAAATTACCGGAACAATTCTGGTACCTTCCAATAATTTCCAGGCATGTGCCGAAACCAATTTGACTTTATGGTACACTCCGAAACAACTTTTCGGTTTTACCAAAACTCTTCCGGTGTTCTCTCTCCGGAACTCTTCTGTTGTCTCCGAAACTTTTTCGGTGAATTTCTCTCAGACTCCCTGTCTAGTATTCAACAGATAGATGACCCTTAAGCGTGTGACCCTATAGGTTCGGTGAAGCATAGACATGACCCGGAACCCTTTCCGATCAATGATCAACATCGGAGCCGTGGACACCCATATTGACCCCTATACCCACACGAATGAATATTCGAGTGAACCTCCAGTTGCCGTGTGCTATTCCTGTTGCTTCGCAATATGTTACAAATACCCGAGGTGAGACATGTTGGCATCCCCGTGGATCAACAACTTGTCCACTATGCCAGTTACCTCGTTATCGGTATTGTTCTCTTTTCTCGTTCCCGTGTTCCGGCATCCCCGTGATCAAATCACAAAGTGGCTGGCCAGACGATGATGGATACCGTAACACCGAGAGGGCCCAGAGATATCTCTCCATCGTCGGAGGAGCAAATCCCAATCTTGAGCTATCAAGTTACTTGACATACTTTTCCATGAACCCGTAAGCTGCCGTAATAGCCACCCATTTACGGATGACGTTTAACAAACCCCAAAGTTCATGAAGCAAGCATGAAGAAACTCGATACTCTCATGGTCTAAGGAATCATGCAAACGTTAACCATCTCTGTGTTATTAACCATTAACTTATGACGAATGTATCTCATAGCATAACATCAATACTGGTCGATTCAACACAAATGTTCTTCCAACATTGTGCCCTCAAAATTGCCGGCATAGCCATGCCCATGATCAGGAAAACAGGATCATCATGCAATACTTGAGCCAGTCTTAGAGGCCAGACTAGGAATACATTTTACCGTTTATTATTCCACACGTGCATATGAGTCTTCCTTCGAGCCTCGTGGTTATTGTAGACTCGAGAACCATAGCAGTTATAGCATGGAACATAAACCTAATTATGAACAGGGAGATAATCAATAACATTTATTATTGCCTCTAGGGCATATCTCCTACAGACTCCCACTTGCACTAGAGTCAATAATCTAGTCAATGCTAATGCACTTTACACCTATGGCATACTGGTGTAAAATATGCTTTGCTTGTGGTATAGCCTGATGTCCAACGGATCTGACGACTTCAGCTCCGTGTGTAACTTTGCATATCCTTGCGTTTTCACGCTTTCACAAAATTCATATTTTGTGTGGAATTGGCTTTGCATATGTGTGAATCATTGGTCGAAACCTGATTCCTCAGACTGAGCTATGGGGCAACTATCTGCAATAGTGTCCCATAGACCAAAGCCATCTTGGAACCATACTAAGTTCATGAATGAACTATATGATTCAACAACTTCTTTGTCGCTTCTAAAGCGTCAACATACTTAGCCTTTGTTATAGAATTCGCCACAGTGTCTTGTTTGGAACAATTTCCAACTACCGTGCCACCATGTTGTGTATTACAGAAAACCCTTAACTTAAATCGAAAATCGCATGGAGCATTGATGAAGACTGTATCGATGTAATTACTTACAACGAGCACTTCATAATCTCTGCTTGCGAGAAAACATGTCATCAGTACTGCTCTAGTACTCAATGACATCTTTCACTGTTGTCCCATGATCAGTACTTTGATCACTTTGGTATCTATACTCGCAACAGTTTTGGAGTATTGGACATAGCTGGTTGTTTTTACATACCATGGAATACATGATTAATCCAAACACAAGAGTGTGTGGAATCTCCATCATGTATTTTCCTCATCAGTGTTTTGGGACACCGAGTCTTGCAAAAACTCTTTCCATGTGACTTCGGCAAGAATCACTCCTTGGCGTTTTAAATGCTAAAAAGTTTTAGCATCTTGTGAATATGTATTCGTAGCTTAGCCCCATTAGGTAAATCTATCTCCATAGATCATCATGCCTAATATTGAGGCTATTTAGCCTAAGCACGTCATCGAAAAACTATTTTCAAATGAAGTCCTAATTCGTGTCAAGAAATTTATTTCCAATTAACATTGTGTCAAGTACACAAGGTTTTTAGAAATACTATTATGCTCCCACTTACTTTCTTGAATCACAAGCATCTTCGATACCCATTTGATGAAGTCAAACCCCTTTGACCATTCCATCAAAAACGAAGATTCCAACTCCACTTTGCTCTCTCCTGTCCATCGCTGGAACTCTGAAGTTTGCATACTTACTAGCATCCTCTGGATCGACAAATTACTTTGGACTGTATCACATACAAGTCCTAGGTTTCATTTCCATCAGATGGAAATCCTTTTGTCATCCATGTTTTATATCTCATGATTGAAATATGTATTAATTGCTAGTTTAACCCGAACCGACTTCAAGCATTGCTACGGTGAGACAATATCATCGTAGTCAACTCCTTGAACTTGTTATTGCAACAAGTCGAGCTTTATGGATAAAACATTTTATCCGTATCAGTTTTTAGTTCCATAAATATTCGTTAGACTCTAAGTCTTCCGAAAGGTGTATCAAGATTTTAATCTCGAATCACTTATATGGAAACTATCTCGGATTGTATTGGCATTTAGCCAATTCCGGAGTCAGGGCCCATCACCGCTTCCTTATGTATCGTAGGTATACTGTTGTCCAACAACAATATCTCGTTTGCGCACCTGAGAGGTTTGCACGAGCCTTGCCTACGTGGTTCAGCTGCAAGTTCGACCGAAGTCCATACATTTTATTGTAGAGACTTCCGTACCAGTCGCAGTAGGAAACTCCGGAATCACTTCCAAGGTTTCTTTCCTTTGATCTGATGACGAAGATATTGGTTATCTCGTCGAGTTGCATTGTCCTCCCACTCACCTTTTGTAAGAACTATTCTCTTTAAAAGCATACCGTTTTGTGGCAAAATCCTTTGCCTCGGTATAGTGGTGGGGGAATACCCTATGACTTGGGATAACCTACAAAGTAGCACTTGTCTGATTTTGAATAGGTTTGTAACCTTTTACACAAGCCCCATATTACAAATGTTAAGAAAAGATATAACATGGTTGGGCTTACCATACCATGGCGTCATTTCAACAAACCTGATGGAGCTCTTTTCAGTGTAAAAGCCGCAGTCTCTAAAGCATCACCTTTTAAAAGGGGTAATGGTAAATTTATTTATGTCATCTTTGATCTTACCATGTCATAAATGGTTCGATTACATCTTCACGGACTTTCCACTTGCAGTGGTGTTCCGGGAGGTGCAAGTTATGAAACCCCTTTCACAACTCATCAGACATTCGCTAAATTTGTAACTCAAATATTCCTTTCTGCAATCGAATTGTAGAAACATAATTTTCTTGTTACAATATTTTCTTCTTAATTTTGAAAACCTTTCAAAAGATCCAGACTCACGTCTCATCAAGTAAATATCCATATATCTACTTGAGTCATTTCTGAAGATAGATAAATCCACTACTTGCAACAACATTTATTGGACTACACACATCATAATGTATGATCACCAATATGTTCTATGCTCGTTCCTTATGGCCTGTGAACGGTTTTTCAGTCACTTCACTTTTCAGAGGAAAGTTGCAAGTGTCAGATGATTCAAAATCAAACGACTTCAAAATCCATCATAATGGAATTTTCCATGCGGGTTTCTCCAATGTGACCAAATGCAGTGCCACACTTGTGTGGTATTCTTTTAGTCTTGCGACATTTAGCGTCAGTGTTATGGATGTATCATATTTCCATCAATATTCATAACATACATCCCATCTAGGATGGAAGCATGTCCCTTCATGTTATTCATAATACTGAACAACAATTGTTGTTTTTATGAACAACTCTTTTGCAACAAACATTGTGCAATGGGCTAGAGTGTATGAAACTCTAAAATGAATTATGAAAGTAAACACAGAGGTAATATATTAATATCATTATTCATAACATACATCTCATTCATAATGAAAGTATGGCCCTTATGTTATTCATAACACCGAACATCAAAAGTTCTCTTATGAACAACCTTCTTGCAAGATAGCTCCTGCAAAGGGCTGGAGCGTGAAACTCCAAAAGAATTATGAAAATAAATACATAGGTAATACACCGATGGAAGGTATAGTAACACTTACTATGTTCCCTGTGTGTATCTTAACCTCATTCCTGGCTAGTCTTTCAGGCCATAGTAGTTCTTACATCGAGTTGCAACAGAATGCAATCAAGCGGGTATCTTTTTGATCAACTCACAATACCAAAGAATTAGTGATCAACATGTTTAACCATAATTCCCAAGAACTATATCTTTAACCAGCCTTCTATACGTCAAAAACTTGTATGGCATTCATACATGAGCTGGATATTCTAGTCTTCTTTCTTTCTGCCTTCATACTCCTAACAGTTTAACTTTCAGTATTTCTCCTACTCTCAGAAGAAGCATCCAACTTAAGAGTGGCGTTAGCCCCGGACTTCCTAGGCGTGAAAGTTTCACTAACACCCTTCGGACACTTCCTTTCTCTTTAAGTTGTCGTTTTATTCACCATCATCATATGACAGGCGTTCTTCCGGATCCCTCTCTAATCAGTCCAATGTATAGTAAACACTTTACTAATGTTTGCAAACAAACATTGCTTTGGATATCTCATATCTTTTAGCCTTTGTCTTTCTCTGAAAAAGATTTTCAGATTCCATGAATATCACATAACTATCCAAACTTTCGAAGTTCGGGTCTCATGGAAGCAAACATATTGCACTTTGACTGAAAAGGAATTCTAGCTTTTGGATCGAAGGACGAGAGTCACATGATCCATAGCATTAACGGGAGAATACCGAAAGCATGCGATAGGACAAAGTCCTTCTCGGCACTCTTGAGGACAATCCTCACATTACGTTATCAACCGTAAAGTTTTAACCAGATATCTAACAGCTTATTCAATTTTAATTGGGAAGGTGGAAACGCGAGCCATAATTCTACAACTATTATGCAAATAACACTTAGACAGTGTTCATAATTAATTGCACTGAGAATTAAAAGAATTAATTCTACAATGCGCTCCCACTCAAATCAATATCCCTCAAAATTGATTGTGAGTGATACAAGACCCGCATTTAAATTGTTCGCCATTGGTGTCACACCACTGATGACAAAAATCTCAACCGGTAGGCCAACTTGCCAATCACATCTCTATGTGACTCTTGTTCATCGTTCGATGCGTGTGTTCCGAGCTCATGACGGTCATGCCTGAACATCAAGACAACCAAGTGATCTCGCTGCGAGGTCTCAACTCACCCGCCTCACACTTCTCTAATCGTTCATACCCGTGTGACACGGCGCACCCCGAAAAGATAGGTGCCGTGACGGTGCTACACTTGGGAGAACACTAACTACTTGATATTTTTGTGAGAGATCACCCTAATAAAAAGCGACTACCGCGCTATCAAAAAGGGTGCATCATAAGGGATAAACATCTCAGGCAATTCATAATAGCATGATATGGTATCGCCCTTTCTGACGGAGAAGTCTTTCATTTCTTCGTCTTCGGCATTCGCGTTGGTGTTCACCTTCGCGAAGATTGCCACCACCTTGTCGATGCACCAGATAATATTGCTATCTCTATAGCTAATAAAATAAGTGCATTACATAAGGTTGACACGCAGGTCATTAAAGTGCAATCATATGGCTCCAACCATCATGCCGAATCATGACACGCAGGTCATGTTAATCAAATTATATCATATAGTCATCTCATACATAATCAAATTAATATGAGCACTGCTATACCACATCATATGCACATGCAAACCATCCTGCAAAACCAAGTTAGACGCCTCTAATTGGTTCATGCAAAAACTTGTTTTACGTGGCTTCTAAGGTTTCGAAACAAACCAAAGCTACCAACGTCCATCATCAAGCATGATAATCCAAGTCGCTAGATTAACATTGCGGGGTGTATGAAACACGAGATAATAAAATCTCGAGCCCCATACTAAACTTCATCATACGCGTGACCCCCGTGCAGATCATATCTGCATTGCCCTTTCATCTGCGAAACATCCATCTTTCTTTAACTATGGTGGAACCCAAAGAACTGTTAGCACTTCGTTGATCTGTCAATCAGCATACTCAGGAGCAGCATGAAAGGATCACGGATTGCCAGAACTTTGTGAGATTCCACCATGCCGTCAAGATCAGGACTACGCAAATTCAGGGGAAGCAACAAGAACATCGGGTAACAGATTTCATCTGCTACCCGCACAAATAATTTTCAGTAATAGAACTCATCTACTACCTAATTATATTGTGCAACACCCATACATCTCTATGTATTCTAGATCGCAGCCTGCATCTACGCATAGCACGGCTCTTGATGCCACTGTAGGGTAACGCAGCAGAAAACAAAAATATCCGACCTACGCACCAGCCCAGGACCACTATGGAGACTGCATACAAGGTTTGATATTTTTCGTTACCGACTCGTAGCGCAGCGGAAGTAGAGTCAATGATGATCGGCGGTGCAGATCCCCGCAGCTAGGATTTCCAACCTCCCAACCGCGAGGATGTATACCCTCATCCGCCCCTCGGACAGCCCTCCGGGAGGCGGTCGGACAGTCCCCCGGACGGTGTCACGGACAGCCCTTCGGGAGGACCATCGAAACTCGGACAGTCACTCGGACAGCCCTTCAGGAGGACCTTCAAAACTCGGACAGTCACTCGGACAGCCCTTCGGGAGGTACTCTCGAACTAAGACCGAAACTACGATCTCTCTACAGAGTTGCACACATACGGTGTCATCTATCCGGCAGGGCTTCGCCGTCCAGAACTAGTTCTCACCAGAACCCAGACAACCTTTCAGCTCTACGAAACTATTTCGCTGGGAGGGAGAGAGAAGCCAGATAACATCAGATAGCATGTGTATGTGAGAAAGAGTGAGCGTGGAGAGTGCATTTCCACCTCTATTTATAGGAAAACCCAAGGGGTAGGGTGACACTTGAAATACCCAAAATGCCCTTCACAAGGGCACAAAGGTAAAAGCAAGTGGGCAGCCCTTATCCTTCCATGTCATCCCTAAAGATATTTGTGAGTAAAGCCCCAAAAGGTGGCTTTCCATAAAGTAATCCAAAAAGCACTTTCACTATTCACGACGACATATTTCAGCGTCCGTTCGAATTGAAAATATTCATGTGGGCTTAGAACATTTCCAGTACCCACTAAAATAATTTTCAACGCGATCCGAAACAATTCCGGTTTAGTGATTTTCATCTGCGAAAAGCATCTGAAGTGGTTCCGGCAGCTCCGGAACATTTCCGGTTTTCATCCCGGAAAATTCCAGAAAGTTTCCAGAACGATTCTGGCACCCTCCAAGAATTATTAGGCATGTGCCGAAACCAATTTGACTTTATGGTGTACTCCGAAACAACTTTTCGGTTTAGTGATTTTCATCTGTGAAAAGCAACTAAAGCGGTTCCGGCAGTCCGGAACATTTCCGGTTTTTGTCTCTGAAAAATCTCAGAAATTACCGGAACAATTCTGGTACCTTCCAATAATTTCCAGGCATGTGCCGAAACCAATTTGACTTTATGGTACACTCCGAAACAACTTTTCGGTTTTACCGAAACTCTTCCGGTGTTCTCTCTCCGGAACTCTTCCGTTGTCTCCGAAACTTTTTCGGTGAATTTCTCTCAGACTCCCTGTCTAGTATTCAACAGATAGATGACCCTTAAGCGTGTGACCCTATAGGTTCGGTGAAGCATAGACATGACCCGGAACCCCTTCCGATCAATGATCAACAATTGAGCCGTGGACACCCATATTGACCCCTATACCCACACGAATGAATATTCGAGTGAACCTCCAGTTGCCGTGTGCTATTCCTGTTGCTTTGCGATATGTTACAAATACCCGAGGTGAGACATGTTGGCATCCCTGTGGATCAACAACTTGTCCACTATGACTGTTACCTCGTTACCGGTATTGTTCTCTTTTCTCGTTCCCGTGTTCAGGCATCCCCGTGATCAAATCACAAAGTGTCTGGCCAGACGATGATGGATACCGTAACACCGAGAGGGCCTAGAGATATCTCTCCATCATCGGAGGAGCAAATCCTAATCTTGAGCTATCAAGTTACTTGACATACTTTTCCATGAACCCGTAAGCCGCCGTAATAGCCACCCATTTACGGATGACGTTTAACAAACCCCAAAGTTCATGAAGCAAGCGTGAAGAAACTCGATACTCTCATGGTCTAAGGAATCATGCAAACGTTAACCATCTCTGTGTTATTAACCATTAACTTATGACGAATGTATCTCATAGCATAACATCAATACTGGTCGATTCAACACAAATGTTCTTCCAACATTGTGCCCTCAAAATTGCCGGCATAGCCATGCCCATGATCAGGAAAACAGGATCATCATGCAATACTTGAGCCAGTCTTAGAGGCCAGACTAGGAATACATTTTACCGTTTATTATTCCACACGTGCATATGAGTCTTCCTTCGAGCCTCGTGGTTATTGTAGACTCGAGAACCATAGCAGTTATAGCATGGAACATAAACCTAATTATGAACAGGGAGATAATCAATAACATTTATTATTGCCTCTAGGGCATATCTCCTACATATATACTAACCGTGCACAAGATATCATCAACACCAAAATAACGACGAACTGGACGAAGATTATCAGGTTCTTCATGCCACCAAACCAAGTCTGACATACACCCTTGCCTACTCCATCATCACGCTTCGCTCTGCACCGGGGCTTGGAGAAATGATACTCAAATGAATCATACATTTCATGATGTCTCGCTCTGAGCAGGAACTAGGAGTAATGATCCTCTGCGTGCTGCCTAGTTGGAAACCCTTTATAGTCGGTATTGCTATAACCGTTCACCTGTTCACGACATTCCTCCCACAAATCGTACACAAAGCTTCTAGCTGAATATGTGAAAAAAATCAGCTCATCAGGAGATGCGTAGCTAGTACTTACTTCCCAAAGCTTCTAGCTGAACATAAACTTTGGAAATCTGCTGAGGAAGATTTAATAGGCAAATGGATCTGAATTTTGTCACGAGGCAATGATTTGGATAGAAAAGAGTGCCCAAAAATTTCGAGGGCAATCCAAAAAATATAAATAGCACTTCCTTCACAAAGTGTTGTTCTGAACAGAATAGGAAAATGAATATTCCTGAATTATTTTCACAAGGCAAGGAAGGGTTTTGACATATTTGAGGAAGATATGATCCAAAGAATTTATGAGAATTCTTTGGGAATTTTGGGAATGATAGAAATGTAGGCTCCTTCACTACCTAGGGCAAATATTGACACATGGACATGACACATAGGCAAAACTGATGAGGTAGCGCCTAGTCATAGCAATGCACCACAATTTACAAGGCTATGACCATCTATATTGGTCGTGATCAGCTAGAAATAAGGCAACAGACCAGTGTTGTCCGCTTTACGACCATTTCATGTAAGGAAATTACGACCTTTCTGACCAAAATGGTCGTTATGGTTTAACGTTTGGAGCCCCCCGAATATCTTACGACCTATTGGTCTCAAATGGTCGTAGATTTACAACCATTTCATCCAGGGTCACTGCCAGAAGGTCACAAGTTGACATATTTCTTGTAGTGCAGGATCTATGAAATACGCATGCACCCTTGATGTTCTCTGCGTCGTCAATCCCCTGAGAGGAATACAATACAGTTAGCGTTTTTGTCATTTACAACCTTGTATGGAGAAGTTGATCAGAGTTTGTGAAGTACTTACAACATCAAGCATTTGACAAGAGTGGCAGCAAGCTCATCAAAGATGAAGAAGAGATGAAAGTCCTCGAATTCCACACTGATGGTACCTGCAACGTGAGAGAAATGCCAGCTTTCGTAGTGCACTTGCAGCATGTTAGTATCTTCTCCTTCCGACATTCTGTCCATGCAATATTTATGTAACTTGCGAGCACTGGAACTGCAATCCTCCCAGAAATCGCCAACAAGGAATGGATGGCCATGCTTGTACTTGCGTTTCTCAAATGTGACTATTTCCTTACTAGAAAGTTGCTTTTCAAGGTCTGCTTCAGACATGTGGTCAGAACTAGGATTACCCAGCCCTTCGAAAACCTTGTTGTTTATTTGGGTATGGCCGATGATTCTTTGTAGAAGGAGGCTCTTGGTCCCATCCCTCCTCGCTTTTGGGAGGATCGACTTCCTTTGTGAAACCATGGCCGCTTCCGTCTTCTTAGTTGAAGCACTTCTTGTTTGATGTCTGGTTTCATCAACGACATGCTGCTGAGAAGCTTGTGAAGGTACGATGGATTGCTGAATAGATGATGCCGCTGTGACGGACTGCTGAGCTGTAGTGCCAGAGTCGACGGACAGCTGACCAGCCGTTGAAGGTATTCCGGGGTTATGAGCAGATGCTGCCAACGTGTCGGTGTGTTGATGCGGCTGTGACAACGTGTTGGTTTGCAGAGCAGGCAGTGCCGACACATCGGTATGCTTATCAGGCGGCTGCGAACCGCTGGACTGATCAGCAGGTGGGTCCTGACTTTCAGAGTGCTTAGCAGGCGGTCCCAGACTTTCGGACTGCTTAGCAGGCAGTTCCAGACTTTCAGACTCCTTAGCACGCGGCGGTCGGGTTTGTCTGGTGAGGATGGAGTGCCGCTGTGTCTGCACTTTCTGCTTCAGTGGCCAGCATCTGAACCGATGATAGGTCTTCAGCAGGTGTAGGCCTTGCCACAGACTGCTCAGGAGCGGACGATGACCTGGCCTCTATGGCAGGAAGTCGGCCGGGCTGATCACAGGTTGATGCCTCCGGCATCGGATTCCCAAGAGTATGTTCATCGGGGGAATCACACAAGATCTGCTGTGGCGAGGGGAGAGTCACCGGTTCGAGGGCGACATTGGTTGCTTTTGGGGGGGCTGGAGGGATCTCATCCAGGAAGTATATTTCTTTCTGTGGCCACTGGATATGATTTAACCGTGTTTCTTCCAAGGTCCTCTGCTCATCAGGGTCCCCAAGGACATTCTTCAGGGCAAACTTACTGAATCCAGGCTTTATTTCAGTCACGTAGCACTTCACACAACCCGGCTTCAACGACGCATTGTCCAACAAGAGTCCCCCGTCCAAGTCAGGGTTGTAAACCCACGCTATTGCACATTGTAAAGTACCTTCATAATGTGTAAGCACGGCCTTCAATCTCCCCCCTGTCCATATAGATCAGATATAGCACCATCATGTCCAGCTGCAGTATCATTGTCGCTGGGGTTAGCTGATGCACAGCTACTCTTGTGTGGTGTTGTCATACAATAAGTGGCATCATCCATGCCGACATACCCTTCTGTCTCCTAGCTCTCTCTCATCACTAGTGTCTTCCGCTGCATATATGACTCCTCAACTTCCTTTCGAACTCCAGGATACAGGTCCCTCTTAATACTTTCACGCAAGTCTTTATGCTTACACTCACTCCTAGCTTTTGCCATGTTGAGCCTCTCTTCTTTGCTTAGTGAAAAAGCCCTCTTGTGTGGGACATTGACCCCAATACCCCTTGCACGGCCAGGGGGCTCTTTGGTAATCAGAGCCTCGGACAGAATGTCACATGGCCCTGAGTTCCTGTAGCACCTTCCAGTGTTTTTGGAAGCCTTTGCTATCACATAATACAGTTCTTGGTCTGCTGAGTTTTCAAAGTAATGAGAACCGTCTCCATGCCTCTTTGCCCATGCCCGCAAGTAGTCCCTAGCGTTAGTGCCCCTAATTTCACTAAAGGCTGGGCTGCCACCCGCAGCTACTACTTCTTTGTCCTCCTGCTCCTATATCGGTTTCATGCTTTAGTATCCTGCCACACCCATACGGTGGGTGTGTGTGTTCTTCTTCTGGAGTTCTGATTGCATGGCACTCTTCTTAATAAACTATTCACTGGCCCTGACCCTTTTGAATTATGTCCAGTCTTCCTTTGTAATTTGGGGGTATGAGGGGATTGGGTCCTTGCCTTGACTCAAGAACTTCTTGTACAACACATGCTTCAAGTTTCTCCAAGCATCCCTGGCCTTCTTCAGTGCAGTGTGTTGCACCTGCTCTCTCCACTCCTCAGGAACGTTGAAGTGCTCCATGATATCCCGGACTATCCTCTGCCGTGTTTCTGCACCAGCCTTCCGAAACCCCGGCAGATTAATGTTTAGCCTTGCCCTACCAAAAAATCCACACACACTCCTGAACCTCGTGCGTGCTTTATCTGGTTTAGTTAGAGCCCAAGACTTCAAATCGATGTCAGTTAGTTCATATACACCTTTAGGCTGGTGTGTGGGCTTTCTTGGAGCACTCTTCCAGCTCTTGACCGGATGGGTGATTGTGGCAGCTTTATCCCGTTCATCATTTCTTGATACACGAGCATCTGTTGCAGACATGTTGGCTTCGGACTCAGATGATGATACCTCGCCAGAAGTATGACTGTCATCGCTGCTAATAGACATCTACAGAGGACACATGCGAAATTCAGAAAAGGGGGATAATCATAAATAAAATGTAATAGCTTGGCAGCAAACTGTCTAAACATGGCATGTGATAATTTGGAAATGTACAGTTAATCTGTTCATTTTTTGTGACTCGTGCGCACATGATATGTAACTCGACAATAACTAATTGGAATAAATACAACTTATATGTTAAAGGGTAGATGATGAACATAAATACGCTCTCCATTATTTTATAATCATTTTGGGGACAAACCGAACGAAATAGGAAAAAGCATCGCGAGATAATAGACCTCACTGCGATGGAGGGCAGCAACTGACCGTCTTTTTTTTGGGCAAATCCGGCAGGAGAGGCGAGGGTACATGATCAATATATTCGAGGGCGGCTGGCGAGCAAATGAAGACGGCAAGGCGTGGGCAACCGCGTGTTTGGAGCGGCAGTGAAGGGTAGGGTTGACGCCGGGAAGCGGGTATACAGCCGGGTTGAGCACGACGGCGCCGGAAAGGGTTATGGTGTGGATCATGGGGCCGGGAGGGGGAGGGAGCTAGCTGTCGATGGAGTTTGGGCAGAATCTGCGCACAGTTGAGCGAAACGGGGAAGGGCGCGGGTTTGTGTGTGTGGGAGGGGGGGGGCATGTTGGCGGCTTCTGTGAAAAGGGTGAAAAAAGATCGTCATGCGCCCCACGGAAAGGCCTATGCAAACGGTTTCATATAGTAACCCGTGTGCACAAGCAGCATTTATTTGTTCCAAATGAAAACCTAACAACTTTGAAATGTAGACGTGTCTTCATCACCTCTCCTTCAACTTTTATCCCACGGTACTCAATCATCATTATACGCCAGGTCTGATTTTCTGGCGCATTTATGGGCTCGGTTGATATTTTTTCAGCAGTTTTTACCATTTACGGGGCATTTAGTGCAGCCGTTCGATCCAGGTGAATCCAGGTGAATCCCAGCTTCAACAACGTGTGTTGATGAGAGGTATAAGGACAGCCGTTCGATCCAGGTGAATCCTACGGTGCAGATGTACGATCCGTGTGGTTTGGGTTTTGGCCAATCAGAACACACCACTCACTTTGCACGCATTAGATGCCATCGTCCACGGTTTAGAAAGCACACGGTTTTAGTGAACCAATCGTGTGCTATTTGTTTATGCACAACAATCATATTTTCATTTCAAATGAATTTGTGACTTCATCATTTCGCCTCGAATTTTTTTCATCGGCAGACGATCACCTATTCACCGCTGTATTGATTTTCGGCCGCATTTCATGACTTGTTTGCTAGTTTTAATACATTTTTTCCACCAACATTGGGCTTCTTAGTAATTGAATTGGAGGAAATGCTGATGTATTCCAAAAATCACGAAAATGGGCGTGTCGCCGTGGCATGATGTGAATACCCCGTGGAAAAAAATTGGTAATGTCTGGCGGAAGTTGTTATGTACGGCCCTTTGAAAACCAAGGCATCTCACACGAAGGATCATAGTTTCCAAATGTAGAGTTGGCATTTTGGACTCTGCAATCTATGTCAACCTCATCCTTTCGCCTCGATTTTTCCCATGGTACGCAAACATCATTGTACTCATATTATTGATCTTCTGGTGGTTTACAGGGCTCGTTTGTTATATCTGAGTCATCCTTTTGTATTTACCATGTTAATTAGTTCTTATAATAAATAAAATATCCCAACATGAATTACGTGTGGATGCTCGCAAAATATCTCTAACACAATCATTTGTGTGTCACTTTGCGTGTTTTTCGTCATTGTGCAAGCGAATAGGAAGAATTTTCAAACATTTTATGATGGGAGATGTGTAAATGTCGGTAATTTAATTACAGGAAATGCAAATGGACTCAAGAAAATCACGAAAATCGGTGTGTCATCGTGGCGTGATCTCGAAACACCATGGGAAAAAATGGTTATTATTGGCACAAGTTACGATGATCGCTCCTTGGAAACCATAGCATCTCACTAGAAGGATCATAGTTCCAAAGGGAGAAGTTGCAAATCGAACTCCAATCGACGGTGTCTTCATCGCCTCTCCTCCAACTTTTATCCCACGGTACTCAATCGTCATTATACGCCAGGTTTGATTTTCTGGTGCATTTATTGAATCGGTTGATATTTTTCAGCATTGTTTTACCATTTACGGGGCATTTAGTGCATATAAATCAAATCCCAACTTCAACAACGTGTGTTGACACGAGGTATAAGGACAGTCGTTCGATCCGGGTGAATCCTACGGTGCAGACGTATGATCCGTGTGGTTTGGGTTTTGGCCAATCAGAACGCACCATTCACTTTGCGCATATTAGGTGCCATCGTCCATGGTTTTAGTGAACCAACCGTGTGCTATTTGTTTATGCACAACAATCATATTTTCATTTCAAATGAATTTGTGACTTCATCATTTCACCTCGAATTATTTTCATCGGCAGACGATCACCCCTGTATTGATTTTCGGCCGCATTTCATAACTTGTTTGCTAGTTTTAAGACATTTTTTCCACCAACATTGGGCTTGTTAGTAATTGAATTGGAGGAAATGCAGATGTATTCCGAAAATCACGAAAATGGGCATGTCGTCGTGGCATGATGTAAATACCCCGTGGAAAAAATGGCAATGTCTAGCGGAAGTTGTTATGTACGGCCATTTGAAAACCAAGGCATCTCACACAAAGGATCATAGTTTCCAAATGTAGAGTTGGCATTTTGGACTCTCCAATCTATGTCAACCTCATCCTTTCGCCTCGATTTTTCCCATGGTATGCAAACATCATTGTACTCATATTATTGATCTTCTGGTGGATTATATGGCTCGTTTGTTATATCTAAGTCATCCTTTTGTATTTACCATGTTAATTAGTTCTTATAATAAATAAAATATCCCAACATGAATTACGTGTGGATGCTCGCAAAGAATCTCTTACAATCATTTGTGTGTCACTTTGCGTGTTTTTCGTCATTGTGCAAGCAAATGGGAAGAATTTTCAAACAGTTTATGATGGGAGATACGTAAATGTCGGTAATTTAATTACAGGAAATGCAAATGGACTCAAGAAAATCACGAAAATCGGTGTGTTATCGTGACGTGATCTCAAAACACCGTGGGAAAAATGGTTATTATAGGCACAAGTTACGATGATCGCTCGTTGGAAACCGTACCATCTCACTAGAAGGATCATAGTTCCAAAGGGAGAAGTGGCAAATCGAACTCCAATCGACGTTGTCTTCATCGCCTCTCCTCCAACTTTTATCCCACGGTACTCAATCGTCATTATACGCCAGGTTTGATTTTCTGGCCCATTTATGGGATCGGTTGATATTTTTCAGCATTTTTTTTATCATTTACGGGGCATTTAGTGCATATAAATCAAATCCCAGCTTCAACAACGTGTGTTGACGAGAGGTATAAGGACATCCGTTCGATCTAGGTGAATCCTACGGTGCAGACGTACGATCCGTGTGGTTTGGGTTTTGGCCAACCAGAACGCATGACTCACTTTGCGCGCATTAGGTGTCATCGTCCACGGTTTAGAAAGTACACGGTTTTGGTGAACCAACCGTGTGCTATTCGTTAAACCAAACTGCACATGTTCAGTTCATACATATCAGAGTGAGATCAACTGAGCATTCTAGCTATTGGTTAAATTATCATAAATATTTCAAATTCGTTGCTATGGTTGACAACATATTAGTCTAGATCAACATAAGGCTGGGCATAGCTCACAAATCACAATACGGTACATGGGAAAACTTCTTACAGAACGAACTCAGTATACATCGCTCACGATTCAATACAGTAGACATAATGATTAGTTTTTTGAATCAATTCACATGTACATGGGGTGATCGCGATCATTAGGTTGACCCCTAATGAACTTAGGATTTCTGATGATTTTACGCTTCTCCTCTTTTATGTTGCGTGGACCCTCAGGTGGCAACTCATCATATTGATTGTACTCCTCCTCATCACCAACATTCTCGACGCCTAGTACCCTCCTCTTCCCATACATCACTACATGGCAGTGCGTATGCAAGAGGTCTTTCACAAAGAAAATCTAGGTAGCATCACTGGCAAGAATAAATGGGACCTTGTGATATGCCATAACTCTGCGGTCAACATATGTCTTCCTACTGTAAGCATCAACCATTACGTTACTAAGAGGGACCCATCTGCACTTGAATAATGCCACCTTCGTTGGCACATAGTTAAGCTCCCAAATCTCTTCAATGGTTCCATAGTACACCTGTTTATCATCCCCCTCTACAGTTAGGCATTCTATTCGAACAGAGCTGTTCTGATACGAGGTCTTAGCATCACGTTCCTCAGTGTAGAACGTGTTGCCATTTATGTCGTACGCTTGGTACTTCATAATCGTCGTTGATGGCTTTTGTGCCAACCACGTTGCAAGGTCTTGATCGGATCCGCATGCCAAATGAACCTTCAGCCATCTTACATAGTCCTTATTGTGTGCATTTGTCTCGGCAGCTGGTGACAGCACATTAGGTAAGTTGCTTCGTCGTATCTCCTCCATGTGTTCTGCAGCATAAGCGTCGAGTATCGGGTTGTTAAGTAGTACCGTCAAATGGGCTTTATCGGCCATATCTCTAGGTGCACAAAACTGCGAGCCAGCAAGGACCGGCTTACCAGCCAGCCTTCCCTCATGGCGAGAGAGGGGCACACCTATAGGTCTAAGTTTCATGTATTCGGTGCAAAACTCAACCACCTCCTTCGCGGTATAACCTTGTAGGATGCTTGCCTCTGGATGACATCGGTTCCGACAATAGCGCTTCAATATTCCCATGTACCGCTCGAAGGGATACATGTTGCGAAGAAACACAGGGCTACAATACTTTATCTCGTCCACAAGGTGCACGGTGAGATGGACCATGACATCAAAGAATGACGGTGGGAAAAACATCTCTAAGTTTGACAATATCCTTGCAATATCAGCTTGCATATTATCCAGCTCTTCAACAACCTTCTTCCATAGTTTGTTGAAAAAATCACAGAGATCAATCAATGTGTTTCTTATGTCTGTGTCCATCATATTCCTTATGGCCACCGGGAGGATTTGTGTCAACATTATGTGGCAATCATGTGACTTCATGTGAGACAACTTCTTTCTAGCCAAGCTGTCATCCACGAGACTTCTGATGTTTGCAGAGTAGGAAGAGGGTGTCTTAATTGACAACAAAAATTGGAAGAACTCTTTTGCTTCTGCTGCAGTGAAATTGTAACTCTGGTGTTGCTGGAGCAATTTGTCATCATCTTCTGCTTCATTCATGCGTTGTGATTGATCACCAAGCATATCGAGTCGTGCACCGTCACCATCCTTTCTTTTGCCTTTAATCTTGAGCAGAGTACCAAGGATGCTTTCACATACATTCTTCTCTATGTGCATGACATCAATGTAGTGACGTACACTTACGAACTCCCAGTAAGGTAATTCCCAGAACACTGATTTCTTCTTAAACACTTGGTCCTTGGGTGTTATTTTTGACGTCGAACTGGATACCTTGCCAAGCACAACTTCAATTTTTTTAACCATGCTGTGGACTACTTTCCCATCATAGGGTCTTGGGCCCGTTCCTTTCTCTACCGTACCATCAAATTCAGCTTTTATTTTCCGGTAAGGGTGACTTATCCTTAAGAACCTTCGATGACGCAAATATATGGTTTTGCGCGAGTTGGAAAGAAATCTACTTGCTGTCCTATCCATGCATGTGAAACATCCTACTGGTCCCCTTGTTTTCTGCCCCGAACTGTTGCCTAATGCCGGCATATCTTGAATGGTGTGCAGCAGCAACGCATGTAGCCGGAAAAACTCCTTTTCATAGGCATCATAATAGTTCACAGCAGGCAACCACAATGTCTGCAGTTCTTCTACCAGTAACTGAAAGTAAATGTCGATATCATTTCCAGGTTGCTTCGGGCCTTGGATAATCATCGACATCATGATGTATTTTTTCTTCATACACAACCAAGGAGGAAGGTTATATATGTACAGAAGCACCGGCCAAGTGCTGTGTTTGGTGTTCATATCGCCAAATGGATTAAATCCATCAGTACACTCCCCTAGCCATATATTTCTAGGATCCTTTGCAAAATCTTTAAACCTGTCCACGATTTGTTCCCACTGAGCCCCATCTTTCGGGTGCCTCATATATTTATCCGCAGTTCGCTCATCATGATGCCACCGCAACCTCTTTGCCTCTCTAGGGTTTGCAAACAAACGATTCAACCTTGGAATTATAGGCAAGTACCAAACAGCCTTGAACGGGATTCCTGTCTCGATCTCTTCGTCCATTTTGTACTTATCCTTTGCTCTCCTGCGCTTGTATCGTGCGTGCTTGTATATGCGACATGAACGCAAATCTTTGTAGTCACCACGGTACAACATACAGTCATTCACACAAGCGTGTATCTTCTGGACTTCAAGTTCTAATGGACAAACAACTTTCTTAGCTTCGTTCGTGCTTTTGGGGAGCACATTATATTCTGGAAGAATGTCTTTGAAAAGAGTCAACAACTGTGTGAAGGCCTTGTTTGATAGACCGCTTTCTGCTTTAAATCTGAGAAGCGTTAGTGTGACACTCAACTTGGAATATTTCTTTTTGCAACCTGGATACAAATCTTTCTTGGAGGCCGCATCAATGCTTGGCAGCTCCTTGTACCCGGCCATTTCATTATCTGGGCCCTGGAAATCTACAATCAGAGCAGCAAAATTTGGCATATCATCAAGGTCGGTGATGTCTACTTCACACTCTTGGTTTTTCTTTGTTTTTTTTGGCATGTCAGTCTTCTGTCTGTGGCTTGACGTCTCAGCCCCGTGGTTAAATTCAACACCCATGCGACTCTGATCAGGGTTTGGCACCTCGCCGACATGCACGTTATTACCTTCATCCATAACCATCTCTTCACCGTGTTTAGTCCATATTGTGTATCCACCCATGAATCTCCTCTTGTATAAGTGTAACTCGACCCTATCAATTGCAATTGACACCGTATTGGTACAATCCTTGCATGGACAGAGGGCGTAATCTTCTTCGCCAATTCTCTTCTTTGTCCGTTCAGCCAAAACCATGAACTCCTCCACGCCAGCCCTATACGTTGAGGTTGTCTGATCCCTCATCCATTCATATCGTTCCATCTGCACACGTTCCATCCTTAATGTATGGACAAAGATATGGGTGAATAAATCAAAATATTTTATTTTCAAAATTTATGAAGGGCGCTGCATAATGTTATTGTTTGATGAGATTTTTGCAGCACGAATTGTACGCAAAGTGAGGAGGAATTTAGAAGTAAAAGTTTGTCTAAGTGATGACTTCAATCAATAATATTTAGTTGTACACATGGAGCAAGAAGTGCCTACGTGTACGCGTCTATATTGCATGTGCATGGAGCTTATATTGCATGTGTGTATGAACTACTGCTAGCCCAATTTAATTGTTAATGGACTAATGGCCAGCTAATTAAAATTAGCCCAGTGCATACATGCATGCATGTAGAGCTCGTACATATGTATTCGAGTATTTGCGGCCGGCCGGCAAACGCGCAATCTGAATACCCGCGATGCGGCTACTCAACCACACCTATGATGGATTAATTGACATGTTTTTGGTCACGGCTGGTGCAACACAAGTTGAAGCTTTTACATCAAGCATTGGTGGAGTCCGCTGCTACATTATGGCTGGCACAATATGAGCGCGGCAACGATGGCATGGTTTTGATGCAACACGGTCGGGCTAGCTATGTATTGGGAGGCCACGAGGAATCCGACGAAGACCGAACCGGAAGGACTACAGCATATACACTAGGGAGGCCGTGGCTAGCTAACCTCATCGTTGTTGGAAGCTGACATAACGCAGCTCCATGGCCAGTATGAAGCAAAGACTCGACGAGTAAAAGGGAAAAATATATGTATCACGGAAGCTATAATTTTATTGAACAACGTTCGATGATACAGAATCAAGTTTACTGGAACTAATTGAGTTTTGGTCTGGACGAACTAAGAAAAATTATATTTAACTAAGATAAAACATATTTGAACTAATATGCAGCTTTTCAGAGCGGGTGATCATGTTCTCCAGCTCGCGCCCTCACTCGGGAATCTTGTATGATAGGACCGTCGCGATCTCTGGAAGCGCTCCGCCGGCGGCCAGGAAGGCAGCCGCCTCTGCACGGCGTCTTGTGTATGACTCGGCCGCCTGTGATGAAGTCCGGACTGCGTCGTCGTGGGCTTGAAGATGGCGGGTACAAGAAGTCATCATGTCAGCTAGAACACCTGAGCGCTTTTCAGCCTGTGCCGCCATCCCGGTTTCCTTCTCGCACAAAGCCTTGTATTCCTCGGCGAGCCGCTGATGTTCTCTTGCAAGCGTTCGATGTTCTTCAGACAGCTTCATTTGCTTGTTGCGGATGGAGGCGAGATCGGCAAGGCGTCCCTCTTGGTGTGGCCCTTCCTTTTCGAGTCGACGAAGTCCTTCGTTGATTGCCGCATGAGCTGCATCGAGCTTTTCCAACAGAGATGACACTTGCGCCGGAGCCGGTGCTATCGCGAGGGAGGCAGCGTTACCACCCTTTCCCCCTAGGCGAGCCACCACTGCCTCAAGATGATGAATTAGTATCTCGAGATCTGGCGGGACCTCGTTCGCGTACTGGATCTTCCACATGCTCATCACGGACTCTACTGCTGATATGGTCAGCTCCTCATTGATCGGCTGCTCCCTAAGCGCCTCTTGTATGTCTTTGAGCTCTATCAAGATATACTTTGCTGCTTTTCCGGGCGGGAGGACAAGGCTTGGCGTTGAAGTTATATAAGCTGTGGGGACTTTGAGCTTCTCAAGCAAACTACTTTCGCCGGCAAGAATATCCTGGTGCTTCTTAAGTAATGCTTGGAGCTCCTTTGCTTTTGGAGAATAAAATTCTTCTAGATTGTTTCCATTGCCTGTGACATCTAAAGAAACAAAGGATTCAGCAAGGCATCTTAAAAATATGTAAGATGGCAGGAGCAGTGTACACGTACCAGCAGCTAATGACCTCGGTCTTTTTGCAGTCGCCCCAGCATTATCATTGCTTGACGGTCCCAATGACCGCTTTTTGTCTGTTTCAATGGTGTCCGTTGACATCATCAGCGATCCGGGCTTTGTCACTGGAGATGCGGATTTAATACCAGGGTCACTCACGGCCACCGTTGAATTATTTGCTGCCACCGAACTAGACTCCGCCGGAAGCGCATATTTGTTTGTCTTCTCATCTCGGGCGATGTCTTCCATCACCTCGCCTAGGAGTCGCTCCATGCCGTGGCTCACAAGCACATGCGACAACACGTCTTCTAGTTTGTCCTGCATGCACTCAGGATATGTGGAGGTTTACACAAACCAAAAATATTTGTAAAAGCTCCTAATTGTTACAATTTTTTTTTACCTTCAGATTCCCCAGGGGTGGAGTGTCGGCCTCAAGAGAGATGACTGGCTCGTCAGAATCTTTGGAGCCACGGTTGGGGTAGCGACGTGACCGTGGCGCTGTGCTATGCGACTCAGTTATAAGAGGCGGGGGACTCGGCAACGGCGGTGACCGACGTGTATACTCCACGCCCTTGGAGTGTTTTCCCGATTTGCTTGGGGGTGGAGGAGTTGAGCCGCCTTTGCCGCTCCTAGTGCCGCTCGTCGAGCCGTCAACATCTCCCCATCCATACTTCTTGGATTTGTCGCTCCGCCCCATGGTGTCCTGATAATATGAAGGAAACAACAAATACAAAGTTCTCAGGACGTGCAAAGTAAAGGCAAAGCATTGGCTTTGGAGGAAGAGGCAAAGAAGTTGTACCTTTTTCTCTTCTGATCAGACGTGTCGTGGACGACGTTTGAACTTGTGCACTCTGGGACGCTACCCAGTGTCTACTCTTTATAAGTTTCTCACGTGACGCTTAATATGGCAAGACTTGAGCAAGAGCCCTGATCGGACGCAGCAAGAAATTGCACCGACCGGGAGCTCTCTCTACGTGGAGGATATAGCTTTCCATGTTTGAAAATTTGAAGGGAGCCTGCCTTGTATGTATGGAGCCCTGTCCGTAACTCATCGGCAAAGGGAGTGCTTCATTTTAGGGCAGGCTATGTATGGGAGCAATTTTGATCATGAGCACGTGGTATACATATACGTATTCGGGTAGACGGCCGGCAAGCTCGCGCTGGTGAGCTCGCGTGAGTATCGTACCCGAATACACGTAAAAAGAAAGAAAAGAAAAAGAGAAATACATGCCTATATGCATAGTGAATACACTTTGACTTGATGGATTAGTAATATGGCATTTTCACGTGCATGGATTGCACCATGGTCATGTATCGCATGCAAGGTATTGTACGTAGCTACGTATTCGGGTAGACGGACGGCCGGCGAGCTCGCCCAAGTATCGTACCCGAATACCCGTTCATATGCATACACCGTATTTGTATGTATTTGGATAACTACTGTCGTTCGGCATCGCGCACGTATATGTATTTGAATACCGGCAAACTGAAATTTGTACGTACATGAAATATGGGTCTGGTACTCGGTCAACTCGGACGGAGCAATGCATAATCGGCAAGTTACAAAATTTGGAAGCAAAAGCAACCGTCGTACATCATATTGGAAAGGCATGTGCCATGTAAGTAAAAAAGGTATGTATAATGTCTATTTTCCTTTTTATGTAGACGTGCGTATCAAGAAGGAGATCATAGATGGAAATTCAAAGGAGGCTTGCCGGACGAGGCAATACCCAGCAGCCTATATATATGTGAGACATCCAGCCATCAAGTAACACAACTCACGTAGCAGCTAGCAACACCGCCGGACATTACGCAGGACACCCAGCGAGAGAAGAACTAAGGCACGAGGAGAAGGAGAGGATCGCATCTCTCTCGAGGCGTACAAACGCATCCGGCCGGAGGCATCCAAGGCACAGAAGGGGATCGACTTCCATCCATACAAGGGCGGCAAGGATCTCGCCGTCATGAACACCAAGCTCGTGTTTCCGGCAGGTGAGACGATCGGCTAATTCTTTTGTCTCTCTCTCACATCCAGCATGCATACACTACACGGAGTCGTCATCGGAGACAACGTTCGCGTGATCCCACCGTCGCCGCTGGAGACGACTTCATTGAACCTGAAGACTACGCCGATGCAGTCCAGCCATTAGCTCCGGTGCTCGACCATGGCGGCCAAGGCGTACGGGCGGCATGATCTTTGTGTCGGCAGACCACCGAATACGGCGTCTAGCTGAGACAAGGCATCTACTCCGCTCCTTCATGCCTCCACCGGTACTCTACTATGGCGGCATACATGTCCATGGTGTACAGGTCACGGCGGCAGGCAGTGTGATCCTTGTCTTAGCAGACCACCGAATACGGCGTCTAGCTGAGACGAGGCATCAACCACGCCCTTCCACGACGACTGCTTTCTTTGGCATTGGGATGTGTTTCCTTTGTCTTAACGGACCACCGAATACGGCGTCCAGTCGAGACAAGGTGCATCCTTCATGGTGTACAGGGCACGGCGGCAGGCAGTGTGATCCTTGTCTTAGCAGACCACCGAATACAACGTCTAGCTGAGACGAGGCATCAACCACGCCCTTCCACGACGACAGCTTTCTTCGGCATCGCGATGTGTTCCCTTTGTCTTGACGGACCACCGAACACGGCGTCCAGTCGAGACAAGGTGCACCCTTCATGGTGTACAGGTCACGGCGTCAGGCAGTGTGATCCTTGTCTTAGCAGACCACCGAATACGGCGTCTAGCTGAGACGAGGCATCAACCACGCCCCTCCACGACGACACCTTTCTTCAGCATTGCGATGTGTTCCCTTTGTCTTGGCAGGCCACCGAACACGGCGTCCAGTCGAGACAAGGTGCACCCTTCATGGCGTACAGGTCACGGCATCAGGTGGTGTGATCCTTGTCTTAGCAGACCACCGAATACGACGTCTAGCTGAGACGAGGCATCAATGATGCCCCTCCATGATGTCCCCCTTCTTCAGCATCACGATCACAATGTGTTTCCTTTGTCTTGACGGACCACCGAATACGGCGTCCAGTCGAGGCAAGGTGCACCCTTCATGGCGTACAGGCAGTGTGATCCTTGTCTTAGCAGACCACCGAATACGGCGTCTAGCTGAGACGGGGCATCAACCACGCCCCTCCATGACGTCACCCATTCACGGTCTCGTGAGGCGGCGCCCTTGTCTTGGCGGACCGCCGTAAACTCGGTGTCTAGCCGAGACGAGATGCCACCCACACCGGCTATGCCGATGCGAGTGTGTGTTGGTTTTACACCGACGCCGGTCTCCACAATCAATAATCCCGCAAGGCGAACCCCTTGCATACCCCGACGCAGCCGCTACCAGTCGTCAAGAAATCCGAGCCAAGCAGGACCCATGCTACTCCAACACCAACGCTATCAAGACCGATGAGGCGCGATGGCGAGGGCGAATGTGGCTAGCAAAAAGTCATGTTTTGAGCAGCACGTGTACCGACGAGGACACGGGCTTAGCCGCCGCCCACACCACACACATACACACCATCATCATCATGCATGGAGAATGTGAAGCGAAGACGACGAAGACGACCACACGGCTTAATCGGAGGTTTCTCGCGGAGCAACCCGCGGGAGTAATTAACCGGGAGCCTTCCGAGGCCCCGGGAACCAGGAGACCGCACATCGCTAGTCAGGCTGGCCGCGCTAGTAGGCCACGGAGCGCATATCGGGAATTGCATTTGTTATCCTTGAGATTAATAAAATACTGTTCCCATCTCTTTGTTTTCTTTGTGTACTTTGATACACTGGCACACTCGCATCATCTTTTTCCCGGCGCATGAGAGAAATCAAATTCCTTCTCTTCCCTTCTCACGGAGGACACATGTAGATTTTTCTCATGTCAAACAGTTATCCAACCACGCAATGACACTAATCAACCAGCCAATTTACACGCATCATCAGTAGTAGTGCCCTTATATGAATTTAATACCTTAATAAGGCCACTAAGGAAAATAATACCTTAATTGATTAGCAGCGGCACGGCGAGACAACACGGTCGAGGAGCAGAGCTTAGCGGGGCATCTGCCTGAAGTCCAGGCTCCACTATCCCGCCTACGACCGTG
This sequence comes from Elymus sibiricus, assembly GCA_039707655.1. Taxonomy (NCBI): domain Eukaryota; kingdom Viridiplantae; phylum Streptophyta; class Magnoliopsida; order Poales; family Poaceae; genus Elymus; species Elymus sibiricus. The sequence continues at coordinate 400,011,887 of CM077673.1, read as the reverse complement.
AGGGACGTGCTCTAGTCACGCCGGCGCTGACCATGAGGATTGAGCTCCTCCTATATCTCCCGCCGCAGACCGAGGATTGACCTCCTATCATGCCGCCACCGACGACCGACCAAGGATGGACTTCCTATAACGCCGACACCGCCGACCGACCGGGGATTGACCTCCTATCCGGCAGCCGCTACCTCGGTTGCCGCCGACACCTCTATCAGCATAACATTTCTTGGGGGGTTTCCGGAGAGCGGCTGTTTACCACACCCATATGTACCGGGAAGCACATCACAAACGGTCATGTTACGGAAATCGTGTGCCGTATACAATAGAATGCGATAAATAGTTCCCTGACTGTTATCATCAGATCCCCATAGTTTCCCCGTCTTCCCCAAATCCCTAAATAGCTTCCAAATCCCGAGCGCCCAAATTCTCTAGCGTGGCGCTGACATTGGGGGAATGCGGACGAGTGGTGTTGATGGTTTCAGTGCGACTGCACCGGTACGTACAGTCGCTCTTGGCAGCTCCATTGCTGGCGCCACCACGACGGTGGTCACCGCCGTGAACTTGCCTAAGGTCACCAGGAGGCCGGTGTACTACGAGTACGAATTGTCTTGTCAGGTCCCAATCTTTCCTCATCTTTTTACCATGTCCAAAGCAAGCAGCTCACTCAGTTCGTCCTGAATTGGACCCCCCCACACACAGGAAAGCGATCAAATGCCGGATCCATAGTATGACTCCAGCCGACTCCCGCAATATGAGATCGATTCCGAGTTTTGCGCCACCGAGAAGTACCAAAAGCTAAGTTGTGTGCACGGACACTCTCCCGCTCGACGTGTATGCACGGAGGGATTCGACATTGGCAGACGGTTTCTCGGTTGCCCCTTAGAGGTTAGTGATAAGTTCTTCCCTAAGTTCAGTTAATGCCCCGCTCATCCTGATTATTTAACATTCGCAGGGATATGATGCTTGTGCCTTTGTTAACTGGTTGGATGATGAATGGCATGGCAGGGCTCGAAGTGTTATCACCAAGCTTGCAGAAGATAACGTAAAGCTGAAGAAGAAACTGACTAATCTGGAGTGTACAGTCACCACGATGAAGCAAGAAGAATCAATCACAAGCAATAGATGAAAGCAAGAGACAAGAAGGAACTAGCATGTGTAGTTGTAGTTGCCGCATTAGCCATCTTCTATGCGCGGTTTGCAATGATCATTAGGGGTTTCGTTTGATTATTAATGGCTACATCAATAAGCAGAGCTCATCTATATATATTGCTTACCAACTGTCCTATGTTAAATGCTTTCTATTTCACACCCGTTGTGTTTCATATAAGTGTCTGGGTAGTTAAACAAAGCATCTAGCGAACCGTGTGAACTCCTAAAATATACACATGTGAAACATTTGGCATATTGTGAACTACACAACAGCGGGAATTTAGAGCGACGGGCCGGGTGCACACAATTGCGGTTGATTATATAGGAATTCTAACCGCCTGCCAAGGCGCCAATACAATCCGTCAATTCCCGCTTCAATTGCCATTCCTCTTGTCTTCACACCACGCTTCAGTTGCCACCATCTTCATCGTCCCGGCCGGCCACTCTACACTTCCACACACTCTGCAATCTTGCTTTCTCGCCGGTTGTTTAATTACGTAGCGCAGCAATGTCGAGCGACAGTGAGGATGACAGTTCCGCTAGTCTGGGGTCAACCACACAATCATCATGCTCGTCTTCCATGAGTCCGGCATCAAGCCCTGACCTCCATTTTATCCGGCTCATGGAAGGGACGCCGCCGCCGAAGTCATCAGACAACGACTAGACGGACGAGGAGCCGCCAAAGGACGAAGAAGACGACAACGAAGAGGAGGAGGAGGAATGGTCGGACAAGGAGGAGGACGACGAGGAGCCGCCGAAGGACGAAGATGATGACGACGATGATGAGGAGGAGGAATGGCCGAACAAGGAGGACGACGACGAGGACATCAACGACGATGGCGATGAAAATCCAACGGTCAGCGGCCAGAAGCGTCCACGTCAAGACGATGGCGCGGGGCCATCTAACAACAAGAAGAAGAAGTAAAACAGACTGTACTCCTTAAATCTGTTGTCGTTTGCTCATATTTATTCCTTATCTCTGTCTACCCTCTCGATCTCATCGCAAACGGTTCAGAATACAGATTCGTCAGTGATTGTTCACAATATTGCACACATTTGGTTTCTTGAATTGTGTGCCTTGTCGAGCACACAATTCAGAACAACAAATCGTATGTGTTGTCCAGGATTATAGCACACAATTCTGATTATCGAACTGTTTGCAGACTATCACACACACCTTGTTACACCTAACCGTTTGTGTTCTTCCGTATCATCCCAAACAGTTCATCTGAGGGACCTGTATGTCGTACATTACACACATCTATGTTTGATTAACTGTTTGTGCCATTTTGCCTCATCACAAACTGTTCTTAAAAGTCATTTGTCTGCCGTAGATCGCACACGCAAATATTTTCTGAATCGTATTGGATGGATCCTCCATCACACACAGTTCATGTCATTGGCAACGGAGCTTGAACTATACCGTTTGCGATTCATGCATCGCACACAGTTTCGTCGAAGGGTCTCTGATTGTAGTGTCGCGTTAGCAGCATCCTGCAGTAGTGTGTATATCACAGGACGAACTTGCCCAGATCGACCGCCATCAGCAAAAGTCATTTTTCTTCCTCGAACAACAACTCTCATCCATAAAAACAACTATAAAATCAATATATAAAAACTCATCCATAGCACTCATCCATATAGAATTCATACAAGCAAACATCTAGCATATATTCATCTAACATCTAACATTCATCCAACATGTAGCATTCATCTAACATCTAGCAAACATCTAACCATCTAGCATTCATCCAACATGTAGCATTCTCTAACATCTAGCAAACATCTAACCATCTAGCATTCATCCAACATGTAGCATTCATCTAACATCTAGCAAACATCTAACCATCTAGCATTCATCCAACATGTAGCATTCATCTAACATTTAGCAAACATCTAACCATCTAGCATTCATCCAACATGTAGCATTCATCTAACATCTAGCAAATATCTAACAATCTAGCATTCATCTAACATATATCTAGCATTCATCCATATAACATTCATCCAAGTTCACCAAAAAAATGAAGGCGCCGTCCGGAGGGGGGTGGGGGCACCGGTGGAGGAGGGTGCCGACAGGGAGTGGAGGGCGCCGGCGGGTAGGGGAGGGCGCCGGAGTGGAGGGGAGGTCGTCGGGGGGAGGTGATAGCGCCGAAGGGTAGGGGAGGGGGCGCCGATCGGTGGAAAGTGGAACTAAAAATGACAAAAGAACGACGGGGAAGAAAGTTATGTGCCCCTTGATATGTCTCTATCGTATCTACTTTTCCTCACACTTTTGTCCTTGTTTTGGACTCCAATTTGCATGATTTGAATGAAACTAACCCGGACTGACGCTGTTTTCAGCAGAACTACCATGGTGTTGTTTTTTGTGCAGAAATAAAAGTTCTCGAAACTGGACGAAACGTTTTGGAGATTTATTTTAGAATAAATAAAAAATACTAGAGCCAAGAACCACCGGAGGGGGCCCCTGGCTGGGCACGATACACCAGGGCACGCCAGCCCCCCCGGCGCGCCCTGGTGGGTTGTGCCCACCTCGTGGCCCCACTGACCCTAATTACGACGCTATAAAGTCCTATTTTTGGAGAAAAAATCAGAGAGAAAGTTTCATCACGTTTTACGATACGAAGCCGCCACCACCTCTTGTTCTTCATCGGGAGGCCAGATCTGGAGCCCGTTTGGCGCTCCGGAGAGGGGAATCTTCGGTCTTCATCATCATCAACCCTTCTCCATCGCCAATTCCATGATGCTCCCCACCGGGTGTGATCAATTCCTTCGTAGGCTTGCAGGTCGATGAGGAGTTGGATGAGATTCATCATGTAATCGAGTTAGTTTTGTTAGGGCTTGATCCCTAGTATCCACTATGTTCTGAGATTGATGTTGCTATGACTTTGCTATGCCTAATGCTTGTCACTAGGGCCCGAATGCCATGATTTCAGATGTGAACCATTTTATCACCATTATATCTATGTTCTTGATCCGATCTTGCTAGTCATATGCACCCATTACGTGTTCTGATCCGCAAACCCCGGAGTAACAATAGTCGGGATACTTACCGGTGATGACCGTAGTTTGAGGAGTTCATGTATTCACCGTGTGTTAATGCTTTGTTCCGGTTCTCTATTAAAAGGAGGCCTTAATATCCCTTAGTTTCCTTATGGACCCCGCTGCCACGGGAGGGTAGGACAAAAGATGTGATGCAAGTTCTTTTCCATAAGCACGTATGACTATTTACGGAATACATGCCAACATTACATTTATGAACTGGAGATAGTTCTGTGTCGCCCTAGGTTATGACTGTTATATGATGAATATCATCCAACGAGTTCACCGATCCAGTGCCTACGAGTTTTCCACTTATTGTTCTTGCTAAGTTACTATTACTACTGATACCATTCCAACTGCTACAAAACTATTGCTACTACTGTTACCGTCATCGTTACTGCTGCTACTGCTATCAAACTATCGTATTACTGTGCTACTGATCACTCTGCTGCAGATATTTAATCTCGAGGTGTGGTTGAATTGACAACTCAGCTGCTAATACTCTCAAATATTCTTTGGCTCCCCTTGTGTCGAATCTATAAATTTGGGTTGAATATTCTACCCTCGAAAACTGTTGCGATCCCCTATACTTGTGGGTTATCAAGACCTTTTTCTGGCGCCGTTGCCGAGGAGCATAGCTATATTTGTTGAGTCACTTGGGATTTATATCAATTGATCACTATGAAGAATCTGAAGGATCCAAAGACCAAGATTTTTCCCTCTAAGACGAGGGGAGGTAAGGAACTGCCATCTAGCTCTGCACTTGATTCACCTTCTATTATGAGTAAGCTTGCAACACCACCACATGCTAGTAATCCTGATATGTCGCAAGTTATTGATAATGCTACCTCTGCTATGAATGATGCTTATGATGATGCTAGTACCATGCTTGATGATAATGTGCCACTTGGTGAATTTCTTGATGAACAAATTGCTAGAGCTAAAGAGAATGAAATTACTGAAACTGATGAGATTGCTGAAACAGATGAAGCCTATGAAACTAATGACTATGAAACACCTATTAGTCCTAGTTCTCCTCGATTTGAAATGCCTAAGATACCTGAAGGTTATGTTATGGATGAGGAGGTAACTAGAGAAATTCTTTCTTGCAAGGATAGAAACGATCTTAAGAAATTGCTACGCAAGTATAAGGAAAAAACTTTGAATGCTAGAATGAAGTGCGATCCTAAGTTTGCTACTTCACCTATCTTTGTTACCGATAAGGATTATGAATTCTCTGTCGACCCAGAGTTAATTACTTTGGTTGAATCTGATCCTTTCCATGGCTATGAAACTGAAACTGTAGTGGCACATCTTACTAAACTAAATGATATAGCCACCCTCTTTGCTCATGACGAGAAGATTCGCTACTATTATATTCTTATGTTATTTTCCATTCTCATTAAAGGGTGATGCTAAGACATGGTACAATACTCTTGCTCCTGGTTGTGTGCGTAGTCCCCAGGATATGATTTACTACTTCTCTGAAAAATATTTTCCTGCTCATAAGAAACAAGCTGCCTTACAGGAAATATTTAACTTTGTGCAAATTGAAGAAGAGAGTCTCCCACAAGCTTGGGGGAGGCTTCTCCAATTGCTTAATGCTTTGCCTGATCATCCTCTCAATAAAAATGAAATACTTGCTATCTTCTATAACGGACTAACTGATGCTTCTAGGGACTTCCTAGAGAGTTGTGCTGGTTGTGTTTTCAGGGAACGAACTGTTGAAGAAGCTGAGGAATTAGTGAATAACATATTGAAGAATTATGATGATTGGACTCTTCCTGAACCACCGCCTAAACCCACTCCGAAGAAGAGGGGTATCTTATTTCTCAGTCCTGAAGGCATGCAAGAGGCAAATAAATCTATGAAAGAAAAAGGTATTAAAGCTGAGGATGTTAAGAATTTACCACCTATTGAAGAAATACATGGCCTTGACACACCACCACCTCCACAGGTGGTAAAGGTAAATTCTTTACTAAAGTTTGATGAAGGTGATATCCCTTACAATAAACATCCTAGTTAGTGCTTATATGAGTTTGAGAACTATATTATGAAGCAAGATCATTTCAATGCACATGTCCTAAAGCAATTGAAATATAACTCTGATATGATTTCTCGCTTGAGTGACTTGCTATTTAGAACCAGTAATGATGTTAGAGGTGTAGGAAAGCATGCTTCTATGGTTCAAACTCAGTTAGAACAAGTTGCGAAGTCTCAAAAAGAATTGCTTGATGAAATGAATAATAATACGAATGATTTTGCTGCTAGAGTAGTAACTAGAGGAGGTAGAATGACCCAAGAACCACTTTATCCTGAAGGTCATCCTAAAAGAATTGAACAAGACTCTCAGAAAATTAATACTGATGCACCTAATCCTTCTAAAAAGAAAAAGAAAAAGAAAAATGATAGGACTTTGTATACCTCTAGTGAACCTGAGATACAAAAACCTCCTGATAATAATGTGTGTATCTCCGATGCTGAAACTCAGTCTGGTAATGAACATTCACCTAGTGATAATGAAAATGATAATGATGATGTTCATGATGATGCTGAACCTAATAATGATAAAGAACCAGATACTGATGTTGAAATAGAGCCTGATGCTGATCTTGATAACCCACAACCTAAAAATAAATGTTGTGATAAAAGAGACTTTGTGGCTAGAAAACATGGTAAAGAAAGAGAGCCATGGGTTCAAAAACCCATGCCCTTTCCTCCTAAACCATCTAAGAAAAAGGATGATGAAGAATTTGAACGCTTTGCTGAAATGACTAGGCCAGTCTTTTTGCGTACCCGCTTAACTGATATCCTAAAGATGGCCCCTTATGCAAAATATATGAAAGACATCATCACTAATAAAAGAAAGATACCTGAAGCTGAAATCTCCACCATGCTTGCCAATTATTCTTTTAAGGATGGAGTACCTAAAAAACTTGGAGACCCTGGAATACCAACTATACCTTGCTCCATTAAAAGAAACTATGTCAAAACTGCTTTGTGTGATTTTGGAGCTGGTGTTAGTGTTATGCCTTTCTCCTTATATAAAAGACTTGATTTGAATAAACTCACACCCACTGAAATATCATTGTAAATTGCTAACAAATCAACTACCATACCTATCGGTATTTGTGAGGATGTGCCCGTTGTTGTTGCAAATGCTACTATCTTAACGGACTTTGTTATTCTTGAGATGCCCGAGGATGACAACATGTTGATTATCCTTGGTAGACCCTTTTTGAATACTGCAGGGGCTGTTATTGATTGCAATAAAAGCAAACTCACTTTTCATATCAATGGTAATGAGCATACGGTGCACTTTCCGAAGAAACAATTCCAAGTGACTGGCATAAATGTTATTGAAGAATCTCCGACCATCACTATTGGAAGCTTTCAATTACCTCTACCTGCTGCCGAAAAGAAATATGATATACTTATTGTTGGGGATATGCACATCCCCATTGAGGTAACTGATACGTCTCCAACGTATCTATAATTTTTACTTGTTCCATGCTGTTATATTATCATTCTTGGAAGTTTTACAATCATTTTATAACAACTTTATATCATTTTTTGGGACTAACCTACTGACATAGTGCCAAAGTGCCAGTTGCTGTTTTTTCTTGTTTTTTACTTCACAGAAAATCAATACCAAACGGAGTCCAATCGCGACGAAACTTTTTGGAGATTTTTTCTGGACCAAAAGACACCCAGTGGACCAAACAACTACCGGAGAGGTGGGCTGTGGAGAGCATAACCCACCAGGGCGCGCCAGGGGGGCCCCGGCGCGCCCTGATGGGTTGTGCCCTCCTCGGCCCCCTTCCGCACCGCCTCTGATGCCTATAACTTTTCAAATATTCCAAAAACCCTAGGGGAGTCGACGAAACATAATTCCAGCCGCCGCAAGTTCCAGAACCGCGAGATCCAATCTAAACACCATCACGGAGGGGTTCATCTTCCTCATAGGTGCCTCTCCGATGATGCGTGAGTAGTCTACCATAGACCTACTGGTCCGTAGGCAGTATCTAGATGGATTCTTCTCTCTCTCTTATGATTCTCAATACAATGGACTCTTGGAGATCTATTTGATGTAAACTTTTGCGATGTGTTTGTTGGGATCCGATGAATTTTGAGTTCATGATCAGTTTCTATCCATGAATATTATTTGAGTCTTCTTTGATCTCTTATATGCATGATTACTTATGGCCTCGTATGTCTTCTCCAAATCTTTGGTTTAGTTAGGCCGACTAGATCGATTTTTCTTGCCATGGGAAGAGGTGCTTTGTGATGGGTTCGATCTTGCGGTGTTCTTTCCCAGTGACAGAAGGGACAGCAATACACGCATGTATCATTGCTATTAAGGATAAAAAGATGGGGTCTATTCCCACATGAATAGATCTTGTCTACATCAAGTCATTGTTCTTATTGCATTACTCCATTTTTCCATGAACTTAATACACTAGATGCATGCTGGATAGCGGTTGATGTCTGGAGTAATAGAGGTAGATGCAGGCAGGAGTCGGTCTATCTATCTTGGACATGATGCCTATATAATGATCATCGCCTTGGATATCGTCATGACTATTCGATTTTCTATCAATTGCCCAACAGTAATTTGTTCACCCACCGTGCGTTATACTCATGAGAGAAGCCACTAATGAACCCTACGGCCCTCGGGTCTACTTTTCTAACATATTGCTTTCAGAGCTATCTTTCTGCATCTTTGTTTTCAGATCTACAAACCCAAAAACCCAAAAATATATTGCTGCATATTTTCTCTTTTTATTTTGTGTTCTTGAGAGATCTATCTCTCCTATCTATCACTACCTAATCTATCTTATTACCGTAGAGAGATTGACAACCTCTCTTTCGCGTCGGGTTGCAAGTATTTGTTGTTTGTGTGCAGGTGCTGCTTATTGAGTGTTGGTGATCCTCCTACTGGTTTGATAACCTTGGTTTCATAACTGAGGGAAATACTTACCGTCGCTGTGCTGCATCATCCCTTCCTCTTTGGGGAAATACCGACGCAGTCTCAAGCCACGTCAAAGGAATTTCTGGCGCCGTTGCCGGGGAGGAAGCGGTCTCTTCTACGTGCCTATCGTAGGAGCCGAGGGGACTCCACCATCATCTACCAGGTTCCTAATCACAAATCTCATCTCCTTGCAATTACATTATTTGCCATTTCCCTCTCGTTTTCCTCTCCCCCACTTCACCAATTTGCCGTTTTATTCGCCCTCTCCTTCGTTTGCCTTTCTCTCGTCAGATCTCTTGTTTGCTTGTCACCATGAGTGATTTTGGTATGGCAGAAACGGATGATGGCAGGACTCCTAAAATTGGACGTTCTGCTAATCTTGATTCTAAAACTTTTGTTTTGGGGCAAGGGAAGGTTATAGGAAAATAAAATATTCAAGAGTTTTTCAATTGCATTGGGAATTTGACTCTCGATGATACTCCTATATTGAAAAGAACTAAATCTTATGCGGAAGCTATCTCGGCGTTAGTTCTAAAACTTGAAAATAGATTTATTCGTACCCATCCTACCTTACAAAGATTGTTTTATGAGCTACCCGTCTTAAAGGATCCCAAAGCTAAGAAGTTAGCTACCCTTGTTCTCATGAATGAATTTGATCATATAGTACGGGAAGCTAGGGAGATCTTTGACTTTTATTGTATGAGCCATGAAAAACCGGTAATAGGAGAAATCCTTTACAATAGTGATTACATGATGAGATATTTGCTTGGAAATAATCAATTTTTATCAATTTTTTTATGAGAATCTCAAAAAGGAAGTCCCCGTTTTAGATATGATCCAACAAGTTTTCAATGATGTGAACCAACAATATTCTTGGATCGTGGCCGGTAATCAAAGGGGGTACGTAGAGGGATAACTTGATAATGCTAAAGTTGCTATGGATGATGTGTTTCAAGTCTTATTTGCAAAACCTCTTGCCAAAGGCACCTCGTCCAAAACCAAGGATGATAATACTTGAATCTATCCATTATGCCTAGCTAGGGGCGTAAAACGATACCGCTTGTTGGGAAGCAACCCAATGAATAAATAAAATTTTGCTTTTTCCTTTCTGTTTTTCTGTGTTGACACAATTACGCCTCTGTTATGATTGTGTTTTTATGGTTTATTTAGTGTTTGTGCCAAGTAAAGCCTTTAGGATGATTCATAGGATGAGTAGAAGTGATGCTGTATCTGAAACAGAAACTTTGCGTCCAGTATATGAATTTTCATTTTTTTGCTGGAACGTGATCTTGAGCTGAAATTTTAACACAGTGTTGCTATACAAATTCCTTACGTTGTCCTAATGTTTCAGAATTTTTAGAGTTACAGACATATGGATAGAGTACAGAATACTACAGACTGTTCTGTTTAAGACAGATTCTGTTTTTGTTGCATTGTGTGCTTGTTTTGATGAATCTATGAGTTATATTGAAGGGTATGAGCCATGGTAAAGTTAAAATATAGTAGGTATAATGCAATAATAAAATATGAATGGGTTTGCAACAGTACCTAAAGTAGTGATTTGCTTTATTATACTAACGGATCTCACGACGATTTTGTTGAGTTTTGTGTGATTGAAGTTTTCAAGTTTTGGGTGAGATCACGATGGATGAAGGAATAAGGAGTGATAAAATCGTAAGAATGGGGATGCTACCACACCCCAAAGATATATCCAAAGAGAAACAAGCAACTAAGCTTGGGGATGCCCCCGAGTGGCATCCCCTCTTTCTTCTAACGACCATCGGTATTTTACTTGGAGCTATATTTTTATTCGTCACAAATCATGAGTTTTGCCTGGAGCGTCTTGTATCTTTGCTTGCTTTGTTTGTTAGTTTTTCCTTTGTATCATTTCTGTAAACACCTATTTGAGAAATCCAAAATCATGCTATGATTTGTTAGAATTGCTCTATGTGCTTCACTTAAACTTTTTGAGCTATGGAATTGCTCTAGTGCTTCACTTATATCTTTTGAGCATGGTGTGCTTGGAATTTTTTGTAGAAATACTCTCATGCTTCACTTAGATTAATTTGAGAGTTAGTAAATTTTGAAGAAATCCTCTCATGCTTCACTTATACCTTTTTGAGAGATGAAATATTTATGCTCATGTGCTTTACTTAAATTTGTTTGAGCTTGCCAAAAAGCAATGGCAATATATGAAACTAGTCCCAAAGTGATAGATATCCAAGGAGGATATAATAAAAACTTTCATGAAGATCATTGGACAAATTAAACTTGATTCCTTGTAATAGTTTTGAAACATGATGATAGTAATATGCGAGTCATGTTAGTGAGTAATTATGCTTAGTAGGAATATTGGTGTTAAGGTTTGTGATTCCCTATGCACGCACGAAAGTCAATAGTTATGCAATGAAGTTACATCCTACTTGTGGTGCATTATTCGGTGTTAGTTATGTTCAATGCTCACTTATGTGAATTTTCGTTTCTTGGTTTGGTTGCTTCCCAATCTATTTGCTAGCCTCCATTTGTACTAAGTAGAAATACTACTTGTGCATTCAAAATCCTTAAACCAAGTTTTGCCTTATGAGTCCACCATACTTACCTATATGCGGTATTTCCATGCCGTTCCAAGCAAATTTGTATGTGCCATCTCTAAATTTTCAAAATAAATTTGCTCTTTTGTGTGCTCGTACCGCTCATGAAACGGTGGGGAGTATCCAATATTTTTCCATGCTAGATGTGTTATTCTCAAGATGAGTGTTTATTCACTTGTCATAGCATGAGAGTGCGGCGGTAATAGGGATGCCCATTCCCGAAATGAAAAAGAAAAATATTTACTTTATGTTGTAAAATAATAAATTCCTCGGAAAGTGTTGGTATGGAAGGCAACCGTGGATACGACCCGCCATGGAAAGTGAAAGTTTGGTGGAAAAAGGAATAAACTTTATTTTCTGTTTGGGAACCGCCTATGATATATCTAGCATGGAAAGTATTGTGAGCTACTTTGTCGTTTTCGTTGACAGGAAAAGCATGCCACCCAAAATATTTTTCTCTCTCAATTTAAACCTTGAGCTCTGGCACCTCTACAAATCCCTACTTCCCTCTGCGAAGGGCCTATCTATTTACTTTTATGCAATTTTTATTTTTACTTTGAGTCTCCATCTTCTCTTATAAAGCACCAACTAGGGGGAACTATGATCGTACTTGAGCATTGGGCATAGCTAATATTTGAGTGTGTTTCATGAATGGATCAATGATTGAGCATGATGGGCTAGGGATACCTTTCTTTAGTGTTGATATTTTGAAAGACATGGTTGCTTATTGACATGCTTGAGTATTGAAGTCATTATGTTAAAACTAGAATGTTGCTTTGAATCATTATAAGTCCAAATGTCCATGCTATACAAAAGAAAAGAATATGATCAACATGTTAGGCAGCATTCCATATAAAAAATTCTATTTTTATCATTTACCTACTCGAGGACGAGTAGGAATTAAGATTGGGGATGCTGATACGTCTCCAATGTATCTATAATTTTTGCTTGTTCCATGCTGTTATATTATCATTCTTGGATGTTTTACAATCATTTTATAACAACTTTATATCATTTCTTGGGACTAACCTATTGACATAGTGCCAAAGTGCTAGTTGTTGTTTTTGCTTGTTTTTTACTTTGCAGAAAATCAATACCAAACGGAGTCCAATCGCGACGAAACTTTTTGGAGATTTTTTCTGGACCAGAAGACACCCAATGGGCCAAACAACTGCCGGAGAGGTGGGCTGTGGAGAGCACAACCCACCAGGGCACGCCAGGGGGGCCCCGGCGCGCCCTGATGGGTTGTGCCCTTCTTGGCCCCCTTCCGCACCACCTCTGATGCCTATAAATTCCCAAATATTCCAAAAACCCAAGGGGAGTCGACGAAACACAATTCAGCCACCGCAAGTTCCAGAACCGCGAGATCCAATCTAAACACCATCACGGAGGGGTTCATCTTCCTCATAGGTGCCTCTCCGATGATGCGTGAGTAGTCCACCATAGACCTACGGGTCCGTAGGCAGTAGCTAGATGGCTTCCTCTCTCTCTTATGATTCTCAATACAATGGTCTCTTGGAGATCTATTTGATGTAAACTTTTGCGGTGTGTCTGTTGGGATCCGATGAATTTTGAGTTCATGATCAGTTTCTATCCATGAATATTATTTGAGTCTTCTTTGATCTCTTATATGCATGATTACTTATGGCCTCGTATGTCTTCTCCAAATCTTTGGTTTAGTTAGGCCGACTAGATCGATTTTTCTTGCCATGGGAAGAGGTGCTTTGTGATGGGTTCGATCTTGCGGTGTTCTTTCCCAGTGACAGAAGGGACAGCAAGACACACATGTATTGTTGCTTTTAAGGATAACAAGATGGGGTCTATTCCTACACGAATAGATCTTGTCTACATCATGTCATCGTTCTTATTGCATTACTCCATTTTTCCATGAACTTAATAAACTAGATGCATGCTGGATAGCGGTCGATGTGTGGAGTAATAGAGGTAGATGCAGGCAGGAGTCGGTCTATCTATCTTGGACGTGATGCCTATATAATAATCATTGCCTTGGATATCGTCATGACTATTCGATTTTCTATCAATTTCCCAACAGTAATTTGTTCACCCACCGTGCGCTATACTCATGAGAGAAGCCACTAGTGAACCCTACGGCCCCCGGGTTTACTTTTCCAACATATTGCTTTTAGATCTATCATTTTGCATCTTTGTTTTCAGATCTACAAAACCAAAAACCCAAAAATATATTGCTGCATATTTGCTCTTTTTATTTTGTGTTCTTAAGAGATCTATCTATCCTATCTATCACTACCTAATCTATCTTAGTACCGTAGACAGATTGACAACCTCTCTTTCGCGTCGGGTTGCAAGTATTTGTTGTTTGTGTGCAGGTGCTGCTTATTGGGTGTTGGTGATCCTCCTACTGGTTCGATAACCTTGGTTTCATAACTGAGGGAAATACTTACCGTCGCTGTGCTGCATCATCCCTTCCTCTTTGGGGAAATACCGACACGGTTTCCTGCTAATCGGAAGTGGTTGTTAATAAGACTTGATCAACCTTATTAATGGATCATTTTTGAGAGGTATGAAGCCGATGAATCTAGTAGGCACAATCTTCTGCTCCCACCTTTTATTTTCTATTTTAGTTAGTCAAATAAAATAAAATGCCAGGTTTATCCTGCTTTCTGTTTTCACCATGCAATAAAAAAATGACCCAAACATAAAAGTTCTCAGAATGTCCTGAAAATTTGATACGATTTTTTTTCTGAATATTTCTGAATTTCTGGTGCAAATAATACCAGAGGGAGGTGCACCTAGTGCCCACAAGACACCAGGGCGCGCCAACAACCCCAGGCGCACCCTGGTAGGTTGTGGCCCCCATGTGGGCCCCCTCACTTATTCCCTTAGCCCACATCATCTCCTTCCTCCAGAAAAAAAATCACCACAATCACCATTCCCGTGTTCTTGCTCTCAAACCCGCGGATTTCGATCTCTTTGCTCGAAGCTCCGTTTCCGAAACTGTTTGGAGGGATTGCTACTTGGTATGTGACTCCTCAATTGGTACAATTAGATTTTGATTTAGTGGGTTATTTTTAGAGTAATTAGCTACTCTTGGTGCTGTTGTAGATGAGCTTGCATGTTGAATTCTTAGAGTTCTAAGTAGTTTGAATGCTTAATATGGCCTCTATGCATGCTTAGGAGTAGTTCCTACCAATTTCACGAAGTTTTGTTGACAAAATTTTGTGTCTCAAAAATATTTCAGCAATTTGTTCGCAAATAAAAATGCAATTCTTTAGGATTTCTTCGAGGAGTAAATCCTCAGAGGCCTCATCAAGTGGAAGCTCGGTTCGACAATCTTATGTTGAGCCAAGCGAAAGCTCGATGCGAGATGCCGCCACCAAATCATGCTTGTGGCCGTGCGACGAGTTTATGGAAGGTGCAGGTATTAAGGAGGAATTTGAACAATATATCCACAATACAGAGCTTGCTCCCTTCATCGCAGATAAGTGCCCTCAGCATCTCGAACTCACGAAGACATTCACAAAGAAATTTAAATATTTTCCTCGTGAGTCTAGAGTTTCATTCAACCTTTATGACCGTTCTTTCACCATGCCTTTAGAAATGTTCAGTGAAGCATGCAAACTTCCATATTGGGGTTCCCTTGATGAACCAACAAAATCTGAGTCCGAGTCATTTTTGGTTAATCTTTGCTATGGTGAAGATAGGGGAGTGACAAAAGGAGGAATTAAAAGTATCCATTTTCCATCAATACACTACTTCGCACTCTTTAATGGCAAATGTATTGTAGGCAAACAAGATTATAGCACACTGTGTACTCATGATTTGAGTCTCATACACACTGCCATAACTGGAAATAAATGTTATAATCTCGGAGCAATTGTTGCACAGAGATTGCAGCACAATGCTGCTAGTGGTAATTTTTATGGAGGAATTTATGCCTCCCGTGTAGCAGAGAGACTAAATGTATCACCTTGGCCTAATGACCCCATCTTACCTGTTCATTATTTAGACTTTGAGGCCATGAAGCGTCATAAGTTCCTCAAGGGCACGACAACTAACTATACCTATAACTTGAGATTTAATAAAAAAACCTGTTGTGCCTGTTACTTTGCCTGCTCCTGCTCTCTTTGATTTTTGCAGCAGGGGAAGATACTATGTTCTTGAGAGCGAGGCCCATGCGTACAATGCGGAGGTCGAAGCTGCCAGGAGGGCCGAGGAGTTTGCACCAAGGGCCTCAGTGAGCTATCACTCAGACTATTATCCATGCGGATGGTGATTACCAAGCTAGGCCAAAAGCCTAAGCTTGGGGGAGTACCTATTTCCACCGACATTACATTCATGTTCACACATTTCATTTCAGTTGTCGGTGTTCATACTTTTTCCTAGTAATATCCATGCTAAATTTGTTTTCTCGCTTTCTTCTTGTGTGTTTGAAAAACTTTAAGAAAATCCAAAAATATTTCCTACTTCTTTTCGGTTTTTCTTTCTAGCTTAGTTTAATCTATTATCTACTAAAAGCAAAATACGGAAGAAATTAGAGATAATGGTTAGAAAATCACACGTTAATCAGAAAATACCGGCCCTTCATCCATCAGATATTAATAAATAAAGATATTACAGCCGTTTGATCTGCCTAACATATATAACATGGTGGGCCAGTGAGGATTTACGTGACATATAGATGTTGCTGCTCAAACCTATTTTTAAAAAATTTAAGTTTTCTCCTCGCGTGGTTGAAGGAGATGCTGCTGCTGGATGGAATGCTTCCGGGGCGCCATGATCCTTCTATCAGGAATAGAATAATCGAGGGCACTGACTGACTGCATCAATCATCGCTCAGTGAGCTATTAATTGCCGCCAATAGCGCTTCGCTTGCATGCAAGGCGGCTAATAAAAGCGCCAGGTAGATGCGCGGAGATGCATTTTGAGTACTGGTGGTACTGGACAAGCTCTAGGGGAATAATCTCTTTCTTATTTCTTTCTTATTTCTTTCCCATGACGACTAGGAACGGGCAAATCAAGAATTTCACTTCGAATTCCGGACCTCAACATCCTGCTGCTCATGGTGTTTCACGACCAGTATTGGAAATGAACGGAGAAGTGGTGGAACGTGCGGAACCACATATTGGATCACTCCAGTGCGGCACGAAGCCACTGACGCCGAGTAGGCTCCTATGCCGCTAGCACGGTGGAGGTTCTGTAACGCGTCATGAGCACCGGGCAAAGGGAAGGTTGAGCAACTCAAGCGAACCACCCTACCTGACTTTGGATAAAGATAGAAGGGAGAAGGTTGTGAAGGTGGCCTCGTTATCTACACATCTGGTCGGAGGACCGACCTGGGTTTTCACGAGCGTAGGCGGGTCCTGGAGTGCCCGGCAAGGGCGCTAGCGCATACCCCGGGGTGATCATCACCACCTGCACCTCACATCTCGGCACAGTGGAATGTGTAACCCACCTGCTGTCCAAGTCAACCACTGAATTTCCTGTAATTCATAGCGCCTAACAGAACGTAGCAGCAAGGGACAACCCACCCATACAGACAGCCTGCGGGGAGGATGGCACTACTGGCAAAGACCGTCTGCGAAAACGCCGCAGGCGCGAAGCGTGGTGGGCCTGCGCCGGGGGAGCATAGGGAGGAAAGGGAGCCCGGACAGTGGAAGAGCCAGGGGAAGCCGGGTCATTTGACGGAAATGGAAGGTCCGAGCGGCTCATTCATTCTTGAAAAAAGATGGGGGGGGGAGCGAGCCAATGAATCAATGAATAGATACAGTCAACGGTATTAAGACAGCGCTGCCTACACGCGAATTAGCTTCCGAGGTCGAGCAGTCTCAATTTCACTACAGGATTTGCGAATGAATGCTGGGCTGGGCCACCTCAAATGGCGTGAGCCGCATGCGGGGAGACCCGCACGTACGGTTTTCAGGGGGATCCGGCCGGCCGGTGCCCACCCGACTTGAGGGACTGAGAAATTAATCGAGTACAAAACTTATCTTCAAGCTTTACCTTATTTTGATCGTTTAGAGGGCGATCGCGGAGTCACTGAATGAAGTCCTCCCTCCCTTTCTTTCGGAGGTGCTGACCCGCTGCGAGGCAGATATGACTAAGTGACATATTGAATATGGCGACGACTACAACATGTCGTAGAAGGAGATAAGAGGTTGAGCCAATGACCCACTAAGACTCACGTATCTACAACTACATTCCTGAGCGGCAGTCAAACGGAGGCGTGAATGCAAGATGCCTGCGGAATGATCGACCGGACAGAGGCTAGGGCAGCTTTCTTCCCACCGCATCCTTCCTTGTGTGTCGGAGATACAAAGCGAGTGCGCCAGAAAAGAAGGGGAACTGAGTCGATCTATTCCATGGCGAAGCATCCGAAGCATAACTGGACACTCACACGATCTTTGCCGAGAGATAGGAGCATTCGGTGGAACCGGTGAACTACACTTGCTTCTTGATAGATGTGTGGGACAGAGGGCTCATGGTACCTGCTGCCCGCCCTTCCTCTACTTTGATAACCGTGTGAACGGAGAGTGGGCAGAGCAAAAGGGAAGGAGGTCCTCATACGGAGTCGGGTGGGATGTACAGGAACGCTTGCTTAGGCTTTGTGCGTATCCCTCATAGCAATCTTTCGGAAGCAGCTCTGGAAACCTTTTTTAGTGCAACGGTTTAAGAAGCGCGAAGGCTAATAACAGTTGATGGAATGATCGCTCCATGGACCAGAAAGAACCTTGGTAATTGTACCCACGAGTTATTTTGCATAATAAAACTAGAATTTCACCTGCTGCTAAGGACAAGATGAGCTACTAGAAAAAGTTCGGGCTTACTACTCCTGGGGCTAGGGGACTGGTATCTACATCCGAGGCCAGAGGCAGTTGTTCCTGCTGTGGGTCCAGAATTGTTGTATAATGGCTTAGACTAAAACAACACCGAAACTAAACTAAGAGCTGAGAGTCCTAACTCAGTAAAGTACTTATAGGATTTAAAACATTACCTATTACTGCATTATTTGTTGCTGCGAGTCAAGAAAATAAAGTGTGGAGGCGGGGTGGGCATCGGATTAGCAGGTATATAATTGTCGGGATGCCCCAAAACATTAGGAGCAAAAAAATCCAAATGGAAAAAAAGATAGCAGAAGCTACCCGACCTACAAGATCCTGGTTTTGAAGCCAAGCCTTTCCAACAATGGGGCCTAGGGACCGATATGATGATTGGTTTAGGTAGGGCGGCCGGCCTACTATGGGCACCTGTAGGGATTAGTGCGTGAGACCGCGATCCACAAACTGACACATGGGACTCACCCTTGACTTGAGAATGGAAGAAGGGAAACGTAGCATGTCACAAGAGCGAGGCGAGGGGGCTCCGCCCTACAGCGAGAGGGACGCCTCGCGAGCCGGGCTTTGGAGATGAGGCCTTTTGGCGAAGCCAAGTCAATTTCGGGCCACCAAACCCTGCAACTGAGGAAAAGGCCCAGACTTCACTCATAAACAGCTTTCGCAATGGAACCGGTCCCAGAAAATAGGTTCTCGTCTTGAACATAAAGAGGGCAGGCAAGAAGAACCTCCACCAAGTTTTTGATTCTTGGTGATTTGACGGTATCAATGTCCCTCTCCCTTTTGGGGACTGGGATGGTGTCCTTTCCCCGGCAAGGTGTCTACTAGGGGGCCGAAGTCAACCCGTCTTCATTAACGTAGGCACAGCATCATCATTTACGATATTATTGGAGCTTTTTCTGTTTCTTTCATGGCCATGAACTGACCTATGTCCAGCTTTTGTTTAGCAAGCCCTCTATATGTCTTTGTTACCTCCAAGCCTCCCCGATATCAGAATAATTCTTCTTCGAAGTGTCAAATCCTAACTAGGCGGATAGATAAGTTTTACTTCGCACACGGGTGGGACATACAGGAACGCTTGCTTAGGCTTTGTGCGTATCCCTCATAGCAATCTTTCGGAAGCAGCTCTGGAAACCTTTTTTAGTGCAACGGTTTAAGAAGCGCGAAAGCTAATAACAGTTGATGGAATGATCGCTCCATGGACCCAAGTATAAGGCCCTCTCGACTGAGCATATCATCTAGGATCCACTCCCATATGCACAGTCTACTCAACTGAACAACACGTCCAGTCTACAAATGACTCCAAGATCCCTCTTATCCTGGATCCCTGCGCGACAGCCGACTTGCCCGCAAGACTTGTCCTTTTAGGTAAGGTAGACAGACCAGAGGAGTAGGGGTGCTTCCGATACCACCATGATCGGTAATGGAACGCTACGCCCTTGCTTTCTTTATGCCTAAAGGCTAATTGAATGAATTGAGGTTTATTAAAAGCCATTCGATTGATCAGAAAGGAAAACCAAACCTGTAAAGAACTTCTACTATTGATTGCCGGTGCGCATTAGTCCGACCAGATTCTAGATGATCTGCCAAAAGCTCACCGCTTCGTCCTATTCCATTCTTTTTTCTTTGAATGGAGCCTTAGCGAGTTCCGTTGCAGCCAGAGCAAAATACGGAGGAAATTTGAGATATTGGTTAAAAAATCACACGTTAATCAGAAAATAAAGGCCCTTCATCCATCAGATATTAATAAATAAAGATATTGCAGCCGTTTGATCTGCGTAACTTATATAATATGGTGGGCCAGTGAGGATTTACGTGACATATAGATGTGCAAACATACGTTCAAGGAAAATAATATTGGGCAAGAAAAACTAACAAACAACCCCACTAGGTATAGTCCTAAGAAAAAGAAACTGCCAATGTCACCTCCACCTGTCACGCATGCAGCAGCGGCAGCCCTGCCGCCGTTTCGTCTCAAATAAATCATCATCACAGTCGCTCCTCTCCTCTCTGCCCTATCGTGGATCCTCTTCCAATCTCTAATGACTGTGAGTCCAACAATGACACGCACATGCTCAATCCTAGCTCCAACTGGAACATAAACATGTACGTACATGTTGTACGACTACCCCGGCTGCTTATTTGCAATCCGTATATTTTCTGACATCCGTATGTTGTACTTTTGGCCGGCGATGAATCGGTCATCAGGCCATGCTAGCTTTGCAAGGGAGAAGGATCGATAATACTCCCTCCATTTCTAAATATAAGTCTTTTTAAAGATTCTACTACGGACTACATACGGATGTATATAGATATACTTTAGAGTATAGATTCATTCTATTTGCTTTGTATGTAGTCTATAATGGAATCTCTAAAAAGACTTCTATTTAGGAACGGAGGGAGTAGAATAGATACATTAGGCTAGCATTGCATAGGAGCATGATCGATTAGCTTTGGTTGAGGGCATCCTCAAGCTTCGCATATCTGTAGCCGCGTAGCTATTTGTACTCTTCTTGCCGTCCGGCAGCACAGGGAAGGGTTGCTAGCTCGGCTAGGTTTAGACCTTGACGCAACGAATCATTATATCAGATGTGGAACTTATTACGTATGATGTTGTCCTAGACACATGCATGGTGACTGCTGTCCCCGACGCATGGCTGGTGCCGAATGAGGTTAAAGTATAGATTAGTTGTCAAATAGGCATCATGCATTGTTATACAAAAATAGATACATGCTCTTCAAGCGGTGCCACCATTCACCTCAGTGCTCTCGGTTAGTCGATCATCATCCCCATACATGCAGATGAAAGTCAGAAGCGGCAAGTTCGAAACCTGCCCTACTCGCAAAAAAGAAAGAAGTTCCAAACCTGCCCAAGGCTTTGCAAAATCAATCAAACATTTGCCCCATGAACGCAACCCATATCTTGCACAGTAGCACGTGTAGGTACCTTATCTTGCCTGCTGTATTTCTGTATAATATATGATACGATCTCTAGATTTTTATATATTTTCTAAATTGCCTGATTCATCCGATGGAAGAAATGCAAGGTTGCACAACTCCCCTCGAGAATGTGTTCAGGAACGTGCTGCGGCGGACTCGACCCGTGCAGTTAGGTATGAGATCGAATAAAGACTTCCAATGCCGGTGGGTGCATTCACGTAGTAAGTAGAGCAATGGTACACCTCCTCATGCACATATCTAGGAGCTAGCTACTAGCACGTGACATGTATTTCTTTTACAGCTTCATTCGATTTTTTTTGCAGGAAGCTTCATTTGATTTAGCACCATTGATTATTGAACCTTAGGCTATTCTGGCAATTTATTTGTTATTTTTTTATTTTTATAAACTCCATTTATGTATGCAAGCATGAACCTTACAAGGAGACCGAATAGGAATAAAGACATATGCAAAACTACAATGAGACATAGAGCTACATACTTACTGTATAGAAGATAGGTTGGTGTTTTTGCAGCTTGATGCTGGACTGTATTAACATATTACTTCAAAAAAGGGAATCAGTATCACTAGATATTTTTGCATAATCTATTTTTAATTTATGATCAAAATAGACACATATTCATAGATAGAATAAATATCAAAGTTACACCTTAACAATGGAGAATTGTCTAAAATATCATGTGTATTTTTTTGTGAGGAGACCTTAAAAAGGACTGTTGATGAACATCTTTTTTCTATGAAAGCGGTAAGTCAGAGTATAAAATATGTGCAAAGATAAAAATAAATAATGAATTTTTTTTAGGCAATGAGTGTAGAGTTTTTGGAAGCAGGATCGATAAAAAATAAATTCATTTCTCTAATACTTTCAAAAAAACAAAAATTATTTGACCATAGCAAACACACCCCATTGGGAGATGCGTTAGACTCTTACAGTATGAGCGATCACGACTTTGAGTGAAATACAAAGCATTTTCACAAGTACAAAGTGCAATTGACTCTCTGAATTAAGTTTTTAGGTTGGTTGATCAAATTATATGGGGTTTATGTGGCACAAAATCGATACAATTGATTTTCTACTAACAACACTCGCTAATTATTATGATTATATAAGTATTTCCTAAGAAAACTTACCTACACAACTTTAACTTGGCTAATCAAAATATGTCTTATTGTTCAACAGAACCAGGAGATTCGTATTATTGCATTTGTCAGATTTGCAGTATACTGCAACATGAATTGTTTTTCATAGTTTAATTTTATATGCATGGTTGACATCCACCAATATGATCAAACATTAACGAACCATGGGTAGTAATTTTTTTGAGAGTTAGTATATAAGAAAAATGGCTGATGATGTAGGTACTAACATGAGCATCAATCCAAGAGTAAAGAAATAATAAGCTTCGATTATTGAAACATTACCATCGAGGGGTGTGTTGATCATTTTCTTTATCCAATTGTATATGCAAGCAATAGCCATATAAGATGGTCGTACATGAGAGAAATTAGATTACTCTGTATAGCCATGCACAAAATGTCAAAAGGGTTTACATTTGCAGACATACGCTAAAGAGCTATTTATATACAAAAAAGATAAATATTCTTCGGCGTGACTATTAGGCACATAAGAATAGTATTTATATGCAAGATAAAGGTCAAATATACACCTTTAGAAATGTATTAACGCCCATCACAAAAGTAGAAAAATGCAACAGCACCTAAAAAATCATTTATTATGCTCAATGGAACAATCATATATTAAAATTTTGTACATGTGATAAATAAATATTTGACATTTTTGAGGTAGTAACGATCTTGCCCTCGCATTTGCGAGGGCCATCTTGCTAGTTGTAGTATCAAAAGAAAACCCAAAAACATTTCTCGTTTCTTCTTTTTCTTGTTGGGAGCTTTGCCGTGTAAATAGTTTTTCTCGTTTTTGTTTTTCCTCTTTAATTTGCTTTCTTCAAGAAAAACTAAAAACTCCAAAAATATTTCAGTGTGTTTCTCTGAAATTCTTTTCTTTTTGTTTGAGTTGTACCAAGTAGAAGACCACGATGAAAATGTTGAGTGGCTCTCATAAGCATCACTGTTAATCTAACAAAGAGCCCATGTTACCTTGTCTTCTCCTCTTGAATAAAATGTTGC
Organism: Elymus sibiricus; assembly: GCA_039707655.1. Taxonomy (NCBI): domain Eukaryota; kingdom Viridiplantae; phylum Streptophyta; class Magnoliopsida; order Poales; family Poaceae; genus Elymus; species Elymus sibiricus. The sequence continues at coordinate 399,988,223 of CM077673.1, read as the reverse complement.
AGATTCCAGCTTAGTCCACGGCACTCTTGCACTATTATTATTTTCTTATCGTTCGGTCGTGCAAGTGAAAGGCAATAATGACGATATTTGATGAAGTGACCGTGGCAGAGAAAAGCGGGTATGAACTCAACTTGTTTTTGTTTTTGTAAATATGTTTAACCTAGTATCCTTTATTCAGCATATTAGGATCAAACATGTTTGCACTGACCATTAGAGATTATGTTGTTCATGCCATGCTTAAGTAGCTAGGAGTGGATAATGATTTATCTTGGATGTCAACATGCATTAAAATGGTTGTGATGCAGTATGATGATATGGTATCCTCCTCTGAATGTTTCAAGTGGCTTGACTTGGCACATGTTCACGCATGTAGTTGAATCAAAACCAACATAGCCTTCATGATATTTATGTTCATGGTGTCCATATCCTACTCATGCTAGTAGTCAATGTTTATTATATGTAATGCATGTTCATGACCGTTTTCGCTCTCTAGCTGGCCGCTTCTCAATCTATTTGCTAGCCTTCGCCTATACTAAGCGGAAATACTGCTTGTGCATTGATACGTCCATTTTGCATCATGATTTCCAACTGTTATTTAATATGTTTTGTTGAATAATAATGCTTTGGGGAGTGATTCTAATGCCTTTTCTATCATAATATGCAAGGTTTACACAAAGAGGGAGAATACCGGCAGCTAGAATTCTGGACCCAAGAAAAGCACATCAGAGATACCTATTCTGCACAACTCCAATGAAACTGAAATTTTACGGAGATTATTTTTGGAATAAATAAAAAATACTGGAGCAGAAAAGTACCGGAGGGGGCCAACCTGGTGGGCACAACCCACCAGGGCGCGCCCTAATGGGTTGTGGCCTCCTCGGCCCACCTTCGGTGCCCATCTTCTGGTTTATAGTCACATTTAACCTATAAAAAATTAGAGGAGGACTTTCGGGACGAAGCGCCGCCGCCTCGAGGCGGAACTTGAGCAGGAGCACTTTTGCCCTCCGGCGGAGCGATTCCGCTGGGGGAACTTCCCTCCCAGAGGGGGAAATCGAAGCCATCGTCATCACCAACACCCCTCTCATCTTTGGGAGGCCAATCTTCATCAACATATTCAACAGCACCAGCTCCTCTCAAACCCAAGTTCATCTCCTGTGTTCAATCTTTGTACCGGAACCTCAGATTGGTACCGGTGGGTGACTAGTAGTGTTGATTACCTTGCGTAGTTGATTACTATATGGTTTATTTGGTGGAAGATTATATGTTCAGATCCATTATGCTATTCAATACCTCTCTGATCTTGAGCATGTTTATTATTTGTGAGTAGTTACCTTTGTTCTTGAGGTCACGGGAGAAATCATGTTGCAAGTAATCATGTGAATTTAATATGTGTTCGATATTTTGATGATATGTATGTTGTGATTCCCTTAGTGGTGTCATGTGAACGTCGACTACATGACACTTCACCATTCATAGGCCTAAGGGAATGCATTGTGAAGTAGTTATTAGATGATGGGTTGCTGGAGTGACAGAAGCTTAAACCCTAGTTTATGCGCTACTTCGTAAGGGACTGATTTGGATCCAAACGTTTAATGCTATGGTTAGATTTTATCTTAATACTTTTCTCGTAGTTGCGGATGCTTGCGAGGGGGTTAATCATAGGTGGGAGGTTGTTCAAGTAAGAACAGCACCCAAGCACCGGTCCACCCACATATCAAATTATCAAAGTAGCGAACACGAATCAAACCAACATGATAAAAGTGACTAGATGAAATTCCCGTGTACCCTCAAGAACACTTTGCCTATTACTAGAGATTGTTGTGGCCTGTCCTTTGCCACAAAAGGATTGGGCTACCTTGCTGCACCTTATTTACCGTAATCGTTACTTGCTCGTTACCAATTACCTTGCTATCAAACTATCTGCTACCTACAATTTTAGTGCTTGCAGAAATTACCTTGCTGAAAACCGCTTGTCATTTCCTTCTGCTCCTCGTTGGGTTCGACACTTTTACTTATCGAAAGGACTACGATTGATCCCCTATACTTGTGGGTCATCATGACTCTTTTCTGGTGCCGTTTCCGGGGAGTGAAGCGCTCTTGGTAAGTGGAAATCGGTAAGGAAAAAAGTATACTACGTGCTTAAATTTATTACTACTTGCTACTATGGAGAACAATCCTTTGAGGGGTTTGTTCGGGGTATTTCCACCTCGACCAGAACCACAATTATTTGCCCCTCAACCTACTGCACCTACTGAAAATATTACTTATGAAATTCCTTCGGGTATGGTAGAACAACTGCTTGCTAAACCCTATGCAGGAGATGGAACTGAACATCCTGATATGCATCTATTATATGTGAACGAGATATATGGATTATTTAAGCTTGCAGGTTTACCCGGAGATGAAGTTATGAAGAAAGTTTTCCCTTTATCTTTGTAGGGAAAAGCATTGACATGGTATAGGCTATGTGATGATCTTGGATCGTGGAACCGGAATCGTTTGCAATTGGAATTCGACCAAAAGTTTTATCCCGTGCATCTAGTTCACCGTGATCGGAATTATATATATAATTTTTGGCCTCGTGAAGGAGAAAGTATCGCTCTAGCTTTGGGGGGGCTTAAGTCAATGCTATATTCATGCCCCAATCATGATATTCTGAGAGAAGTTATCATTCAGAATTTTTATGCTCGGCTTTCTCATAATGATCAATCCATGCTCGATACTTCTTGTGCTGGTTCTTATATGAAGAAGACTATTGAATTCAAGTGGGATCTCTTAGAAAGAATTAAATGCAACTCTAAAGATTGGGAACTCGACGAAGGTAATGAGTCAGGTATAAAGCTTGAATTTGATTGTGTTAAATCTTTTATGAATACCGATACTTTTCACAAGTTTATCACTAAATATGGACTTGACTCTGAGATAGTAGCCTCTTTCTGCGAAGCATTTGCTACTCACGCTGATCTCCCTAAGGAGAAGTGGTTTAAATATCATCCCCCTATTAAATAAGAAATTAAATAACCGGTGCTAAAGAAGAAACCATCACTTATAATGTTGACCCAGTTGTGCCTACCGCTTATATTGAAAAACCACCTTTCCTTGTTAGGATAAAGGAATATGCTAAGGTATCAACCGTGGTTCGTAAGAGTAACCAAAAACATATAATCCCCCTGAGAAAATTAAAGTAGAACCAAGTGTTGCTATGGTTAAAGATCTCTTGGTAGAAAATTTTGATGGGCATGTTATCTACTTCTGTGATGAAGCCGCTGGAATTGCTAAACCCGATGAAAAAGATAAACATAGACCCATAGAAAGCATGCCTGTTGTCTCAGTCAAAATAGGAGATCATTGCTATCATGGTTTATGTGATTTGGGTGCTAGTGTGAGTGCTATCCCTTTTACCTTATACCAAGACATTGATGTTACTATCAAACTTGCTAATAGAGACACTATGACACCACATGGGATTGTTAGAGATGTTGAAGTCTTGTGTAGGAAAGTGAAATACCCTAATGATTTTCTAGTTCTTGGTTCCCCACAATATGACTTTTGTCCCATTATCTTTGGTAGAATTTTCTTAAGCACCGTCAATGCTAAGATAGATTGTGAAAAACAAACTATCGGTGTCAGTTTCGGTAATGTGTCTCATGAGTTTAATTTTTCCAAGTTTAGTAGACAACCTCGTGATAAATCGTTATCTAGTAGGGATGAAATAATTGTTCTTGCTTCTATTGTTGTGCCTCCTACTGATCCTTTAGAACAATATTTGCTTGACCATGAAAATGATATGCGCGCACTTGCGTGAAATAAATGAAATAGATCAAATTTTCTTCGAACAACAACCTCTCCTAAAACACAATTTGCATATTGAAACTCTTGGAGGTCCTCCTCCACCTAAAGGTGATCCTTTGTTTGAATCGAAACAATTGCGTGACACTTTAAAGTATGCTTATCTTGATGAGAAAAAGATATATCCTCTTATTATTAGTGCTAACCTTTCAGAACATGAAGAAGAAAGATTATTAAAAGTTCTAAGGAAGCACAGGGCTGCTATTGGATATACTCTTGATGGTCTTAAGGGCATTAGTCCCACTCTATGTCAGCATAAGATTAATATGGAACCTGATGCTAAACCCGTTGTTGATCATCAACGGCGATTGAATCCTAAGATGAAGGAAGTGGTAAGAACTGAAATATTAAAACTTCTGGAAACAGGTATAATCTATCCTATTGCTGATAGTAGATGGGTAAGCCTCGTTCATTGTGTCCCTAAGAAAGGAGGTATTACCGTTGTTCCTAATGATAAGAATGAACTCATTCCACAAAGAATTGTTACTGGCTATAGAATGGTAATTGATTTCAGAAAATTAAATAAAGCTACTAGAAAGGATCATTACCCTCTGCCTTTCATTGATCAAATGCTAGAAAGATTATCTAAGCACACACACTTTTGCTTCTTAGATGGATATTCTGGTTTCTCTCAAATACCTATGTCGTAGTCCGATCAAGAGAAAACCACCTTTACTTGCCCTTTTGGAACCTATGCTTATAGACGTATGCCTTTTGGTTTATGCAATGTACCTGCTACCTTTCAAAGATGTATGACTACTATATTCTCTGATTTTTGTGAAAAGATTGTGGAGGTTTTCATGGATGATTTTTCCGTTTACGGGTCTTCTTTTGATGATTGCTTAAGCAACCTTGATCGAGTTTTGCAGAGATGTGAACAAACTAATCTTGTCTTGAATTGGGAGAAGTGCCACTTTATGGTTAATGAAGGTACTGTCTTGGGGCATAAAAACCAGCAAGGTATTGAGGTGGATAAAGCTAAAGTTGATGCAATTGAGAAAATGCCATGTCCTTAAGATATTAAAGGTATTCGCAGTTTCCTTGGTCATGATGGTTTTTATAGGAGGTTCATTAAAGACTTCTCTAAATTTTCTAGGCCTCTTACTAATCTTTTGCAAAATGATATCCCTTTTGTTTTTGATGATGATTGTGTGGAAGCCTTTGAAACAGTCAAGAAAGCCTTAACCTCTGCACCTATTGTTCAACCACCTGATTGGAACTTGCCTTTTGAAATTATGTGTGATGCTAGTGATTATGTTGTGGGTGCTGTTCTAGGACAAAGAGTTGATAAGAAATTGAATGTTATCCATTATGCTAGCAAAACTCTAGACAGTGCTCAACGAAATTGAAATTATGCTACTACTGAAAAAGAATTTTTAGCGGTCGTGTTTGCTTGTGATAAATTTAGATCCTATATTGTTGACTCAAAAGTAATTGTTCACACCGACCATGCTGCTCTAAAATATATTATGGAAAAGAAAGATGCTAAACCTAGACTCATTAGGTGGGTTCTCTTGCTCCAAGAATTTGACTTGCATATTGTTGATAAGAAGGGAGCTGAGAACCCCGTAGCTGATAACTTGTCTAGGTTAGAAAATATTCTTGATGACCCACTACCTATTGATGATAGTTTCCCTGACGAACAGTTAGCTGCAATAAATGTTTCTCAAAACACCACTTGGTATGCTGATTAAGCTAATTACATTGTCGCTAAATATATACCACCTAGTTTCACATATCAACAAAATAAAAAAATTCTTCTATGACTTGAGACATTACTTTTGGGATGACCCACATCTTTATAAAGCAGGAGTAGATGGTATTATTAGACGTTGTGTACCTGAGCATGAACAGGAACAAATCCGATGGAAATGTCATTCCGAAGCTTATGGAGGACATCATGCGGGAGATAGAACTGCTCACAAGGTATTGCAATCTGGTTTTTATTGGCCTACTCTCTTCAAAGATGCCCGTAAGTTTGTCCTGTCTTGTGAAAAATGTCAAAGAATTGGTAATATCGGTAAGCATCAGGAAATGCCAATGAATTATTCCCTTTTTGTTGAACCATTTGATGTTTGGGTTTTTGATTATATGGGACCTTTTCCTTCCTCTAACGGGTACACTCATATTTTGGTTGCCATTGATTATGTCACTAAGTGGGTAGAAGCTATTCCAACTAGTAGTACTGATCACCACACCTCCATTAAAATGCTTAAAGAAGTTATGTTCCCAAGGTTTGGAGTCCCTAGATATTTAATGACTGATGGTGGTCCACACTTTACTCATGGTGCTTTCCGTAAGATGCTTGCTAAATATGATGTTAACCATATAATTGCATCACCCTATCATCCTCAATCTAGTGGTCAAGTTGAACGTAGCAATAGAGAAATAAAATTAATATTACAAAAAACTGTCAATAGGTCTCGTAAGAATTGGTCTAAGAAATTAGATGATGCACTTTGGGCCTATAGAACAGCTTATAAAAATCCTATTGGTATGTCTCCATACAAAATGGTATATGGAAAAGCTTGTCATTTGCCTCTAGAATTAACTATGATTTCAAACTTGCCGGTGAGAAGAGGCTATTTGATATTAGCTCACTAGATGAATGGAGAACCCAAGCCTATCAAAATGCCAAATTATTTAAAGGAAAAGTAAAAAGATGGCATGACAAAAGAATCCAAAAGCGGGAATTCAAAATAGGAGACTATTTTCTTTTGTTCAACTCTCGTTTAAGGTTTTTTGCAGGTAAGCTTCTCTCCAAATGGGAGGGTCCTTATATAATCAGAGAGGTCTATCGTTCTGGAGCTATCAAGATTAATAATGCCGAAGGTACTAACCCGAAGGTGGTCAATGGACAAAGAATTAAGCATTACATCTCAGGTACGCCTATTAACGTTGAAAGCAATGTTATCCAAACCATGACATCGGAGGAACACATAAAAGAAACCTTCTGGAACACTCCAGAATTTTGAAAAATAGGAGGTACGTGATACGGTAAGTAAAAGGACTCCGAAAAATCCGCAAAAATATTTTTTGTCAATTTTGGAATATTAGAAAATTTTGGAAATAAAGAAATAATCCGTAAGGTGATCGAGGTGAGCATGATACACCAGGGCACGCCAGGCACCCCTGGGCACGCCCTGGTGGGTTGTGCCCACCTCGGACACCTTCCCGACTTCGTTTTCCTTCCATATGCTTGTTTTCCAAGAATATAATTCTCTATATATACCCCCCGACTGTTTTGACGACCGCATCGCAGAAAAATCCTTTGTTCTTGTTTCGTGCTATTTTCCTGTCAGATCTGTCAAGTCAGGCATCATGTCTTCCCCCTCTTCTAATAACGTGGAAGAAGATGCCTGGCTAATGAAGATAGATTTGAATAGGGAGGAGCCCGAAGAAGCCAACAAGGAAGAGAAGGGCAAGGAGGCTATGGTGGATCAGCCCCCTGAAGGAGAAGAAGAAGATATCCTTCAACCTTATTATAGTCATCTCACCCCTATTGAAATCGAAGCTTTTAGAGCTTTCAAAGCGGTCCGTGTTCAGAATAAATTTCTCATCCGTGAAAATATTTTGCTAGAGGAGCACATCAATAACCTTCGGAGAGTCATCCGCAAATTGGAGCACCTTTTGAAGTTGAAGTGAGATACCCCATCACCACCACCTACTTCATCTCCACCACCTACTTCATCTCCACCACCTTCTTCATCATCACCACCACCAAAGGAGACTTGAGCACACGGGTATGGTCACTCCCCTTGGCTTGAGCCAAGCTTGGGGGAGGTGCCCCGGTATCGTATCACCATCACTTTTATTCACCTTTACCTATTTTAGTTCAATCTTTAGTTTCCCTTTGCTTTAGTTGAATAAAAGTTTAGTTTGATCTATTTTCGTGTGTTAGTTTCGTGGCCTATCTATCTATGTAATCGAGTGAAAGTTATATAATAAAGTTTAGTTTGAGTTTTTGTCTCTCTACTTTCTTGCTTCAATCAAAATAAAAGGGAAGAAAACTAAATGAAAAGAATCATATGCTAATCTTATGGTGAGTAATGACATCACATAAGGAAGAGTATAAGTAGTAAAATTTATTGGAGATTGACAAACATAGCATTGGTCAATGATGCAATTCATGACAGATATAAGGGAAGAGAAGATTCACATGCAAATACACTATCTTGGACATCTTTTATGATTGTGAGCCCCCATTAAATATTATATGCCAAAATTGTTGACGTTGGACAAGGAAGACGTCGTAATGATTTATGTTTGTTCATATCCACATAGAAGTTATATTGTCATAGATCTTTCAACATGTGGTGCTTGCCCAATATCTTTGCTAGCCACAAATTCCGCACTAAGTAGAGATACTACTTGTGCATCCAAGAACCCAAAACCAAACTCATTCTTTGAGAGTCCACCATACCTACCTATGGATTGAGTAAGATCCTTCAAGTAAGTTGTCATCGGTGCAATAAGGCAATAGAAATTGCTCCTAAAAGTGTTTTGATTCATTAGTGTAAGAGAAAATGAGCACTATACGAACTTATGATGGCAAAGTAATAAAAGCGACGGACTGCATAATAAAGGTTGCTATCATAGGGGGCAATATAGCGTGACGTTCTTTTACATTAAGGGATTGGGCATACAAACCAATAAGCGCATGACAACCTCTGCTTCCCTCTGTGAAGGGACTATCTTTTACTTTTATGTATTTACTTTTATACAAAGAGTCAAAGTATTCTTCCTTATTCCTTTTGTACTTTTTCCTTTTGCAAGCATCATGTGGTGAGGAAAGATATAGGCACATATATCCAGTTGGATATGGGTGGGCATGAGTTATTATTGTTGACATCACCCTTGAGGTGAATACGTTGGGAGGCGAAACTATAAGCCCCTATCATCCTATGTGTCCGGTTGAAACTTTTTGTTCATGGGTATGCCGTGAGTGTTAGCAATCATAGAAGACTAAATGATGGTTGAGTATGTGGACTTGCCAAAAGGCTCCGACATGAGACCCTTCCTGAAAATATGATGAATTGTAGTTGCAAAGTTGACTGAGAACATAGTTTGTTGGTTTTCAATAAGGTTTATGCTTCATACTTATATGTTGTGATGAATTGTTAATGAGAAGCTATATGATAAAAATGTATTGAATAAGTTTTATGATAGAGTTTGTTGCTGTTATGATAATAAGCATGATGCTACTATGTCCGTATTTTTTTTATCGACACCTCTCTCTCAAATCATGTGGACATGCTTTTCAATATCGGTTTTCGCTTGAGGACAAGTGAGGTCTAAGCTTGGGGGAGTTGATACGTCCATTTTGCATCATGATTTCCTACTGTTATTTACTTTCTTTTGTTGAATAATAATGCGTCGGGGAGTGATTCTAATGCCTTTTCTCTCATAATATGCAAGGTTACACAAAGAGGGAGAATACCGGCAGCTGGAATTCTGGACCCAAGAAAAGCACATCAGAGATACTTATTCTACACAACTCCAATGAAGCTGAAATTTTACGGAGATTATTTTTGGAATAAATAAAAAATACTGGAGTAGAAAACTACCGGAGGGGTCCAACCTGGTGGGCACAACCCACCAGGGCGCGCCAGACCCCCCTAGGCGCGCCCTGATGGGTTGTGGCCTCCTCGGCCCACCTCTGGTGCCCATCTTCTGGTATATAGTCACATTTAACCTAGAAAAAAATCAGAGGAGGACTTTCGGGACGAAGCGCCGCGCCTCGAGGCGGAACTTGCGCAGGAGCACTTTTGCCCTCCAGCGGAGCGATTCCGCCGAAGGAACTTCCCTCCCGGAGGGGGAAATCGAAGCCATCGTCATCACCAACACCCCTCTCATCTTTGGGAGGCCAATCTTCATCAACATCTTCAACAACACCATCTCCTCTCAAACCCTAGTTCATCTCTTGTGTTCAATCTTTGTATCGGAACCTCAGATTGGTACCTGTGGGTGACTAGTAGTGTGGATTACCTTGCGTAGTTGATTACTATATGGTTTATTTGGTGGAAGATTATATGTTCAGATCCATTATGCTATTTAATACCTCTCTGATCTTGAGCATGTTTATTATTTGTGAGTAGTTACCTTTGTTCCTGAGGTCACGGGAGAAATCATGTTGCAAGTAATCATGTGAATTTGATATGTGTTCGATATTTTGATGATATCTATGTTGTGATTCCCTTAGTGGTGTCATGTGAACGTCGACTACATGACCCTTCACCATTCATGGGCCTAAGGGAATGCATTGTGAAGTAGCTATTAGATGATGGGTTGCTAGAGTGACAGAAGCTTAAACCCTAGTTTATGCGCTACTTCGTAAGGGACTGATTTGGATCCAAACGTTTAATGCTATGGTTAGATTTTATCTTAATACTTTTCTCGTAGTTGCGGATGCTTGTGAGGGGGTTAATCATAGGTGGGAGGTTGTTCAAGTAAGAGCAGCACCCAAGCACCAGTCCACCCACATATCAAATTATCAAAGTACCGAACACAAACAAACCAACATGATAAAAGTGACTAGATGGAATTCCCGTGTACCCTCAAGAACACTTTGCCTATTACTAGAGATTGTTCTTGTCGTGGTTTTGTCACGGAAGATGTCCGAAGACTTAGGTTCGAGGCCATCGCTGAGGCGGTGGACTCAAAGGGGTTGGTCGAGACGAGGGACACGAGTTTAACCAGGTTCGGCCTCTCAAGAAGAGGTAAAAGCCTACGTCCTGCTTGTGTTGTATTGATTGGAGTATCGATTACAAGGGAGCGGATTCGCTTGACCTAGCTCTCGATCGATTGGTTTCTGTCTAAGCCGCCCCAGGGTCTTACCTTTATATAGGAGGTTGAGGCCCTGGGTTACACGAGTCCCAAACCGACTCATACAACGTAATCGACCCTGCCTCTAAGCCGCCTGGCCACCTTGGGCAAGCCGTCTCCGGGCGGCTTAACCACCCGGGTCTCTCACCATCTTCTGCCTCTGGGCCTTCGTCTTGGCCCGTCTGGTAAGCCGCCATGCGGCCTGGCCTTGATCTTCCGGCCCACCTTAAGGGTCTTGGCTATGAGCCGCCTGGTATGACCCGGCCCCTCCTGGGCGGGTCTTACCACGGGGTTATATCCCCAACATTAGGCCCCAGATTGATTTGAGCCTGCTCATGTCAATCTTAAAACTCACTTGGCGGCGAGTCTCACATTTTATCACCTGAAAAAGAAAACTCATAACCCGCCGTGACGTCACGTCGAATATGCTAAAAAGATTTTGTGATGTTCGCAACGGATCCTCTCATTAAATGGTCGGCCCGAAAATCAAGGCGCCCCCTCCGGTCAATCATCACTGCGCCTCTTCGATTTTCACGCGCACCGTTGCCATCCCATCTCATAAATAGGGACACGAGGGGCCCCCTTTCCCTTTCTCTGTCGCCGCCGTCTTCTTCCTCCTCCTTCAGACTCGCGCCTCCAGAGCTCTGCCGCGCCGACCGGACCTCACTGTCGTCCTTAACGCCAGCCGCTGCATCAACCTGATTCGGACCAGAAAACTCGCCAGCCCGTCCGCATCCGCAAGGTACCATTCTCAACCCTTATTAAGTCTGTAGTCATCTCGACTAGGATCTTCCCGAGTTCATCGGGTTTCTTTAGTGTTCTTCGCTGTTCTTCAGATTTGTTCTTCATAATGTAGATTGCCAAGCATCCCCTTGAATCTTATATCGCTGTCTATCTGTCGCGGTCGTCCTTTCAATGTCAATATCCGCTTGCTATAGATCTGCATATCAATCTTCTCTGCGTGCTGTCCACCTGTTCTTCCACTCCCCTTTTTAGGTTTTGAATATATTTCATTTATCTTCGCTTGTAGATCTTGCAGCCATGGTTGCAATATGTGAAACCTGTTTATCTATACTTAACCCGCCATTACATTGTCGGCTCTCTGATAAAATATGTCAACGGCTTAACGCCTCATCATCATGCCGACCATAGCTGCTTTAATTATTTGACGATTTTCGAACCCACCATATTCTGCGCCTTCTCACAGTTTGACCCGCCACCATGTCGAGAGCACCTGCGTCTTGTGATTGGGTTGGCTCCGGAGTCACCGAGAAGCTTCTTCTTGATTTCGTAGAATCGGGTATCTTGCCGGCTCAGGACGTTATACATTGGCGGGTTCCAGGGCCAGAAATAAGACATATTCCTCAGGAAGGAGAAGTTGTCGTATTCACTGATCACCTCCTTCGTAGTTTTAGCCCGCCCGGGTCAAAGTTTTTCCGGGACGTTCTTCACTCCTTCAAGCTTCACCCTCAAGATGTAGGACCGAACTCTGTCACCAATATGTGTCAGTTTCAAGTCTTATGCGAAGTTTACCTGCAAGAAGAGCCGTCTGTTGACCTCTTTCGTGACTACTTTTACGTCAATCGCCAAACTGAAGTGGCGGCTGATGGGGATATGTACCTAGGGTAGGGTCATAGGCCTGACCTACATGCCCTACCTAAGGACACTGCCCCAGAAAGCTTAAGAGCTACGAGGAAGTCTCCGACTGAAATCGCCAAGACATACAAGTCACTCGACAATATACACTCGAAGGTACCTTTCACTCGACGCTTACCTTTCACTCGGAAGGACCAGAAGACAGTCGACCACAGAAGCCCAGAAGTCACCCCAGGGAGGCTAACGGGCGGGCATTCATCAAGACCATTAATAGCATTTATGTTGTACGTTACCAGTAACGTACGTCATTATAACCACGATCTGACCCTTAAACGCTGGACACTTATGAGGGGCAGCGCACTCTATATAAGCCACCCCTCCCCTCTGGCATAAGGGTTGGTTCGCACTCCCTGTAACGATACTCCTATTACACTCGACAAAGAGCTCCCGAGCACCTGAGACGTAGGGCTATTACCTCCATGAGAGGGGCCTGAACTCATACATCTGTGTGTACACCCTCGCCGTAGCTAGGACTCTGCCCTCTCCTTACGTACCCCTACCTTCTACTGTCAGACTCGTTCCCACGACAGTTGGCGCCCACCGTGGGGCAGGCGTCTAAGAGACTTCCGGCGAGGTTGCATTTTTTTCTCCTTTGTCATGTCTTCCGGCGGTGATTTGTTCCTGGGCCACGAGATCCGTCTTGGAGCGCTCACTTTCATCGCCGACGATTCGGCATGGCTCTGGGAGGCGCCTCTGGACGTTGAGGCGCTCCCGAGTCGCGGGGCGACGCACTTCTGCGCAAGCTCCTGCGGTGTTCTTCTCCTTCAGCCGTCGACTCCATACGTGTCGGCCCTCCATGCTGTTCATCGCCGCAAGCGATCCGGTCATTCGCGGCTACAGCATTGGGTGCGACATGCGGCGGCCCGCCAGGCTTCGTCCCCGCAGATTGTGGCCATCGAGCCCGCCGAGTCACTTCTCGGCGTATTCGACTCGGTGTCAGATCGGTCTGGCGTTCCCTCCGAGTGCGAGAGCTGCGATCCGGCGGCTGAAGTTCTTATGGCTGGCTCTCATCAGAGTCCGCCGCCTGGCTTCAACCACGCCAGGCGTGAGATTGGTGGAACGTCGAATGATCAGCAGCGCCGGGATGAGGACGTTCTCCATACTCCCATCGTTGGCACGACTACTGAGGCCCAGGCCATGGAGGCTACTCGCCTTCGACTCAAAGAGATGCAGGAAGTCCTCGACGAGCGCGCTCAACAGCGTCCACCGCGTCCCAATCGACATCAGCGACAGTTGTTTCCGAGTGGATCTCGGAATAACGTCGAGGTATTCCGTACTCTAGTCTTGAATGTTGCAGCTGCTGCAAGGATTGCAGATTCTATCCAGCCTTCTCGGTCAGAGGCTGGTAGAGGTTTGCAGCAGATCAGAACGCTACTCGAGGCAGCACAACAATAGAATGCGGCTGTTTCTCAGTCACAGAACAGATTACATAACAATTCGCCCGGGGCAGAGACAGTTCAGTCGGCCCACAGCCCTGGGTCACCTCTGCGCCAAAGAGCCGGAGGTTACCGTGAAGATCGGTACAGAGATCAGAGGCGAGATCAGCTTGCTCCCCGTTATCACCGCGATGACCGCCGTCGAGCGTTTTCTCCTCCGCGGAGTGGTTCATACGTGCCCCGGCACAATGATGATAGGCGCCCGTTCGGTGATGAGCGGAATCCTGGATTTGACGCAAGGGATGTCCTCGCTCAAAGACGGGTCGACAGAGGCAAAGCCCATAGAGATGGTTATAACGGAGACTATCCGAGTGGAAGTGGAGTTGTTGTGTCTGGTCCCGAGTGTTTTAGTAGGGCCATTCGCTCTGCAGAGATTCCCCCCAACTTCAGGTTGGCGGCTGGAATTAGCAAGTTTTCCGGTGAGACGAAGCCCGAGACATGGTTGGATGATTACCGAGTGGCCATGCAGATTGGTGGAGGAAACGACAACATAGCCATGAAGCATTTGTCCCTGATGTTAGATGGTTCGGCCAGAGCTTGGTTGAATCGTTTGGCTCCCTCTAGCATCTATTGCTGGGAGGATTTGGCCCGAGTGTTTATCAGAACCTTTGAAGGCACCTATAAATGTCCGGCTGGTTTGATTGATTTGCAGCATTGTGTTCAGAAGCCCAATGAGACCTTGCGAGACTACATTCAGCGCTGGTCCACCCTGCATCACACGGTGGAGAATGTTTCCGAACATCAGGCAGTTTGCGCCTTCAAGGCTGGTGTTAGATACAGAGAGCTCTATCTGAAGTTTGGTCGCACTGGTGATATTTCTCTGAGCAAGATGATGGAGATTGCCACTCGGTACGCCAATGGTGAAGAAGAGGACCGCCTCCGAAGCGGTAAAGGAAAAGCAGTCGACAATGATGCAGGCGGAAATTCCAATCGGAAGCAGAAGCGCAAGGCTGATCCCCCTGCTCCGGCAGAAGCGGCCGCTCTGGCGACGCAGGCCAGAAATAAAGGAAAATCCAAAGCTAAGTTCACCCCCAAGAAGTCAAAGAATCAATCGGGTACAGATGTTATGGATTTACCGTGTGCAATCCACACGAGGAAAGATGAAGAGGGCAATTTAATATTGCGAAAGCATACCACTCGACAGTGCCGTTTGCTGATCCAACAATTCAAAGAGAGCCAGTCGAGTGAAAAAGACCCTGAAAAGGAGGATGAAGAAGATAAAGAAGAGTTTCCTGAGGTCAATGCCACTCTGTTGATTTTTGCTGATGTTGAGAGCAAGAGTCGACTGAAAGTTATCAACAGGGAGGTTAACATGGCGGTTCCCTCTACCCCCACATATCTCAAGTGGTCTCAGACTGCTATCACATTTGATCAGTCAGATCACCCTGCGCATATCGCTACCCCCGGGCGGCAAGCGCTGGTGGTGGACCCAGTCATGGGGGGCACTCGACTCCGCAAGGTTTTGATGGACGGTGGGAGCGGTCTGAACATCCTATATGCAGATACCCTCAAGGGAATGGACATTCCGATGTCCCGACTCAGTGAAAGCAACATGCAGTTCCATGGCGTCATCCCTGGGAAAAAGGCCCGTTCACTCGGTCAAATAGCGTTGGATGTTGTGTTTGGTGACAATAAGCATTTTCGCAAGGAAAAATTGACATTTGAAGTGGTGGACTTCCAGAGCGCATACCACGCCATCCTTGGTCGTCCGGCTTATGCCCGTTTCATGGACCGTCCATGTTATGTGTATCTCAAGCTGAAGATGCCCGGACCCAAGGGTGTAATCACAGCCACTGGCAATCGACAGAGGGCTGAGGAGTACCTTCAGCAGGGCTCCAAGATCGCCGATCATCAGATGGCTATGGTTGAATTGGAAGAGTACAAGAAAAACGCTGATCCTTCCGACCTGTTGCGCGCTAAGAAGCCCGCTTCTGAGTCAGCTTTTCAGTCGGCAGGAGAAGTGAAGAAAGTGAACATTCACCCGACAGATCGAACTGCTGCCCCGACCAACATCTCGACGACACTCGACAGCAAATAGGAAGCCGAGCTCATCCAGTTCCTCCGTGAGAACTGGGACATCTTCGCATGGAAGCCTGCTGACATGCCTGGTGTACCCAGGGAACTGGCTGAGCACCGGTTGAGAGTTGACCCGAAGGCCAAGCCTATGAAGGAGCATTTGCGTCGGTCGGCAACGGAGAAGCGAAAAGCAATCGGCGAGGAGGTGGCTCGTCTCTTGGCGGCTAAGTTCATACGTGAGATTTACCACTCCGAGTGGTTATCGAACGTCGTTATGGTCCCTAAAAAGGACAAATCACTCCGCATGTGTATTGATTTCAAACATATCAATCGGGTCTGCCCGAAAGATCATTTTCCACTCCCCCGCATTGATCAGATTGTCGACTCAACTGCGGGGTGTGAGCGTCTATCTTTTCTGGATGCTTAATCTGGTTACCATCAGATCCGTCTGTTTGGTCCGGATGAAATAAAGACAGCCTTCGTCACCCCTTTCGGGTGTTTCTGTTATATCACCATGCCTTTTGGTTTGAAGAACGCTGGCGCTACTTTCATGCGCATGATTCAAAAATGTTTACTCGGTCAGATTCCTCGGAATGTTGAAGCCTACATGGATGACATTGTCGTGAAGTCTCGCAAAGGTTCTGACCTGTTGTCTGACTGAGCTGAAACATTCGCCAATCTGAGGAGATATGATATCAAGCTGAATCCAACTAAGTGCACTTTCGGTGTTCCTGGCGGCAAATTACTCGGTTTTCTCGTTTCTGAAAAGGGAATCGGCGTTAATCCTGAAAAGATCGGTGCCATCACCCGAATGAAAAGCCCTGAGCGTGTGCACGATGTCCAGAAGCTCACAGGTTGCTTGGCAGCATTGAGTCGATTCATTTCTCATCTCGGTGAAAAGGCATTGCCTTTATACCGACTAATGAAGAAGTCTGATACATTCGAGTGGACTCCTGAAGCTGAAGCAGCGTTTGTCGAGCTCAAAGCTCTGCTTTCCACCCAGCCGGTGCTTGCTGCTCCACACAGTAAGGAGCCATTGCTATTGTACATAGCGGCTACTAATCAGGTCGTCAGTACAGTTCTCACTAATGGGTCTGGTGCGGGCGTAGTACTGGTGTCCCCAAAAGGCGACAAACTCAGTTACGTTTTGCAGATTCACTTTGATTCCTCCAACAATCAAGCTGAATATGAAGCACTCTTGTATGGGTTGCGTATGGCCATTTCACTCGGCGTCCGGCGCCTGATGGTATATGGCGACTCTGATTTGGTGGTCAATCAAGTGATGAAAGAGTGGGATGTCAGGAACCCCGCTATGACAGGATACTACAATGCAGTAAGGAAACTTGAGAAGAAATTCGAAGGCTTAGAACTCCATCATGTTCCCTGAGTGAAGAATCAAGCAGCTGATGAGCTGGCAAAGATTGGATCCACCCGGAAACCTGTCCCCAGCAATGTATTTCTCGAGCACCTTTATTCTCCTTCGGTGCAGGAAGATCCTTTCACTGAAGAGTCCCCACAAGCAAAGAGCGCCTCAAATCCGACTGAAGTCGACGTCCCAGCAGTTATTGATCTGGTTATGGAGATTTTAGTGATCATCCCCGACTGGACTGTTCCTTATATTGCGTATATTCTGAGGCGAGAACTCCCAAATGATGAAGATGAAGCTCGACAGATAGTCCGCAGATCCAAGGCTTTTACTATTATGGATGGACAACTCTACAGAGAAAGTGTGACTGGCGTGATTCAGCGGTGTATTTCTCTTGAAGAAGGTCGACTGATTTTGGAGGAGATTCACTCGGGAACTTGTGGTCATCATGCGTCCTCTAGGACAATCGTTGCCAAAGCTTACCGAGCGGGTTTCTTTTGGCCACGTGCCAATGAGATGGCTAAAGATATAGTCGATCACTGCGAAGGATGCCAGTTTTATTCGAACCTGTCACACAAACATGCGTCTGCCTTGAAGACTATTCCACTCGTCTGGCCGTTCGCTGTATGGGGCTTGGATATGGTTGGACCCCTTAGAATAGGCCAGAGTGGATTCACTCACTTACTGGTTGCAGTTGACAAGTTCACTAAGTGGATCGAAGCTAAACCCATCAAGAAGTTGAATGCCCGCACTGCTATCAAATTCATGAAAGAAATAATATTCCGGTATGGAGTCCCCCACAGTATCATTACAGATAACGGCTCTAATTTTGACTCGGAAGAGTTCAGATACTTTTGCTCCTCTCAAGGCACTCGGGTGGACTACGCGTCTGTTGCACACCCTCAGTCTAACGGTCAAGCTGAGCGAGCGAACGGTCTTATCCTCGAAGGACTGAAGCCTCGGCTCATGCGAGATCTTGATCATGCTGCTGGAGCTTGGGTCACTGAATTGCCGTCTGTTCTGTGGGGCTTGAGGACAACTCCAAACCAGTCGACTGGACGCACTCCTTTCTTCCTTGTGTATGGAGCTGAAGCCGTTTTGCCAAGTGACGTCCTTCACAATTCCCCCCGAGTGGATCTATACTCTGAAGACGAAGCTGAGCAAGCTAGGCAAGATGGTGTGGATCTCCTAGAGGAAGAACGAGAGATGGCCCTGATCCGGTCGACTGTATATCGACAAGACCTTCGCCGCTTCCATGCGAGACGCGTCAAGAGCCGTTCATTCCACGAAGGTGATTTGGTGCTCCGAGTGGATCAGCAGCGGCCCCACAAGTTGGCCCCAGCGTGGGAAGGCCCATTCGTCGTCACCAAGGTGCTGAACAACGGAGCGTACCATCTTTTCAACTTAAAGAAGAATATTGATGAACCACGCGCCTGGAACGCGGATTTGCTTCGACGCTTTTATACTTGACGACTAAGTTGTTTTGATGTAATAAGAGTGCTCCAGACGATGTCGTTTGTTAACTTATGACTTCCGCAGTCTATTGTCGATTCCGATCGCACAATTTCGCATTCAAAGACTTCTCCGAGTGAAGAGCAACCCTCTTGCTCGGGGGCTTAGCCGCGAATCCGTTTCGCCTAAGTTAAAAACCCTTCCGAGTGTATAACATTCAATACACTCGGAGACTTAGCCGCGAACCAGTCTTCGCCTAAGTTCAAAAAACCTCTCCGAGTGAAGAGCAACCCTCTTGCTCGGGGGCTTAGCTGCGAATCCGTTTCGCCTAAGTTAAAAACCCTTCCGAGTGTATAACATTCAATACACTCAGAGACTTAGCCGCGAACCAGTCTTCGCCTAAGTTGAGAAAACTTCTCCGAGTGAAGAGCAACCCTCTTGCTCGGGGGCTTAGCTACGAATCTGTTTCGCCTAAGTTAAAAACCCTTCCGAGTGTGTAACATTCAATACACTCGGAGACTTAGCCGCGAACCAGTCTTCACCTAAGTTTAGAAAACTTCTCCGAGTGAAGAGCAACCCTCTTGCTCGGGGGCTTAGCTGCGAATCCGTTTCGCCTAAGTTAAAAACCCTTCCGAGTGTATAACATTCAATACACTCGGAGACTTAGCCGCGAACCAGTCTTCGCCTAAGTTCAAAAGACAACTCCGAGTGAAGAGCAACCCTCTTGCTCGGGGGCTTAGCCGCGAATCCGTTTCGCCTAAGTTAAAAACCCTTCCGAGTGTATAACATTCAATACACTCGGAGACTTAGCCGCGAACCAGTCTTCGCCTAAGTTCAAAAGACTTCTCCGAGTGAAGAGAAACCCTCTTGCTCGGGGGCTTAGCTGCGAATCCGTTTCGCCTAAGTTAAAAACCCTTCCGAGTGTATAACATTCAATACACTCGGAGACTTAGCCGCGAACCAGTCTTCGCCTAAGTTAAAAGACTTCTCCGAGTGAAGAGCAACCCTCTTGCTCGGGGGCTTAGCCGCGAATCCGTTTCGCCTAAGTTAAAAACCCTTCCGAGTGTATAACATTCAATACACTCGGAGACTTAGCCGCGAACCAGTCTTCGCCTAAGTTCAAAAGACTTCTCCGAGTGAAGAGCAACCCTCTTGCTCGGGGGCTTAGCCGCGAATCCGTTTCGCCTAAGTTAAAAACCCTTCCGAGTGTATAACATTCAATACACTCGGAGACTTAGCCGCGAACCAGTCTTCGCCTAAGTTAAAAAACTTTTCCGAGTAAAGAGCAACCCTCTTGCTCGGGGGCTTAGCTGCGAGTCCGTTTCGCCTAAGTTAAAAACCCTTCCGAGTGTATAACATTCCATACACTCGGAGACTTAGCCGTGAACAAGTCTTCGCCTAAGTTCAGAAAACTTCTCCGAGTGAAGAGCAACCCTCTTGCTCGGGGGCTTAGCTGGGAGTCCGTTTTGCCTAAGTTAAAAACCCTTCTGAGTGTATAACATTCAATACACTCAGAGACTTAGCCGCGAACCAGTCTTCGCCTAAGTTAAAAAACTTTTCCGAGTAGAGAGCAATCCTCTTGCTCGGGGGCTTAGCTGCGAACCCTTTTCGCCTAAGTTAAAGACCTTTCCGGGTGTATAACATTCAATACGCTCGGAGACTTAGCCGCGAACCAGTCTTCGCCTAAGTTCAGAAAACTTCTCCGAGGGAAGAGCAACCCTCTTGTTCAGGGGCTTAGCTGTGAACCAGTTTTCACCTAAGTTAAAAAAAATCCTTCCGAGTGTAAGGTATTCCTAACACTCGGAACTTAGCTGCGAACCAGTCTTCGCCTAAGTTCCATTCGAGAATTAAATAAATTCAGCCAAGCAAAACGTCGGAAAGCAAAATGCGAGTAAGACTAGAATCTCTAGCGCAGCAAAAACTTGTTCGCGCAAAGGGAAGTTCTCAGGCTTAGGGCCTGAACGAAGGTTTAATCGGTTACACCATCACTCGGCATACCGAGGCAAATAAAGTTTTTACTGAAAGCAAAGTACTTGTTCAAGCTCCTATAGGGCTTGAGGGCTCGACAAAGGTGTCCAGGTCAATTCCGTCGGCGATCCGAGTGGCTGCTTCGATGAAAGTCTCCATGAAATCTTCAAACTGAAGTTTCTTTGTGTTGATCACTCGGAGGGCCTTCGGTTTGTCCTCCCTGACCTCCTTGCAATGAACCCTGATGAGTGAAAGTGCCACATCAGCACCACAACGAGCAGCGGATTTCTTCCATGCCTGCACTCGACTGGCAATTTCGTTGAGGTGAGTCATCATAGACTCGAGGTCAGTCTGGAGAGAATCTTCAGGCCACAACTCCTTGTTGACCTTCTCGAACGCAGCCTTCAGCCGAGTGACATATCCTTGGACACTCTTAAGACGAGCTTCCAGTCGAAACATTTCCATGGCCACGGCGTCTCCGACGAGTTACTTCGTGGGGTCCAGATTGGGCTCGATTTCTTCGGTTTCCTTCTCAAAGTCTTGACAGAATTCTGCGTGAAGAGAAAGGGAAAAGGTGATCACAATGCCGTTCTGAGGAAATCAAAGAAATTCATTCGACAGAAGAAAGTCACCTTCAAGCATGCTGAACATTTTCTTCGCAAAGTCTCCTAAGTGTTTTTCCAGAGCACTCTTTCCCTTGGTCAGCACTTCAAGTTCTTTGATCCAGTCGGATCATTCCTGCTTGAGTTTGGCGTTCTCTTCTTCTAGTTTACTGGCTGCAGCGAGTTTCTTCTCAGCAGCTTCAGTTTTCTCCTTCGCTTCCTTCTGAGCATCAGCAAGTGATTTGTCCTTGTCCTCGAGCGCCTTCTTCATGGTATCTAAAGAAATAACATTGTTGAGTCGCGCTCGGAGACGACGGTTCTCATCACGTACGTCTGTTCGAGTGGATTCGCTCGGTTCAAAGGACGGAAGATGAAAGTGATAATGCAATTGGTTGACAAGGATTACCTCCCAAAGTCTTCAATTTGGTCTGTGCACGGTCCAAGTTGTTGTTCGTCAGCTCCAGATCCAGCAGAAGTCGATTCTTCTCCTTCTCCAGCTCAACGTACTTGGTCCCGAGCCCATAGGCTTTCTAAAATCAGCAAAGAAGGGGTTCAGTCGACATGGATATTTCTCTACTCCCGAGTGGAAAAGTACAAGTGCAGTCGACTGAAAGGCGGCCCGCCGCCCCACCCTACAACCCTATACAGCGTCATATCATGGTTGATGGAAATGATGTCCATGAAACCTGCAGAATGATTCTTAAGACTACTGCCCATCGTCAACGATCGACAGTAGTCTCGGGGACTACACCCAGTGGGTGCACTCAGCGTGCCCCCACTGGATACAAAAACACTCGACCAGGTCTGGCCTGTCAGAGTATAAACAAAGAAGCAAGCAAGGGAACATTGTCTCTATCAAACCCCCGCCGATACAAGCACTCGACGGCGGTCTCGGGGACTACACCCAGTGGGTGCACTCAGCGTGCCCCCACTGGAACTACTATGACTCGACCAGGGCCGTCCTGTCGAGTGACAAGCAACTTTCAATCAACTCTAAGACCCCTGCCGATGCCTTCGTCATTCGACAGCGGTCTCGGGGACTACACCCAGTGGGTGCACTCAGCGTGCCCCCACTGGACCAGAAACTACCTGATCTACTTGCGAAGAAAACACCCAGTGGGTGTAAAATCAAGGTGGACAGGAATTCAATCGGAAATGAACTTACAATAGCACTTACTCGGACGTTGGCTTGAAGCGCTGAGCTGGCATCATAGGCCAACTTGCTGGCTTCATACGCCTCCTTTGTTCGCAGCATCATCTGCCCAGCCTGAATCATGGCTTCCTTGGCAGCTCCAGTTTGGTCCTCCGGGACGTGATACAAAGGATATGCGGGCGTCGAATGAGTTGGTGCTGTAGCTAAGGCAGCAGGAGGTGCTTTAGATTGTCCAATAGGTGCTGAAGCCACCAGAATTGAAGTGGCTGGCGGAGCACTCGACAGCGGGGCCATAAGGGCTGGAGGTGTCGCAGCAGTCGACCCATGGGGCGTCTGTCCTGACGATGTTCTCCGAGTGCGTACGTGTGGAGCCTCCAGAGGCACAGCCTCATCTTGTGTTCCTCGCTGCAGCTCCTCGTCATCTTCCAGTTTGATGACTTCGTCAGCTATCAATCGGCAATTTTAATCAAGTCATTCGATGGTTATTCTTCAAAAAATAGAGTAGAGTGTGGGTTTGTTATACCTCGTTGGGAGGTGGCCGCATCAGGAGTGTCCACTTCCATATGGTCCCCATCATTTCGCTGGGGCGACGTCACAGAGGTAGCAGCTCTGGCGGATAAACTCCACTCGGTCAGCAGAGACATGAAGTGCCACAATCACAATTGCGGGAAAATAAACACTCACGTTGAGGCAACAGGCACAACAATCTTGATACAAGGCAGGGCCTTCCGAGGTTTTGGCGCGTCCGGCTTGAGTTGTTTCGCAGCTTTTTCAGTCGACCCTGATGTTGCAGTACGGTCACGCTTTGGGTTCCTTGTGCTCGACGCCACAGTTTTGCTCGGAGTAAACTCTGGGTCTTCTTGCTTCTTGGTGCGACGCCCGGTGCGCAGAGGGACCTGAGCTTCCACCTCGCCTTCCTCCAGGCTGTCATCGCTGCTCTCGCTATCGTTGGCATAATCGCCGTCTGCGCTGTCATCTACGCTCCCTTCTTCTTCGTCAGGCTGTTCTCCGTTTGGCACGGGCGAGTACATGTTTGTAAATTCCTGCAAGATACAAGCTTCAAAGTCAGTCGACTGAAGATCCAGTTACTCGACAAATATTAAAACAATCGACAGAGGGATAACTCACCAGGTTCTTTGGTGGGTTCAAAGCAGAAAAGGGTGGAATTCGCTTGGCTCCCTCGGGATTATCACAGGCTCCGGTGATGCTCCTGAGCCACTGAGAAACGGTCTCATCGAAAACTTCTTCAGGATGAGTCCGTGTGGTATCCTCAGGGCCCGAGTAATGCCACATGGTGTGATCCCGGGCTTGGAGAGGCTGGATCCGTCGACTGAGAAACGTTTCAAGGAGATCCAAGCCAGTCACTCCGCCGCGGATGAGATCAGATATAGCGTTCACTAGGATCCCTACCTGGATTTTCTCTACCTTTGTCACGTACAGTGGTTTGGGGGTGGTAGGTCGATCCAAGGTGAAAGGAGGAAGTCCAGTCGACATATTTGGTGATGCAACATCCTTGCAATAGAACCATGTCGACTGCCAACCCCGGACAGAATTAGGAAAGGTCATGGAGGGAAATGCACTCCTACCTCTCTTTTGGATCCCTAAGCCACCACACAGTTGGATTACGTGGGTTTTGCTATCACTGGGATTGGCTTTCTTGACAGATTGGGATCTAACAGAGAATATGTGTTTAAACAAACCCCAATGCGGAGGACAGCCCAGGAAGCATTCGCACAAAGTTATGAAACAAGAAAGATAGGCAATTGCATTCGGAGGGAAATGATGGAGCTGCGCCCCGAAATAGTTCATGAAACTACGGACGAATGGGTGGGGTGGCATGGAGAAACCTCGTTCGACGTGGGTGAGAAGCAGAACTCGCTCGCCTTCGCGTGGCTCTGGCTCGGTCTCCCCCTTCGGCAATCTCCAGGACTCCGCAGCAATCAACCCGTCGACGACGAGATTTTGCACATCCTCCGCCGTGACCGTCGATTGGAGGAAATCCCCCTGGATCCACCCCGGCGGCACCGTCGACCGGGCGCCCGACGGTTTCTTCGCCTTGGCTCCTCCCTTCTTGGTGCGCTCGAGCTTCTCCGTCTTGCCCTTCGTCATGGCGGCGGTGGTCGTTGGAGCGGAGTTGAGCAGAGGAGGAGGTGGAGAAGAGCAGATTTGGGGGAAGAATACTGTACCAGCACCGGCGTCGTCGCCCCTTATGTCCGCCCATGCGGGTCACTGACCTGCGGGCCCGCCAGATCTCTGAGTATCCCGAATTCAGAGGAGGCACATCACGTGGCGATTCCGGCGGCGCGATAATCGAGGCGTCGTGTCCCCGCTTGCCTTTGCGGTTGCGTCATCCCCGCTCGGCGCACGTTTATTCAATTTTCGGATCCCGTAAAATCCGGACCCGACGGAGCTAACCATCACATCTGAAGACTCTGCAGACAACTCGGACCTGATTTCGAGCTCAGTTTCACTCGGATATACTTCAAGACAGAATCGATCAGGGCGAACGATAACGGTCCCAATCGACGCAGATTTCGAAGAAGCCTCAAAATGCACTCGGAATTTTTGTGTCTTGTCAGAACCTGCATTGACACTTTTTACACTCGAACCCCGATCCATTCGGGGGCTAATGATGGGGATATGTACCTAGGGTAGGGTCATAGGCCTGACCTACATGCCCTACCTAAGGACACTGCCCCAGAAAGCTTAAGAGCTACGAGGAAGTCTCCGACTGAAATCGCCAAGACATACAAGTCACTCGACAATATACACTCGAAGGTACCTTTCACTCGACGCTTACCTTTCACTCGGAAGGACCAGAAGACAGTCGACCACAGAAGCCCAGAAGTCACCCCAGGGAGGCTAACGGGCGGGCATTCATCAAGACCATTAATAGCATTTATGTTGTACGTTACCAGTAACGTACGTCATTATAACCACGATCTGACCCTTAAACGCTGGACACTTATGAGGGGCAGCGCACTCTATATAAGCCACCCCTCCCCTCTGGCATAAGGGTTGGTTCGCACCCCCTGTAACGATACTCCTATTACACTAGACAAAGAGCTCCCGAGCACCTGAGACGTAGGGCTATTACCTCCACGAGAGGGTCCTGAACTCATACATCTGTGTGTACACCCTCGCCGTAGCTAGGACTCTGCCCTCTCCTTACGTACCCCTACCTTCTACTGTCAGACTCGTTCCCACGAAAGTGGCTGGAACAAGTTTGGAGCTTGGCGGCGTATCTATCCAGAGACGGAGAGATTTTCCCTACCCAGCAGCCATCTTACCAAGTCACCCCAAAGATTGGAACAAGACCTGGTTTTACTGCAAGGATACTTCTCCCAAAGAAGAAAATCCGTTGCCGGGTTACGGTCCTACCCGGCTTTGCACCTCCGGAGAACTCCCAGACCGGATGTCCACCGCAGAGCGAGCAAAATATGCTCCGGCCTTCGCGAAGATCAGGGCTTTAATGGTGAACGGCTTGACTGGCGTCGACTTAACCCGTTGCTGGGTTACTTGGAAAATCTTGCCACTGAGCCGGCATGACCGACTCATGTGCGAATTTACGGGTGAGCGAAATGACCCTCTCTGTTTCAACGCCACCCCTCTGACAGAACAAGACATCAACTCTTCCGTCAAGTCACTTCTTGGCGAAAAACAAGAGACTTGCAACAAAATTGGGCTGAAACCTTTTTGCGTCAAAAACCCGGCTCCAGCTGTAAGAAACCCTTTTTCACAAAACTGGTCATTCTTGCCTTGACCTTTTGCCTTGCTCCTTTTAACCTTCTTTGGCGGCTTATGCACAGGCCGGCTCTACTGTCTGGAAGAAGAAATATAATCCTCCTATCAGGAAGCCTAAGGCGGGTAAAACCCGCGCCCATAAGAAGAAAACTTCTGCACAAGAACTGCCTGAGCCTGACGACTCGGAGGTAGAACTTGACTCCCTTGGCCGTCTCTTTATGCAACTTATTCACAACAATTATTCACAGGAGGAAACGGAGACAAGCCACGCGGACGCCCTTGAGGTAACTTACATTTCCTCTGATTCAGAGAACTTTCCACAAAAGAAAACACGGCGGGTCATCCGGAAAGTTCCATTTTCTCATCCTCTTGCTTATTTAGACCCCAACTTTCTTTTGAAAAAGCAACAGCACAAGTCTAGACGTCAGACCCGGAGCACCGGCTCTGAAGAGCTTTTGACCGGCTTACCAAACTCTCCGGCTCCTCGGAAACGGCCTGCTGAGGTACTCTTTTAACCAAGCCCAATTTCTAACAGTCTTACATTGTAACCTTACTCTGTTTTTTATCGTCTTAACTTTTTCAAGAGACGCCCCCTTCGTCTGGTGATTCCACTGCATCCAAGCCGCCTCCTCTAAAGATCAACCCGGAGTGCATACCATTGTATTTGCACCATACCTTTTTACCATCCTTGTCCTCTATGTAACAATCTTTTTGTTTCTAGGGCTCAAGCCAAACGAAGGAAGACAGGCGGGTCTACCGCTGCTCCTGCTGCCCAAGAACCGGAAACTGCTAAGCCGGACTCCCCTGCAACTTATGCTGAGCCTACTGAGGTTAGGAAAGATGCGCCTGAAGATGCTCCTCAGCCTTCTGAGCCGGCTGCCGATAACATGGCCACCCGTGCGAGTCCTCCAAAGTCTGATCCTAAACCGCCCAGCCCTTCAACAGCCGCCGAAGACATAGCACATCCAGAAGTTATCATCACTGGGACGGGTTATCACTCTCCTGAACCTCATGTACTGACAAAGCACACTAGCAAGGCTGAAGCATTCTCACCTGAAAAACTTGATTTTGAATTCCCCGTGTTGGAAAAACTGACTGCGGATGAGTTACATGCTGGTTATCTGAATCGTCTCTCTACCAGCCTTAACATGGAGTCCAAGCTTGTTGGACTAATGAAGAAAAAATATGAGGTACTCCTCTTCTCTTGTTTTTTCCTTATACCCTTATGTAGCCCCCAAGAGCTGGTTTAGTATTGCAAATAGTAGACCGGGTCTTCCAATCTTTGTCATTCTCCAGATAGCTTAGCTTGTAGCCCCCAAGTATCGGGTTAATATAAATAATAAGCCGGTACTTATTTGAAAACTAGATCCAAGTGTAGCCCCCAAGTCCGGGTGTTTATAATGATGATGAGCTGGAACTTCACTGCTAAAATGAGCCGGAGAAAACTTCATTGTTTGAAAAGCGTCGTGTGTAGCCCCCAAGTGCCGGCTTAACTTTATGAAGATGAGCCGGAACTTGTTTGACAAATTGTGAGAGAAAACACAGACATTAGCCCCCAAGTGTCAAGTATATTGCTTGCAATCTGCTTGAGACTTGTATCATAACAGCTTCATCAATCGTCCACTAATGTCTCATCTTGGCGACTTAGACCTCCTGAACTTTTTGTTTTTGTACGATGCAGGAAGCTTTGGATGCGGCCGAGTCTGATCTGACCAGGCTAAAGGAAAATGTTGCTTCGCAACAAACCGCCCGGTCTGAGGCGGAAGAAAAATGGCGGGTTGCCGTTAAAGAGCTTGAGAAGGCTCAAGCTGACTTTACTGCCTTCAAAAAGGCTGCTGAGTCTAAACAAACCGGCCTGACCAAGCGTGCAGACGATGCTGACCAGCGGCTCAAGCTTGTGTCAGAAGAGCTACAAACCCTCAAGCGTCATATATCCAGGATGACTTCTGCTATCTTTGGTAAGTACTGAATACTTAGAAAATTTCCTTGCCTTGTTGAAAAAACTGCGCGAGCGGCTTATAACGCTTAACTTTTCTTGCAGGTCAAAGAAGCCACCAATTATCTTCTGACAGCTTGTTGAAGTTGAAAGCAATATACACCTTGACAGAACAACTATACTGCGGGACCCTTTGCACCATTAAAGCGATGTTGACTGAAAAAAGCATCCCCAAACTCATGAAGGGAGTAATAGAGCTATTGTCGACTCTGCCCAAGCAAATTGATGAACTCAAACGATCAGCCGCCAGAAAGGGAGCAATGGCTGCGCTAAGCCGGTCTCTGGCCTTTGCCCCTGAACTGATTGCAGAAGAAATGATGGATGGCTTTCCATCCAAGAAAGATGACGGCTCAGACTTTACGAAAGCTGACTATGCCAAATGTATGAAGGCCTCCCGAGTACTCGCATCAACGCTTGTCAATGAAATTGATCTGACTTCATACCAGGCGGCTTACGGCGAGGACAGCAAACGAGTGCGCTGCCCAACTTTTGAAGCCAGGGACTTAACTCCTGCACGCCGTAAGCCACTCTTTGCTCCTAAAATTGACCCATCTCCCCTCTTTGACGAGGCTCAGTTTGAAGCTTTAACAAACTGCAACTGGGATGTGGACAATCTTCAGATCGAAGAGGTCAAAGACCCGATGCAGGATGACCCGCCGTCAAGCTGAACATGTTGCTCCTGATTAAAGATAACCCGGATTTCTGAGCCACCAAAACTAGAAGTGTATAAAAAAACTTTAAGTCCGTTGCATTTTGGGCTCTCTGGAGAGCTTTGTAATAGGCGTAGAAAAACTTGATTGCCTGAGCCGTGCCATCACACACGTATGGAACTTTGCACAACTTGATGCACTTCTATCTGCCTTGTAGTCTGCCCAAGATACCTTTCGTCTCACCTTAACGGCGGCTCGTCTTAGGAGACAAACCCTACAAAAATAACCAAGACAGAGTATGTTCTGTATCGTTGTGAGGGCGGCTTGAAAAGCACAACCCAGAGATGTTAAATCTTTCATGACCTTGCTTGTTAAATCTTTCGAAAACTCATATGCCGGCTCTTATGGCATGAATTTGTTGTTTGAACTCTTAGCAGTACAGGGTCTCTAGGGAGAGTGACCGTCAACTCTGTTGAACGGCTCAGGGTCTCTAGGCGAGATTAACTGGTAACAGCAACAGCAAACCATAAAGAGGCGCAGCAGGGCATGAGTACCCCCGGGGCCCATAAGCTACTTCTCACGTGACATAAATCCGTCGTTTGAACCTTAAATAGTGCAGGGTCTTTAAAAGAGTAACTGTTTAAGAGTACGAACGGGCCACATAGCGGAGAGTATGCAGCAGATGGGTGAGTTTATCCTCGCTTTCCGTAAGCCGGCCCTCGCGTGACAAGAGCCGCCGGTTTAACCTTGACCAGTACAAGGTCTCTAGTGAGAGTGACTGTCAAATACCTTGAACAGCTCAGGGTCTCTAGGCGAGATTAACTGGTAAGAGTTCGGCGGGTCACCTAGCGGAGCAGCAGCAGCATACAAGCAGGTTTAACTCGAACTTGCGGTGGCTGAAGAGCCGATCAAGAGGGTGTGTAAGCTAAACCCGGCGGGTTGGAAGCCCCCAAATGACCTTGTTGACGGAGTCAACTTTTTGGGTATATAACCCGGCCTTACAGTGGCTGAAGAGCCAATCAAGAGGGTGTGTAAGCTAAACCCTGGCGGGTTGGAAGCCCCCAAATGACCTTGTGGTGGTGTCCATCTTTGCACAATCTGAGATGTATAAAAGGAAGAAACCCCGGCTTGCAGGTATGCCAACTTTATTATATATATATAAGAAAGATATGTACAATGATGGATGTACAATGATGGGAGTCGATGACTGAAGTATAGTAAGGCCGCAGATGAGCGATATTCCACGGCCGGTAGGTCTCCTGCCCAGAAGTACGTGACTCGTCTCGTACGTCAATGAGATAATATGACCCATTGTTGAGATTTCTGCTGACCACAAAAGGCCCTTCCCATGGGGGAGATAGCTTGTGCGCATCCGTCTGATCTTGAATCAAACGCAACACCAAGTCGCCTTCCTGAAACGTCCGGGTCTTAACTCTGCGGCTATGATAACGACGCAGGTCTTGTTGATAAATCGCCGATCGAGCTGCTGCAAGATCACGCTCTTCATCCAAAGCATCTAACGCGTCCTGACGCGCTGTCTCATTATCTGTTTCAACGTAAGCCACCACCCGCGGCGAGTCATGACGTATATCACTTGGTAACACGGCTTCCACACCATAAACCATAAAGAAAGGCGTATAGCCTGTTGACCTGTTGGGGGTAGTTCTGATGCTCCAGAGAACTAACGGTAACTCCTCTACCCAACAACCCGGCATTCGCTATAGAGGAACCATAAGCCGGGGCTTGATGCCTCTCAAGATCTCCTGGTTAGCACACTCTGCCTGACCATTGGATTGTGGATGGGCAACAGAAGAAACGTCAAGCCGGATGTGCTCACTTTCACAGAATGCCTGCATAGCCCCCTTGGATAGGTTTGTGCCATTGTCCGTGATGATACTGTGAGGGTAACCAAAACGGTAGATCAATTTCTTGAGAAACTGAACCGCCGTAGCCGCGTCACACTTGCTGACCGGCTCAGCCTCAACCCACTTGGTAAATTTATCCACCGCCACCAAAAGGTGGGTCTTCTTGTCTTTAGATCTTTTGAAGGGTCCGACCATATCAAGCCCCCAGACCGCAAACGGCCAGGTAATTGGAATCATCCGCAATTCCTGAGCCGGCACGTGAGCACGCCACCTGAACTTCTGACATCCATCGCACTTGGTGACCAGGTCTTCTGCATCCTTATGAGCCGTCAGCCAGAAGAAACCATGCCGGAAAGCCTTGGCCACCAAAGATTTTGAGCCGGCGTGATGACCACAATTGCCGGCGTGAATTTCATTTAAGATCTCCTTACCCTCTTCAGGAGAAACGCAACGCTGAAAGAGGCCAGTAACACTGCGTTTATGTAACTCGCCATTGATGATAGTCATGGATTTAGATCGCCTTATAATTTGTCTCGCCAAGTTCTCGTCTTCGGGCAACTCGCCGCAAGTCAGGTATGCTAGGTAAGGCAACGTCCAATCAGGGGTAGCATGCAGAGCCGCCACCAGCTGCCCCTCTGGGTCAGGTATAGCCAGATCCTCCTGTGAAGGTAGCTTAGCAGACGGGTCATATAACACATCCAAGAAAACGTTAGGCGGTACCGGCCTACGCTGAGAGCCCAGCCTTGACAGCGCATCAGCTGCCTTGTTCTTGCGACGGTCAATATGATCCACCTGATAACCCTTGAAGTGACCAGCAATGATGTCCACCGCTTGACGATAAGCCGCCATCCGTGGGTCTTTGGAATCCCACGTGCCTGAAACTTGTTGAGCCACAAGGTCCGAGTCGCCGAGGCATCTAACCCGGCTCAGGTTCATCTCCTTAGCCACATGGAGGCCATGAAGTAAAGCCTCATACTCAGCTGCATTGTTAGTACAAGGAAACATCAGACTTAACACGTAACAGAACTTGTCACCTCTAGGGGAAGTTAAAACAACTCCAGCCCCTGACCCTTCCAATTGTCTGGATCCGTCAAAGTGAATCGTCCAATACGTGTTATCCGGCTTCTCCTCGGGCGACTGACACTCTGTCCAGTCGTTTATAAAGTCCACCGGGGCTTGAGACTTGACAGCCGCGCGAGGCACATATTTCAGATTAAGAGACCCAAACTCCAATGCCCACTTAGCAATCCTGCCAGTGGCTTCTCTGTTTTGAATTATGTCTCCCAACGGGGCAGAGCTAACCACGGTGATCTGGTGTCCCAGGAAGTAATGCTTCAACTTACGATTTGCCATGAACACCCCATATATCAGTTTCTGCCAATGTGGGTACCATTGCTTGGATTCTATCAGGACTTCACTGACGTAGTAAACCGGCCTCTGAACCGGGTATTCTTTCCCTGCCTCCTTACACTCCACAACAATCGCAGCGCTGACTGCCCTGTTGTTAGCCGCCACGTAGAGGAGCAAAGGTTCCTTCTCAGCCGGAGCGGCCAAGACCGGCGGCTCAACCAGGTGCCTTTTAAGCGCCTCAAGCGCCTCACCCGCTGCCTTACTCCAGACAAAGTTGTCTGTCTTCTTCATCATCTGATACAGAGGAATAGCCTTCTCACCCAGGCGGCTTATGAACCGGCATAACGCAGCTATTCGACCCGCCAGGCGCTGAACGTCATTGATGCATGCCGGCTCAGACAGGAAAGTAATAGCCTTTATCTTGTCCGGATTAGCTTCAATGCCACGCTCAGAGACTAGAAATCCCAAGAGCTGGCCTGCAGGTACACCGAAAACACACTTTTTCGGGTTAAGCATCATCTTGTAGACCCGTGAGTTATCGAACGTTTCCTTCAGGTCGTCAAGTAGAGTCTCCTTCTTCCCGGACTTGACCACAATATCATCCACATAGGCATGAACATTGCGCCCAATTTGACCATGAAGACAATTCTACACACAGCGTTGATAAGTCACCTGCGCACTCTTGAGCCCGAAGGGCATAGATACATAGCAGAAAGCTCCAAAAGGTGTTATAAAGGACGTCTTCTCTTGGTCTTTAACTGCCATCTTGATCTGATGATAACCTGAATAAGCATCCAGGAGGCATAAACTCTCACAACCCGCCGTTGCATCAATAATCTGGTCGATACGGGGGAGAGCAAACGGGTCAACTAGACAGGCCTTGTTAAGATCCGTGTAATCCACACACATACACCACGTGCCATTCTTCTTGAGTACCAACACCGGGTTAGCAAGCCACTCCAGGTGAAAAACTTCAACGATGAACCCTGCTGCCAAGAGCCGGGCCACCTCTTCTCCAATAGCCTTGCGCCTCTCCTCATTGAACCGCCAGAGGAACTGTTTGACCGGCTTAAACTTAGGATCAAGGTGGTGCTCAGCGAATTCTCTCGGTACACCCGGCATGTCAGAAGGCTTCCATGCAAAGATGTCTCGATTCTCACGGATGAATTCGATGAGCGCGCTTTCCTATGCGGGGTCCATGTTAGTCCCGATAGTGAACTGTTGTGATGAGTCGCCCGGCGTAAAGTCCACCAACTTGGTATCTTCTGCCACAAACTTGAGGGGCGGCTCAGATTCCGTGTTGGGTTTCTTCACAGGGGTCATATCTGCCGGGTCAACATTTTCCTTATAAAAATTGACCTCCGCTTCAGCACAGCTTGATTCTGCGTAAGCTGCATCACCTTCCTCACACTCAAGAGCCGTCTTCCGATCACCATGCACGGTAATCGTCCCATTCCACCCGGGCATCTTGAGCTGTAAGTAAACATAACAAGGTCTAGCCATGAACTTGGCGTAAGCTGGCCGTCCAAACAGAGCGTGGTATGGGCTTTTGATTTTGACCACTTCAAACCACAAAGACTGTTGGGGAACGTTGCATGGGAGACAAAAAATTTCCTACGCACACACAAGATCTATCCATGGTGATGAGCATCTATGAGAGGGAGAGTGAATCTACATACCCTTGTAGATCGCTAAGCGGAAGCGTTAAGAAACGCGGTTGATGTAGTCGAACGTCTTCGCGATCCAAATCGCCGAGTGTCCCGCGATCTCATCACGATCCATCTCGCGATCCAATCTCGATCTGTCCCATGATCCCATCACAATCCGTCCCGCGATCAAATCATGAATCGTCTCGCGATCCTGATCACGGTCCTTCCGATCTAGCGCCGAACGGACGGCACCTCCGCGTTCAGCACACGTACAGCTCGATGACGATCTCCGCCTCCTTGATCCAGCAAGAGAGAGAGCGGAGAGGTAGAAGAGTTCTCCAGCGGCGCGACGGCGCGGCGGCTATGGTGGTGGAACAATTCCGGCAGGGCTTCGCCTAAGCACCGCTGAAACTAGACTAGAGGAGAAACCGATCTAGATGAAGTAGAGGGAGCACGTGGCAATTAGGGTTATTTTTCTCCTCTAAATCCTCTAGTATATATAGGAGGGAGGGAGGGGAGGAGGCAGCCTCAAACCCTCAAGGGCTGGCCGAAATTTGGAGGTGGAGGAGGTGGACTCCTCCACTTCAATCCTAGTCCAAATAGGACACCTTCCATATTTGGTCTCCCTTCCCTTTTCTTTGGGGTTTTTCCTTTCCCACTTATTCCTAGCCGCATGGGCCTTGTAGGGCTGGTTTGCCCAGCCCACTAAGGGCTGGTGCAACCCCCTTCAGGCCCATGTGGCCTCCCGGCGTGGGTGGCCCCTCCCGATGGCCCTCCGGCACTCCCGGTACACTACCGAAATATCCGAAACTTTTCCGGTGACCAAAACGGGACTTCCTATATATCAATCTTTACCTCCGGACCATTTCGGAGCTCCTCGTGACGTCCAGGATCTCATCCGGGACTCCGAACAACCTTCGGTCACCACCATACATAACTCTACTATACCGAAACGTCACCGAACCTTAAGTGTGCAGACCCTGCGGGTTCGAGAACTATGTAGACATGATCGAGACACCTCCACGGTCAATAACCAATAGCGGGACCTGGATGCCCATATTGGTTCCTACATATTCTACGAAGATCTTTATCGGTTGAACCTCTATGTCAAGGATTCAGTTAATCCCGTACGCTGTTCCCTTTGTTCTTCGGTATGTTACTTGCCCGAGATTCGATCGTCGGTATCTCTATACCTAGTTCAATCTCGTTACCAGCAAGTCTCTTTACTCGTTCCGTAATACAAGATCCCGTGTCTAACACTTAGTCACATTGCTTGCAAGGCTTATTGTGATGTTGTATTACCGAGTGGGCCCTGAGATACCTCTCCGTCACATGGAGTAACAAATCCCAGTCTTGACCCATGCCCACTCAACAGACACCCTCGGAGATACCTGTAGAGCATCTTTATAGTCACCCAGTTACGTTGTGACGTTTGATACACACAAGGTATTCCTCCGGTGTCAGTGAGTTGCATGATCTCATGGTCATAGGAACAGATACTTGACATGCAGAAAACAATAGCAATAAACTGACACGATCATATGCTACGTTTATAGTTTGGGTCTTGTCCATCACATCATTCTCCTAATGATGTGATCCCGTTATCAAATGACATCTCATGTCCATGGCTAGGAAACCTTCACCATCTTTTGATCAACGAGCTAGTTAACTAGAGGCTTACTAGGGACACAGTGTTGTCTATGTACCCACACATGTATTTGAGTTTCCAATCAATACAATTATAGCATGGATAATAAACGATTATCATGAACAAGGAAATATGATAATAACC
The DNA here is from genome assembly GCA_039707655.1 of Elymus sibiricus. Lineage (NCBI taxonomy): Eukaryota > Viridiplantae > Streptophyta > Magnoliopsida > Poales > Poaceae > Elymus > Elymus sibiricus. The sequence goes on along the minus strand of CM077673.1, from coordinate 399,952,854 downwards.
AATTTATTATTGCCTCTAGGGCTTATTTCCAACAGTCTCCCACTTGCACTAGAGTCAATAATCTAGTTCACATCACCATGTGATTTACATTGTTATGAATCTAACACCCAATGAGTTCTGGGGTTCGATCAGATCATGCTTTGCATGTGAGAGAGGTCTTTAGTCAACGGGTCTGCAACATTCAGATCCGTGTGTACTTTGCAAATCTCTATGTCATACTGTAGACACTTCTACCACACTCCACTTGGAGCTATTCCAAATGGCTGCTCCACTATATGTATCCTGACTACTATTTAGAGTCGTCCGGATAGGTGTCAAAGCTTGCATCGACGTAACCCTTTACGACGAACTCTTTATCACCTCCATAATCGAGAAATATTTCCTTAGTCCTCTAGTTACTAAGGATAATATTGACCGATGTCCAATGATCCACTCCTGGATCACTCTTGTACCCCTTGACAGAATCATGGCAAGGCACACATCAGGTGCGGTACACAACATGGCATACTATACAGAGCCTATGGATAAGGCATAGGGGACGACCTTCGTCCTTTCTCTTTCTTCTGCCGTGGTCGAGCTTTGAGTCTCACTCAACTCCACACCTTACAAATCAGGCAAGAACTCTTTCTTCGACTGATCCATTTTGAACTCTTTCAAAATCTTGTCAAGGTATGTACTCATTGAAAGTCTTATCAGACGTCTTGATCTATCTCTATAGATCTTGATGCCCAATATTTAAGTAGCTTCATTCTAGGTCTTCCTTTTGAAAAACTCTTTTCGAACGACCCTTTATGCTTTCTAGAAATTCTACATCATTTCCGATCAACAATATGTCAACCACATATACTTATCAGAAATTCTATAGTGCTCCCACTCACTTTATTGTAAATACAAGTTTCTCATAAACTTTTATAGACTCAAAAACTTTGATCACCTCATCAAAGCGTATATTCCAACTCCGAGATGCTTGCTCCAGTCCATAGAAGGATCGCTGGAGTTTGCATATATTTTAGCATCCTTAGGACTGGCAAAACCTTCCGGTTGTATCACATACAACTTTTCCTTACGGATACCGTTAAGGAAATGATGTTTTGACATCCATCTGCCAGATTTCATAATTGAAAAATGCAGCAACTGCTAACATGATTCCAACAGACTTTGAGCATCGCTACGGGTGAGAAAGTCTCATCGTAGTCAACTCCTTGAACTTGTGATAAACCCTTTGCCACAAGTCGAGCTTTATAGACGGTGACATTACCGTCCGCGTCCGTCTTCCTTTTAAAGATCCATTTGTTCTGAATGGCCTTTCGCCCTTCAGGTAATACTTCCAAAGCCCATACTTTGTTTTCTTACATGGATCCCATCTCGGATTTCATGGTCTTAACCATTTCTCGGAATCCGGGCCCATCATCGCTTCTCCATAGCTCGTAGGTTCGGTGTTGTCCAACAACATGACCTCTAAGACAGGGTTGCCGTACCACTGAGGAGCAGTACGCGTCCTTGTCGACCCACGATGTTCGATAGTAACTTGATCCGAAGTATCATGATCATCATCATTAACTTTCTTTTCAACTATCGTAGGCTCCACAGAAACAACTTTCTGCGCTGTGCTACTCTCAGGTTGAAGTAAAGGTTCAACAACCTCATCAAGTACTATCTTACTCCCACTCAATCTTTCGAAAGAAACTCTTTCTCGAGAAAAGACCCGTTTTAGCAACAAACACTTTGTGCTTGGATCTAAGATAGAAGGTTTACCCAACTGTTACGTTAGGGTATTCTATGAAGCTGCATTTGTTCGCTTTGGGTTCGAGCTCATTAGGTGAAAACCCTTTTTCACATAAGCGTCGCAGCCCCAAACATTAAGAAATGACAGCTTAGGTTTCCGCCAAACCAAAATTCATACGGTGTCATCTCAACAGATTTAGATGGTGCCCCTTTTAAAGTGAATGTGGTTGTCTCTAATGCATAACCCTAAAACGATAGTGGTAAATCGATAAGAGACATCATAGTTCGCACCATATCCAATAGAGCATGACTACGACGTTCGGACACACCATCACACTATGGTGTTCCAGGTGGCGTGAGTTGTGAAACAACTTCCACATTGTCTTAAGTTGAATACCAAACTCGTAACTCAGATATTCACCTCCACGATCATATCGTAGACATTTTATCTTCTTGTCACGATGATCTCAAACTTCACTATGATTTTGTTTGAACTTTTCAAACGTTTCAGACTTGTGTTTCATTAAGTAAATATACCCATATCTACTCAAATCATCAGTGAAGGTAGGAAAATAACGATATTCACCGCACACTATAATACTCACTGGACCGCATACATCAATATGTATCATTTCCAATAAGTCAATTGCCCGCTCCATCATACCGGAAAACGGGGTTTTAGTCATCTTGCCCATGAGGCATGGTCCGCATGTCTCAACCGATTCGAAATCGAATGAGTCCAAAGATCCATCAGCATGGAGTTTCTTCATGCGTTTTACACCAATATGACATTTAGCGGCAGTGCCACAAGTATGTGGTACTATCATTATTAACTTTGTATCTTTTGGCATCAATATTATGAACATGTGTATCACTACGATCAAGATTCAATAAACCACTCTTACTGGGTGTATGACCATTGAAGGTATTATTCATGTAAACAGAATAACCATTATTTCTTTTTAAATGAATAACCGTATTGCAATAAACATGATCTAATCACGTTCATGCTTAACGCAAACACCAAATAACATTTATTTAGGTTCATCACTAATCCTGAAGGTAGAGAGAGCGTGCGATGGTGATCACATCAACCTTGGAAACACTTCCAACACTCATCGTCACCTCACCCTTAGCTAGCTTCCGTTTATTCCGTAGCTTTAATTTCGAGTTACTAACATTTAGCAACCGAACCGGTATCTAATACCCAGGTGCTACTAGGAGTACTAGTAAGGTACACATCAATAACACGTATATCAAATATACTTCTGTCGACGTTGCTAACCTTCTTATCTACCAAGTATCTACGGTTGTTCCACTTCAGCGACCGTTCTCCTCATAATAGAAGCACTTAGTCTCGGGTTTGGGTTCAACCTTGGGTTTCTTCACTGGAGCAGCAACTGGCTTGCCATCCATGAAGTATCCCTCCTTGCCCTTACCCTTCTCGAGACTAGTGGTTTCATCAACACTTGATGCTTCCTTCTTGATTTCTACCTTCGCGGTGTCAAACATTGCGAACAGCTCAGGGATCATCATCTCTGGCCTTTTATAGTTCATCACGAAGCTCTAGTAGCTTAGTGACAGTGACTTAGAGAGCTATATCAATCACTATCTTATCTGAAAGATCAACTCCCACTCGATTCAAGTGATTGTAGCACTCAAACAATTTGAGCACATGCTCAACGATTGAGCTATTCTCCATCATCTTGCAGGCAAAGAATCTTATTGGAGGTCTCATACCTCTCAACATGGGCACGAGTCTGAGATCCCAATTTCAGCTCTTAAAACATCTCATATGTTCCGTGACATTCAAAACGTTTTGGAGCCTCAATTCTAAGCCGTAATGCATGACGCACTGAACTATTAAGTAGTCATCGGAACGTGCCTGTCAGATGTTCACAACATCTACAGACGACGCTAGAGGGGGGTGGTGCACCGAGCGGTGCATTAAGGACATAAGCCTTCTGTGCAGCAATTTGAGGACAGTCCTCAGATCACGGACCCAGTCCGCATTATTGCTACCATCATCTTTCAAATCTATTTCTCTAGGAACTTATAAAAATTCAAGGGAGCTACAGCGCGATCTAGTAATCTACAACATAATTTGCAAAGACACATTGACTATGTTCATGATAATGAGTTTAGTTAATCATATTACTTAAAACTCCCACTCAAATTGACATCCCTCCGGTCATTCGAGTGTAACATGATCCAAATCCACCAACTCAAGTCCGATCATCACGTGAGTTGAGGTGGATTCAATGGTAAACATCTTCATGTTCATCATATCTACTATATGACTCATGTTCGACCTTTCGGTCTCTTGTGTTCCGAGGTCATGTCTGTACATGCTAGGCTCGTCAAGTTTAACCCGAGTGTTCCGCACGTGCAACATGGCTTACACCCGTTGTATGCGAACGTAGAATCTATCACACCCGATCATCACGGCGTGTCTCGAAACGACGAACTTTCGCAACGGTGCACACTCGGGGAGAACACAATTTATCTTGAAATTTAAGTGAGGGATCACCTTATAATGCTACCGTCGTCCTAAGCAAAATAAGATGCATAAAAGGATTAACATCACATGCAAATCATAAGTGACATGATATGGCCATGAACTCGTGCTTTTGATCTCCATCTCCAAAGCACCGGCATGATCTCCATCGTCACCGGCATGACACCATGATCTCCATCAACGTGTCGCCATGAGGTTGTCGCGCCGACTGTTGCTTCCACGACTATTGCTAACGTTTAGCGATAAAGTAAAGCATTACATAGCGCTTAATGATTGACACGCAGGTCATACGATAATTAAAGACAACTCTATGGCTCCTGCCAGTTGCCGTACTCATCGACATGCAAGTCATGATATTCTATACAACACATGATCATCTCATACATCACATATATCTCATCATGTAATTGGCCATATCACATCACAACATACCCTGCAAAAACAAGTTAGACATCCTCTAATTGTTGTTGCATGTTTTACGTGGCTGCTACGGGTATCTAGCAAGAACGATTCTTACCTACGCAAAAACCACAACGGTGATATAAAACTTGCTATTTCACCTTCTACAAGGACCGCCTCTGTCGAATCCGATTCAACTAAAGTGGGAGAGACAGACACCCGCTAGCCATCTTATGCAACAAAGTTACATGTCAGTCGATGGAACCGGTCTCTCGTACGTGGACGAGTAAAGTTGGTCCGAGCCGCTTCATCCCACAATACCGCCGAATCAAGAAAAGACTAAGGAGGGAAGCAATCTGAATATCAACGCCCACAAACTCCTTTGTGTTCTACTCGAGATCTCATCTACGCATAGACCTAGCTCAGATGCCACTGTTGGGGAACGTTGCATGGGAAACAAAAAATTTCCTACTCACACACAAGATCTATCCATGGTGATGAGCATCTACGAGAGGGAGAGTGAATCTACATAACCTTGTAGATCGCTAAGCGGAAGCGTTAAGAAACGCGGTTGATGTAGTCGAACGTCTTCACGATCCAAATCGCCGAGTGTCCCACGATCCCATCACGATCCGTCCCGTGATCAAATCATGAATCGTCTCGCGATCCTCATCACGGTCCTTCCGATCTAGCGCCGAACGGACGGCACCTCCGCGTTCAGCACACGTACAGCTCGATGACGATCTCCGCCTCCTTGATCCAGCAAGAGAGAGAGCGGAGAGGTAGAAGAGTTCTCCAGCGGCGCGACGGCGCGGCGGCTATGGTGGTGGAACAATTCCGGCAGGGCTTTGCCTAAGCACCGCTGAAACTAGACTAGAGGAGAAACCGATCTAGATGAAGTAGAGGGAGCACGTGGCAATTAGGGTTATTTTTCTCCTCTAAATCCTCTAGTATATATAGGAGGGAGGGAGGGGAGGAGGCAGCCTCAAACCCTCAAGGGCTGGCCGAAATTTGGAGGTGGAGGAGGTGGACTCCTCCACTTCAATCCTAGTCCAAATAGGACACCTTCCATATTTGGTCTCCCTTCCCTTTTCTTTGGGGTTTTTCCTTTCCCACTTATTCCTAGCCGCATGGGCCTTGTAGGGCTGGTTTGCCCAGCCCACTAAGGGCTGGTGCAACCCCGTTCAGGCCCATGTGGCCTCCCGGCGTGGGTGGCCCCTCCCGATGGCCCTCCGGTACTCCCGGTACACTACCGGAAATACCCGAAACTTTTCCGGTGGCCAAAACGGGACTTCCTATATATCAATCTTTACCTCCGGACCATTCCGGAGCTCCTCGTGATGTCCAGGATCTCATCCGGGACTCCGAACAACCTTCGGTCACCAATCATACATAACTCAATTCTACCGAAACGTCACCGAACCTTAAGTGTGCAGACCCTGCGGGTTCGAGAACTATGTAGACATGACCGAGACACCTCTACGGCCAATAACCAATAGCGGGACCTGGATGCCCATATTGGTTCCTACATATTCTATGAAGATCTATATCGGTCGAACCTCTATGTCAAGGATTCAATTAATCCCGTATGCTGTTCCCTTTGTTCTTCGGTATGTTACTTGCCCGAGATTCGATCGTCGGTATCTCTATACCTAGTTCAATCTGGTTACCGGCAAGTCTCTTTACTCGTTCCGTAATACAAGATCTCGTGGCTAACACTTTAGTCACATTGCTTGCAAGGCTCATTGTGATGTTGTATTACCGAGTGGGCCCTGAGATACCTCTCCGTCACACGGAGTAACAAATCCCAGTCTTGATCCATGCCAACCCAACAGACACCCTCGGAGATACCTGTAGAGCACCTTTATAGTCACCCAGTTACGTTGCGACGTTTGATACACACAAGGTATTCCTCCGGTGTCAGTGAGTTGCATGATCTCATGGTCATAGGAACAGATACTTGACATGCAGAAAACAATAGCAATAAACTGACACGATCATATGCTACGTTTATAGTTTGGGTCTTGTCCATCACATCATTCTCCTAATGATGTGATCCCGTTATCAAATGACATCTCATGTCCATGGCTAGGAAACCTTCACCATCTTTTGATCAACGAGCTAGTTAACTAGAGGCTTACTAGGGACACAGTGTTGTCTATGTACCCACACATGTATTTGAGTTTCCAATCAATACAATTATAGCATGGATAATAAACGATTATCATGAACAAGGAAATATGATAATAACCAATTTATTATTGCCTCTAGGGCATATTTCCAACAAAGACTCCACCCTGTAGTTGAATTCATCACCAAAAGCTACCTCCAAAGAAATCTTTCCCACTGGATAAGCCGACTTTCCGGGCACCACACCGTGAAAAACTATTGAAGAGGGCTTAAGATCCTTGTCAAGCAAATTCATTCGGCGGAAGAGGACCATTACCGTTATTACGATACTGTTGAAGGCTGTAATCCCGAAACTGCCGCATAATACTGCAATCCCTCCATGTATGCCCTGCCGGCTTATCTGGCCGGCTGTGCTCTGGACAAGGTTTGTTGAGCATCTCTTCCAGGTTGAAAGGAGTTTTACCCTTATTAAAGGGCGGCCTGAAGTTCCCGTTACCCTTAACACGGTTGTTTCCAGCGCTGGTGTTCGCCACCAATTCCGACCCGCCGTCTGGGTTCTTCCGCTTGCCCGGGTTGCTGCTTCCAGCCGCGTTTTGCTGTTGACCCTTGCCATTGTTATTTTTCTTACCCTGAACTGATCTCTCATCATCGGAGCCAGGGTCCTTCGTGTTATCGGAATCTGCATACTTGGTGAGAGCCGCCATGAGTTCCCCCATATCTTGGCACGAGCGCTTGAGCCGGCCGAGCTTCTACTTCAAGGGCGTAAAGTGGCAATTCTTTTCTAGAATCAAGACCGCTTGAGCCGCCGTAATGTGTTCGGAAGAGTGGATAATGGTTGAGACCCGCCGGACCCAGTGATGAGCCGACTCATCCTCACGCTGCACACAATGGTCCAAATCCACAATTGTCATGGACCGCTTGCACGTTCCTTGAATTTTTTTGATGAACTTCGCCTTCAACTCGGTCCAGGAGTTGATGGTGTTGGGTGGCAGACCCTTCAACCATGTGCGAGCCGGCCCCTCCAGCATCAGGATGAAGTACTTGGCACATACTGCATCACTGACGTCTAACATCTCCATGGCCAGCTCGTAGCTTTCAATCCAAGCCTCTGGAGGCAGGTCAGCTATATAATTGGGCACCTTGCGAGGACCTTTGAAGTCTTTTGGCAAACGCTCATTACGCAAAGCCGGCGCTAAGCACGGCACTCCCACAGCCCTGGATGTTATTCCGGCTCCTACCGAAACGGTAGATGCGACCGTGGGTTCTTGATAAGCCGCCGCAGCTGCCAGAGCCGCCGCCTCTCGCTGTGCTCTTGCCTGATCCACCAGCGCCTGAGCATCCAGAGCCGCCCGATCATCTCACGGCGGGTTTTGATGTCGGTCACTACTGGAAACCGCCGGCGACTCATAGCGCCGGCTGTAGCTGCGGCTGGGGATGGGGGTTGAATGCACGCGGCTCCGGCTGTAAGTATATTTCTCCTGCTGGGCCACCGCCGTCCGCAGGTATCCAATAGCGTTCCGCACCTCCTCTGCAAAAGGTGCCTCGTCGGGGATGGGAATTGTATCAAGCCTGGTTGCCGCCGCCACCATGTTCTCTGCCGGGTTAGAATAATGACCCGGTGGCGTCGGAAAAAACTGTGGTGGGATCTGATTCCGGCGGGGCGGGTCTGGCTGCTGATGCTGAACCGCCGCCCGGCTTCCAGGTACTTCCGCCGTCCGGGTTACGGTCAAAGGCACATTCCGTCCCGTCCCTGGCGTGTTAAAAAGATTTCTGGCTTCATATTGATCTGGCAGGCGGGATTGATGCCTCATCCGATGAACCGCCGCTGCAGACTGTTGCTCTAGCTCAAAGCGGAAAGCACCGCCCTAAGGCGCTCCGCCTCAGCATCCATCTGAGCCTTTAGTGCATTGATTTCCTGTTGGACTCCGGCCATCTGGTTCTTCAACCTCGTGATCTCTGCTTTGCGGGCCGCTTGGTTTTCAGCAGTGACCTCGGTTTCCATCAGGGTTGTGAGCTCGTTCATCAGATCCAAAAGAACCTGAGCCGGCGGCCTGCCAGCTCCAGACCCGGTTGCACCAGCGGCTGTGCTACTGGGGGCCGGCGCTGAACCCGCCATGAAGACGGCAGCGCGGTTCAGCGGCTCATATTTCTCCGGCTCATGATATTCTGACTCGGGGTAATGCTCGACGTAGCCCCCAAGCCCACCATTGTGAAGCTGATAGATTGACTCCGTCTCTCCGCTCGAGGATCCATCCTCGGAGCAGATGAGGGTATCTTCCCGCGACATAGAACCTTCAAGCTCCATGCCCTGGGTGAAACCGACGAAGACATGCTTCCTGCCCGGGTTAACGCAGGCGGGTCGCACACGCCGGGCGGGTTGCACGCACCGGGCCGGCTCGACGATGTCGGTGCAGACGTCCGGCCCGGGTTCAGATCCGCCGATCTTGCCGATGAAGACGTGGATTCCGCCGAAGGGGACCCGAAACCCATACTCGATTGAGTCGGCCTCGGGGCCCCAGCCGGCGTCGTCGGTGTAGAGCTTGCCGTGGCGACTCTTGGTCATCCTGCCAACGACGTACCCCTCGATACCTGGGAGAGAACCCTTTGAGAACTCAACACCACCGAGCGCTTGCCCCACGATGGGCGCTAACTGTCGTGGTTTTATCACGGCAGATGTCCGAAGACTTAGGTTCGAGGCCATCGCTGAGGCGGTGGACTCAAAGGGGTTGGTCGAGACGAGGGACACGAGTTTACCCAGGTTTGGCCCCTCAAGAAGAGGTAAAAGCCTACGTCCTGCTTGTGTTGTATTGATTGGAGTATCGAATACAAGGGAGCGGATTCGCTTGACCTAGCTCTCGATCGATTGGTTTCTGTCTAAGCCGCCCCAGGGTCTCACCTTTATATAGGAGGTTGAGGCCCTGGTTTACACGAGTCCCAAACCGACTCATAAAACGTAATCGACCCTGCCTCTAAGCCGCCTGGCCACCTTGGGCAAGCCGTCTCCAGGCGGCTTAACCACCCGGGTCTCTCACCATCTTCTGTCTCTGGGCCTTCGTATTGGCCCGTCTGGTAAGCCACCATGCGGCCTGGCCTTCATCTTCCGGCCCACCTTAAGGGTCTTGGCTATGAACCGCCTGGTATGACCCGGCCCCTCCTGGGCGGGTCTTACCACGGGGTTATATCCCCAACAGTTCTGGACTGTCCTTTGCCACAAAAGGATTGGGCTACCTTGCTGCACCTTATTTACCGTTATCGTTACTTTCTCGTTACCAATTACCTTGCTATCAAACTATCTGTTACCTATAATTTCAGTGCTTGCAGAAATTACCTTGCTGAAAACCGCTTGTCATTTCCTTCTGCTCCTCGTTGGGTTCGACACTTTTACTTATCGAAAGGACTACGATTGATCCCCTATACTTGTGGGTCATCATGCATCAAAATCCTTAAACCAAAATTATTCCAGACGAGTCCACTATATCTATCTATATGTGGTATTACCCTGCCGTTCCAAGTAAATTTGCATGTGCCATCTCTAAAAATTCAAATGAACATTTGTTTTGTGTGCCTGGACCGCTCATGGAGAGACAGGGGGCGGTCAGTATCTTCCATGCTAAGAGGGTTATTCTCATGATGAGTGTTTATTCACTCGTCCTTACACGAGAGGGGCGGTAATAGGGATTCCCAGTCCCGAAATCAAAAATCAAAAATAATTAAACAAAACTCCCCCAGGAATGTTTTTGGTTTGGACGGTACCCATGGATGCGGCTAGCCGTGGAGTGTGATTGTTGGTGGAGGGGGAGTAAACCTTTACTTTTACCGCTTGGGAACTGCCGCTAATTTGTTTAGCAAGGAAGATATTGATAACTCTTGGTCGTAACGTTGACAGGAAGGGTGTACCTCCCAAAATTATATCTATCTCTATTTTAAGCTTTGAGCTCTGGCACCTCTGCAACTCCATGCTTCCCTCTGCGAAGGGACTATCTATTTACTTTTATGTTGAGTCATCACCTTCTCAAATAAGCGCCAGACCTAAGAGCACTATTGTCATCCTCATGCATTGTGTATAGTTGATGTTGGGTGCAGCATGACTGGATCTTTTCTACCATGAATTACAATGTTTAGTCGCTGCTTGAACTTTGGAGGTGCTCTGCATTTATGTTTTGCGGTCTCGGAAAGGGCTAGCGAGATACCACTATTGTCATATTGTATCATGATTGTTTTGACAAAGTGTTGGCGCTTGAGATATCTTATTATTGCTCGCCAGTTGCTTATGTCATTGATATGAGTTAATATAATTTCTAAGAGTTATTGCTGACATGGTTAGTCATAATCTTTGCTGAAAAGCTGGGTGCTACTTAAGCATATATATGTAAACAAGAACAAAAAAAGTTCGTAAAAGTTTTTCTTTATCATTTTCAGTTTGTCAACTGAATTGCTTGAGGAGAAGCAATGGGTTAAGCTTGGGGGAGTTGATACATCTCTGTTGTATCTACTTTTCCTCACACTTTTGCCCTTGTTTTGGACTCTAATTTGCATGATTTGAATGAACCTAACCCGGACTGACGCTGTTTTCAGCAGAACTACCATGGTGTTGTTTTTTGTGCAGAAATAAAAGTTCTCGGAACTGGACAAAACTTTTTGGAGACTTATTTTAGAATAAATAAAAAATACTGGAGCCAAGAACCCCTGGGGGGGGGGCCCTGGCTGGGCACGATACACCAGGGCGCGCCAGCCACCCCCCGGGGCGCCCTGGTGGGTTGTGCCCACCTCGTGGCCCCACTGACCCTAATTTCGACGCTATAAAATCCTATTTTTGGAGAAAAAAATTAGAGAGAAAGTTTCATCGCGTTTTACGATACGGAGCCGCCGCCACCTCCTGTTCATCATTGAGAGGCCAGATCTGGAGCCCGTTTGGGCCTCCGGAGAGGGGAATCTTCGGTCTTCGTCATCATCAACACTTCTCCATTGCCAATTCCATGATGCTCCCCACCGGGAGTGAGTAATTCCTTCGTAGGCTTGATAGTCGGTGAGGAGTTGGATGAGATTCATCATGTAATCGAGTTAGTTTTGTTAGGGCTTGATCCCTAGTATCCACTATGTTCTGAGATTGATGTTGCTATGACTTTGCTATGCCTAATGCTTGTCACTAGGTCCCGAGTGCCATGATTTCAGATCTGAACCGTTCATGTTATCACCATTATATCTATGTTCTTGATCCGATCTTGCTAGTCATATGCACTGATACGTCTCCAACGTATCTATAATTTTTGCTTGTTCCATGCTATTATATTATCATTCTTGGATGTTTTACAATCATTTTATAACAACTTTATATCATTTTTTGGGACTAACCTATTGACATAGTGCCAAAGTGCCAGTAGATGTTTTTGCTTGTTTTTTACTTCACAGAATATCAGTACCAAACGGATTTCAATCGCGACGAAACTTTTTGGAGATTTTGTCTGGACCAGAAGACACCCAGTGGGCCAAAGAAGAGCCAGGAAGGTGGGCTGTGGAGAGCACAACCCACCAGGGCGCGCCAGGGGGCCCCCGGCGCGCTCTGATTGGTTGTGCCCTCCACGGGGCCCCTCTCCACCGCCTCTGATGCCTATAAATTCCCAAATATTCCAAAAACCCTAGGGGAGTCGAAGAAACACAATTCCAGCCGCCGCAAGTTCTAGAACCTCGAGATCCAATCTAAACACAATCACGGAGGGGTTCATCTTCTTCATAGGTGCCTCTCTGATGATGCGTGAGTAGTCCACCATAGACCTACGGGTCCGTAGGCAGTAGCTAGATGGCTTCCTCTCTCTCTCTCTCTTATGATTCTCAATACAATGGTCTCTTGGAGATCTATTGATGTAAACTTTTGCGGTGTGTTTGTTGGGATCCAATGAATTTTGAGTTCATGATGAGTTTCTATCCATGAATAATATTTGAGTCTTCTTTGATCTCTTATATGCATGATTACTTATAGCTTCGTATTTCTTCTTCAAATCTTTGGTTTAGTTCGGCCAACTAGATCGATTTTTCTTGCCATGGGAAGAGGTGCTTTGTGATGGGTTCGATCTTGCGGTGTTCTTTCCCAGTGACAGAAGGGGCAGCAAGACACGCATGTATCGTTGCTATTAAGGATAAAAAGATGGGGTCTATTCCTACATGAATAGATCTTGTCTACATCATGTCATCGTTCTTATTGCATTACTCCGTTTTTCCATGAATTAATACACTAGATGCATGCTGGATAGCGGTCGATGTGTGGAGTAATAGAGGTAGATGCAAGCAGGAGTCGGTCTACCTATCTTGGACGTGATGCCTATATAATGATCATCGCCTTGGATATCGTCATGACTATTCAATTTTCTATCAATTGCGCAACAGTAATTTGTTCACCCACCGTGCGCTATACTCATGAGAGAAGCCACTAGTGAACCCTACGGCCCCGGGGTCTACTTTTCCAACATATTGCTTTCAGATCTATCTTTTTGCATCTTTGTTTTCAGATCTACAAAACCAAAAACCCAAAAACATATTGCTGCATAATTTATTTGCTCTTTTTATTTTGTGTTCTTGAGAGATCTATCTCTCCTATCTATCACTACCTAATCTATATTTTTACCGTAGAGAGATTGACAACCTCTCTTTCCCGTCGGGTTGCAAGTATTTGTTGTTTGTGTGCAGGTGCTGCTTATTGGGTGGTGGTGATCCTCCTACTGGTTCGATAACCTTGGTTTCATAACTGAGGGAAATACTTACCGTCGCTGTGCTGCATCATCCCTTCCTCTTTGGGGAAATACCGACGCAGTCTCAAGCCACGTCATGCACCTATTACGTGTTCTGATCCGCAAACCCCGGAGTGACAATAGTCGGGATACTTTCCGGTGATGACCGTAGTTTGAGGGAGTTCATGTATTCACCGTGTGTTAATGCTTTGTTCCGGTTCGCTATTAAAAGGAGGCCTTAATATCCCTTAGTTTCCTTATGGACCCCGCTGCCACGGGAGGGTAGGACAAAAGATTTCATGCAAGTTCTTTTCCATAAGCACGTATGACTATTTACGGAATACATGCCTACATTACATTTATGAACTGGAGCTAGTTCTGTGTCGGCCTAGGGTATGACTGTTATATGATGAATATCATCCAACGTGTTCACCGATCCAGTGCCTACGAGTTTTCCACTTATTGTTCTTGCTAAGTTACTATTACTACTGCTACTGTTCCAACTGCTACAAAACTATTGCTTACTACTGTTACCGTCACCGTTACTGCTGCTACTGCTATCAAACTATCATATTACTGTGCTACTAATCACGCTGCTGCAGATATTTAATATCCAGGTGTGGTTGAATTGACAACTCAACTACTACTACTCGAAAATATTCTTTGGCTCCCCTTGTGTCGAATCTATAAATTTGGGTTGAATACTCTACCCTCAAAAACTGTTGCGATCCCCTATACTTGTGAGTTGTCACCCCACAGATCTTTCCCGAGAGCTTGTCGGTGGGCTCTCGGTAAAGGTGGAACCCTAGATCTAGGGTTAACCTTGTGCCGAGGGTCGCTCTCGCTAAAGATCAAACCCTAGATCTAGGGTTAACCTTGTGCCGAGGGTTGCTCTCGGTAAAGATCAAACCCTAGATCTATGGTTAGCCTTGTGCCGAGGGTTGATCTCGGTAACGATCCACGTAAAATTGTAGGGTTAACCCTGCGCCGAGGGTTACTCTCGGTAAAGATCAAACCCTAGATTTACACTCTGGAAAAGACCATGATAATCAAGGGAGACTTATTCGAAACGGGCCGAAACTTTTACCACACCCTATAGGGGCCATGTGATGCCACCGTGTTAGTTCTCGAGAAAATCTGGCATCGTGCAATTTCCGACGCTAAAACCCTAGCAGAGCAATAAATATCTCAAATATTACACGCGGTTCCGAAAAGTGCGGCGGCCTGGCACGTGTCATGCTATGGCCTCCTTTGAGAGCACGAGAAGTTTCAAGGCCAACGGAGCAACAGGACCCGCACTTCCTGCACAAACCGGACATGTTCCCTCTCGATACCCAGAGACGAGCTCGGAGATGGTGCGGTTTACAAGCGGCCTCAGGGGAGGCTTGTTCAAAATGCACCCAAACTTTTACCACACCCTATAGGGGCCACGTGATGACACCGTGCCACCTCTCCAGGAATTCTGGCATCGTATGATTTTTCGAGGATTAATACCGTTGCATCAGGCATGCCAATGAGGTACTTTCGCCCACAGGTTGCAGGGCCGGCCGCTCCCTCGTCTGCACAAGGCCTACGCATGCCACAAGGACATCATAAAGGATTTTCCATGCCACTTCTGGGCAAGATTTCATGTGCCGCACTGCAGATATGCAATTCCGGGTGATGAAAGCCTAGCAGAGCAATAAATGTCTCAAATATTGCACACATGTCCGAAAAATGTGGGGGTCTGGCACGTGTCATGCGATGGCCTCCTTTGAGAGCACGCGAAGTTTCGAGGGCAACAAAGCAACATGACCCGCACTTCCTTCACAAACCGGACATGTTCCCTCTCGATACCTAGAGACTAGCTCGGAGATGGTGCGGTTTACAAGCGGCCTCAGCGGAAGATTATTCGAAACGCTCCCAAACTTTTACCACACCCTATAAGGGCCATGTGATGACACCGTGCTAGCTCTCAAGGAATTCTGGCATCGTATGATTTTTCAAGGATTTAAACGGTTGCATCATGCATGCCAGCGAGGTACTTTCGCCCATCGGTGGCAGGCTTGTCCCTCCCTCATCTGCACAAGGCCTACACATGCCACAAGGACATCACAAATGATTTTCCATTCAGCTTTCGGGCATGATTTCATGTGCCGCCTTGTGGATCTGCAATTTATGGCGATGAAACCCTAGCGGGTCAATCTGAATAATAGTAATTGAATTAATAAAAAGTGTCGGCATCCATCTAAAGCTTACATCTGGACTATCGTACTATTTAAATAGGTCCAGTTGCTTGTCTCTGGGCGAGGTGGTACTAAAGTTTGCTGAGAGCCCGATCTTTACCGAGAGCCACGCTCGGCAAAGAAGTGTAACCATGACCGCACTGTTAGTCACCACAGGATGTGCCATGTGGCAAAACTTTGTCGTGCGGCGACTTCTTGGCTCTCGGCACATAGTGCCTTTGCCGAGTATTTTCGCTTTGCCGAGGTCTACTCCCGGCAATATCATGTGTTTTCCGAGATGCGCCTATTGCCGAGAGCCCTCTTGGCGTCTCTTACTTTGCCAAGTGCCCGTGATTTAGCTCTCGGCCACTAGTAGAAAACAGGGCTTTCATTCTAGCCGAATCGAAGCAATAGTCCCGGTTCGAGCGGCTAGGACGCCGACGGTGCTTGGCAAGCAGCAGTCCCGGTTTGTCGGTGAAGAGTCCCCGACGATCGTCGATGAAGAGTCCCTGACGATCGCCGGTGAAGATGTGTATAAAATGTTTTAGATGTATACAAAAATGTACAATGTGTATGAATAAAAATTGGTATTAAAACATATATTATAAAAAACGTGAATCATGTATTTGATAGGTGTATAAAATATATAGACATGTGGTGAGAGAAAACAAATTAAAGAAATCTGATGCAAACAATGAAATAAAGGCGAGCCGGAGCAATGTCTCACAATGAATGAGAAATATACCTGATTTGTTTTCATAGGAATTTGTTCTCAGCGACGATGCCCGACCCGCATCCTCATCACCGACTCGGCGGCGACAACCAGTTTGAGAGGCACCATGTCCGGGGCTGGGCTCCGCCAGGCTGGCACTAGGAGTTTCTACCTTCCAGGGCGCGCGACTTGGTGAGGAATCGGGGTCTCATCGTCGACCCGGAGCTTCTTTGGTGGCGGTCGCGTGGGCCACTATCGGTGCAGAGGGTGCCGGCCTCCGAGGAGGTGGAACGTCGCCGTGTCAGGGAGGAGGACGAGCATGTCCATCGCTACATGGTTGCGTTGGACGTGAGGTTCTCCAATACCTTGCAGTTTCTTCAGGGATCTCACCTGAGGTATGATCATGTGATGGTCCCTTCTCTTTGGTGTTCACCGCCCGCAGCTCAGGAACCGCGACTCGACGTCTAGTTTGATTGGGCGAGATGTATTAGTGATATTATGTGATATTATTGTTGCATTAACTGGATTATTCGAGATGTATTAGTGATATTATATGATAATATTATCGTTGCAACTGGATTATTCGAGATGTATTAGTGATATTATGTGAATTTGTTTTAATAATGCGATTTTTTTAATCGAGATGCAAATAGACATGGAAATGTGAATTTGTTTTAATAATTTGTTTATAGCATTGAAATAACTTGCAAGTTTTTGCAGAAACTATGGAACACAACAAGAAGACATGTTGTGGGAAATAATCTGCGACGAAGATGATATCACCTCATAGTTTCTGAACAACTCCGGTGAGGGAATGGAGGGAGAAGATGATGGCTCCAGTGAGGGAGAAGATGATTGCTCCGGTGTTGGAACCTTAATTATTACAAAGTCCGGCAAGGTATATTAATTAAGCCTCTGCTGACTAGATGCATTAATTGATTTGTATATACATATATTAATGCTTCTTTCTTCTTTTAGCCCACCGGATCGAGCCAATCTTCTATAAAGAAACGAGGCCCGAAAAAAAGGTTTGGTGATAATGAAAGGTTAAAGATCGAAGAAGTCGCTGAAGATGGCAAACCGATTGGTCCCACGTAGAACGCAAAAGCATTTGCAAGTCCGTGTGGAGTTATTGTTAGGGACAGCATCTCGATCACCATTCGAGAATGGAATAAGCCAAAGGCGGATGGAGTTACTTATGTCGACGATAGATCCAAAGAAATGCTTTGGAATACGCTCATGAAAAATTTCACCCTACCGCCAGAGGTGGATCCAAATAACAAAGTTATAGAGCGAAAAGTCAAGGCGTGGACTCTTAAGAAGATGGCCGCACAATTCTGCAACTGGAAGAAAAGATTGCACCAAGACTATATCTTGAAAAACAAGACTCCAACATTCACCGGAGCATATGAGAAGATAAAAGATCACTAGGACGCATTTGTGGAGTACAAGACATCGGATGAAGCTAAGAAAAGGTCAGAAATAAATAAGAAAAATACTGCAAAGAAGGAATATCACCATGTTATGGGGTCAGGTGGCTACAAGGTTGCCAGGCCTAAGTGGAAGAAAACTAAGAACGACCTGATTGATAAAGGGATCGATCCAGAGAGATTCGAGTGGGCCGAACGGGCAAAGACTTGGTTCTACGGGCATGGGGGAAAGTTGAACTCAGAAACAGGGAAGTGTATTTTTCCAAAGGATTAACTTGCAACACCCCTCAAAGCCCTTAAAGTTGCAATGAAGGACGTGCAGGGCGGGAAGTTTAATCATGACAGAGAGAACGACGAGCTGACACGCGCCCTCGGGAATGCTGGACATAGTGGACGAGCACGAGGCACATCAGGATCCGTTCCATGTAAGATTGGGTTTCCCGACTGCAGTGACACTTATAGAAGCCGAGGGAGAACTAAGAAACAACATACAGACCGGCTACAGCAGATAGAAGAAAAATTAACATGGCAGCAAAAGCAACTAGATGCACTTACCAGCCAGCAAGCTACCAGCCCATCTCAGCGACACGAAGATCCTGCATTCGATACTGCCAGCCCACCATCTCAGCGGAAAAGCAGCGTGGCTTCCACAGAGCTCATTCGGCCCATAGATGATATCACGGCTCCTCGCTACCCCGTGGATGATATCACTGATACTTGTGATCTGCGTTGGGCTTTCCGTGAAGAGGAACGGGTTATCGTAGCACAATGTGGGTAAGTATTTCCCTCAGTTATGAAACCAAGGTTTATCGAACCAATAGGAATATCAATCTTCAACCGTCTTCAGCGGCTGCACACAAAAGAGCAAACAACTTGCACCCAACACTGGCAAGAGGGTTGTAAATCCCTTTGGTCTCGTTATTTGCAAGCAAGTGAGTTGTGCACATAATTGTAGATAATTGTAAATTGCAAAATAAAATAAAAGCAAATAAATGGCAGCAAGGTAATAGTACCGTTTGTAAATATATAAGTGAATAGAACCGGGGGGCGTAGTCTTGTCTAGTGGCATCTCTCATAAAAATAGCATACGGTGGGTGAACAAATTACTGTTGGGCAATTGATAGAAAAGCGGATAGTTATGCGATTTTCACGGCAATGATCATGTATATATAGGCATCACGTCCATAAGCAAATAGGCCGACTCATGCCTGCACCTATTACTATTACTCCACTCATTGACCGCCATCCAACATGCATCTAGAGTATTAAGTAAAACATAGTAATGCTTGGAGAACGATGACATGTTGTAGACAAAGTAAACTCAAGCAATATGAATTAACCCCATCGTGTTATCCTTAGTAGCAACAACACAAAGATGTATCTTGTCCCTTTCTATCACTGGGATATATAAACTCGTCAGGTTAAACCTACTACAACACACCTCTCTCACAGAAGAAATATCAATCTGGTTGGCCAAACTATTTCAATAGATCGGAGAGCATTACGAAGCTATAATGATCATGCAAATAAGAATCATAATAATCAGGTTTGACTCAAATACTTTTCATGAATAATCTGAACATAAACCCACAATTCATCGGATCCCAACAAACACACCATGCAAAGGGATTACATCGGATAGATCAAGGCAAAGATGCGATGAACATTGTATTGAAGATCAAGAGAGAGAGATAGAGAGATTGCCATCTAGGTACTAGCTAAGGACCCGTAGGTCTGTGGTGAACTGCTCACACATCATCATGAGGGCAGCAAGGTTGATGAAGAGGCCCTCCGTGATCGATCCCCCCTCCGACAGGGTGCCGGAACGAAGCTCTAGATGGGCTCCCATCAGAACAGAGACTTGCGGCGGCGTAAAAAGTGTTTCGGGACCTCCTTTAGGGTTTTTGCGATATTAGAGAATTTATAGGCCAGAAAGGAGCGTCGGGAGACGCCCGAGGGGGGCAGCACACATTAGGGCGCCCCCCAGGGCGCGTCCTGTTGTGTGCTGGTGCCCTCGTGCGGCCCCCGGCCTCCTTCCGAAGCTTCCAGGTCTTCTTTAGGTCCAGGAAAAATCATAAAAAAGTTTCGTGGCAATTGGACTTCGTTTGGTACTGTAAACCTGAAAAGTGAAAAACATGCAGAAAACAACAACTGGCACTGGGCACTAGGTCAATAGGTTAGTGCTCAAAAATATTATAAATTGGTCGGTAAATGCCAAAAAAGTATCCTAGAATGATAATATATCAGCATGGAACAATCAAAAATTATAGATACGTTGGAGACGTATCAATCACGCGGAGGGAAAATTGTGAGCTACATGTGAAATGCATGAACATATCTGTGAAGGTGGTGGTCGGCTTTGCCTTACCTCCTGTACGTAATGGAACTTACCATTGCTCTCTGATTCCAGATGGCTATGCTGTTGTCGGGGTGGATGAAGTTATTAACGGATTTGAGCAGCTGGAGTTTGACTTCCCTACAGGTGAAGGGGAGACTTAACTGGGAGATGCCAGAAAAAGTACCATTCTATGGAAAAAGGAACACATCGTGCTTCCACATTGGATGCCAAGGCCATCGACTCCTCAGAGTAGAAATCCAGCTCTATCTCCGCCGCCTCAGCCTTCTCCGTCGTGTCAGCAGACTCAGCCGCCTCAGCCGTCTCCGCCGCGTCAGCAGACTCCGTCGCCTCAGCCGTCTCCGCCGCCTCAGCAGACTGCGTCGCCTCCACCCCGGGTGGATAAGCGGAAGAGAACCGCCGCTCTGGCGGCTAGTACTACAACTGGAAAGAAATCCTCAATAGGTACAAGGAACAACGTCAAGGAGGCTCCTGCCAAGTTACCATACGAACTGACTAATGAGGAAACCAAGATGCTCGTGGATGCCGATGTGAAACGCCAGCTTGCACCGAAACAGCCCGAGCCAAAGGAGAAAATAGATCCGACAAAAGCGAAGCACTTTCTGAAAAACCTTGCGCGACCACCGCCTTCGCTGTCTCAAACTATGACCGCTCTATTATGAAGTCACATAAAGAACATGTGCAACGGTCGGGAAGTAGTAGTGCAAGGGGGAAAACAATTCCCCAGCTCGGGGAACAGAAAAACCAATCGTGCCCCCAGCTCAACGTGTTTTCCGATATCGATTATGATCCGGAGGTAGCGGCCCATGATCTTGGTTTGACTTTTGTTGAATACTTAGGCCAGGTAGTAGATTTCCCCACGGCTGATTTAGCATACAAATACCAGCACAGGAAGCCTCTCGGCAGACCTGAGGAGGTCCGGCTTCTACCAACAGAAATGCGAAGATTGCATGAGTGGTACATGCAAGCCTCAAAGGAAGGGAGCAACTGGCTCATGGTGGGAATTAGAGATGAGCATTACTTCCATGGAAACGACGAGATAAACATTGAATTTGATGAATTATCTTAGTTATACAATAAAGACGTCATCGACAAATCTATCGTCGGTTGCTATTGTCTGTAACTATTATTTTTGTAATTAAGTCTCTAGCTCAGCTCGTTCATTGCATGTATAATTATCCTCACTATATTATGTAGAATGAAGATTCTCAAATGCAAAAGAGGACAAATCTATGACATTGGGTTCATTGACCCAAATAACATACATGAATATACGGTAAAAAACAACACCAAGGAAACAGAGGATAACTTGCTAAGGGCGTTAAGGAAACAACAAACCAAAAGGGAAGTACTATTTCCTTACAACTTCATGTGAGTGTTACTGTCTTGTACACATTATGTTTCGCTTACTCGATGTTAAGTGTAACTGATGAGTTATGCGTGCGCAGGTTTCAATTTATTCTGCTAGTCATTCAGGTTGACGAAGGAGTAGTACTTGTCATGGACTCAAAATGTAAAGACCATAAGATGTGGTCGGACCTGAGTGAAATACTCCAGAGGTAATTTCAATCATTATCGCACTATATCGGAAACTTTCGTTCATTTCTTGACATCAAGTAATTAATAACTTCTTTATTCATTTTCTTTGCCGGGCAGGGTTTGGAAACGGTTCACCAAGAAGGTTAGGGGTGAATGGAAAGAGGAGCTGCAATTTCGACAACTCAATGTAAGTAGTATTAGCTAGGTCCACACATCTCTTTGATTCTAGTTTCAATATCATTATCATGCTTGATTATTATTTTGATTGAATTCTATTCTCGTAAAGTGTTTGAGACAGGGAGACAGGAATAATTTATGTGGATACTACGTTTGCGAGTTCATTCGCCAGACGACCTGTGAGAAGGGCAGAATTTTAGAACAACTTCGAGTACGTGAACAATATTCACAATTTTATTTTATTACCATCAATTGTGTTGAATTTCATTCATATATATTGACCCCCTTCTTTAAATTAGATCGAACGAATGCGGGACGATCTCCTACCAAAGGATCGTGTATGAGCAATTCAAGAGGAATTGGCGGGATTCTTACTTGAAGAGGTCATATCTAAAACCAGAGAATACCATCGGGAATTGGTAGGGAATTGGTAATTAGATATTAGGGATCGTAAGAGATATTATATTGTATATATGCATGAACGTGTACTATATGTAGTTGCGTCGAATATATATACGAAAACTTGTTGTTCGACCAAGCACGGAGAAAGAGGTCACTTCTCTATATTCATGACGATGTTGTGTAATGGTTCCTTCATTGCTATATGTAGTAGCGTCGAGTTGAATGGAAAACATAAAATAAAAATGAAAACCCTAAATGAAAAAGAATTGAATGGCAAACACACAAAAAAGAGAAACACAAAATGAAACACGGGCCCTCCAAAACCCTAAACCCCAACGCTTGGCAGTGCCTCACGCGTGGCGGCCTTTAGTCCCGGTTGGTGTTACCAACCGGGACTAAAGGTCCTCCTGCCTGAGCGCTCGACAGCGGCCACGTGGAGCCCCTTTAGTCCCGCTTTGTAACACAACCGGGACTAAAAAGGGGGGCCTTTAGTCCTGATTCTTTAGTCCCGGTTGCCCAACCGGGACTATAGGTCCTTACGAACCAGGACTAATGTCTCGTTTTCTACTAGTGGGCGAAAAGCCTGACACCCGGCGTATACGAAAATTCCAATAGTGTATAGGGCGACCGCGAATCGGCAGACAGTGACGCGAATTCGTCCCGCCGTTTTTCCGGAGACGCGCCATCGCTCCCGTCATCTCCCTGCCCGCAGCTGCACAGCGCGACGTTCCCTTCCCCTACGTCGCCTCAGTCTGGCTCGCTGGAAACTGCCGATTCGGCCGTTCCTAGCGGGCCTGACTGAGCACTACTTTAAGGTTCGTATGGACCAAAATTTATATGCGGATCAGGCAACCAAATAGGCTGATTTCTTCCCCCACGAACCTGGCTGAGGATAATGCAGGTAACAACACGCCCTTAATTCTTCTCCAGCGAGATGGCTTTCTTCTCCGGCAAGGTGACTGACGCAACAGAAAAATTGAGGTACCTGAGAAATAGCAGAACCTAAAAAAGGTTTTCGGTTGTAACGAAACAGCCTAAAAACACGTTTGGGTTATCTATATCTAACTAAATCATGCATGGATAAGTACGACCGAGTTTTGCAAGAGGAGCTTGATCATTTTATCAACAAGTACATTGTTATCATGAAGCTTGATCATTTTATCTACACTAGTGGTGTAAATTTCTCCCTTTTGCGCTATCTTTGTGTGTCAAATTCAGTATAACAATCAGTACCCACACTCTCCTGAGGATTTGGTGATTTGGGAACAGGGGGCATCATGGAAATTCTCATCAAATCATGAAGACCAGTTTGCTTCTAGGATTACCGTTGTCGGTAATCTGTTAATTAAAGTACACGTTTATTTGGCAATGTTAAGTACATGTTCAGGACATGGAGGGCACCAGCGCCACTCGATAGA
The DNA here is from genome assembly GCA_039707655.1 of Elymus sibiricus. NCBI lineage: Eukaryota > Viridiplantae > Streptophyta > Magnoliopsida > Poales > Poaceae > Elymus > Elymus sibiricus. Next base: position 399,929,122 of record CM077673.1, on the reverse strand, counting down.
AATTGGTTCAGGACGTGAAGCTTAATTATATTTCCCTTTATTGGAGAACTATGTGGACCATCAAACATCGAAAGTACCGTTGTATCACGCAATGCCGTCCCGCACCATCAGATCAAGTATGGTTGCGCCATGCTCCAGGTTACACAAAATAGAACACATTAATGACGCGGGGTTGGTTACTGCCGTCACACGATATCATTATGAAATTGTGAGAATTAACTGCCTCACACCCTTGTTTAGCTTCACAAATCCTTTCGTTTAGAGTGAGAATTTCCTCAATATTTGTTATTTCTCAGTGTCACCCACAAGCAGAAGAGCCTGATTCGTCCAAACGTTTATACAAAGACCAGAGATTGAAGCTTATGTTGGGCAAAGCAAGCAACAAGCGTGACTTGACTTAACAATGATGCTCATGATCCACCCAACTCTAAAATCTGAAATTAAAAACCAAACAATCCGGGCCGTCATTTTTTTTCCTAAACTCAACTTACAGGCACGCACCTACCACTTCCCGAGCCGGGAAACAAATAGTGCCAGCCAGTCCATCTCCAACAGAACAACCTTCTGACGGTTAAGCCCATCAAAACCATCAGGCAATTCAAACTGCTCCATCACTCCCGTCTCAAGGTCGGCGGTGTAAATCTGCCTCTGGCTATCCTTGAGTAACATCGTGCCACTCTTCTCTCCTTACAGTCTCAAGTATATTTTCATTGGCTTTCTTGTAATCTTCCTAGGTGGTTTCAACTCGACAGTGCGAGTGATGAGCCACCTGGCCTTGGCAACAGCACCATCATCGCTCTTTTCTTCGTCTTGCTGCGTACAGATCTTTAGGCCGAGGCCTGGTCTTGACAAAAGTAACACCAAGGGCGTCCCGTCGGAAGTGACTGCAAGTTGTGGGTCTTCGTTGGTTTCCATGTAAGTTGCCCTGTCCATGATCATTGTCTGGGAGATGTGAAACGTCTCCATATCCATGTCAAGAGAGTAGTCGGGGTACCAGTTCTGGACGCTCCAATGCACCTTACCACGGGACACAATGGCGTCGGAATGCTTGCAGTCACGGGTCCCCCCAACATTGTCAAAAGTTAATTTTATAGGCTTACTCCACCCTGACTCGCTGGATGAGAATGTGTAGAGGCCGGGCGGGCCGAAATACATCGTACCAATGATTAGCACTTTAAAGAAGGTCGAGTAGCCCGGTTGCAAAGACTGTTGCTCAGCTCTCGTGGAGCAGTCTGCACTAGTTAGGATTGCGTAGCCGCTTTTGGTGAAGTCCAAATGTCCGCATAGCGGGGGAAGCATGTCGCACACGCCGGCAAGCAGATTACACACAGCCAGACGAACGACGGACTTGCCGTACTGATAGCCAGCAGAAACTTCCGGAGAGAGGCACACGAGGAGGAGGCCGCGGCGCGCTGTGAGCGGCACCGCACCGTCCAGGAGGCACGCGTCGGCGTCGCGGAAAAAGGAGACGAGGGAGCGGCGGCCGAACACTGACCGCGGCGTCGGGACGAAAAACGTCGCAAACATGGGGTCCCCTGTCCGGAAGTTGGGGTCCGTACGGTCGAGCCGTTTCGGGGCGAAGAAGCCGGCGACGAAGCGGCTCGCTCGATGATCATCCGGCCAGCGACGACGAAGGAAGGAGGCGTCGGCTACGAGGTGGCTCCAGCTCTTGCACGTCACGGCGCAGCGGAAGAGAGCGGCCGTGCCTTCCACGCGGACAAGGATCTCGCGGACGGCGTCCTCCGGGAGCGACACCGTCGCCGCCGCACTGTCGTCCATCTTTTCGATCTGTAGCGTGGTCGATCGTGTCTGCGACGTTTGTGCGGCTGGACGAGGGTCGAGTATCCGCAAAGGTTATGTACGTGATGTCAAACTTAGTGCGTACCGAAACTAATATTGGACGGCCCATATAGCTTGTTGCTCGTCCAACCCTAATAATAGCCTATTTGTCAGGTGCTCCGGTGAACAATGCTCCAAATAGTAGATCAAGATGAGCGATGGTACTGGGGGAAGATGAACGTGCGTCCTGCAGTCTCGAATTCTTGCAAAAACAAAAATCAATTCGAAATTGTAGACAATTAGGTGTGTAAGGAAAAAAACTGACCGCTTCCTCCAATGGTTAGGGGTAATGTACACGCATCCCCAGCCTTCATGGCTCCTCCCTCTCATGGCTCAGTTTAAAAAGATGAATGAACCTGAAGCTGAATCGATAGACCTGTAGAGAAGTTTGAGCACATGGTTTTATTAGTGGTGGAGAACTATTTCCGAGCAAGGTAGGAGGGAGACGAAGGGAAACGATTTGTAACCTGTTAATTATAATTGTCATTGCTATTTACTTGGATCCCTATATTTTTTGGGGAAATGGAGGATGACCTCCGGCTTCTGCACCTGACGATGCATACAACCATTTTATTATATTATTCAACAGAGTCCAAGAACATAAATATATGGATCAATCCAAAGCCATCATTTTGGTAATTACGGTCGCCACACCTACACACTTGATGATGTGCCCTGACCACGCATCAACACACATCATATATTCCGGTGGTCTCACCCAGCCGTCCGCCGGCAAGCCAAGAACACCAACGGGTCTAGCTAGACCCTTTCCGCGCACCGCATGCGCACGCTCTAGAATCAGCCATCACCATCTACACCATCCCATCTTGCCATTTGACTTTCACCTTGCAATATACTTGAAAAGTGCTCACGTTGCCATAATATTTCATTGAAATCAGCACTTACTAGCCATGGTTTGCACGATCACCAACAACTGACGGAATGCACACCCCCTCCCTTGACAGTTCTAGAACAATCTAAGCTTACATGCACCATGGTTGAGATACAAAATTATACCAATAATAGCTTGGCATCAGGAATCTATGAGTTTTTCAACACCCGATACAACCTTCGCTGAAGCTAGCCAACACACACTCTCATCGAGGTCTTGATCCTCATCTTAAATCACCACATCACCAAACTCCTCCTTGTGGAGGTCCAACTGCTCGAAGAAATCACCAAGATCCTCCATGGAGTCAGCCACCAGCAGGTTGGGGAAAGCTGAATGTGGACGGAGCCTACCTGGAGTCGCAAGGCGTCGGCGGAGCAGGGATGGTCCTGCGCGATCCTGCGGGTGCGGTCATATACTCCTCGTGCCGCTTTCTAAGGTCCTCTGCCTCAGCGCTAGAGCCTGAACTAGCGGCTTGTATGGAAGGAATCAATATTGCTTTTGCATGGAGCGAGGACCCAATCATATTGGAGATGGACTGCCTGGTTGCAGCCAACATGCTTTCGGAGATAGAGCTTAATAGGTCGCCTGTAGCGTCTTATGTTTGGGAGATTAAGAGGCTACTTGATAGTGGTAGAGAGCATGTGGTATCGCATGTAGGAAGGGAGGGAAATAAAGTAGCACATGCACTTGCTCACCTGGGAAGAGTTAGCCAAGGAACTGCTGTATGGTTGCGAGGGGGGCCAGAAGAAATTGGCAGCTTATGCCAAGATAATTGTAATGCACCTCCTTAATTAATGAGAGTAGTTCATTCGAAAAATAAAATAAAATAAACACCAAGATCCTCCATGTGCGTCCCCTACAATCCTTCGCGAGCCACCTAGATTCCATCACACACATACGCAATCTTGCATGCATACACCAAGGTCATCACGGAAAGGAACCTTGTCGAAACAAACGATAAGACTTGTGATGAGAAACTGCTTGTGATCCTATCCGGGGATCTATAGGGACCAGCGTTTTGGTTACCACTCGAAATTTCGAGATCTCGAGCGGTTACCGCCCCCCACCGAATACACTCATACCGAGCAAAAAATATCGTATATTTTTGAAAATTTTGAATTCAAACACTCGCCTTCTAGTTAAATATACGGCATCTCTACTACAGCAAGAGAACTGTCATGGCGCAGTGGTGAAAACATTCTCTCCGCAGCAGCCAGTCTCGGGTTCGAGTCTTTAGCTGGTGATGAACCACTAAGCTAGGGAATCCTTCGTGATCTATAAGAGTTAAATATGTATCTATATGGACCTAAAAAAGTTTGAATTCAAAATTTGATTTTAAATTTCGTCTGAATTTTTTTCGGTATTTCGCGGTAACCGTGGTAACCGCAAATTTCAGTGCCCCTCGAGAAAAGAGGTCCACTTGGGATCCAAAACCTTGATAGGGACTCAACAATTGTGGATCGCCAAGAGGACTGGTACGTAAACCCTATTCACCTAGGGAGAGAGTTTATAAATATGCCACTCAAATCAATAGGTCCTTCACTACAGGGAAAATCATAATCTCGTACTGTGTTCATATTTAGGTATTTGTAAACTATTGACAAAAAAAATGATATCTAAATATCATTATTGTGAGCATAATCCTGCACATGAAATATATGGCTATGTTGGTTTCGACAATTTTTGGATCCGTTGATATATATGGCTATAAAGGATTCACGTGAACTGTCGTGTTCAGAAAAATCGTTTCAGCCACAAATTGGCGTGCGGAGATTTGGACGAAATCATCCAAAGGATCTCCTTCCTCCTTTCGTCTCCCCTACCTTAATCCACAATCTCAATTTCAATCCACAAGCGTACGAGACAACAATTTCAATCCACAATCTCACCTTAGTACGATGTATCACATGCACCGTTGGATTGCATCATCTTTTTAATCTATGCGGCTTGCAGCGCAGCAGCGTCAAAATCAAAGTTGCAAGAAACCATCATACGCACAGTTGTTTCGTTCACCGCTAGCTGCCCTGTGCAAAACCCTCGCCCAAAGCAGAAGCAGCAGCAGCAGCAGCAAACGACACCCCGTCTCATCTACGAGATCGAGTTGCGAGCACCCAATCCCGAGGAGTAGGTCGGCAATGTCGCCGTCGGGGTCTGCATCCGCCATCTTCTCCGACGCGGCAGAAGGGTACCACGTTCTCACGATCCACGGCTACGCCCGTACTAAGGGCATCCCCATAGGAAAGTCTATCAGGTCCAAGCCCTTCACCGTCGGCGGCCACCGCTGGAGCATCTGCTACTATCCCAACGGTGTAAGCTCGCAGGCCGCTGATTACGTGTCCTTCGCCCTGGACCTAAAAGAAGATGGCGCGACAGCGGTGAAGGCCCAATTCGGAATCTGCTTCACGGGCGAAGAGGAGGAGGCGGAGCAGGCGGCGTCGCTGGCGTCAGCGCCGGTTCACGAATTCACCTCCCGGACGGGCCGGCAGTATCCGAAGTTCATCAGAAGGGAGGACCTGGAGAACTCCAAGCATCTAAAGAACAACTCGTTCACGGTCCGGTGCGACATCGCTGTCATACACAGGTACCATGCCGCGGACAACGCGGTGGCCTACGTCTCCGTGCCCCCGAGCGATTTGACCCAGGACCTGGGCAACCTCCTCGAGACTGAGAAGGGTGCCGATGTGGTGTTCGAGGTTGGTGGCGAGACCGTGGCCGCACACCGGTGCATGCTCGCGGCCTGCTCGCCGGTCTTTGCAGCCGAGCTCTTCGGACCAATGAAGGAGGGCAATGCTGCCGCTGTTGGCGTCGTGCGCGTGGAAGACATGGAGATGGAGGTGTTCAAGGCGCTGCTCCGTTACGCGTACACGGGCTCACTGTCACTGCGTGGGATGGCGAGCGACCACTTCACGTGCCAGAATCTTCTCGTCGCGGCAGACAGGTATGACATGGGGCGGTTGAAGCTAATCTGCGAGGAGTGGATGTGCGAGTGCATTGACGTGGGCACGACTGCGACCATCCTGGCGCTAGCCGACCAGCTCCATTGTGAGGGGCTGAAGAAGGCGTGCTTCGATTTTCTTGCGGATCCGGCGAAGCTGAGGGCGGTCATGGCCACCGGCGGCTTCCAACATCTGTGGGAAAGCTGCCCTTCTCTTATGATGGAGCTCATGGATATGTTCTTGCCGCATTAGGTGAATGATGGATGATGTCAATTAGTGTTCCAGCAATGCTGAATCAGGGTTTCTAGACTAATGTAGTAATCAGGGAGCTGTTTTAGTTTATCCGTGCACCTTTCCTAGCTTGTTAAAAATCGAGATAAAAAATTAGGCTCATTTAGCCGATGCTTTGTCCGTTCATTGCATCTCCACAATTACTGTGCCAATTAACCATGACGCGCGTCGGAATCAGAGGGCATACAAATGCTCAGGTTTTTGAGGGAAACTGCTCAGGTTTTTAGGCAGTGGTAGCTCGTGGTCTCATGCCAAAGTAACCGTAACACATATTGAGCTTGTTTAAGCATTAGGCTCTCCATAGTTTCTGAATCTTGTTGACTTATATATATGTTGTTATTATCAGTTTATCACTTACTGTGGTAGATGATTTCATGAACCTATCTTTCTAAGGAGATGCAAAGTAGAAATCACATGGTTTTAGCAAATGACAGACTTGCCAATTTATCATCTATGGCTATTTTTTAGATAGATATGCTGATTGCACATCCATTGTACAGCTGTTAGTTATATGTAAAATGATTGCACTCAGACGGCTGAAAACAAGTGTCGTGCGTCGACCGCCTCCCACAGAGGCCACACGTTCTTACACTGACTTTCCCTTTTTCTATCCCTTATCCTCACCGCTGTGAGTCGTCCCTGAATGCAACCTCTTTCTCTCCTACCTCGCTCCCTACGTCTACTTTTGGATCTCACCCGCGAATGTCTATCTCCCTGTGAAGCAAGTTGCCTCTCACGCCCTCCCCCAAATGCTGTTGCTGAAACCTCCATGGGCCTTCAAAAGCTGCTTGGAACGCGGACCATTGCTGCGTGCTGGGGCCATGGCAGTGTTGCGGGCCGGTGGCCGCCGCAGCCAGCCGAAAGGCGTCGGTACGAGCTGCAAAGGGTGGTGGTAGCAGGATTAGCTTTGTTGCAAAGGTTGCAAAGTCGATTGATAATAATGAGGCAACATGATCTCTGTATACAAAAGTTTTCTTGTACATGATCTCTATTGCAAAAAACTTCTGCAACATGACTTTTGTTGCAAAGTTTTCGGCAACAATACCTCTATTGTGATGGCGGAGGCTGGCGCTCGGCCGCTCGATAGTGCCAGATTTGACAGCTCGAGACCCGGCCGCTTTAAAAAGGATCAATTGGCCGACGCGTAGCACGCCACTAAGTAGACTAAGCTCTAGCCACACCGGTATTATACACGGAGCACTTTGTATGTGTAATGCAAAACACTTGTGCTTTCTCTTTGTCAAGGAGATGCTAAAACAGTCCATATATACTTAGACCATTAATCAACAAGTAAAAGACGTATATACAAAAGAAGTGTTTATTATTGAGCATTATTTGTTTACGGAGTAAGATGAGAATCACTCTGAGGACATGGAAATTTGCCCCTATTTGATGGTATGTTGAATGTTATTGTTTTTGCACCAATTATTTATTTCCTTCGGTTTTGCTTCCGTGTCAAATAATCTTGCTGGGTTAGAATGGTAATTTTGTTGGCATGCAAATAATTCCAAAGGAAAAGTCTACCACCATCTCATGGTCCATGGATACTCAGGAAACAAGGGCATTCCCACCAGAGAGGGTGCCAAGTCCACCCCTTTCTGAAGGGGAACGTTGAATGGGAAACAAAAAATTTCCTACGCACACGCAAGATCTATCCATGGTGATGAGCATCTACGGAGGGAGAGTGGATCTACATACCCTTGTAGATCGCTAAGCGGGAAGCGTTAAGAAACGTGGTTGACGTAGTCGAACGTCTTCGCGATCCAAATCGCAAGCCGTCCCGCGATCCAATCACGATCTAGCGCCGAACGGACGGCACCTCCGCGTTCAGCACACGTACAGCTCGATGACGATCTCCGCCTTCTTGATCCAGCAAGAGGGAGCGGAGAGGTAGATGAGTACTCTGGCAGCACGACGGTGTGGTGACGGTGGTGGTGAAACTATTCCGACAGGGCTTCGCCTAAGCACCGCCGAAAACTAGGGGAGACGATCTAGTGGGGAGAGAGGGCTGCACCGTGGCTTAGGGTTGGGTGCGGCTGCACTCTCTCCCCTCCAATATATATAGGAGGGAGGGGAGGGGCCGGCGCCCCTAGGGTTCCCCCTAGGATTCGGCCGAACAGGAGGTGGAGGAGTCCACCTCCAATCCTACTCCAAGTAGGATTCCAATCCTACTTGGATTTCCTTCCCCCACTTGGGGTTTTTCCTTTTCCACACCCCAGCCACATGGGCCCTTTGGGGCTCGTTTGTCCAGCCCACTAAGAGCTGGTGCGCCATCCCTAAGGCCCATGTGGCCTCCCGGTGTGGGTGGCCCCTCCCGATGGTCCCCCGAAACCCTCCCGGCACCCCCGGTACACTACCGGAAGTACCCGAAACTTTTCCGGCGACCAAAATGGGACTTCCTATATATCAATCTTTACCTCCGGACCATTCCGGAACTCCTCGTGACGTACGGGATCTCATCCGGGAATCCGAACAACCTTCGGTCACCACCATTCATAACTCAAAACTACCAAAATTTCACCGAACGTTAAGTGTGCAGACCCTGCGGGTTCGAGAACTATGTAGACATGACCGAGACACCTCTACGGTCAATAACCAATAGTGGGACCTGGATGCCCATATTGGTTCCTACATATTCTACGAAGATCTTTATCGGTTGAACCTCTATGTCAAGGATTCAGTTAATCCAGTATGATGTTCCCTTTGTTCTTCGGTATGTTACTTGCCCGAGATTCGATCGTCGGTATCTCTATACCTAGTTCAATCTCGTTGCCAGCAAGTCTCTTTACTCGTTCTGTAATACAAGATCCCGTGGCTAACTCTTTAGTCACTTTGCTTGCAAGGCTTATTGTGATGTTGTATTACCGAGTGGGCCCTGAGTTACCTCTCCGTCACACGGAGTAACAAATCCCAGTCTCGATCCATGTCAGCTTAACAGACACCCTCGGAGATACCTGTAGAGCATCTTTATAGTCACCCAGTTACGTTGCGACGTTTGATACACACAAGGTATTCCTCCGGTGTCAGTGAGTTACATGATCTCATGGTCATAGGAACAAATATTTGACATGCAGAAAACTATAGCAATAAACTGACACGATCATATGCTACGTTCATAGTTTGGGTCTTGTCCATCACATCATTCTCCTAATGATGTGATCCCGTTATCAAATGACATCTCATGTCTATGGCTAGGAAACCTTGACCATCTTTGATCAACGAGTTAGTCTACTAGAGGCATACTAGGGACACAGTGTTGTCTATGTATCCACACATGCAATTGAGTTTCCAATCAATACAATTATAGCATGCATAATAAACGATTATCATGAACAAGGAAATATAATAATAACCACTTTATTATTGCCTCTAGGGCATATTTCCAACAGTCTCCCACTTGCACTAGAGTCAATAATCTAGTTCACATCACTATGTGATTTACATTGTAACAAATCTAACACCCATACAGTTCTGGTGTTGATCATGTTTAGCCCTTGGAAGAGGTTTAGTCAACGGGTCTGCGACATTCAGATCCGTGTGCACTTTGCAAATATTTATGTCCTCCTCCTTGATGTAATCGCGGATGGAATTGAAGCGTCGCTTTATGTGTCTGCTCCTCTTGTGAAACCTTGGTTCCTTGGCCAGAGCAATGGCACCAGTGTTGTCACAGAACAGAGTCCTTGGGTTTAGTGCACTGGTCACTACTCCAAGATCTGTCATGAAATCCTTCATCCAGACACCTTCCTTCGCCGCCTCCGCGGCAGCGATGTACTCCGCTTCACATGTAGAATCAGCTACTACGCTCTGCTTGGAATTGCACCAGCTTACCGCACCCCCATTGAGAATAAATACGTATCCGGTTTGAGACTTAGAGTCATCCGGATCAGTGTCAAAGCTTGCATCGACGTAACCCTTTATGACGAGCTCTTGATCACCTCCATAAACGTGAAACATATCCTTAGTCCTTTTCAGGTACTTAAGGATATTCTTGACCGCCGTCCAGTGTTCCATTCCTGGATCACTTTGAAACCTTCCGGCCATACTTATGGCTAGGCTGAAATCGGGTCTTGTGCACAGCATTGCATACATGATAGAGCCTATGGCTGAAGCATAGGGGACGACACTCATCTTTTCTCTATCTTCTGCAGTCACTGGGCATTGAGTCTTACTCAACTTCACACCTTGCAAAATAGGCAAGAAACCCTTCTTGGACTGATCCATTTTGAACTTCTTCAAAACTTTGTCAAGGTATGTGCTCTGTGAAAGTCCTATCAAGCGTCTCGATCTATCTCTATAGATCTTGATGCCTAATATGAAAGCAGCTTCTCCTATGTCCTTCATTGAAAAACTCTTGTTCAAATATTCCTTCACACTTTCCAACATTTCTATATTGTTTCCAATCAGCAATATGTCATCCACATATAATATTAGAAACGCTATAGAGCTCCCACTCACTTTCTTGTAAATACAAGCTTCTCCGTAAACTTGTATAAACCCGAACGCTTTGATCACCTCATTAAAGCGAAGATTCCAACTCCGAGATGCTTGCACCAGTTCATAAATGGATCGCTGGAGTTTGCAAACTTTGTCAGCATTCTCTGGATCGACAAAACCTTCCGGTTGTATCATATACAACTCTTCCTTAAGGAAACCATTAAGGAACGTTGTTTTGACATCCATCTGCCAAATTTCATGATCGAAAAATGCAGCTATTGCCAACATGATTCTGGCGGACTTAAGCATCGCTATGGGTGAGAAGGTCTCATCGTAATCAACTCCTTGAACTTGTGAAAAACCCTTTGCCACAAGTCGAGCTTTATAGACGGTGATATTACCGTCTGTATCCGTCTTCTTCTTCAAGATCCATTTATTCTGAATGGCCTTTCGCCCTTCAGGTAATACTTCCAAAGTCCATACTTTGTTTTCATACATGGATCCCATCTCGGATTTCATGGCCTCTAACCATTTCTCGGAATCCATGCCCATCATCGCTTCTCCATAGCTCGTAGGTTCATCGTTGTCCAACAACATGACCTCTAAGACAGGGTTGCCGTACCACTCAGGAGCAGTACGCGTCCTTGTCGACCTACGAGGTTCGATAGTAACTTGATCCGAAGCTTCATGATCATCATCATTAACTTCCTCTTCAACCGATGTAGGCTCTACAGAAATATCTTTCTGCGCTGCGCTACTCTCTAGTTGAAGTAAAGGTTCAACAACCTCATCAAGTTCTATTTTCCTCCCACTCAATTCTTTCGAGAGAAACTCTTTCCCAAGAAATGTTCCGTTTTTAGCGACAAACACTTTGCCTTCGGATCTGAGATAGAAGGTATACCCAACTGTCTCTTTTGGGTATCCTATGAAGACGCATTTCTCCGCTTTGGGTTCCAGCTTTTCAAGCTAAAGCTTTTTGACATAAGCATCACATCCCCAAACTTTAAGAATCGACAACTTTGGCTTCTTGCCAAACCACAGTTCATATGGCGTCGTCTCAACGGATTTCGATGGTGTCCTATTTAAAGTGAATGCAGATGTCTCTAATGCATAACCCCAAAACGATAGTGGCAAATCGGCAAGAGACATCGTAGAACGAACCATATCTAATAAGGTTCGATTACGACGTTCGGACACACCATTACGATGTGGTGTTCCAGGCGGTGTCAATTGTGAAACAATTCCACATTGTCTTAAGTAACTGCCAAACTCATAACTCAGATATTCTCCTCCTCGATCAGATCGTAGGAATTTAATCTTCTTGTCACGATGATTCTCAACTTTACTCTGAAATTGCTTGAACTTTTTAAACGTTTCAGACTTGTGTTTCATTAAGTAAATATACCGATATCTACTTAAGTCATCGGTGAAGGTGAGAAAATAACGATATCCACCGTGCGCCTCAATGCTCATCGGACCGCACACATCAGTATGTATGATTTCCAACAAGTCACTTGCCCGTTCCATTGTTCCAGAGAATGGGGTCTTAGTCATCTTGCCCATGAGGCATGGTTCACATGTGTCAAGTGATTGAAAATCAAGTGACTCCAAAAGTCCATCAGCATGGAGCTTCTTCATGCGTTTTACACCAATATGACCTAAGCGGCAGTGCCACAAGAAAGTGGTACTATCATTATCAATCCTACATCTTTTGGCATCAATGTTATGAACATGTGTATCATCACTATCGAGATTCAATAAGAATAAACCCCTCACATTGGGTGCATGACCATAAAAGATATTACTCATATAAATAGAACAACCATTATTCTCTGATTTAAATGAGTAACCGTCTCACAATAAACAAGATCCAGATATAATGTTCATGCTTAACGCAAGCACTAAATAACAATTATTTAGGTTCATCACTAATCCCGATGGTAATCGAAGAGCAAGCGTGTCAACGGCGATCACATCAACCTTAGAACCATTTCCCACGCGCATCGTCACTTCGTCCTTTGCCAGCCTCCGTCTATTCCGCATTTCCTGTTTTGAGTTGCAAATGTGAGCAACCGAACCGGTATCAAATACCCAGGCACTACAACGAGAGTTGATAAGGTACACATCAATAACATGTATATCATATATACCTTGTTTGGTGTTGGCCGCCTTCTTGTTAGCCAGATACTTGGGGCAGTTCCGCTTCCAGTGACCAGTTCCCTTGCAATGAAAGCACTCAGTTTCTGGCTTGGGTCCAGCCTTGGGTTTCTTCACGAGAGGGGCAACTGCTTTGCCACTCTTCTTGGAGTTACCCTTCTTGCCCTTGCCATTCTTCTTGAAACTAGTAGTTTTATTGACCATCAACACTTGATGCTCCTTCTGAATCTCAGACTCAGCGACTTTTAACATCGCAAACAGCTCGACGACTGACTTGTTCATCCTGTGCATGTTATAGTTCAACACGAAGCTCTTGTAGCTAGGTGGCAGTGATTGAAGAACTCTGTCAGTGATCGCCTCTGGCGGAAGGGGCATCCCCAATTCAGCCAGACGTTTGGAATACCCAGACATTCTGAGTATGTGTTCACTGACAGACCCGTTCTCCTCCATCTTGCAAGCATAGAACTTATCGGAGGTCTCATACCTCTCGATCCGGGCATTCTTCTCAAAGATAAACCTCAACTCCTGGAACATCTCATATGCTCCATGACGTTCAAAACGTCTTTGAAGTCCCGTTTCTAAGCCATACAACATTGTACATTGAACTATTGAGTAATCATCAGAACGTGCCTGCCAGGCGTTCGCAACTTCTGCGGCCTCTACTGAAGCGGGTGGTTCACCAAGCGGTGCATCAAGGACATAAGCCTTTTGGGAAGCCGTAAGGATAATCCTTAGATTACGGGCTCAGTCTACAAAGTTACTTCCATCATCTTTCAACTTAGCTTTCTCTAGGAACGCATTGAAATTCAGGGGTACTACTGCGCGAGCCATTGATCTACAACATAAATTTTGCAAAGACAACTTAGACTATTGTTCAAGATAATGAGTTTAGTTAATCATATTACTTAAAAAACTCCCACTCAAATTGACATCCCTATGGTCATTCGAGTGTCACATGATCCAAATTCACCAACCCAAGTCCGATCATCACGTGAGATGAGGTGGTTTCAATGGTGAACATCTTCATATTGATCATATCTACTATATGACTCATGTTTGACCTTTCGGTCTCTTGTGTTCCGAGGCCGTGTCCGTATATGCTAGGCTCGTCAAGTTTAACCCGAGTGTTCCGCACGTGCAACACTGGCTTGCACCCGTTGTATGTGAACGTAGAGTCTATCACACCCGATCATCACGTGGTGTCTCGAAACGACGAACTTTCGCAACGGTGCACACTCGGGGAGAACATAATTTTATCTTGAAATTTTTAGTGAGGGGTCACCTTATAATGCTACCGTCGTCCTAAGGAAAATAAGATGCATAAAAGGATTAACATCACATGCAAATCATAAGTGACATGATATGGCCATGAACTTGTGCTTTTGATCTCCATCTCCAAAGCATCGGCATGATCTCCATCGTCACCGGCATGACACCATGATCTCCATCATCTTGATATCCATCAACGTGTCGCCATGAGGTTGTCGCGCCAACTATTGCTTCTACGACTTTTGCTAACTCATATCGATAAAGTAAAGCAAAAACGGCAAAAATAAATTAAAGACAACCCTATGGATCCTGCCGGTTGCCGTACTCATCGACATGCAAGTCATGATATTCTATACATAACATGATAATCTCATACATCACATATGTCTCATCATGTAATTGGCCATATCACATCACAACATACCCTGAAAAACAAGTTAGACGTCCTCTAATTGTTGTTGCATGTTTTACGTGGCTGCTACGGGTATCTAGCAAGAACGATTCTTACCTATACAAAACCACAACGGTGATACACAAATTGCTATTCAACCTTCTCAAGGACCGCCTTTATCAAATCCGATCCAACTAAAGTGGGAGAGACAGATACCCGCCAGCCATCTTTATGCAACAAAGTCACATGTCAGTTGATGGAACCAGTCTCTCGTAAGCGTACGAGTAAGGTTGGTCCGGGCCGCTTCATCCCACAATACCGCTGAATCAAGAAAAGACTAAGGGAGGAAGCAATATGAGCATTAACGCCCACAAACTCCTTTGTGTTCTACTCGTGATCTCATCTATGCATAGACCTAGCTCATGATGGCACTGAAGGGGAACGTTGCATGGGAAACAAAAAAATTCCTACGCACACACAAGATCTATCCATGGTGATGAGCATCTAGGAGAGGGAGAGTGGATCTACATACCCTTGTAGATCGCTAAGCGGGAAGCGTTAAGAAACGTGGTTGATGTAGTCGAACGTCTTCGCGATCCAAATCGCAAGCCGTCCCGCGATCCAATCACGATCTAGCGCCGAACGGACGGCACCTCCGTGTTCAGCACACGTACAGCTCGATGATGATCTCCGTGCCTTCTTGATCCAGCAAGAGAGAGTGGAGAGGTAGATGAGTACTCCGGCAGCACAACGGTATGGTGACGGTGGTGGTGGAACTATTCCGGCAGGGCTTCGCCTAAGCACCGCCGAAAACTAGGGGAGAAGATCTAGTGGGGAGAGAGGGATGCACCGTGGCTTAGGGTTGGGTGCGGCTGCCCTCTCTCCCCTCCAATATATATAGGAGGGAGGGGAGGGGCCGGCGCCCCTATGGTTCCCCCTAGGAGTCGGCCGAACAGGAGGTGGAGGAGTCCACCTCCAATCCTACTCCAAGTAGGATTCCAATCCTACTTGGATTTTCTTCCCCCACTTGGGGTTTTTCCTTTTCCACACCCCAGCCGCATGGGCCCTTTGGGGCTGGTTTGTCCAGCCCACTAAGGGCTGGTGCGCCACCCCTAAGGCCCATGTGGCCTCCCGGCGTGGGTGGCCCATCCCGATGGTCCCCCGGAACCCTCCCGGCACCCCCGGTAAACTACCAGAAGTACCCGAAACTTTTCCGGCGATCAAAATGGGACTTCCTATATATCAATCTTTACCTCCGGACCATTCCGGAGCTCCTCGTGACGTCCGGGATCTCATCCGGGACTCCGAACAACCTTCGGTCACCACCATTCATTACTCAATACTACCGAAACATCATCGAACGTTAAGTGTGCAGACCTTGCGGGTTCGAGAACTATGTAGACATGACCGAGACACCTCTATGGTCAAAAACCAATAGCGGGACCTGGATGCCCATATTTGTTCCTACATATTCTACGAAGATCTTTATCGGTTGAACCTCTATGTCAAGGATTCAGTTAATCCCGTATGTTGTTCCCTTTGTTTCTTCGGTATGTTACTTGCCCGAGATTCGATCGTCGGTATCTCTATACCTAGTTCAATCTCGTTACTGGCAAGTCTCTTTACTCGTTCCGTAATACAAGATCCCGTGGCTAACACTTTAGTCACATTGCTTGCAAGTCCTGTTGTGATGTTGTATTACCGAGTGGGCCCTGAGATACCTCTCCGTCACACGGAGTAAGAAATCCCAGTCTCGATCCATGTCAGCTCAACAGACACCCTCGGAGATACCTGTAGAGCATCTTTATAGTCACCCAGTTACGTTGCGACGTTTGATACACACAAGGTATTCCTCCGGTGTCAGTGAGTTACATGATCTCATGGTCATAGGAACAGATACTTGACATGCAGAAAACTATAGCAATAAACTGACACGATCATATGCTACGTTCATAGTTTGGGTCTTGTCCATCACATCATTCTCCTAATGATGTGATCCCGTTATTAAATGAAATCTCAGGTCTATGGCTAGGAAACCTTGACCATCTTTGATCAACGAGCTAGTCTACTACAGGCATACTAGGGACACGGTGTTGTCTATGTATCCACACATGCAATTGAGTTTCCAATCAATACAATTATAGCATGGATAATAAACGATTATCATGAACAAGGAAATATAATAATAACCACTTTATTATTTCCTCTAGGGCATATTTCCAACACTTTCATCATCGGCGGCCATCGTCGGCGCATCGGCTACTAAGCCAATGACAAGACCTAGGCGGTCGTGGATTATGTATCACTCTCCATGATACTAGACAAAGATGTCGCTGTGGAACCTGATATGTAATCTGCCTCGACAGCGAGTAGGACGAGGTAGAACAAGCAGCATCATGGCATTGGCATCGGTTGGCGAATTCACTGCCGAGAGGAGCATGGTGTACTCTTTATTCATCAGAAAATAGGACATGAAGAGCATTGGCGCCACTTGATGGAAAACTACATGGATCATCGAACATGTAAAGTACCGTTGTACCACGCAATGCCGTCCCACACCATCTGATCAAGTATTGTTGTGTCACCCTTCAGGTCACACAATGAGAACGCAGTTGTGACGTGGTGTTGGTTACTGCCGTCACATGGTAGCATTACGAAATTGTGATAGTTAACTTCCCTCACACCCTGAACATGAAGAAAGTATAATAAACCGTCAAGTTCATCTTGTTTAGCTTCACAAATCCTTGCGTTTACGGTCATAATTTTCTCAACATTTGTTATTTCTCAGTGTCACCCACATGCACAAGAGCCCGATTCTTCCACACGTTCATACAAAATCGAAACCAAATGCATACATATCTCAAATATCTTATCAAAGCTACTCAAAACGAGTAACAAGCTAAGGACCAGAAATTGAAGTTCATGTTGGGCAAAACAAGTAACAGGCATGAATCGACTTTACAATGATGCTCATAATCCACCCAACGCTGGAATATATGAAAAGAATAAAAAAAACTGTTCTTGGAACATAATTTTTTAGCCTAAACTCGACTTACATGCATGTATCTACCACTTCCTACTTCCCAAGACGGAAACGAATAGCGGCGGACAGTCCATCTCCAACAGCACGACCTTTCGACGGTTAAGCACATTGAGACCATCAGGCAACTCAAACTGATCCATCACTCCTGTCTCAAGATCAGTGATGTAAATATGCCTCTGGCTATCCTTGAGTAGCATCGTGCCACTCTTCTCTCCTAACAATCTCAGGTATATTTTCTCTGGCCTTCTTTGAATCATCCCAGTTGGTTTCAACCCAACAGTGCGCGTGGTGAGCCACGTGGCCTTGACAATAGCACCATCCTCACTCTTGTTTGCAGCTTGCCGCGTGCAAATCTTCGGCTCGAGGCCTAGTCTTGACAGAAGTAACACCAAGGGCATCCCATCGGCGGTGACACCAAATTGTGGGTCGTCGTTGGATTCCGAGTAAGTTGTCCTGTCCATGATCATTGTCTGAGAGATGTGAAATGTCTCCAGCTCTTGCACGTCACGGCGCAGCGGAAGAGAGCGGCCGTAACTTCCGAGCAGACAAGGATTTCGCGTACGGCGTCCTCCGGAGCGACACCGCCTCCGCCGTCGCGTGATCACGTGTACGACATATGTGCGGCTGGACGAGGATCGAGTATCCGCAAGCTTAGCATTGTTTTTTTTAGCAAAACCCGCAAGGTTATGTACGTACGTGACGTCAAAAGTAAGTTGACGATTCCGTTACAAATTGGCCGGCCCAACATGTTGCATGTACGCCGTTTTCAACAAAACACAAGTCGCCGTTTTCGTCGCGATCGATGTTGACGGATCTCCCCGTTCACCACACCGCTGCACACCGCCTTCCGCCTCCTAGATCGATGTTGGCAACAGAATCCTACCCAAACACGAAAACCCAGTTCTCAAATCCGACCCGGCCTCAACCGGCTCTCAAAGCCCAGCGCACCCACCAATCCACTATCGACCGGCCTCATAAAAATCACTGCTCAGAGGCAAAACAAATCACATGGTCAGCGTCTCCACCTCCACCTCCAACGAGAACAATGAGCGGATCCAATTCCAGGGTCGCCGCCTGCTTGAGCCCGCCCACCATCACGGAGCTGGACGCCTCCCAAGGCCTCCCGCCATGGATCACCCTCGACACAAGAGTGTACCTCGCCCACCGCGTCAACTCCACCACGGCCGGAGCCGAGACAAGCAAAGGCCACGCCGTCCAGGTCACCATCTGCTTCGCGCGCCCGCCGGCCCTCTCCTACGTGTGCATCCACTGCCCCGGCCTCCAGCACGCCAACTTCGCCGGTGAGCCACGCGTCGTTCGCTCGGAGAAACAATTCCTTCTCCTGCACCTGCCGCTCAACTGGTCCACCAGCTTCGTGCGGCAGTCCAGCGAGTACTTCCTGTACCAGGCCGTTCCAGGGAGACCGACGCTCTCCCGCATTCCGGACCCGCCGGGTCGTAGCTTCCTCGTGGCACAAGATCTTGGCATTCACTGTTGCGGCGACAACGGGGAATACATCCTGGCTGGTCTGTGTCCGAGTCGTGAAGATGCTCAAGGAGGATATGAACTCCACCTGTACTCGTCGGCGTCGAGAGATTGGACCAAGAAACTTGCTTATCTGGAGAAACCACCGATTGATGAGCAGCTGCCTGTGGCGTCGCACAAGGTGATTCCCCTTGGAGGAAGCCTGCTAGGCTGGGTCGATCTCTGGAGGGGTATTATGGTGTGCGATGTGCTCTCTGATGAGACTTATGTGCCCCTGTGGTTTGTTCCACTTCCTGCCTTGATGCCTGGGAACGATAATGATCGTCATTTGTGCCCATGGGTGATCCGGGACATCAATTGCACCAATGGATCGCTCAAGTTAGTCGAGATCGAACTTATTTCTTTACCCCCAAAAAACAATCAAGGCATGACAACATATCATCTTCCGGATAAAACTTATGATGATTCATCCTTTGCGAAACAGAGCAATGATTTGGACGTAGAGCCTCACAAGTTAGTTGGTTGGAGGTCCGTCATATGGAAAAGAGTCCTTTCCGACGATGGTTGGCATAGGGCGTGGCTGGTTCATGGTGGAGACATATTGGTTGTGAACCCAGACCATTCTGCTTTGTTGGCTGAGCTTGGGGACAACACTACTGGTTACCCATCAATAATGAACTTATTACCATCTTTTCCCACCCTGAGCATCAATGGTGACGATGTTGTCCACATGAATTGCTTGGTGATGTTAGACATTAAGAAGGCGCAAATGATCTCTATTGACATGGGAAATAAAACAGTGAAAACAATGGCACCATGTCCTGCTGCTGAACTGGATGACCACTGCCCCCACTTCGCTTGTGTGTTGTCAAATCATCTGAACAACACTCCAGCTTCACAACAGATTGTACCAGCAAGCACCTCTGAAACTGTAACTAAAAATCAACAACTCAGGTACTATGCTCAAGAAGTGATCGATATGCCAAATCGAGCTCTGGATGCTTTGCCCCATATCGTACAGGCAAGCCACTCCGTGAACGTGACTGGAAATCTATGCCCGAGTTCTCTTGCCCAGGAAGTACTTGTTGCGCCAAATCGAGCTCGGAGCGGTGGGTCGTACTTGACATCCCAACAAAGCTTTGGCTTGTTGGATATATTGACTACTACCAGGTACAATAATGGGAGTCACAATGTGTATGCTGATTGCACACGCCCAGGCTATGGCAATTACCAGCAGTCATGGCCATTGCAGCATCAACCAACATTCCAACCTAATTGGGTACATCATCTTCCGGGTTAGTTCTCATCAGGATCACTGAACGCTCATTCAGCATACCATGTGGTTAACAACACAACCACCTTTGGACCAATGGTGCATCCATTTCCGCTGAATAACTACCGCCCGTTTCGGCCTCCATCACAGGCTCCTGAGCTGCCAATGCCCAACACAATGTCAATACCTGATGCAGTGGGCGTCCACTCTGTTCATGGCAGCAGACGCCTAAGTGCTCGCCGAAATTCACCCTATGAACGCCCCTGCTAAATGATTTTGCCAGCCAATGAAGGTTTTTACTAGGTGGTGCACATATGGAGACATTTTACTAGGTGGTGGAACCACATTGTTATAACCGGACCATATCATAATAATCTCATGTGTTACAGTTTTTAAATTTCTTGTTACAAGCATTACAACAACCATAGCCGATTCACTATTCACCTCTCCCTTTGAAATAATCTACTAATATAAAGGCTAGGCGGCGAAAAAAACACCGGAGCTCCCGGTCTAATGGCGCGAATGTCTGTCATCCCTCCCGTTTCCCATCGCCCGCATGCCTTTTCCCGCCCTTGCTCCCCTTTTCATGATGGAAAGCCACCGACTCCACCCCATTCACCTACGCTTTTCCTTCGCTCGTCTCCTCCCATCCATTCTTTGGATGCTCCGCTCTGGCAAACCTGACTGTCATCATGGCTATCGGCAGCTTCCAGCATCGTCTGATCATGAGCTGCCATTCTATCTTGGTCGAGCTCATAGCCATATTGTTTTGCGCAATAGTTGACTGGAGGACGCCCATGAGCGTCTAGCTAGCATTAGTGACTGAGTGAATCATGGTTGTTTCTAGAATTTAATCAGAGTAGTTGTATTACTAATTTAATTTTAATATTGCTTGATCGTTTTATTTTTGTAAGGACTATAGTTGCATATATATCCTACTGGTTGAAAAAAATCGCCTTATTTTGTCTTCCTTGATTAGCTGTCTAGCTAGTGCTAAGTGCTAAAGGGATGAGAAAATACTCATCACTGATCTTAATCACCATAGTGCAACGCTTGTGGTCATGATGCGAACATAGTGGCGTGGGATTCATTGCAACCGTCATGTGATAGCATGTGGCTTGAGTTCACTCTTTTTATTTTGTCTTCATGATGGAGATGTGAAAATTAACTTGCGGTGTTTAACCTCCCTCACACTCGAGGCGTGAAAAAATACAATCAACCGTCAAGTCCATCTTCACAAATTCATGCTTTCACAGTGATGATCTCCTCAACATTTGTTACTTTTTAGTGTCACCCACATGCACAAAGAGCCCGATTCTTCCACACGTTTATATAAAATCAAAACGAAATAGATAAATTTCTCAAATATCTTATCAAAGCTACTCTCCTAAAGATACACCTAACTAAGCAACAGAAATTAAAGTTCATGTTGGGCAAAACAAGTACCAAGCTTAACGATGGTGATCACGATTTAATGCTGAAATATGGCAAGAGCAGAAAAAAAATCCAACAATCCTTGTGCTCCCGCTTTCGTGTCTCAACTCAACTTACATGCATGCATCTACCACTTCCCAAGTCGGGAAACGAATAGAGCCAGCCAGTCCATCTCCAACAACACAACCTTCGAACGGTTAAGCCCACCAAAACCGTCAGGCAACTCAAACTCTTCCATCACTCATGTCTCAACGTTAGCGACGTAAATATGCCTCTGACTGTCCTTGAGTATCATCGTGCCACACTTCTCTCCTAACAATCTCAAGTATATTTGATCTGGCCTTCTTTTAATCTTCCTAGGTGGTTTCAACTCAACAATGCGAGTGGTGAGCCGCCCGGCCTTGGCAATAGCACCGTCCTCGCTCTTATTGTCGTCTTGCCGCGTGCAAATCTTTAGCTTGAGGCCTGGTCTTGGCAGAGTTAACACCAAGGGCGCCCCGCTAGCGGTGACCCCAAGTTGTGGCTCATCGTGGGTTTGCACATCAATTGTCCCGGTTATGATCCTAGTCTGAGAGATGTGATACGTCTCCATGTTCATGTCAAGAGAGCAGCGGCATGACCAGTCCCCTACGCTCCAATGGACCTTGCCACGAGACACCGTGCCGTCCGGATGTAGACGTATATGCTAGGCTCGTCAAGTTTAACCCGAGTGTTCCGCACGTGCAACACTGGCTTGCACCCGTTGTATGTGAACGTAGAGTCTATCACACCCGATCATCACGTGGTGTCTCGAAACGACGAACTTTCGCAACGGTGCACACTCGGGGAGAACATAATTTTATCTTGAAATTTTTAGTGAGGGATCACCTTATAATGCTACCGTCGTCCTAAGGAAAATAAGATGCATAAAAGGATTAACATCACATGCAAATCATAAGTGACATGATATGGCCATGAACTTGTGCTTTTGATCTCCATCTCCAAAGCATCGGCATGATCTCCATCGTCACCGGCATGACACCATGATCTCCATCATCTTGATATCCATCAACGTGTCGCCATGAGGTTGTCGCGCCAACTATTGCTTCTACGACTTTTGCTAACTCATATCGATAAAGTAAAGCAAAAACGGCAAAAATAAATTAAAGACAACCCTATGGATCCTGCCGGTTGCCGTACTCATCGACATGCAAGTCATGATATTCTATACATAACATGATAATCTCATACATCACATATGTCTCATCATGTAATTGGCCATATCACATCACAACATACCCTGAAAAACAAGTTAGACGTCCTCTAATTGTTGTTGCATGTTTTACGTGGCTGCTACGGGTATCTAGCAAGAACGATTCTTACCTATACAAAACCACAACGGTGATACACAAATTGCTATTCAACCTTCTCAAGGACCGCCTTTATCAAATCCGATCCAACTAAAGTGGGAGAGACAGATACCCGCCAGCCATCTTTATGCAACAAAGTCACATGTCAGTTGATGGAACCAGTCTCTCGTAAGCGTACGAGTAAGGTTGGTCCGGGCCGCTTCATCCCACAATACCGCTGAATCAAGAAAAGACTAAGGGAGGAAGCAATATGAGCATTAACGCCCACAAACTCCTTTGTGTTCTACTCGTGATCTCATCTATGCATAGACCTAGCTCATGATGGCACTGAAGGGGAACGTTGCATGGGAAACAAAAAAATTCCTACGCACACACAAGATCTATCCATGGTGATGAGCATCTAGGAGAGGGAGAGTGGATCTACATACCCTTGTAGATCGCTAAGCGGGAAGCGTTAAGAAACGTGGTTGATGTAGTCGAACGTCTTCGCGATCCAAATCGCAAGCCGTCCCGCGATCCAATCACGATCTAGCGCCGAACGGACGGCACCTCCGTGTTCAGCACACGTACAGCTCGATGATGATCTCCGTGCCTTCTTGATCCAGCAAGAGAGAGTGGAGAGGTAGATGAGTACTCCGGCAGCACAACGGTATGGTGACGGTGGTGGTGGAACTATTCCGGCAGGGCTTCGCCTAAGCACCGCCGAAAACTAGGGGAGAAGATCTAGTGGGGAGAGAGGGATGCACCGTGGCTTAGGGTTGGGTGCGGCTGCCCTCTCTCCCCTCCAATATATATAGGAGGGAGGGGAGGGGCCGGCGCCCCTATGGTTCCCCCTAGGAGTCGGCCGAACAGGAGGTGGAGGAGTCCACCTCCAATCCTACTCCAAGTAGGATTCCAATCCTACTTGGATTTTCTTCCCCCACTTGGGGTTTTTCCTTTTCCACACCCCAGCCGCATGGGCCCTTTGGGGCTGGTTTGTCCAGCCCACTAAGGGCTGGTGCGCCACCCCTAAGGCCCATGTGGCCTCCCGGCGTGGGTGGCCCATCCCGATGGTCCCCCGGAACCCTCCCGGCACCCCCGGTAAACTACCAGAAGTACCCGAAACTTTTCCGGCGATCAAAATGGGACTTCCTATATATCAATCTTTACCTCCGGACCATTCCGGAGCTCCTCGTGACGTCCGGGATCTCATCCGGGACTCCGAACAACCTTCGGTCACCACCATTCATTACTCAATACTACCGAAACATCATCGAACGTTAAGTGTGCAGACCTTGCGGGTTCGAGAACTATGTAGACATGACCGAGACACCTCTATGGTCAAAAACCAATAGCGGGACCTGGATGCCCATATTTGTTCCTACATATTCTACGAAGATCTTTATCGGTTGAACCTCTATGTCAAGGATTCAATTAATCCCGTATGTTGTTCCCTTTGTTTCTTCGGTATGTTACTTGCCCGAGATTCGATCGTCGGTATCTCTATACCTAGTTCAATCTCGTTACTGGCAAGTCTCTTTACTCGTTCCGTAATACAAGATCCCGTGGCTAACACTTTAGTCACATTGCTTGCAAGTCCTGTTGTGATGTTGTATTACCGAGTGGGCCCTGAGATACCTCTCCGTCACACGGAGTAACAAATCCCAGTCTCGATCCATGTCAGCTCAACAGACACCCTCGGAGATACCTGTAGAGCATCTTTATAGTCACCCAGTTACGTTGCGACGTTTGATACACACAAGGTATTCCTCCGGTGTCAGTGAGTTACATGATCTCATGGTCATAGGAACAGATACTTGACATGCAGAAAACTATAGCAATAAACTGACACGATCATATGCTACGTTCATAGTTTGGGTCTTGTCCATCACATCATTCTCCTAATGATGTGATCCCGTTATTAAATGAAATCTCAGGTCTATGGCTAGGAAACCTTGACCATCTTTGATCAACGAGCTAGTCTACTACAGGCATACTAGGGACACGGTGTTGTCTATGTATCCACACATGCAATTGAGTTTCCAATCAATACAATTATAGCATGGATAATAAACGATTATCATGAACAAGGAAATATAATAATAACCACTTTATTATTGCCTCTAGGGCATATTTCCAACACTTTCATCATCGGCGGCCATCGTCGGCGCATCGGCTACTAAGCCAATGACAAGACCTAGGCGGTCGTGGATTATGTATCACTCTCCATGATACTAGACAAAGATGTCGCTGTGGAACCTGATATGTAATCTGCCTCGACAGCGAGTAGGACGAGGTAGAACAAGCAGCATCATGGCATTGGCATCGGTTGGCGAATTCACTGCCGAGAGGAGCATGGTGTACTCTTTATTCATCAGAAAATAGGACATGAAGAGCATTGGCGCCACTTGATGGAAAACTACATGGATCATCGAACATGTAAAGTACCGTTGTACCACGCAATGCCGTCCCACACCATCTGATCAAGTATTGTTGTGTCACCCTTCAGGTCACACAATGAGAACGCAGTTGTGACGTGGTGTTGGTTACTGCCGTCACATGGTAGCATTACGAAATTGTGATAATTAACTTCCCTCACACCCTGAACATGAAGAAAGTATAATAAACCGTCAAGTTCATCTTGTTTAGCTTCACAAATCCTTGCGTTTACGGTCATAATTTTCTCAACATTTGTTATTTCTCAGTGTCACCCACATGCACAAGAGCCCGATTCTTCCACACGTTCATACAAAATCGAAACCAAATGCATACATATCTCAAATATCTTATCAAAGCTACTCAAAACGAGTAACAAGCTAAGGACCAGAAATTGAAGTTCATGTTGGGCAAAACAAGTAACAGGCATGAATCGACTTTACAATGATGCTCATAATCCACCCAACGCTGGAATATATGAAAAGAATAAAAAAAACTGTTCTTGGAACATAATTTTTTAGCCTAAACTCGACTTACATGCATGTATCTACCACTTCCCACTTCCCAAGACGGAAACGAATAGCGGCGGACAGTCCATCTCCAACAGCACGACCTTTCGACGGTTAAGCACATTGAGACCATCAGGCAACTCAAACTGATCCATCACTCCTGTCTCAAGATCAGTGATGTAAATATGCCTCTGGCTATCCTTGAGTAGCATCGTGCCACTCTTCTCTCCTAACAATCTCAGGTATATTTTCTCTGGCCTTCTTTGAATCATCCCAGTTGGTTTCAACCCAACAGTGTGCGTGGTGAGCCACGTGGCCTTGACAATAGCACCATCCTCACTCTTGTTTGCAGCTTGCCGCGTGCAAATCTTCGGCTCGAGGCCTAGTCTTGACAGAAGTAACACCAAGGGCATCCCATCGGCGGTGACACCAAGTTGTGGGTCGTCGTTGGATTCCGAGTAAGTTGTCCTGTCCATGATCATTGTCTGAGAGATGTGAAATGTCTCCAGCTCTTGCACGTCACGGCGCAGCGGAAGAGAGCGGCCGTACCTTCCGAGCAGACAAGGATTTCGCGTACGGCGTCCTCCGGAGCGACACCGCCTCCGCCGTCGCGTGATCACGTGTACGACATATGTGCGGCTGGACGAGGATCGAGTATCCGCAAGCTTAGCATTGTTTTTTTTTAGCAAAACCCGCAAGGTTATGTACGTACGTGACGTCAAAAGTAAGTTGACGATTCCGTTACAAATTGGCCGGCCCAACATGTTGCATGTACGCCGTTTTCAACAAAACACAAGTCGCCGTTTTCGTCGCGATCGATGTTGACGGATCTCCCCGTTCACCACACCGCTGCACACCGCCTTCCGCCTCCTAGATCGATGTTGGCAACAGAATCCTACCCAAACACGAAAACCCAGTTCTCAAATCCGACCCGGTCTCAACCGGCTCTCAAAGCCCAGCGCACCCACCAATCCACTATCGACCGGCCTCAGAAAAATCACTGCTCAGAGGCAAAACAAATCACATGGTCAGCGTCTCCACCTCCACCTCCAACGAGAACAATGAGCGGATCCAATTCCAGGGTCGCCGCCTGCTTGAGCCCGCCCACCATCACGGAGCTGGACGCCTCGCAAGGCCTCCCGCCATGGATCACCCTCGACACAAGAGTGTACCTCGCCCACCGCGTCAACTCCACCACGGCCGGAGCCGAGACAAGCAAAGGCCACGCCGTCCAGGTCACCATCTGCTTCGCGCGCCCGCCGGCCCTCTCCTACGTGTGCATCCACTGCCCCGGCCTCCAGCACGCCAACTTCGCCGGTGAGCCACGCGTCGTTCGCTCGGAGAAACAATTCCTTCTCCTGCACCTGCCGCTCAACTGGTCCACCAGCTTCGTGCGGCAGTCCAGCGAGTACTTCCTGTACCAGGCCGTTCCAGGGAGACCGACGCTCTCCCGCATTCCGGACCCGCCGGGTCGTAGCTTCCTCGTGGCACAAGATCTTGGCATTCACTGTTGCGGCGACAACGGGGAATACATCCTGGCTGGTCTGTGTCCGAGTCGTGAAGATGCTCAAGGAGGATATGAACTCCACCTGTACTCGTCGGCGTCGAGAGATTGGACCAAGAAACTTGCTTATCTGGAGAAACCACCGATTGATGAGCAGCTGCCTGTGGCGTCGCACAAGGTGATTCCCCTTGGAGGAAGCCTGCTAGGCTGGGTCGATCTCTGGAGGGGTATTATGGTGTGCGATGTGCTCTCTGATGAGACTTATGTGCCCCTGTGGTTTGTTCCACTTCCTGCCTTGATGCCTGGGAACGATAATGATCGTCATTTGTGCCCATGGGTGATCCGGGACATCAATTGCACCAATGGATCGCTCAAGTTAGTCGAGATCGAACTTATTTCTTTACCCCCAAAAAACAATCAAGGCATGACAACATATCATCTTCCGGATAAAACTTATGATGATTCATCCTTTGCGAAACAGAGCAATGATTTGGACGTAGAGCCTCACAAGTTAGTTGGTTGGAGGTCCGTCATATGGAAAAGAGTCCTTTCCGACGATGGTTGGCATAGGGCGTGGCTGGTTCATGGTGGAGACATATTGGTTGTGAACCCAGACCATTCTGCTTTGTTGGCTGAGCTTGGGGACAACACTACTGGTTACCCATCAATAATGAACTTATTACCATCTTTTCCCACCCTGAGCATCAATGGTGACGATGTTGTCCACATGAATTGCTTGGTGATGTTAGACATTAAGAAGGCGCAAATGATCTCTATTGACATGGGAAATAAAACAGTGAAAACAATGGCACCATGTCCTGCTGCTGAACTGGATGACCACTGCCCCCACTTCGCTTGTGTGTTGTCAAATCATCTGAACAACACTCCAGCTTCACAACAGATTGTACCAGCAAGCACCTCTGAAACTGTAACTAAAAATCAACAACTCAGGTACTATGCTCAAGAAGTGATCGATATGCCAAATCGAGCTCTGGATGCTTTGCCCCATATCGTACAGGCAAGCCACTCCGTGAACGTGACTGGAAATCTATGCCCGAGTTCTCTTGCCCAGGAAGTACTTGTTGCGCCAAATCGAGCTCGGAGCGGTGGGTCGTACTTGACATCCCAACAAAGCTTTGGCTTGTTGGATATATTGACTACTACCAGGTACAATAATGGGAGTCACAATGTGTATGCTGATTGCACACGCCCAGGCTATGGCAATTACCAGCAGTCATGGCCATTGCAGCATCAACCAACATTCCAACCTAATTGGGTACATCATCTTCCGGGTTAGTTCTCATCAGGATCACTGAACGCTCATTCAGCATACCATGTGGTTAACAACACAACCACCTTTGGACCAATGGTGCATCCATTTCCGCTGAATAACTACCGCCCGTTTCGGCCTCCATCACAGGCTCCTGAGCTGCCAATGCCCAACACAATGTCAATACCTGATGCAGTGGGCGTCCACTCTGTTCGTGGCAGCAGACGCCTAAGTGCTCGCCGAAATTCACCCTATGAACGCCCCTGCTAAATGATTTTGCCAGCCAATGAAGGTTTTTACTAGGTGGTGCACATATGGAGACATTTTACTAGGTGGTGGAACCACATTGTTATAACCGGACCATATCATAATAATCTCATGTGTTACAGTTTTTAAATTTCTTGTTACAAGCATTACAACAACCATAGCCGATTCACTATTCACCTCTCCCTTTGAAATAATCTACTAATATAAAGGCTAGGCGGCGAAAAAAACACCGGAGCTCCCGGTCTAATGGCGCGAATGTCTGTCATCCCTCCCGTTTCCCATCGCCCGCATGCCTTTTCCCGCCCTTGCTCCCCTTTTCATGATGGAAAGCCACCGACTCCACCCCATTCACCTACGCTTTTCCTTCGCTCGTCTCCTCCCATCCATTCTTTGGATGCTCCGCTCTGGCAAACCTGACTGTCATCATGGCTATCGGCAGCTTCCAGCATCGTCTGATCATGAGCTGCCATTCTATCTTGGTCGAGCTCATAGCCATATTGTTTTGCGCAATAGTTGACTGGAGGACGCCCATGAGCGTCTAGCTAGCATTAGTGACTGAGTGAATCATGGTTGTTTCTAGAATTTAATCAGAGTAGTTGTATTACTAATTTAATTTTAATATTGCTTGATCGTTTTATTTTTGTAAGGACTATAGTTGCATATATATCCTACTGGTTGAAAAAAATCGCCTTATTTTGTCTTCCTTGATTAGCTGTCTAGCTAGTGCTAAGTGCTAAAGGGATGAGAAAATACTCATCACTGATCTTAATCACCATAGTGCAACGCTTGTGGTCATGATGCGAACATAGTGGCGTGGGATTCATTGCAACCGTCATGTGATAGCATGTGGCTTGAGTTCACTCTTTTTATTTTGTCTTCATGATGGAGATGTGAAAATTAACTTGCGGTGTTTAACCTCCCTCACACTCGAGGCGTGAAAAAATACAATCAACCGTCAAGTCCATCTTCACAAATTCATGCTTTCACAGTGATGATCTCCTCAACATTTGTTACTTTTTAGTGTCACCCACATGCACAAAGAGCCCGATTCTTCCACACGTTTATATAAAATCAAAACGAAATAGATAAATTTCTCAAATATCTTATCAAAGCTACTCTCCTAAAGATACACCTAACTAAGCAACAGAAATTAAAGTTCATGTTGGGCAAAACAAGTACCAAGCTTAACGATGGTGATCACGATTTAATGCTGAAATATGGCAAGAGCAGAAAAAAAATCCAACAATCCTTGTGCTCCCGCTTTCGTGTCTCAACTCAACTTACATGCATGCATCTACCACTTCCCAAGTCGGGAAACGAATAGAGCCAGCCAGTCCATCTCCAACAACACAACCTTCGAACGGTTAAGCCCACCAAAACCGTCAGGCAACTCAAACTCTTCCATCACTCCTGTCTCAACGTTAGCGACGTAAATATGCCTCTGACTGTCCTTGAGTATCATCGTGCCACACTTCTCTCCTAACAATCTCAAGTATATTTGATCTGGCCTTCTTTTAATCTTCCTAGGTGGTTTCAACTCAACAATGCGAGTGGTGAGCCGCCCGGCCTTGGCAATAGCACCGTCCTCGCTCTTATTGTCGTCTTGCCGCGTGCAAATCTTTAGCTTGAGGCCTGGTCTTGGCAGAGTTAACACCAAGGGCGCCCCGCTAGCGGTGACCCCAAGTTGTGGCTCATCGTGGGTTTGCACATCAATTGTCCCGGTTATGATCCTAGTCTGAGAGATGTGATACGTCTCCATGTTCATGTCAAGAGAGCAGCGGCATGACCAGTCCCCTACGCTCCAATGGACCTTGCCACGAGACACCGTGCCGTCCGGATGTAGACAGTCGTGGATCACCCCGGGAGTGTCCAAAGTTAATTGTGTAGGCTTGCTCCACCTGGCCTCTCTGGACGAAAACGTGTAGAGGTTGTGCGAACCTAGATACCGCCGGCCAGTGATTAGCACTTTGAAGAAGGTCGAGCAGCCCGGTTGCGAAGACTCTTGGGTTGTGCTCGAGGAGCAGTCTGCGCTAGTTAGGATGGCGTAGCCGCTTTTATCAAATTCCAGATCGCCGCTTAGCAGGGGGAGCACGTCGCACACGCCGGTGAGCAGATTGCACACAGCCAGACGTACGACGACCGACATGTTGTACTGCCGGCGGGAGGCCAGGCACACGAGGAGGAGGCGGCGGCGCGCGGTGAGTGGCACAGCGTGGTCGAGGATGTGCGCGTCGGCGTCGGGGAAAAAGGAGGCGAGGGAGCGCCGGCAAGGGCCGAACACCGACCGTGGCGTCGGGACGAAAGAAGTGGCAAACATCGGATCCCCCGTCCGGAACGTGGGGTCTGTACGGTCCAGCCGTTTCGGGGCGAAGAAGCCGGCGAGGAAGCCGCCCGTCCACTGATGATCCGGCCAGCGACGACGAAGGAAGGATGGGTCGGCTACGAGGCGGCTCCAGCTCTTGCACGTCACGGCGCAGCGGAAGAGAGCGGCCGTGTCTTCCACGCGGACGAGGATCTCGCGGACGGCGTCCTCCGGGAGCGACACCGCATCCACCGCCGTCTCGGCCATCTTTCGATCTGTATAGAGTGATCGCGTCTGCAAATCTTTGTGCGGCTGGACGTGGATCGAATTATCCGCAAGGTTATGTAGGACGACGTGATATATCCAACTAAGT
This sequence comes from Elymus sibiricus, assembly GCA_039707655.1. Taxonomy (NCBI): domain Eukaryota; kingdom Viridiplantae; phylum Streptophyta; class Magnoliopsida; order Poales; family Poaceae; genus Elymus; species Elymus sibiricus. Next base: position 399,897,689 of record CM077673.1, on the reverse strand, counting down.
TACGTCCTGATCGATTCCTTTGCATGGCCTGTTGTGCTTTATTGGGCGAAACTAATTGGCCGGCCCAACACGCTGCATGGCGTGCTCGTCCAAGTCATACACCCTTTTGCACAGGCTCTCGGGTGAGCCGGACCAGTTTAACGCTCACCTGCTGTGCAAACAAAAAAAACATTTCTCTGTTTTTCCAAAATCATGAATTTTGAAGTGAGCTACTCCCTCCGTCCGGAAATAGCGAGAACTATTTCCGGATGGAGGAAGTATTTTTGTAATATTTGGCAATTGTTTTTTTTTTTTGAAAAAAATGTTGATATTTATGAAAATTTATAAAAAATTTGGGATCATTTTAAAAGAAAATAAAGTACAAAAATAAAGGGAAAAAGGAAAATCTGTACAGAAGATAGCAGGGGTAATTAAAAAATCAACAAGAACCTTCTAGAATATTCCTTAATTGGGAAACTAGACTCAGAAACTTCCTAAAATAATTTATTGTGGAGTAATAAATCAATCATCAATCAAGTAACCTTTATATCCAATCTAATTTCTTGTGGAGTACTAAATCCATTTTTCATTCAGCTGAGTTTTCCATACGATTTGATTTCTGTGGCATGGCTATTTTACATGTTTTTATTATTTTGTTCATGCACTCTTGCGTGTTTCATTATTGTAGCATCCGGGTATACGCTCTCCATCCACGATATTATATGACATGCATGTCACAAAAAGCATGCCCTCAGACTCATATGTGAAAGGAGTTTGTGATGATATAATTTTTATATCATACATCTCATATATTAATAGTTTTATCATTGGTCAAAGGCTACCTCGAAAGGCGTATTAGGCCCTATATATGTGGATGGAGGGAGTGTCATATAAGTTTTATTATTGTATCAACATTCCAATTTGAACTTCTTCAAACCATGTCCAAAACTGATCTTGTTTTAAAGATTGAAATGCTACTTACCATCCGGTATACTCCCTCCATCCACAATATTATATGACATGCATGTCACATAAAGCTTACCCTCAAATTCATATGTGAAAGGAGTTTATGATGATATAATTTTTATATCAAACATCTCATCTATTAATAATTTTATCATTGATCGAAGACTATCTCGGAAGATGTATTAGGCCATATATATGTGGATGCAGGAAGCATCATATAAGTTTCATTATTGTATCAACATTCGAATTTTGAACTTGTTCAAACCATGTCCAAAATTGATCTTGTTTTAAAGATTTAAATGCCATGAACCCAGATCTGCAAATAGATTGAAAAATGTATCATTGGTTCAAGAGTTAAAAGTCTTATGGAGTGTGGAATCAAGCTAAAAGTATGGATGGGTGTGATCATGGGCTGAAAGAATAAAATAGGTTGAGTGCAATAAATCCCTGATGTCAAACAGTGATTGGGGCCCAGAAAAAAATCGCATGTGTTAAAGTAAAATGAGTGAAATACTTCGTATCTGATTGTGTACGCACATATCCCCAAACAAAATATGTGGTATCCTACTATCCGGTAGAAACCCGAACCACTAGTTTTTCATTTTGCACCTCTACCTCAATTGAGCTCACAAGCAACACGTGCAAACTTGATCTTCTGCCAAATGAATTGTGTCAATATTGCATTCCGCCAAATCCCGAGGCTCGTTGAAATATTACCTTCTGCCAAATCACCAGGTCCATTGACAAGGCTGTCTGAACTGTGTGATCGCACAGGGCCCCCAAAATGGTGGGGCCCACGATGGAGGAAAACCAACACACCGTCCTGTAAAAATGTAGTTGGAACGACCGGGTTCATCAACCTGATTTGATGCTAGTGGTCATAGGTTACACACCCCAAGAAATCGGTAATCTGAGCGTCGCCATCTCTCCTCGAGTCTCGACCGTGTGCTGCCTTCTCTCCTCGAGTCTCGATCGTGTGCTTGTTATTATGCCTTTGTTGTAATTTGTCATTGCTTTACTTCCAAACCATTTATCCTCCTATTTAGTTATTAAGAGCCTGTTCGGTTTCGCTCCACTCCCTCAACTCCGCTCCCGGAGCGGACCAGGATGCAGCTTGCTTTTACGGAGCGGCAAAAACTGAGCTCCACAGCTCCACGGAGTGGAGCGGACTGGAGAGATTCCGAACAGGGCCTAAATATCGTATGTTTGTAATTTCCGCAGCAACGCGAGCGGTATTTTCTAGCTAGTTTTACTAATATGTGGTACTACTATGTTCATGGCTAGCTTCCGCCAAAACTACTAACTAGCTTGTTCCAAACTGCATGGATTAAAAGAACTACTAATGATAGCTTCCCTCAAAACTGCTAACTAGCTTCTGCCAAACTACATGGATTACTAGTAGACTGCCCGTGCGTTGCCACGGGCCAACAAATGAATTTGTAAACAATGCCAATTCCCCCCCCCCCCCCCCCCCCCGTTCCCATTTAACTTGTTGTCCATCATCTTCTCCGTTCATGCATCATTCATCCTCTTAATCTATTGCCCCTTGACTTTGCATGTAGCTTTCATGTCGTTGTTCTGTTATCTCGGATCGTAAAATAACAGCCCGACCATGTCACCTTCTTCCCGATCTATGCCTAATCCAAGGAAGCTAAATCTAGTTGAATGCTCGTGCGTTGTTAGGAAAGAACAAACTTATGTATGGAAAGTTGGAAACACATATCAAAATTGTTGGGGAACGTTGCATGGGAAACAAAAAATTCCTACACACACGCTGATATGGGGTGTCCCGATCTTCTCAGTAAGCGGCGGTGGTGATGATGAAGATGATAGATAACTTGTATGTCGCCGATGAACTCTCCCTCGCTTGATCCCTGATGCCAATGCAAAAGGTCTCAACCCTTTGGATATTCACAACGTCACACACTTGCGCACGTAGCCGTCGACCACGAAACGGTATAATTGCAATATACTAATTCCCAATGGAACAGCAGATTACACTCAACTTGCAGTATATGATCTCCAGATCGATACGAATTGGAGATGAGGATTCAAGACAAATGCTTACAAGCAATCTCAAGAACTAGGGTTTATCTTAAACGTGGTCTGCCTCTAACTAACCCTAAGGAAGGGTATTTATATCCTAAGATAGATCGAAGGGGTACACGGGCCGTCAGCCCCAAAGTCTGCGCGCAGGCAGCACGGTAGTACCGCTTATAGCAAGCGGTACTACCGCTCCTAAGCGGTACTTCCGCTCTAAAAAATACTTAGTGCCGCTTTAGTACCGCTTGGGGTCGCTTGGATTCCAGAAGAAATTTCCTAAGCGGTACTAGGACGGTAGTACTGGGGCGGTACTACCGCTAAGCGGTACTACCGCTTGTGTGGGGCGGTACTACCGCCCTGGAAACTGCAGGGTCTTCCTCCCTTCCCAGCTGCAATGCCTCCTTGCTCCCCTCCTTGCTCCCTTGTGCTATGCTTTCCTCTCCAATGTACCTAATGACACATACACACAAGGATTTAGGCAGTATAAAGCTCTCATTAAAATAAATAGCATTATCAACTAAGAGAGAATTCACCTGTTGTTCTAGTAACTTAGCAAGAGCTCTTGTAATTGGACCAATCCTGATTTCATCATTGGACATCTTCTTTGCAGCAACAGGTTGTTTATCTTCATGAGGTAGAGAGGGAACCATAGTAGGGATATCCTCATCACACGCAAGATCTATCCATGGTGATGAGCATCTACGAGAGGGAGAGTGGATCTACATACCCTTGTAGATCGCTAAGCGGGAAGCGTTAAGAAACGCGGTTGATGTAGTCAAACGTCTTCGCGATCCAAATCGCCGAGCGTCCCGTGATCCAATCACGATCTAGTACCGAACGGACGGCACCTCCGCGTTCAGCACACGTACAGCTCGATGACGATCTCCGCCTTCTTGATCCAGCAAGAGGGAGCGGAGAGGTAGATGAGTTCTCCGGCAGCGCGGCGGCGGTGGTGGTGGAACTATTCCAGCAGGGCTGCACCGTGGCTTAGGGTTGAAATGCTTTTGCCCTCTCTCCCTCTAGTATATATAGGAGGAAGGGGAGGGAGGCCGGCGGCCCTAGGGCTTCCCCTTGGTGCGGCCGAAGTGGGGAGGTGGACGGGTCCAACTCCAATCCTACTAGGAGTAGGATTCCTCCTCCCCCACTTGGAAACTCTTTCCACCTTTGGGTTTTCCCACCCCTAGCCGCATGGGCCTTAGTGGGGGGTTCGTCCAGCCCACTAAGGGCTGGCTTGACTCCTCCCACAGCCCATGAGGCCCTTTGGGTCGAGAGGCCCCTCCCGAGGGTCACCGGTACCCTCCCGGCACTCCCGGTACACTACCGAAATACCCGAAACTTTTCCGGTGACCAAAATGGGACTTCCTATATATCAATCTTTAACTCCGGGCCATTCCGGAGCTCCTCGTGACGTCCGGGATCTCATCCGGGACTCCGAACAACCTTTGGTCACCACTATACATAACTCTATACTACCGAAACGTCACCGAACCTTAAGTGTACGTGCAGACCCTGCGGGTTCGAGAACTATATAGACATGACCGAGACACCTCTACGGTCAATAACCAATAGCGGGACCTGGATGCCCATATTGGTTCCTACATATTCTATGAAGATCTTTATCGGTTGAACCTCTATGTCAAGGATTCAGTTAATCCCGTATGTTGTTCCCTTTGTTTCTTCGGTATGTTACTTGCCCGAGATTCGATCGTCGGTATCTCTATACCTAGTTCAATCTCGTTACTGGCAAGTCTCTTTACTCGTTCCGTAATACAAGATCCCGTGGCTAACACTTTAGTCACATTGCTTGCAAGGCTTGTTGTGATGTTGTATTACCGAGTGGGCCCCGAGATACCTCTCCGTCACACGGAGTAACAAATCCCAGTCTTGATCCATGCCCACTCAACAGACACCCTTGGAGATACCTGTAGAGCACCTTTATAGTCACCCAGTTACGTTGTGACGTTCGATACACACAAGGTACTCCTCCGGTGTTAGTGAGTTGTATGATCTCATGGTCATAGGAACAGATACTTGACATGCAGAAAACTATAGCAATAAACTGACACGATCATATGCTACGTTCATAGTTTGGGTCTTGTCCATCACATCATTCTCCCAATGATGTGATCCCGTTATCAAATGACATCTCATGTCTTTGGCTAGGAAACCTTGACCATCTTTGATCAACAAGCTAGTCTACTAGAGGCATACTAGGGACACAATGTTGTTTATGTATCCACACATGTATCGGTGTTTCCAATCAATACAATTATAGCATGGATAATAAACGATTATCATGAACAAGGAAATATAATAATAACTACTTTTATTATTGCTTCTAGGGCATATTTCCAACAGTCTCCCACTTGCACTAGAGTCAATAATCTAGCTCACATCACTATGTGATTTACATTGTAATGAATCTAACACCCATACAGTTCTGGTGTTGATCATGTTTAGCCCTTGGAAGAGGTTTAGTCATCGGATCTGCAACATTCAGATCCGTGTGCACTTTGCAAATATTTATGTCGTCCTCCTTGATGTAATCGCGGATGGAATTGAGACGTCGCTTTATGTGTCTGGTCCTCTTGTGAAACCTTGGTTCCTTGGCTAGAGCAATGGCACCAGTGTTGTCACAGAATAGGGTCATTGGGTTTAGTGCACTAGGCACTACTCCAAGATCTGTCATGAACTCCTTCATCCAGACACCTTCCTTCGTCGCCTCCGAGACAGCGATGTACTCCGCTTCGCATGTACAATCAGCTACCACGCTTTCATTGGAACTGCACCAGCTTACCGCACCCCCATTGAGAATAAATATGTATCCGGTTTGAGACTTAGAGTCATCCGGATCAGTGTCAAAGCTTGCATCGACGTAACCCTTTACGACGAGCTCTTGATCACCTCCATAAATGAGAAACATGTCCTTAGTCCTTTTCAGGTACTTTAGGATATTCTTGACCGCCGTCTAGTGTTCCACTCCTGGATCACTTTGAAACCTTCCGGCCATACTTGTGGCAAGGCTAACATCGGGTCTTGTGCACAGTATTGCATACATGATAGAGCCTATGGCTGAAGCATAGGGGACGATACTCATCTTTTCTCTATCTTCTGCAGTCACTGGGCATTGAGTCTTACTCAACTTCACACCTTGCAATACAGGCAAGAACCCCTTCTTGGACTGATCCATTTTGAACTTCTTCAAAACTTTGTCAAGGTATGTGCTCTGTGAAAGTCCTATTAAGCGTCTTGATCTATCTCTATAGATCTTGATGCCTAATATGAAAGCAGCTTCTCCTAGGTCCTTCATTGAAAAACTCTTGTTCAAATATTCCTTCACGCTTTCCAACATTTCTATATTGTTTCCAATCAGCAATATGTCATCCACATATAATATTAGAAACGCTATAGAGCTCCCACTCACTTTCTTGTAAATACAAGCTTCTCCGTACACTTGTATAAACCCGAACGCTTTGATCACCTCATCAAAGCGAAGATTCCAACTCCGAGATGCTTGCACCAGTCCATAAATGGATCGCTGGAGTTTGCAAACTTTGTCAGCATTCTCTAGATCGACAAAACCTTCTGGTTGCATCATATACAACTCTTCCTTAAGGAAAACGTTAAGGAACGCTGTTTTGACATCCATCTGCCAAATTTCATAATCGAAAAAGGCAGCTATTGCTAACATGATTCTGACGGACTTAAGCATCGCTACGGGTGAGAAGGTCTCATCGTAGTCAACTCCTTGAACTTGTGAAAAACCCTTTTCCACAAGTCGAGCTTTATAGACGGTGACATTACCGTCCGCGTCCGTCTTCCTCTTAAAGATCCATTTGTTCTGAATGGCCTTCCGCCCTTCAGGTAATACTTCCAAAGCCCATACTTTGTTTTCATACATGGATCCCATCTCGGATTTCATGGCCTCTAACCATTTCTGGGAATCCGGGCCCATCATTGCTTCTCCATAGCTCGTAGGTTCATCGTTGTCCAACAACATGACCTCTAAGACAGGGTTGTCGTACCACTCTGGAGCAGTACGCGTACTTGTCGACCTACGAGGTTCGATAGCAACTTTATCCGAAGCTTCATGATCATCATCATTAACTTCCTCTTCGATCGATGTAGGCTCCACAGAAACATCTTTCTATGCTGCGCTACTCTCAGGTTGAAGTAAAGGTTCAACAACCTCATCAAGTTCTATTTTCCTCCCACTCAATTCTTTCGAGAGAAACTCATTCTCAAGAAATGTTCCGTTTTTAGCGACAAACACTTTGCCTTCGGATCTGAGATAGAAGGTATACCCAACTGTCTCTTTTGGGTATCCTATGAAGACGCATTTCTCCGCTTTGGGTTCCAGCTTTTTAGGCTGAAGCTTTTTGACATAAGCATCACATCCCCAAACTTTAAGAAACGACAACTTTGGCTTCTTGCCAAACCATAGTTCATATGGCGTCGTCTCAACGGATTTCGATGGTGCCCTATTTAAAGTGAATGCAGCTGTCTCTAATGCATAACCCCAAAACGATAGTGGCAAATCGGCAAGAGACATCATAGATCGCACCATATCCAATAAGGTTCGGACACACCATTACGCTGTGGTGTTCCAGGCGGTGTCAATTGTGAAACAATTCCACACTGTCTTAAGTGACTGCCAAACTCATAACTCAGATATTCTCCTCCTCGATCAGATCGTAGGAATTTAATCTTCTTGTTATGATGATTCTCAACTTCACTTTGAAATTGCTTGAACTTTTCAAACGTTTCAAACTTGTGTTTCATTAAGTAAATATACCCATATCTACTTAAGTCATCGGTGAAGGTGAGAAAATAACGATATCCACCGCACGCCTCAATGCTCATCGGACCGCACACATCAGTATGTATGATTTCCAACAAGTCACTTGCCCGTTCCATTGTTCCAGAGAACGGGGTTTTAGTCATCTTTCCCATGAGGCATGATTCACATGTGTCAAGTGATTCAAAATCAAGTGACTCCAAAAGTCCATCAGCATGGAGCTTCTTCATGTGTTTTACACCAATATGACCTAAACGGCAGTGCCACAAGAAAGTGGTATTATCATTATCAATCCTACATCTTTTGGCATCAATGTTATGAACATGTGTATCATCACTATCGAGATTCAATAAGAATAAACCCCTCACATTTGGTGCATGACCATAAAAGATATTACTCATAAAAATAGAACAACCATTATTCTCTGATTTAAATGAGTAACCGTCTTGCAATAAACAAGATCCATATATAATGTTCATGCTTAACGCAGGCACTAAATAACAATTATTCAGGTTCATCACTAATCCCGATGGTAATCGAAGAGCGAGCATGCCGACGGCGATCACATCAACCTTGGAACCATTTCCCACGCGCATCGTCACTTCGTCCTTTGCCAACCTTCGTCTATTCCGCAGTTCCTGTTTTGAGTTGCAAATGTGAGCAACCGCACCGGTATCAAATACCCAGGCACTACAACGAGAGCTAGTAAGGTACACATCAATAACATGTATATCATATATACCTTGTTTGTTGTTGGCCGCCTTCTTGTCAGCCAAATACTTGGGGCAGTTCCGCTTCCAGTGACCAGTTCCCTTGCAATGAAAGCACTCAGTTTCTGGCTTGGGTCCAGCTTTGGGTTTTTTCACGGGAGGGGCAACTGCTTTGCCACTCTTCTTGGAGTTACCCTTCTTACCCTTGCCATTCTTCTTGAAACTAGTGGTTTTATTGACCATCAACACTTGATGCTCCTTCTGAATCTCAGACTCAGCGACTTTCAACATCGCAAACAGCTCGGCGACTGACTTGTCCATCCCGTGCATGTTATAGTTCAACACGAAGCTCTTGTAGCTAGGTGGCAATGATTGAAGAACTCTGTCAGTGATCGCCTCTGCTGGAAGGGGCATCCCCAATTCATCTAGACGTGTGGAATACCCAGACATTTTGAGTATGTGTTCACTGACAGACCCGTTCTCCTCCATCTTGCAGGCATAGAACTTATCGGAGGTCTCATACCTCTCGATCCGGGCATTCTTTTGAAAGATAAACTTCAATTCCTGGAACATATCATATGCTCCATGACGTTCAAAACGTTTTTGAAGTCCCGGTTCTAAGCCATACAACATTGCACATTGAACCATTGAGTAATCATCAGAACGAGCCTGCCAGGCGTTCGCAACGTCTGGAGACTCTACTGGAGCGGGTGGATCACCAAGCGGTGCATCAAGGACATAAACCTTTTGGGAAGCCGTAAGGATAATCCTTAGATTACGGGCCCAGTCCACAAAGTTACTTCCATCATCTTTCAACTTAGCTTTCTCTAGGAACGCATTAAAATTCAGGGGTGCTACTGCGCGAGCCATTGATCTACAACATAAATTTTGCAAAAACAACTTAGACTATTGTTCAAGATAATGAGTTTAGTTAATCATATTACTTAAAAACTCCAACTCAAATTGACATCCCTCCGGTCATTCGAGGGTCACATGATCCAAATAGACCAACTCAAGTCTGATCATCACGTGAGTTGAGGTGGTTTCAATGGTGAACATCTTCATGTTGATCATATCTACTATATGACTCATGTTCGACCTTTCGGTCTCTTGTGTTTCGAGGCCATGTCTGTACATGCTAGGCTCGTCAAGTTTAACCCGAGTGTTCCGCACGTGCAACACTGGCTTACACCCGTTGTATGCGAACGTAGAGTCTATCACACCCGATCATCACGTGGTGTCTCGAAACGACGAACTTTCGCAACGGTGCACACTCGGGGAGAACACAATTTATCTTGAAATTTAAGTGAGGGATCACCTTATAATGCTACCGTCGTCCTAAGCAAAATAAGATGCATAAAAGGATTAACATCACATGCAAATCATAAGTCACATGATATGGCCATGAACTTGTGCTTTTGATCTCCATCTCCAAAGCACCAGCATGATCTCCATCGTCACCGGCATGACACCATGATCTCCATCATCTTGATCTCCATCAACGTGTCGCCATGAGGTTGTCGAGCCGACTGTTGCTTCCACGACTATTGCTAACTCATAGCGATAAAGTAAAGCAAAATGGCAAAAATAATTAAAGACAACCCTATGGCTCCTACCGGTTACCGTACTCATCGACATGCAAGTCGTGATATTCTATACAATTGATACGTCTCCAACGTATCTATAATTTTTTATTGTTCCATGCTATTATATTATCTGTTTTGGATGTTTTATATGCATTAATATGCTATTTTATATTATTTTTGGGACTAACCTATTAATCTAGAGCCTAGTGCCAGTTTCTGTTTTTTCCTTGTTTTTGAGTATTGCAGATAAGGAATATTAAACGGAGTCCAAACGGAATAAAATCTTCGGAATAATTTTTCTTGGACCAAAAGACATCTACCAAGCTTGGAGACCAAGGCAGGAGAGCCGCCGTGTGGCCACAAGCCACAGGGGCGCGCCCAGGGGGGTAGGGCGCGCCCCCCTGGCTTGTGGGCCCACGGCAGCTCCCCCAACCCTATTTCTCGGCCTATAAATTCACAAATATTCCCTGGATACCGAGGAGAGCCACGAAAACACTTTTCCGCCGCCAGGAGCCTCGGTTCCCGTGAGATCCAATCTTGGAGCCTTTTCCGGTAATCTGCCGGAGGGGGATTCGATCACGGAGGGCATCTACATCAACTCCATTACCCCTCCGATGATGCGTGAGTAGTTCACCACAGACCTTCGGGTCCATAGCTAGTAGCTAGATGGCTTCTTCTCTCTCTTTGCTCTTCAATACCATGTTCTTCATGATCTTCATGGAGATCTATCCGATGTAATACTCTTTTGCGGTGTGTTTGTCGAGATCCGATGAATTGTGGGTTTATGTTCAGATTATCTATGAATATTATTTGAGTCTTTTCTGAATTCTTATATGCATGATTTCATATCTTTGCAAGTCTCTTCGAGTTATTGGTTTGGTTTGGCCAACTAGATTGGTAATTCTTGCAATGGGAGAAGTGCTTAGTTTTGGGTTCAATCTTGCGGTGTCCTCACCCAGTGACATAGTAGGGGTAGCGAGGCACGTATTGTATTGTTGCCATCGAGGATAAAAAGATGGGGTTTTCATCATATTGCTTGAGTTTATCCCTCTACATCATGTCATCTTACCTAATGCGTTACTCTGTTCTTCATGAACTTAATACTCTAGATGCAGGCAGGAGTCGGTCGATGTGTGGAGTAATAGTAGTAGATGCAGAATCGTTTCGGTCTACTTGACACGGACGTGATGCCTATATGCATAATCATTGCCTTGGATATCTTCATAATTATTCGCTTTTCTATCAATTGCTCGACAGTAATTTGTTCACCCACCGTAATACTTGCCATCATGAGAGAAGCCTCTAGTGAAACCTATGGCCCCCGGGTCTATTTTCCATATTATACTTTCAGATCTAAAACCAAAAATACCAAAAATATCTTGCTGCAATATTTTTACTTTTGTTTTACTTTACTTTCAAGCAATCATATCTATCTATCTCTATCAGATCTCATCCTTGCGAGTAACCGTGAAGGGATTGACAACCCCTTTATAGCGTTGGGTGCAAGTGTTTGATTCTTTGTGTAGGTACATCTATTGGGGACTTGCTTGTATCTCCTACTGGATTGATACCTTGGTTCTCAACAACTGAGGGAAATACTTATCTACTTTGCTGCATCACCCGTTCCTCTGCACGGAAACCAACGCATGCTCGAGAAGTAGCAAGAAGGATTTCTGGCGCCGTTGCCGGGGAGATCTACATCAAGCCTACCAAGTACCCATCACAAACTCATCTCTTGCATTTACATTATTTGCCATTTGCCTCTCGTTTTCCTCTCCCCCACTTCTAAAACGATTTTCCAAAAAGATTCGCCTTTTTATTCGCCCTTCTTCCGTTCGTCTTTTCATTTGCCTTTTGTTTGCTTGTGTGCTTGCTTGCTTGCTTCGTCACGATGACTCAAGAGAATACCAAGTTGTGTGATTTCTCCAATACTAATAATAATGATTTTATTAGTACTCCGATTGCTCCCGCCACTAGTGCGGAATCTTATGAAATTAATGCTGCCTTGCTAAATCTTGTTATGAAAGAACAATTTTCCGGTCTTTCTAATGAAGATGCCGCATCCCATCTAAATACTTTCGTTGAGTTGTGTGATATGCAAAAGAAGAAAGATGTGGATAATGATATTGTTAAATTGAAGCTATTCCCATTCTCACTACGAGATCGTGCTAAAACTTGGTTTTCATCTTTGCCTAAAAATAGTATTGATTCATGGAATAAGTGTAAAGATGCTTTTATTTCCAAGTACTTTCCGCCCGCTAAGATCATCTCCCTTAGGAACGATATAATGAATTTTAAGCAACTTGATCATGAGCATGTTGCACAATCTTGGGAGAGGATGAAACTAATGATTAGAAATTGCCCCGCGCATGGTTTGAGTTTATGGATGATTATACAAATTTTCTATGCTGGATTGAATTTTTCTTCTAGGAATCTCTTAGATTCCGCCGCGGGTGGTACTTTTATGTAAATCACATTAGGAGAAGCTACTAAACTCCTAGATAATATTATGGCAAATTACTCTCAATGGCATACCGAAAGATCTCCTACTAGTAAAAAAGCGCATGCTATTGAAGAGATTAATACTTTGAGTGAAAAGATGGATGAATTGATGAAATTGTTTGCTAGTAAGAGTGTTCCTATTGATCCTAATTATATGCCTTTGTCTTCTTTGATTGGAAATAATAATGAATCTATGGATGTGAATTTTGTTGGTAGGAACAATTTTGGTAATAACGCGTATAGAGGTAATTTCAATGTTAGGCCGTTTCCTAGTAATTCCTCTAATAATTATGGTAATTCCTACAGCAACTCTTATGTAAATTATAATAATATGCCCTCTGATCTTGAGAATAATATTAAAGAATTTATTAGTTCGCAAAAGGGTTTCAATGCTATGATTGAAGAAAAATTGCTCAAGATTGATGATTTGGCTAGGAACGTTGATAGAATTTCTCTTGAGATTGATTCTTTGAAAATTAGATCTATTCCACCCAAGCATGATATTAATGAGTCTTTAAAGGCTATGAGAATTTCTATTGATGAGTGTAAGGAAAGAACTGCTAGAATACGTGCTAAGCGTGAATGGTTTGAAAAGGTGTGTTCTCGTGATAATATTGATGAAGATCTTAAAGTGATTGATGTGACTCCTATTGAATCTTTGTTTTCTAATGTAAATCTTGATAAAGATGGGACTGGAGATGATTCAACTTTAGTTAAAAGGCGTCCCAATGATTTGGAGTTAATAGATCTTAATGCTAAGTTTGATAAAAGTGGGATTGAAGAGGTCAAAACTTTAAATAGCAATGAACCCACTCTTTTGGATTTCAAGGACTTTAATTATGATAGTTGCTCTTTTATTGATTGTGTTTCCTTGTTGCAATCCATGTTGAATTCTCCTCATGCTTATAATCAAAACAAAGCTTTTACTAAACATATTGTTGATGCTATGATGAAATCTTTTGAAGAAAAACTTGAGTTGGAAGTTTCTATACCTAGAAAGCTTTATGATGAGTGGGAACCTACTATTAAAATTAAAATTAAAGAATATGAGTGCCATGCTTTGTGTGATTTGGGTGCTAGCGTTTCCACGATTCCAAAAACTTTATGTGATGTGCTAGGTTTCCGTGAATTTGATGATTGTTCCTTAAATTTGAATCTTGCAGATTCCACTATAAAGAAACCTATGGGAAGGATTAATGATGTTCTTATTGTTGCAAATAGGAATTATGTGCCCATAGATTTCATTGTTCTTGATATAGATTGCAATCCTACATGTCCTATTATTCTTGGTAGACCTTTCCTTAGAACGATTGGTGCAATTATTGATATGAAGGAAGGAAATATTAGATTCCAATTTCCATTAAGGAAAGGCATGGAGCACTTTCCTAGAAATAAAATAAAATTACCCTATGAATCTATTATGAGAGATGCTTATAGATTGCATACCAAAGATGACAATACCTAGATCTATTGCGTTTTGCCTAGCTAGGGGCGTTAAACAATAGCGCTTGCTGGGAGGCAACCCAATTTTATTTTTGCTTTCTGTTTTTTGCTTCTGTTTTGGTGTGTTTTGCACATTATTACTTCTGTAATAATTGTGTTTTCTTGTTTAAATTAGTGTTTGAGCCAAGTAAGACCTTTGGGATGGTCTACGGTGTTTGTTGATTTGATTTTGCTGAAAAACAGAAACTTTTGCTCTCAGTCCAGGAATTTTGTAAATTCACTGGAACGTGCTTTTGATCTGAAATTTTTACACCAGATTGATATACAAATTTCCCTGATTGACCTAATTTTTCAGAATTTTTAGAGTTACAGAAGTATTCGAAGTCTATAGATTGCTACAGACTGTTCTGTTTTAGACAGATTCTGTTTTCTTTGTGTTGTTTGCTTATTTTGATGAATCTATGGGTTCTATCGGGGGGTATGAACCATGGAGAAGTTAGAATACAGTAGATATTACACCAATATAAATAAATAATGAGTTCACAACAGTACCTAAAGTGGTGGTTTATTTTTTCTTATACTAACGGATCTCATGAGTTTTCTGTTGAGTTTTGTGTTGTGAAGTTTTCAAGTTTTGGGTAAAGATTTGATGGACTATGGAATAAGGAGTGGCAAGAGCCTAAGCTTGGGGATGCCCAAGGCACCCCAAGCCATATTCAAGGATACCAAAAAGCCTAAGCTTGGGGATGCCCCGGAAGGCATCCCCTCTTTCGTCTTCAATCCATCGGTAAATTTACTTGAGGCTATATTTTTATTCACCACATGATATGTGTTTTGCTTGGAGCGTCTTGTATGATATGAGTCTTTGCTTTTTAGTTTGCCACAATCATCCTTGCTGCACACATCTTTTTGAGAGAGACACGCTGAATCGTGAATTTATTAGAATACTCTATGTGCGTCACTTATATCTTTTGAGCTAGGCAATGTTGCTCTAGTGCTTCACTTATATCTTTTTAGAGCACGGTGGTGTTATATTTTATAGAAATTATTGAACTCTCGTACCTCACTTATATTATTTTGAGAGTTTCTTAAAACAACATGGTAATTTGTTTAGGTTATGAATTTAGTCCTAATATAATAGGCATCCAAGAGGGATATAATAAAAACTTTCATATTAAGTGCATTGGATACTATGAGAAGTTTGATTCCTTGCATATAGTTTTGAGATAATGGAGATGGTAATATGAGAGTCATGCTAGTGAGTAGTTGTGAATTGGAAGAGATACTTGTGTTGAAGTTTGTGATTCCCGTAGCATGCACGTATGGTGAACCGTTATGTAATGAAGTCGGAGCATGATTTGTTTAATGATTGTCGACCTTTGTGTGAGGGTCGGGAGCGCGCGATGGTTAACTCCTACCAACCTCTCCCCTAGGAGCATGCGTCTAATGCTTTGTTTGATAACTAATAGACTTTTGCAATAAGTATGTGAGTTCTTTATGACTAATGTTGAGTCCATGGATTATACGCACTCTCACCCTTCCACCATTGCTAGCCTCTCTAGTACCGCGGAACTTTCGCCGGTACATCAAACCCACCTTCCTCAAAACAGCCACCATATATTTTCCTCAAAACAGCCAGCATACCTACCTATTATGGCATTTCCATAGCCATTCCGAGATATATTGCCATGCAACTTCCACCGTTCCGCTTTTCATGACATGCACCATCACTTTCATATTGCATATAGAGTCATATTTTGTCATAGGTATCGAGTTGTAATTTTCCTTTTGAGTTGTAAGTAAATAAAAGTGTGATGATTTTCATTATTAGAGCATTGTCCCGTGTGAGAAAAGGATGATGGAAGCCATGACTCCCTCACAAGTTGGGATGAGTATCCGGACTTTACAAAAAATAAAAGAGGCCAGCGAAGCCCAAATAAAAAAAAGAGGCCAAAGATGCCCACCAAAATAAAAAAAATAAAAAAATGAGAGAAAGAGAGAAGGGACAATTGCTACTATACTTTTCCAAACTTGTGCTTCAAAGTAGCACCATGATCTTCATGATAGAGAGTCTCCTATTTTGTCACTTTCATATAACTAGTGGAGTTTCATCTTGCACGACCACTTAGTTTTCTTTTTGAGCTTTCATACACTTATAGCTCTAGTGCACCCGTTGCATGGCAATCCCTACTCACTCACATTGATATCTATTGATGGGCATCTCCATAGCCCGTTGATACGCCTAGTTGATGTGAGATTATCTTCTTCCTTTCCCTTGCAACCTCCACCATATTCTATTCCACCTATAGTGCTATATCCATGGCTCACGCTCATGTATTGCGTGAGAGTTGAAAAGGTTTGAGAACACCAAAAGTGTGAAACAATTGCTTGGCTTGTTCATCGGGGTTGTGCATGATTTAGATACTTTGTGTGGGGAAGATGGAGCATAGCCAGACCATATGATTTTGTAGGGATAACTTTCTAAGGCCATGTTATTTCGAAAGGACACGATTGCCTTGTTGGTGTGCTCGAAGTATTACTGTTTTTATGTCAATATTATACTATTGTTTTGAATCTTACGGATCTGAATATTCATGCCACAAAAAAGAATATTACATGGATAAATATGTTAGGTAGCATTCCACATCAAAAATTTTGTTTTTATCATTTACCTACTCGAGGACGAGCAGGAATTAAGCTTGGGGATGCTTGATACGTCTCCAACGTATCTATAATTTTTGATTGTTCCATGCTATTATATTATCTATTTTGGATGTTTTATATGCATTAATATGCTATTTTATATTATTTTTGGGACTAACCTATTAATCTAGAGCCTAGTGCCAGTTTCTGTTTTTTCCTTGTTTTTGAGTATTGCAGATAAGGAATATTAAACGGAGTCCAAACGGAATAAAATCTTCGGAATAATTTTTCTTGGACCAGAAGACATCTACCAAGCTTGGAGACCAAGGCAGGAGAGCCGCCGTGTGGCCACAAGCCACAGGGGCGCGCCCAGGGGGGTAGGGCGCGCCCCCTGGCTTGTGGGCCCACGGCAGCTCCCCCAACCCTATTTCTCGGCCTATAAATTCACAAATATTCCCTGGATACCGAGGAGAGCCACGAAAACACTTTTCCGCCGCCAGGAGCATCGGTTCCCGTGAGATCCAATCTTGGAGCCTTTTCCGGTAATCTACCGGAGGGGGATTCGATCACGAAGGGCATCTACATCAACTCCATTGCCCCTCCGATGATGCATGAGTAGTTCACCACAGACCTTCGGGTCCATAGCTAGTAGCTAGATGGCTTCTTCTCTCTCTTTGCTCTTCAATACCATGTTCTTCATGATCTTCATGGAGATCTATCCGATGTAATACTCTTTTGCGGTGTGTTTGTCGAGATCCGATGAATTGTGGGTTTATGTTTAGATTATCTATGAATATTATTTGAGTCTTTTCTGAATTCTTATATGCATGATTTCATATCTTTGCAAGTCTCTTCGAGTTATTGGTTTGGTTTGGCCAACTAGATTGGTAATTCTAGCAATGGGAGAAGTGCTTAGTTTTGGGTTCAATCTTGCGGTGTCCTCACCCAGTGACATAGTAGGGGTAGCGAGGCACGTATTGTATTGTTGCCACCGAGGATAAAAAGATGGGGTTTTCATCATATTGCTTGAGTTTATCCCTCTACATCATGTCATCTTACCTAATGCGTTACTCTGTTCTTCATGAACTTAATACTCTAGATGCAGGCAGGAGTCGGTCGATGTGTGGAGTAATAGTAGTAGATGTAGAATCGTTTCGGTCTACTTGACACGGACGTGATGCCTATATGCATAATCATTGCCTTGGATATCTTCATAATTATTCGCTTTTCTATCAATTGCTCGACAGTAATTTGTTCACCCACCATAATACTTGCCATCATGAGAGAAGCCTCTAGTGAAACCTATGGCCCCCGGGTCTATTTTCCATATTATACTTTCAGATCTAAAACCAAAAATACCAAAAATATCTTGCTGCAATCTTTTTTACTTTTGTTTTACTTTACTTTCAAGCAATCATATCTATCTATCTCTATCAGATCTCATCCTTGCGAGTAACCGTGAAGGGATTGATAACCCCTTTATAGCGTTGGGTGCAAGTGTTTGATTCTTTGTGTAGATACATCTATTGGGGACTTGCTTGTATCTCCTACTGGATTGATACCTTGGTTCTCAACAACTGAGGGAAATACTTATCTACTTTGCTGCATCACCCGTTCCTCTGCACGGAAACCAACGCATGCTCGAGAAGTAGCAACAATACATGATCATCTCATACATCACATATATCTCATCATGTAATTGGCCATATCACATCACAACATACCC
Organism: Elymus sibiricus; assembly: GCA_039707655.1. Classification (NCBI taxonomy): domain Eukaryota; kingdom Viridiplantae; phylum Streptophyta; class Magnoliopsida; order Poales; family Poaceae; genus Elymus; species Elymus sibiricus. Next base: position 399,879,293 of record CM077673.1, on the reverse strand, counting down.
TGCAAAAACAAGTTAGACGTCCTCTAATTGTTGTTGCATGTTTTACGTGGCTGCTACGGGTATCTAGCAAGAACAATTCTTACCTACGCAAAAACCACAACGATGATACGCAAATTGCTATTCAACCTTCTCAAGGACCGCCTTTGTCGAATCCGATCCAACTAAAGTGGGAGAAACAGACACCCGCCAGCCATCTTTAAGCAACGAAGTTACATGTCCGGTGATGGAACCGGTCTCTCGTAAGCGTACGAGTAATGTTGGTCCGGGCTGCTTCATCCCACAATACCGCCGAATCAAGAAAAGACCAAGGGAGGAAGCAATCTGAATATCAACGCCCACAAACTCCTTTGTGTTCTACTCGTGATCTCATCTACACATAGACCTAGCTCATGATACCACTGTTGGGGAATGTTGCATGGGAAACAAAAAATTTCCTACGCACACGCAAGATCTTTCCATGGTGATGAGCATCTACAAGAGGGAGAGTGGATCTACATATCCTTGTAGATCGCTAAGCGGGAAGCGTTAAGAAACGCGGTTGATGTATTCGAACGTCTTCGCGATCCAAATCGCCGAGCGTCCCGCGATCCAATCACGATCTAGTACCGAACGGACGGCACCTTCGCGTTCAGCACACGTACAGCTCGATGACGATCTCCGCCTTCTTGATCCAGCAAGAGGGAATGGAGAGGTAGATGAGTTTTCCGGCAGTGCGGCGGCGGTGGTGGTGGAACTATTCCAGCAGGGCTTCGCCTAAGCACTGCTGAAAACTAGAGGACTTGATCTATTGGGAGAGAGGGCTGCATCGTGGCTTAGGGTTGAAGTGCTTTTGCCCTCTCTCCCTCTAGTATATATAGGAGGAAGGGGAGGGAGGCCGGCGGCCCTAGGGCTGCCCCTTGGTGTGGCCGAAGTGGGGAGGTGGAGGAGTCCAACTCCAATCCTACTAGGAGTAGGATTCCTCCTCCCCCACTTGGAAACTCTTTCCACCTTTGGGTTTTCCCACCCCTAGCCGCATGGGCCTTAGTGAGGGGTTCGGCCAGCCCACTAAGGGCTGGATTGACTCCTCCCACAGTCCATGAGGCCCTTTGGGTCGAGAGGCCCCTCCCGATGGTCCCCGGTACCCTCCCGGCACTCCCAGTACACTACCGAAATACCCGAAACTTTTCTGGTGACCAAAACGGGACTTCCTATATATCAATCTTTACCTCCGGACCATTCCGGAGCTCCTCGTGACGTCCGTGATCTCATCCGGGACTCCGAACAACATTCGTTCACCACCATACTTAACTCTACAGTACTGAAACGTCACCGAACCTTAAGTGTGCAGACCCTGCGGGTTCGAGAACTATGTAGACATGACCGAGACACCTCTATGGTCAATAAACAATAGCGAGACCTGGATGCCCATATTGGTTCCTACATATTCTACGAAGATCTTTATCGGTTGAACCTCTATGTCAAGGATTCAGTTAATCCCGTATGTTGTTCCCTTTGTTTCTTCGGTATGTTACTTGCCCGAGATTCGATCGTCGATATCTCTATACCTAGTTCAATCTCGTTACCGGCAAGTCTCTTTACTCGTTCCGTAATACAAGATCCCGTGGCTAACACTTTAGTCACATTGCTTGCAAGGCTTGTTGTGACGTTGTATTACCGAGTGGGCCCTGAGATACCTCTTCGTCACACGGAGTAACAAATCCCAGTCTTGATCCATGCCCACTCAACAGACACCCTCGGAGATACCTGTAGAGCACCTTTATAGTCACCCAGTTACGTTGTGATGTTTGATACACACAAGGTACTCTTCCGGTGTCAGTGAGTTGTATGATCTCATGGTCATAGGAACAGATACTTGACATGCAGAAAACTATAGCAATAAACTGACACGATCATATGCTACGTTCATAGTTTGGGTCTTGTCCATCACATCATTCTCCCAATGATGTGATCCCGTTATCAAATGACATCTCATGTCTATGGCTAGGAAACCTTGACCATCTTTGATCAACAAGCTAGTCTACTAGAGGCATACTAGGGACAAAGTGTTGTCTATGTATCCACACATGTATCGGTGTTTCCAATCAATACAATTATAGCATGGATAATAAACAATTATCATGAACAAGGAAATATAATAATAACTACTTTTATTATTGCCTCTAGGGCATATTTCCAACAAAAATATCATTATATGTAGTGTGTACATCACATGCTTATGACTATGTTGTGACAAATAGTTCTTGTCTACCTCTCGATTTCCTTTAGAGACGTTTCTCCAAGCATCAATTTAAATTTCCACTCTCACCAAAATATCTACTTTCATGTGCTCCTCCAACCCCATAAATAAGCCTTATTCTTCCACCTCCACGAGGTTCCCTTTGCATTGTTGTGTTGCACATGTTATATATAAAAACAAGGCAAGCGAGTGGCATCGTTTTGTCTCTGAAGCAAATTCTAGGCTTCCTCCTGTTCAACACAGGTACCAAATTAAAGATGCAAAACTTTAAGACGACTAACACTTCTTGCCAAATGATGGAGCTTCAAATTTTCTATCAACAAAATCACCCGAGTGCAGTGTATTGCAATGTTCGGGTAATAAACATATACAACAAATTATTTAGTCTATGAGTTTATGATAGTAAGGAGTATAAACTATGAAACTTAGATTGGAATCTCATGAGGTCAGTACAACTTACATGAAGTTCCTAGTGAATATAAGTTGAAGATTTCATAACATATTAGTAGTATTTCAGTGATAGTTGCACCATAAAATTTTCAGTTCAGTTTCCCTTCTAAGAAGGGCCAAATCCAACGGAAATTGCTTTTGAAGGCCGAGCTCCATGGAGGCCTCCAAATGCAAAGTTCAAAATTTGTAAAATACATATTTTTACATCTCAAAAAAAACTGAAAAAATACAGATATATATGAAGGCATAATGCACAAGTGTGTAAATTTTCATCCCGAAATACGTTGAAATGAGGGCTATGCAAAAAAGACAAATCTGAGACTATTTAACACATGATACTATTCATCCTCTTAGGCCATGAATTTGTATTTTTTGCACAGGTCGTATTTCAATCTATTTTACCTCGAAATTTTGCACACAAACGTCTCAAAAATTCGGCCTCCATGGAGGCCGAGTGCCAAAACGCCATTCTCCAAAACCATTCCTTATAAACAAATGGAACTCTACGCCTTAGTAGGTTTCCCAAAAAAAGAGACACTTGCACCATCATGGATGGCTGAGTACTTCGCATGCAATTTCTCAGATAAGAATACACTGGTAGCTCCAATTTGTGATGCTTGATAGAGCTAGGCCAATTATATGATATACAGTAATTGCATACATATTTACCATGGAACATGCTATTATATACTGGTCAACCACATACATGTTTGTGATGTTAGAAAAGAAAACTGGTGGGCAAAAAAACAAAGGATTTAAGATTTATTTGACATACAAATTCAATATTAGTCCTACCAAGCATTATATGCAATTTATATTAATCCCAAACATTGAATATATATCTTAAAAAGATTGAATTCATAGTTATACAGAAGATCCAAATAGTTGATGATATATAGAGGTCAGGAGCTTGCCATATTTAACTTGGGACTCATGAATTGAAATTCAACAACAAAACAATATATGTAGGAAAAGAACTGAACAAAACCTTCGTATATACAATAGTTTTGTGCAATGTGACAAGAGTACATTCTTGTCTCTTGGTTTGCTGTACATTGCTAAAATATACAAAATGTTAAGTTCCACTCCGTATCATTCAGGCCCCTGTAATGTTATTTGAAATTAGTATCATAATACATGAAGGTACAAGTTAAAGAAAGGAAAATAACAGACTTCCAATGAATTCCCTTTCTAAGTGTCCTTTTCTATAAGACCATTCCTTGTTAAATATGTGAATTTGTACTGGCTGGAAATAAATAAGTATCAGATGCAGTGATAACTGTGCACGGTCATAGTTCTGAAATGGTCCAGAAAAAATAGGAACAAATTTTAAGTTACTTGTTAGATGTTAAGAACAGAATCAAGACTGAACAAATGCGACACGAGAAAAACAACAGTACACTGGTTTAGGCCAGCAGCTCTCGCCCACACGGTCCTTAACGTCGAGGACGATGTAGCTCCTGGTGGCTATGAGTACTTGGAGGCCTGACTTGTGAAATTCACTCACATTTTTCCTGGCTTTTTTTTTCAAAAACCTTGTTGTTTACAAGAGTGTTAGTAGTAAATCAACACTGTTTTTTTTTGGGGGGGGGGGGTCCCACTGGCTACACCATCTCTTTATTTCTTTAAAACCTCACACAAACAAAACCATTTCTAATCCAACAAACTGAAAGCTCGGAAAATAGTATTTTTTAGCCAAAAAAACCTCAAAAGAACAAGCAAAATTAGTACTACTACGTTTTAGCCCTAATCTATACGAAAAACTGATCAAATTTTTAGTCAATCCTCAAAAATACATCATATGAGAGTATAAACTGAAATCTTCACAACAAAGTCAGGAACTAACTTAATTATTTACATTGCTTTGAATCTCTGTGGTCATTAGAAATACATCCATCATGGTAGCTAACAAAGTTTGTCAACCAGAATTATAGAACAAATTGCAAAATAAACCACCTAAGCACGTCCAAGAGACCTTTACTATCCCGGTGCACCCACAAGGAATACCTTTTTAGAACGGGCGAGGCGCATGCATGGCTAATAGAGTTTCTGCTCATGTCCAAGAGGATGTGACTGAAGCAATATGGTGATAGGGGAATCGCCTTGGCCTCGCCCCCTCCCACCCACAACTGCTACGGGAGGGTCGATGGCACCATGACAACAATTCTCCAGAGACTTGACGGCACCGTGACAACAATTCTCCAGCGGCAGTCCAACCCTGACTCTATTCTCTTTAATCGCAGTGATGAAGGCAGATCATAGCAAGACTTCCGCAGTTAAAAAAAAATATTATACAAAAAATATTATGATGAACGAACAAAATCCTAATCTGTCATTTAAATTGATAGAAAGTCTCGAGAAAATCAGTAAAGTAGAGTCTGAAAAGGCTTGCTAGAAGTAATCTTGCATGCACCTTAGTTTTCCTTCTAAAATCAAGAAATCCATGAGTAGTCCTTAACTTCTTTCCTTCAGTGCATGCCTCAATGATATCTTGAGACCAGAATAAACATATACCAGCCACTACTATTTCACACATAGTTAATCGCACGTGCATTGCAACGGGGGCAAACATATTATAGTGGTTCAACGTATGGTGTCTTAACACATATCTTTACGATTCTTATACATGTGAGGCATTGACAATTTTTTACTATTAAATTTCATATTGTCTCTCCCTCCCTCCCTTCATTCTGCTCTACTCTTCCAGCCATTTGTCCCTTACTGAGTGTCGCACCATAAGCTCGCTCTGCTTCTTGTCTGCCTCACCCAACCAACTTCTTCAGGCTCCAATTGTACACACGATACCATTATTCTCAGTGCAATCTTAGGGCGAATACTACAAACCTTTATCAATAAAGAGAGGGGGGATCATGTGAATTGATCAGCCACGGTTCCATGAGAAATAAGTTTTATGCTATATATTTAGTTAATTGCGAAATCGAGCATTTATTTGGGTCATCCATTTCCTTTAATCACGTTAAAATAGACAAAAAATTGCTTCATGGAACTGCAAAATGGCACATAATTAAAATACCAGCTCAAGTTGCATATTGATGACCATCACCCTCCAAGAAAAAAAATTCTGCCAGTCAACAATATCGCCAGAAAAGATAGTAGGAACAACTCGTAGGAAGCTCTGACTGAGAAATATGATCTTACATTATTGGGATCTTCTGACTCCCTTATTGTTTTTGGTGGTAGTAAGTCCTGGTTCTGCATTATTTCATCATGGTGTGCTCCTAGTACATATATATGAGATGAAAACCAAAAGCACATATACGTGAAGGAAGCAAGGAAACAACATTTAGTATAATCAGTCATACCTTTGAGTGCAATTCATGTACATATCTATCCTTTGAGAGCAATATGTGCTACAATACGATGCAGAATCCTTCAATCCTTGAGGAGGATAGCATGTAGGCTCATGTGTACAGATGTTGTATATATAACGACTGCAGAAAGACCCCAACGAACCTTCCAAGCTCCATATTCATAATAAAAATCGCAGTCAGAGTTTTGAATATAATTATTAACAGAAAATAGTTCTGCTAGACATGGACATACCATGCAATCAAGATCATTATTATCATGGGACGAAGTGAAGCTTCCCCGGCCCACCTCTTGTACCTTGTCTTGCAGATGATTTTCCTTCTTGACAAAATTCAGCACCGGAGACTATAGATTCATTATCAACAGAATTCAGTTCTAGCATCAGTTAGTTCAACTGCATTAAACTTCAGAACCTGCTCCTTAGATCATCATCCATTGGAGTACCTGTGGTGGGTAGACATGGTGCTTGTCGAGTTGTTGTCCCTGATGCCTATCCATGGAAACCAAGCTCCACTACAGTAGAAGCCTCCGGCTTGTCCTCTAAGTCAAGGTTGCTGGATCCATGATGTGCTTCTCGAGCTCCATGACCACGGCCTAGTAGTGGTCGTCATTGATGCGCTGGTGGACGAATTGGCCAGTTAGGCGCATGCGTCGAGTGGACTGGTGGTGTGGTGTCGTTGACAGTGAGCTGAGGCAAACCATCGAGTCGGGCTGTGGCCGACGACCGGGGGGGGCTGGCCATGCCGATGTAGGCGGTGGATAGATGATGCCTGCAGGACGCGGCTCGGCGAGCGGGGTGATGGAAGCGGAGGGACTTGGCGGTGGTGCCGCCCTAAACCTAGCTTCCATCGCTCGTCATCCAGCCGTGAAAGGCATGGCCTCTCATGGCGTAGGAGGGGGCAGCGGGGGCGTTCCTTTTTTCCTGAGATTACGGGATGTGGAATCCTCAAGTTCTCTTTTTGTTTCCTTTTTAACGAAGGGATATGGGAACGAAGGGATACGGGGTGCCGAATTTTTTCGTTAGACAGAGTTTGGGACGAACGAACGACGTATGAACTGTGCAATTAGGAGTAGTGAAGATACCGACAATTGATTAAAGATTGATTGTGATTTATTCATTTCCATATAAAAGATACTAAATATACCGAAAATCAATTAAAGATTGAATATGAAAGTTAGTAAATATATAGAAAATTAATTAAAGATTGATCGTGATTTATTCCTTTCCATACAAAAGTTACCAAATATACCGAAAATTGATTAAAGATGGAATATGAAAGTTACCAAATATACCGAAAATTAATTAAAGATTGATCATGATTTATTCTTTTCCATACCAAAGTTACCAAATATACCAAAAATTGATTAATGATTGAATATGAAAGTTATCAGATATACCGAAAATTAATTAAAGATTGATCGACAATTATTTCTTTCCATACAAAAGTTACTAAATATACCAAAAAATGGTTTTATTGACAGATAAAATCGGTTTAAAAAGATCGTGGGCTAAAAGAAAACCTAGACGAAGGTGGGAGGGGAGACGAAAAAAGACCAAGAAAAGAAGCTACCAACTCCCGCCTTAGGAGTAGAAAAAAGTAGTTTTCGCCAAGCTTTCAAAGCCTTCCGTGAAAGCAAAAAGATTAGCAACAACTTTTCACCATCCGGATGGAGAGAGGACATGTGGTGGCTTTTGATTTGTCGTGTGGATGTTCGGACTACTGTAAAGCCCCTATTTGTTTGGTTCCGATTAGCCGGAAAACGGATGTCTGGACCGTTCTGCGGATCGATGGGGTACCACATTGAATGACAAACTGTGTCCCGACAATATGATCCGGACATATGCGGACGATTTGAGAGTCCGCTCTGGAGATGCCCTTAGTTAGTTCATTGCATCTATGCAACTAGGCCAGTTAAAACAGCGCTAGAGGTGAGAAATATAATTACTATTAGTGTGCTAAAATTAAGTCTAGCATACTTCCTCTAAAACTTCACCCTCTGAAAAAAAAATATGATAAACCTACTAGGAGTTTTCCTACCGATAGAAACTTACGGGCCTAATATTCTCCTGAATTACTATGTGCCTTGCCACCTCAGTCCATACATTTAATTTCGTACTATGATGTAGGTGTAACAAAACACCTAAAAATACTGTCGTATTTTGATCCACTCTATCAGATTAGCGGATTCTTATGTGCCCCATATCCATAGTTTTTACTTCATTTACATGAATTAGGCGCCCATACATCTCAAAATTGAGCTTTGACCATAAATTAGACCAACAAAATGCGGGTTATACGTGAAAATTTTAGTTGTATTCGTATTTGAAAGAATTTTTCAATGATATTTTCTTAAGCTTGATTTTGGAATGTGTGCGTGATTTATTCATGGAAATGGAGGGAGTAGGAAGTTAAGAAGTGATCTCGGTTAGGGGAATGAATGTATAACCTAGCAATCGAGGTTCAAGTCCCCACGCACGCTAGTTTGGGTTCTTATTATTTTGAACGAAAAAGAGTGTTGTAGGTGCCTCCCTTATTGCTTTCCCTACGAAAAAATTAGGAAGTCCTTGCCTGTATATTTGGGGTGAACATAAGGTAAAACAGAGGACTCTTTATTCACAAAAAATTAGATGGGTAGGAAACTTCAGGATGTGCCATTTCTTTTTGGCGGGAAATCCTTCCGATCTATTCATCATTTATGATGGTCGTAAAAGGAACATCAGAAATAAAAAAAATTGCATCCAGGATTGTTGACCATCTAGCGATGACAATAACCACTGGAGTGGGCACTGCCGGCATTGCCCCTCCCTCACTAGAGCTGGCCTAGGGCCACCGTTTGCCATCGGAGTGCCCTTGCACGCCTAACACTCGTCCCTGCAACCATTGTTTCTCCTGTGTCGCCATGTTCTGCCGCAAAGAACCCGTGGTGATGGTGCATGTCACGACGTTTGAGTCACGAGCTCTTCTCTGACTCTGCATGGAGCTCGTGTGCCCCGGTTGTAGGTAGTGCACGGTTCGACGGAGCTCCACCAACTTCCGCACCTCGCTAACATGGTGTGAAGAAGCCAAATAGAGTACAACACACAATTCAAATGGTAGAGGGAAGAAAAGAAAGAAATGACAACCCATTGATGTGGGTCACACATGGCACAAGAATTAAGACACAGTATTATAGTGACTCTTACAATGCACCAGACTTAAGATCCACTAAGAGCATTATAGAGGTTCATAATTTGGATGTATTCCTAAGTTAATATAATTTATAGTATTTACCACCAGATGGTGAGGCTCAGTAAGAGTGGCAACTGGTAGAGGATAATTTTACATATTCGGCATTTGTATTTGATGAAATTCCTATATAGCAATCAAACATCCACATCTGAACCAAATTGAAATTGGATGAGGATGATATATGGATTTTTATATATCTATACCTACTAATAAAGAAAGGTGCGCTACTTTGATTTTTTAATCCGGCCACCCATATTTTTATTTTTATATTTTTTTCTATCTTAGGAGGTACTAATTTTTTGCGCAATGAAAAGCTGCAGAGGGGTGCACTGGGTTGAATACACAACACTGTGCAACGCAGTAGCAGATCTGGCTCAAGCGGTTGTTTGTGAGCGTGTGTTCCGGTCGTTGGCGTGGAATTCCTTATTTGCCGCTCGTTGCGTTAAAATATCGGTCTTTCGCACAGACGTGACGATCAAGGGATGACATGGGCCGGGCCCATTAACGTGTTACAGTGTTTTCCGGTGGGAACCTTATAGAGTTTCCCTTGCGTTTTTTCTGGTTTTAGGAATCTTCTAGAAGGTTCCCTGAACCGGTTTTCCTATTTCTTTATTTTCCTTTTTTGTAACTGTTTTTGGTTTTTTCTTTTTTCTGTTTATTTTCCTTTTTTTACTGTTTTCCTTTTTCGTTTCTTTTTTATGTTTCAAGTTTATTTTTTCTTTTTTTAAAGAGTTCATGTTTTGAAAATTGTTCCAAAACTTAATACATGTTCGTGCTTATAAAAAAAATTCAAATTTTATGAAAATGGTCGTGTTTTTTAAAAAATTGTTTCCATTTTAAAATTTATTCAGAAATTTCAAGAAATGTTCCCTTTTTTGGAAATTGTTTGGAATATTTTTATTCTTGTATTGAAAACTTGATCAAAACTAAAAAAAATGTTCCTGTTTTCGAACTGTTGGTCACGTATTCAAAAAAAATTCGTGTTTCAATTTTATTGGGATTTTCAGAATTGTTCTCTATTACGAAAAAAATTCTAAAAATTGAAAATATGTTCGTGATTTAAACAATTATACCCGTTTAATTTTTTTTCTTATAATGCAAAAAACTTCACGTTCACAAAAATGTTCAGCATATTAAAAATTGTCCCTTTTTTCAAATGATGTTCGTATGTTCAAAAAGTGTTTGGGAATTTCAAAAAATGTTCCCACTTCTCAAAAATTGTTCAACAATTCAAAAAATGTTCCCATTATCAAAAACTTTTAAGTATATTAAAAAAAGTTTCATAAATTCAAATATTGTTTGTGTTCTCAAAAAAAATTCGAGACTTTTGAAAAAAGTTCAACAATCGAAAAAGAGTTCCCATTATCAAAAAAAAATCTCAAAATTCAATAATGTTTGAGTTTTTCAAAAATGTCGGAATTTCAAAAAATGATTGCACTTTTCAAAAGTTGTTCCTATTATCAAATTTTTGTTCTCAAAATTCAATAAATGTTCGCGTTTTAATCAAATGCTCAGGAATTTCAAAATTCTTTCTGCCAAAAAATGTGCACGCTTTTATTTTATTTCTTGAAAACTTGAAAAATTGTCCGAGTTCTTCAATAAATTAATACAATTTCCAAATAAAATTCGAAAAAATTCAAAAACCTATCCGGATTCTGATACGGAATTAGTTGTTATACAACCACGCTCCCCTTTTTACATGAATGTTTGCTAACTCCATTGGTTAGCTGCTCTCGTACATAAGATGGAGGTCCAAAGTTCAAATCCTAGCCAGGATTTTGCGCGCTTCCTTTTTCTTTTTAGCATCGCTGCGGTACTGTGTAGCAAACAGGCGCGCTCGTTACATCGATCATTATTGGGCCGGCCCAGTCGCAGGGTCCCTGTGTGCATCGCGTCGCTGTTCGACACAAAACGCGTCGATTAGGAGCTCCGCCCTGGCCTCCTAGGTGGTTGCTCGCGGTGTTGACCAGCTCGGCTGTTCTCTTGTGTATGCTCTAGGTGGGTGACTGGTTCATTTTAAAATAGACGACCAAGCTGGCCCTACATGAGGTTTTTCTTGTGGTAGCTGCGGCTGTGGTGCGCTGCGAAAATAGGGTGCGGTCGAAGACGGCCGAACTAATCGACCGCCTGGCCTTGGCCCATTTAAGAACGCAACCGCGCCAAATGGACTGCCCGGCCTCAAACTATTAAATAGTCCCAACGCATTCCCTTGTTATATTCAATGCTTTCAATTGATATCTCTCTCTGAAGTTTCTGGGTATCAAAGAAGCGTCTCGGGAATCAATAAGTGAGGATAACGAGGGATGATGAATTGAAAGGACTTTGGGCCGGCCATGTGATGGAAGGATTCGGCTAAGTAACGAGATAAGCATTTGGGGAATTCCCTATTTGATGCCCTTTGCGCCAAATTGCTAGGGCTTGGCATAGGCGATCCCCCCCGAGCGCGAGAATTGGGCAAGCCCACTCCCCCATAGCGTAGATTCCCTGAGCCGGTTTTTTATACCGGTTTAGCGGTTTTATTTTGTGTTTGTTTTTTGTTTTTCTTTTTTTGTTTCTTTTTTTCTGTTACTTTTTTCATTTCTCTGTTTTACGTTTTTGTTCTTTTTCAAGTTCATATTTTCTTGTTTTCGATTTTTTTAATTTTTTTATGTTTTTCTTTGTTTTACGTTTTTGTTTGTATTTCAAATTTTATGTTTATAAATTCAGCAAATGTTCGTAATTTTAAGAAATTTTTTCCCTATATGAAAATATATTTGACTTTTCCAATTTTTGTTCTCAGTTTAAAAAATTGCTCAGATGTTCAAAAAATGTTCATGTTTTTTCATTTTTTTCATAATTTCACAAAATCTTCTTTATTTTCATAAAAAGTTTGCACGTTTGAATTTTTTTTTCATTTTCCTAATTTTTGTCCGGGTTTCTAAAAATGTTAAGAAGTTGAAAATTGTTCCCCATTTTTCAAACTTTGTTCACAAATTCAAAAAATGTTTGTGATTTTTCAAATAATGTTTGCATATTTGTACACATTTTAAAAAATGTTCTTTGTTTGTTTTTTAGTTTTTTTACAAATTTTAAAAATTTCGTGACTTTCAAAAATTCTATGCCTTTTCAATGTTTTGTTCTCGGTTTAAAAAATTGCTCAGATGTTCAAAAACTGTTCATGTATTATCAATTTTGTTCATAATTTCATAAAATGTTCCTGATTTTCATAGAAAGGTCGCACGTTTGAAATTTTTTTTGAGTTTTGTAATTTTTGTCTGGGTTCTAAAAATGTTTAGAAGTTGAAAATTGTTCCCCATTTTTCAATTTTTGTTCACACATTCAAAAAATGTTCGTGATTTTTCAAATAATGTTTGCATTATAAAACATCTGTTCACAATTTCAAAAACAAATCCTGCTTTTTCACATTTTTAGTCACAATTCAAAAAAAGTTAAAAAATTGCAAATTTATTTCACATTTTCAATATTGTTCAAAATTTCTAAAATGCTTGGAATTTTAAAATTTGTTCATGTTTTCAAAAAATCTTTGGAAGTTTTGGAATTTTTTTCACGTTCTAAAAAAATGTTCGAAACTTTTAATTTTTGTTCGTAATGTTAACAAATATTATGAATTTCCAAAGAAAATCATGTTTTCAGAAATGTTTGGAGTTCAATTTTTTTCACGTTTTCCAAAATTGTTCTCATTTTCAAAAAACTGTTCGGAATTTAAATTGTGTACGGGTTTCAAACAAGGTTAGTGTTTCAAATTTTGTTCCTGCTTCTAAAAATTGTTCGGAATTTATAATTTTGTTCGTGTTTTCGGCAAAAATTGTAGTTTGAAATTTTGTTTTTGTTTTGAAAATTGTTTCAGTATTTCAGTTTCTTGTTCTCATTTTTCAAAATTTGTTCCGGCGTTTTGTTTGAGACATACTACAGGGCTCGTTTCCATGCGTACGAAGAAGGGAAACACGATACAGTTTAATGGGCCGGCCCGGGTTAGCTCTCCCCTGTGCGGCTCGCTGCTGTTGGACGCAGCGAGCGTCACATAGGAGGTCACGGTATCTGGATCTCTAATTAAAACGAGGGAAAGACGAATTGCCCCGGCCAAGTGATGAACGGAGAGACAAAGGGACACATGTATGGTGGTCTGCTAATTGAAAAGCAAAATCCAGAGACACGCATGTTACAGATGCGGAAGGAGATATGGTCGACTAAATGACCTGCTGCAATTAAAAAATTTACAGCGTCCATAACTCTTTTTTTGCATGGAATATAGAGAGCCTTATTCAAGTAAAGACATTCGCTAAGCAGTTTGTCAGAAGGCTACTGATCAGGAAACTAGGAGTCTCTTGCGACCAGCTTTCAGTCACAGACAATGTGCAACCATGCTTGGCACACAAGTGTGCTGGACCATTGGCTGACCATGATACATATTTAATATAAAAATAAATAAATATCAAAAGTACTAGCTAGCCCTCCTATGTATAATAGAATGGGTGCCACAACAAAACGAGAAATGCGGCGAGTATTTCAAGGGTTCACTACCCCCCAGCTATCCATCTCCAACACCACATCCTTGAAGCCCCGATCAATACATATATGCATGTATGCATTGATGTCAAAGGTCGGCTAATAAAATACCCCTAAAATACCGATCATGAATGGTCTTTTTAAAAGAACAATTCCTATCCATGTTAGGAATATTTGACATGAGTCAAAAGTAAAATCATCACTTATGTTTTAAGGCATACTTATTGTTATTTTAGATAAAGTGACTGAATTAGGTGTGTCGGAGTGCAATGGTTTTTTCTCCCGTGGCAATGCACGGACCATTTTCCTAGTTAACCAATACATATATAAACAAAGGTAACCCTAGTTTCGGAAGCAAATATGGATATGAAAATGAAAATATCCGCAAATATGGTTCACGATGGAGAACGTATGGGCCACATGTACACATGGTATATGATGAAGGCGGTTGCCGTTTGGGAGAAATCAGTCGATGGATAATCTTTTTCTTTTCTTATAATTTGTATTGTAAGCCACCGTCAAAAAATACCGATCATGACTTGTGTGACCCAATGGGGCTTTGGGCGACTTGTCAAAGGAATCCATCTGCATGGTCCCCTTCCACCGCCTACCCTGCCCAAAACCCTCGCGAAAAGCAGGGGCAAGCAACGCCCCATCTCATCTATGTTGGTTTTTTAACTCTTGAGATTGATCACCCGAAATCACGACGAGCACGTGAGCAGCCGCCGCCTCCCCTAAGAAAATTAGAGTTTCTTCGCCTCCCGCCGGCGTCGGTGCTGGTCCGCCTCGTCTCCGGTGGCCTTAGGGCTATGAAAGCGCGGTGGATCCCAGCCTTTGTCGGTGGGAGGGCTTCGTTTTTAGATGTGTTTTTGAGTTTTCTTAGGGTTTGTGTCCTATTCAAGAAGGCGAGACGGCGGCGGCTCCTTGAAGATGGAATAAGGTTCTCCCTGCCTAGCCCGCGTTCCGGTGATGCATCTAGTATCGTCGGTGGGCGTGTGGAGGTGTGTCTTCGGCGGATCTGTCATTGGTGGATTTGCTCGGATCTGCTCGTCATTCGTCTACGTTCGTGTGTTCTCAGGTTGGATCCTTTCAATCTACGTTACTCTTCAGCGGTGGCCACTAGTGCAGAAAAGCCTAGCAATGACGTGCTAAAAAGCGCATTTATGGCGTGACACCCCGACGCCAACAATATGGCGCCACAGTTAAAAAATCGTGATGGCATCGGTCAACCACGTCATAGGTATTTCAATTTATCTATAGCGTACCCCAATTGAAAACGCCATTTATGACTCAAATAGCGATGGCGTCGTTTCGTACACACGCTAGTACTAATTGTAATATGGTAATGTCGTCCTTGCTCTGTCGCATGCCATTGATACTTGCAGAGGATTTAAAAAAAAATCAAAACTGATATTCTAATTGCCTCTATCTGCACGTCATGGATTTGACAAAATAGAAGGTTCATGTGACAAATTGAACACAAAAATCAAAACTTCGATTAGATCACACGACAAGTTTTACACAAATGTTTGGTACAAGCACATCGTAATAACCAGTGTTCCAGCGAGGAGCAGGCGGCTCACGGCCATCTCGAGGTCCCCCGCATCTCCTCCTCGCGTCGGCGGCCACGAATCCGCCGCTCCCTTCCCCCTCCCGGCCGCCACACAACAGGAGATGGAGAGGTCGGGACCGGGAGGAGTCAGTCACAACTGCCGCAAGCCTTGAATCTCCGGAGCGGTGGCGACAAATGGCTGCCTCCGACGCGATCGCAGGCGACCAGGGCATGTAGGAGATAAAAGAAGGAGGAGGGGAAAGAGACGGGGCCGCAGCGACGAGGAGGTGCACAACGGCGAGCGCCCCACCGACGACGCCCCCAGCCCATCAGCCGCGGCGGCAGCAGCAGCAGCGCCCGGAAACCATGGCCCGCCGTTGCATGGTGTTTGTCGGGAAGATGGAGGATGGGGCGGAGGAGAAGAGGTACTTTCATATGAGAGATGGGATCGGCTAAGGAAGGGGGAGGGAGGTTCGAAACGTGATGTTAGTTGCCTATAAGATCAACTACGTGTGGCTGCTTCTGCTTTTTTTTTGGAGCGTTCTGTTGAGCGTAATGCCTCCATCAATCAGCGTCGAGTACGCGGATTATGTACTTCTCCACTCAATCTAACGGCTGGCTGGACAGTGCTTTTATTTTTAAAACTGATAGTTCAATTTGTATGCTATCACACGTCAGATAAGGTAGGGCGCGCCCTCAAATATTTTAAGTCATACGCGTTGCCACGATGCTAATATTTCAATTGTCTGCACACTAGCAAATATTCTCGTATAGTATCATATAGTAATGCCGTGCTTCAATTTGCCTAGGGCAGATACTGCTAGCGTGGCCAATAGTCTACACGTCATTACTAGTTTATGTCATTTTTTTTTCTTTTGACCAGTTTATTCAAGTTATTACTAATGACGTGTCATTTAGTCAGCACGCCATCAGTAATCCAGTTATTGGTGGCGTCTATGTACAGTAACACGTCATTAGTAACTGATTTATTTATTTTTTCTTTTTGAACAGGTTCAGACAGTCAATAGTGGCGTACGGTTTTGGCGCCACGCCACCGGTAAAGCAATAGGGGTGGCGTACCAAATGTGCCAATGCCACCACTATTTTTAAAAAATAGTGGTGACGTAAATGGAAAATGAGGCTTCATTAATTGAAGTTGTGGCTAGCGTTTTCTGCATTAGTGGGCGGTTGCTGTTCTGGTGCGCTGGTCCTATGGGGCCTTAGCATGGCGATTTTCCGACTGTCTACTACGTACAACAAGTTTTGCCCGGACCCAGTGAGGGAGGGGCGATGACGGCGGCGCGCCTTCGGCTCACTTCAGTGCTTGTAGTCGTCGCTAGATGGTCTATGAATCTGGATGTAATTTTTATTATTTCTGGTGTTCGTTGTACTATCTTGTTTGAAGATGAATACATACGGCTGATGCTGTGTATATTTTTTTTGAACACGGTACAGACGCAGGCACTCATATACACGCGCATACACTCATCCCTATGAACGCACACACGCACACCCTATCCCTATGAGCATCTCCGAGAGACTGAGCCGGCATATCATCTTGAGATTTACGAAGTCACCGTAGACGTCTCGTCGTCGACGGGAACGTCTCCTTCCACTGAAAGCGTATCACCGGAAATCCTGAAATAAATTCAAAAATAATGTAAGCACCAGGACTTGAACCCTGGTGAGCAGGGGATACTACTGTCCCTCTAACCATCCAACCACAGGTTGGTTTGCAGGCTATGTATATATATACACGAGATCATGACCGACCAGACAACCTGACCGTATGTATGACGCCTAGTCCTATACGGATACAACTTCACTAAACTAGGACTCCAACTAGTACTTTCCTAATCTAACAGCCGGCAAGTTGACCACACCAGACACTACTAACACAAAAAAAGCAAACCGACTCGAGCTAGCTTTTATATACTGCTACAACCAATCGTAGACTTGCAGACTAACAAGTTTGGATTAAGCTAACAATCACCCTTTAATCCAAACACTTACTCGATGAGACACCCAGACGACCACCTGTTTATCTTGTTACGTCGGTTGCCTCCGGTGACGTGAATTTCCGGATCGCAACTTCGCACTTCTTGCAACGATGACCACCACTTTGTCACTATCTTTTTTGGCCGACTGCTAAACTGGAACCAACGATTACTCAGACTATCAGCCACACTGCCACACATGTTAAATGTGGCTAAACACATAGCTTCATATAGGAACTTGACTCAACTGGTGCGCGTCCTCGCCACGCTAGGTTTCGCCTTCTTGCAGATTGCTTGCACACGGGGAGACATATCTCTTCACCTGCTACATCTTCATATCTTCTCATTGGTTGCTCGTACACGGGGAGACACATCTTATCACCCCCCGCCACATCTTCAATCTCGCTTCTTTATCGTTGGTGACACAACTTATCAAACAACGCTTCCCAACCGATGGCATCGCAACTCACCGTATACACGCAACTCAACTTCATCGTATATAAACTCACTGAAACTCCTTGACCGCGGTCAGAACACAAGGCACAAATCCCTTTTTCCGCTCGCTCTCTCGTACACTTCTTCTCCACCAGTGACGCATCTTAACTGCAGCAGAAGACTTGTATGCCTGAGGTCTTGGCCGCACCCACGTGTACACCATGGCGACAGCTCGCAACTCTGTCGCCTCTTCCTCGCTCCCCCCAACGAATGATCAGTGCCACAATTTTGGCACCTCCATAACCATCAACGACCACCATCGCCTTGTCGCCGACAACTGCCGCTCATTGCCTCACTGACGAGAACACCCACGCTTCTTCTCCAAGCCGTTTCGCTGAATGACAATCACCCATCGTCTTGTCTGCGACAACACCCTCACCGCCTTCTCGCCGTCGCTCCGCCGAACGACTCTCTTATCCTCTACGTTCCCGCACCCCCAACAACTACTCCCCGCTCTCCTTATCGCTGCACCACAAAGCGACTGCATTGCCTGCCCCAAGGCGTTAGTAGGGGTCACCTCCCCGGGGCGTGCCCCTCTTTTCTCTCTTTATTTGTCTTTTCTTCACTTTATTTCTCTTTTTCTCGGTTACAAAACGCACGGCTGGGGCAGTGCATATATATACTCGAGGCCATGACCTACCAGACAACCTGACCGTATACATGTATGACTCCTAGTCCTATACAGATACAACTTTACTAAACTAGGACTCCAACTATAAAATATCTAAAACATCTTATATTACTTTACAGAGATAGTACTTTCCTAATCTAGCAACCGGCAAGTTGACCACACCCTACTAATTCTGGCCGGACATTATTTAATACAAGAAAAGCAAACCGACTCAAGCTGTAGCCCAGCTTTTCTATACTACTACAACCAACGTAGACTTGCAGACTAACAAGTTTGGATTAAGCTAACAATCTAGGAATACGAGAGTTGCGAGCTCCCAATTCCGCGGAGCAGGTCGGCAATGTCGTCCGCCAGCGCCGGCGGCAAGCCTTCAAGGTCCTCCATCGTGGCCGACGAGGCCAGGGGGCACCACCTTCTCACCATCCACGGCTACTCCCGCACCAAGGTCACCCCCACCGGTGAGTGCGTCAGGTCCCGCCCTTTCATCATCGGCGGCCATCGCTGGTGCATGGAATACTACCCCAACGGCGTGTGCAACGAGGTCGCTGATTGCGTGTCCCTCTCGCTGGTGCTTGACGAAGACGTCGCGGTGGCCGTGAAGGTCCTGCACGGCATGTGCCTCGTCGGCGAGGCGGAGGAGGAGCAAGCGGCGGCAACGCCTTCGGTGGACAGATTCCCTTCCCGGGGTGTCTCGTCGTACACGATGTTTATCAGAAGGGTCGACCTGGAGAGATCCAAGTATCTCAGGAACGATTCCTTCACAATCCGGTGTGACATCGTCCTCGTACACGACGTCCGCGCGGAGGACCACGCGGCGGCCTTCGTCTTCATGCCCCCGTGCGACCTGCGCCAGGACCTGGGCGAGCTCCTCGTGTCCGAGAAAGGCGCCGATGTGGTGTTCGAGGTCAGAGGGGAGACAGTCGCCGCTCACCGGTGCATGCTCGCGGCCCGCTCGCCGGTGTTTGCGGCCGAGCTCTTTGGCCCAATGAGGGATGGCAACGCTGCAACCGCAGGCGTCGTCGTGCACGTGGAAGACATGGATGCGGAGGTTTTCAAGGCACTGCTCTATTTTGCGTACACCGGCTTGATGCCGGAGACACATGTAGAATTATAATGAAACTTGTATATTGATAATTGAGGGGGTACAAGAGATATATAAAGGCCTAAGTCACAAACCGACTTAGCCTGGGTTTCCTAAACCGAGTCGCTTTTGATCAACTTGTATTACAAGTCTAACATATAATCTAACACCCCCCCGCAGTCTCAACTTGGGGTTCAACAACGTTGAGACTGAAACGAATGTCGATAAATGGTGCAGTCCCGAGAGCCTTGGTGAAGATATCAGCAAATTGTGCTGTAGTGGGAACATGAAGAACACGGACTTGCCCCAAAGCAACTTTTTCCCGAACGAAGTGGATGTCAATTTCAATGTGCTTGGTACGCCGGTGTTGCACAGGATTGCTGGACATGTAGATAGCCGAAATATTATCACAATAAACAATAGTTGCTTGATGAATGGGGCGGTGCAGCTCCGAGAGCAATTGATGAAGCCAAACCGTTTCAGCAACGGTATGTGCGACCGCCCGATACTCAGCTTCAGCAGACGATCTTGAGACTGTAACCTGTCGCTTTGAAGACCAAGAAACCAAGTTGTTACCAAGAAAAACACAGTAGCCGGACGTGGATCGACGAGTGTCTGGGCAACCAGCCCAGTCGGCATCGGAGTATGCTGTCAAAGTAGTAGGAGAGGAAGAATTGATGTGAAGACCATGGTCGAGAGTACCTTTAAGATAACGAAGAATACGTTTGATATGATTGTAATGAGGAACACGGGGATCATGCATGTAAAGGCAAGCTTGTTGGACAGCATAGGAAAGTTCCGGACGTGTGAGGGTGAGATACTGGAGAGCTCCAGTGAGACTGCGATAAAGCGTGGGATCGGAAAAGGGTTCACCATCAGAAGAGAGTTTGAAGGTGGTATCAACGGGTGTGCGAGAAGGTTGGCAATCGTGCATGCCCGCCTTGGAGAGGAGATCAAGAATATACTGACGTTGAGAGAGAAATAATCCTTGAGAATCACGGGTGACAGAGATGCCAAGAAAATGATGGAGAAGACCAAGGTCAGTCATAGAAAATTCATTGTTAAGAAGAGTAATGATATGATTGAGAAAAGGTTCTGAAGAGGCTGTAAGAACAATGTCATCAACATATAAAAGCAAATATGAAGTGTGAGAATTTTGGTGAAAGACAAAAAGAGAGGAATCGGAGAGAGAGGGAACAAAACCGAGGGTTTGAATAAAAGTTGAGAATCGTTGAAACCATGCCCGAGGGGCTTGTTTAAGACCATATAGGGATTTTTGAAGAAGACAGACATGATTGGGAAGACTAGGATCCTCAAAGCCAAGGGGTTGCTGACAGTAAACGGTTTCGTTGAGACTACCATGAAGAAAGGCATTTTTGACATCAAGTTGATGAATGGGCCAAGAGGAAGAAACAGCAATGCTAAGAACAGTGCGAATAGTGCTAGGTTTGACAACAGGAGAAAAAGTTTCATCATAGTCTATGCCATGTTGCTGAGAAAAACCACGACAAACCCACCTTGCTTTGTAACGAGCTAGGGAGCCGTCGGAGTGAAATTTTTGGCGAAAAACCCATTTACCAGAAACTATGTTTGCACCATGGGGACGAGGAACAAGTTGCCATGTGTTATTTTGAAGCAAAGCTGTAAATTCATCTTTCATTGCAGCAGCCCATTGAGGATCAAGTAGGGCGGCTTTGTAGGATTTGGGAATAGGAGAGATAGGAGATGTAGCAAGAAGACTAAGACGATCTTTGGGTTGAAGACGAAAACCGGACTTAGCGCGAGTACGCATGACATGTTCGTTTGTGGGAGGGGGGATAGGAACAGCACGTGAGGGTAAACGAGGTGGAGAGGTGCCCGGCGCAGCGGAAGGATCGGACACGGGGGAGTTAGCTGCCGTGGCAGCGTGTTCAGAAAAGTCTGCCGTGGCAGCGTTTTCGGAAAAGTCTGCCGTGGCAGCGTTTTCGGAAAGGTCTGCCGTGGCAGCGGTTTCCGGTATTTCATGTGCCGCGGCAGGAGATGGGTTGGGTGTTGGCGTGACATTGGCAGAGTTAGGGTGGCGACAATGGGGTTGTAGAGGAGGGGATTTAGCGTGCGAGAGGGAGAAGGAGGAGTGGCCGGCGATGCAGTATGGGTAGAGGATCGAGAAGAGAAGGGAAACACGGTTTCGTCGAAAGTGACATGACGGGAGATGTGGACACGACCAGTAGTGAGATCAAGACAACGATATCCTTTGTGTTCATCGGAGTATCCGAGAAAAACGCAGGGAATAGATCGAGGGGCCAATTTGTTGGGAGAGGTGGCGTAGATGTTTGGAAAACATAGACAGCCAAACACACGGAGCTCGGTGTAGTTAGGATGACTGAGAAAAAGAGAGTAAAAAGGAGTTGTTTTTGGATTGACAGAAGAGGGTCGGATGTTAAGAAGATAGGTAGCTGTGCGGAGGGCCTCGGCCCAAAACTTGGGTGGCATCGATGAGTGTATAAGGAGAGTACGAATAATATCATTAAGTGTGTGGAGAGATCTCTCGGCCTTGCCATTTTGAGGAGATGTGTAGGGACAGGAGAAACGAAGAAGAATGCCATGTTGAAGAAAGAAGTTTCTATTTTTAAAATTGTCAAATTCGCGGCCATTATCACATTGAAGAAACCGAATTGGTAGAAGAAAGTGGGTAGAAACATATTGTTTAAAGTTAAGAAAAATAGTATGAACGTCGGATTTGTTGCGTAGAGGGAAAGTCCAAACAAAATGAGAAAAATCATCTAATATAACAAGATAGTATTGAAAACCCGAAATACTAATATGAGGAGACGTCCATATATCACAATGCAATAGCTCGAAAGGAAAAGTACTAGAAGAACTAGAGGAACTAAAGGGAAGGCGAACATGTTTGCCTTGCTGACACGACTGACACATCGAAGGATCATGATGATCGTTATTACATGGAAGAGTAAATTCACTAAGTAGAGATGTGGTGGATGCATTGGGGTGACCGAGTCGCTGGTGCCAAAGGTGGACGGAGGCCATCATGGATGTAGGTGGACTTGCGGCAGGAGCTCCATTGATAGAGTAGAGGTCTCCGGAACTATTGAAGCGAGCGATCTCCTCCTTGGTTTGAAGATCCTTCACAGATAAACCAAAGGGATCAAATTCTACTGAGACAAGATTATCATAAGTAAATTTTCGCACAGATATTAAATTTTTGATGAGTGCAGGAGCAACAAGGACATCTCGAAGTAAAAGAGGTTTTAGAGTGGAGGGTAACTCAGTGTGACCGGTGCTATAGATGGGGATGGTGGAGCCATTGCCGAGAGTGATAGAAGAAAAAGGAGAGGAGGTGCAATTTGACAGCATAGTACTCGAATTAGACATGTGGCTAGAGGCTCCAGAATCAAAGATCCAGTCCATACCTGAGGTTCCTTGAGCAGCGAAGTGGTTCATGGCTTGCAAAAAAGCAGCTTGGTCCCAATGAGGAGTCGGTGAAGCCAGTAGGGGTGGTGCAGTCGATGGCGGCGGCGGTCCATGCAGCTGGTGCGGTGTGATCGAGGATGACTGCAGCAGGGGCTGCGGATGGTAGAGGCCGCTGTTGTCGACGAAGTACGGCTCCGGGGCGCTGTAGTAGGGCGTTGGAGCAGCATGGTACGCCTGCGTCGGAGGACGGGAGCCCAGTAGGCCAGGAGATCCCGTGTGTGGGCGCATGCCCGGCATCCAGGAGCCGGAGTACGCAGGAGGGGCGCTGATTGGAGAGGGGGCAGTCCAGGGCATCGGCCAGGCCTGGACGAGTCCTGTCCAAGGGTCATGTGGAGGACGCCATGCTGGGGGTGCTGGTGGCGGTGTGGCGTTGGGAGGAGGCGCTGGTGCAGTCGGGGGTCGCGACGGCGACGGCGACGGTGATGGCGACGATGATGGCGGCCTGTAGATTGGATTTTTGCCTCGGTAGTTCGGACTTGGGCGCCAGCCGGGAGGCGGCTGGATCGGAGTCGTCGACGGCGCGGCAGGTGCAGGAGACGGGGGCCGTGGAGTGGCGATGAAGACTTGAGGACGCGACTCCTTGTTGGTGATGGCGCGATCGGCCCATTGAAGCATGGAGCACACCTCGGCGAAGGAGGGGGCCGGCCGCATCATGGGGATAAACGACGCCTGTTTTTCAAAGCGTTCGCCGAGGCCGACGAGGAGAACGTTGATGAGTTGCCGGTCGTCGATGGGGTCCCCAAGCTCGCGGAGTTCGTCCACGATGGACTTGAGACGCTGGCAGTAGACGCCGACCTGAGAATCACCTTGGACGGTGTTGCGGAGCTCGGTGTGGAGGGTGTTGACGCGGGCGTCGACGTTGTCCTGGAAGAGTTGACGTAGAGCCACCCAGAGGGCGGCGGCGTTGGTGGCGTCGCGGAAGACGAGGTTGAAGATCTCCGTGGAGACACGCTGATAAATCCACTGGATGATGGCGAGGTCGTCCTTGACCCATCGAGGATCGGAGGGCCGGGCAACGGAGCCGGGGGCGACGTGATCCAGGAGGTTGCAGCGGCCGAGGTGAACTTCAAAGAGATGACGCCAATGATAATAGTTGTGCTTTGAAAGATCTAAAGTAATGGGGATGAACGGGCTGACATCTGAGATGGTGTCAGCATAGCTGATGGTGGTGGGTAGAGTTGGAGCTAGGGCGAGGGTGGAGGAAGAAGAGGCATCGGTCGCGGCGGAGGCGGCCTTTGCTTTGGCGGCGGCGAGGGCAGCCCGGCGTTCGAAGAAGCCGGGCGGCGGCAGCGGCGGCGGCTTGGGAGGCGGAGCCATGCCCTAGGAACGACTAATCTGATACCATGTAGAATTATAATGAAACTTGTATATTGATAATTGAGGGGTACAAGAGATATATAAAGGCCTAAGTCACAAACCGACTTAGCCTGGGTTTCCTAAACCGAGTCGCTTTTGATCAACTTGTATTACAAGTCTAACATATAATCTAACAACACACAAGGAAGACCAAGATGTCACCTGCCAACATCTACTCGTCGCGGCGGACAGGTACGACATGAAGCGGCTGAAGTTGATCTGCGAGGAGAATCTGTGTGAGTACATAAATGTGGGCTCGGCTGCGATCATCTTGGCGCTAGCCGAACAACACCATTGTGTGAGGCTGAAGCAGGCCTGCTTCCGTTTTCTCGCCGACCAGGCGAATCTGAGGGCGGTCGTGGCCACCGATGGCTTCCAGCATCTGAGTAGGAGCTGTCCATCTCTTATGGTCGAGCTCATTGCCACCTTAGCTGTGTGATCAGTGCCCACTGTTACAGAAATGGTGATTGATGGGTTACTAATTAATCTTGTATAATCAGATAGCTGTCTATATGCGGGTCAGCAATGACACCCTTCCCAATTTATCATGGATTGCTACTTTTCAGGTTATATTGTTTCCAAAGGCGCATATGGAACGTTTTGTCGTCTGAGTAATGCAAAACTGTACTACTTTGTTGTTTCTCTTTCTCAACGACATATTTGCTCCCGCATCTCTCCGTGAACTGACGGGACGTCCGCGGACATGGATATGGGAACCGGCCATTCAAAGCTATCCGCGGATGTTTGCTTATAATTTCAAATGAATTTTAACAAAAATGAACAAATTTGATTTAAACTCGAACAAACTGGACGATATTCATTTAAACTAGGATAATTTTTACATAAAATCGGATGATTTTTCGTCCGGTGAACGAAAAACATAATTCTAGATTACCCTATACTTGACGGCGACCTCACCGTCGCCGGAGCCGTTGTCGGAGTCGGTCTTCGGGCGGCGCAAAGGGGCGGCGTCGCGGCAGGTTTCTCGGTAGCCACCTGACCCTCACGGATGATCATCTCCGCTTCCTCCTACGCCGTGCGCAGTGCGGCCGCGGCCACCTGCGACGTGGGCTGGGGGAGAGGGTGTCGGACCTTGGAGGAGGCGGAATTGGTGGCGGTGATCTTGTTGAGAGACCACTCCTCTCTGTACTTGGCCATCTCCCCGTCGACGCGGCGGAGATGTCGCTTGCTCGTCTCCGCCGTCGTCAAGAAGCCACCTGCCGATGAGGACGACGGCTTCAAAGTTCGAGGGTGGCGTAGCTATGATTCTCCAGAGCTAGTTCCGGAGCCGCCGCCTGCCGGTGCCGAGGCCCACGGCTTGCCCATCGCCGGAGTTGTGGAGGAAAAGAGGAGAGGAGGAGGAGAACGTGCAGAGCGATGCGGTGAGTGCGATGTGGACAGTGCCGGAGCACAACTTATAAAGTCTCGGAGAGGCAGTCAGCTGCTTCAACGCGGCGAAGCGGACAGAGTTGGTTCCTCGAGAAGCCGCGTCCACATTGAAGCGACGGCTCCCGAGAGGTTGCGTCGATCAGCGTCATACGGTCACATCACGTGGCATCAATGTCGGCCACTGCGTGCTCTGGACCGACATTGATGTGGCGCGGGAAGCGATGTGTGCATCGGAACGAAAGCATGGGAGAAACATGTGCGGTTGTTCGATGTGCCAGGGTTGTCTTAGCGGACGTGGCAGCAGTCCGTACGTCCGCAAAGCCCCCCCTCCCCCCCGGTCCACTTTGTCTCCGGTTTGCTGGAAAAAGTGCGTCCAGACCGTCTAGAGCGAACCGATACAGAATCGAGTTGGATGGTAGAACCGGTCGAGACGTATGCCTAAGTATAACAGTTAGTACCCATACCATTGAGGATGTACTACTGCAGGAATGCCTAGCAGTGGCGGGTGGGAAAAGCCCAGCAGTGGCGGGCAAGGCTCCCAGGGCCGCCCGCCACTAACCTCCTGCCACTGCTAGAACGCAATAAGTGGCGGGTGCCCGCCTGCCACTGTTAGGGCAGGAGCAGTGGCGGGCCGTGTGTCTTGCCCGCGACAGCACCCGGTGCTGCCCGCCACAGGATGTCGCGCTGTTGTGGCGGTCATTCTCAGCTGCTCGCCGCGGCTATGGTTGTTTGCACGAGATCATATCATCATATTGCATTTGATACATAATAAATTCTTGTTTGAACCTTGATCCACATACACGCACCACATTACAATGATTTCAGATTAATAAATGGTAGTAGTTATAAAATATAACAAGTGCATTAAAATAATTAATAGGAATTTATATGAGTGAAATAAGTGTCGGCCGTTCAACACGCATACTGTTAGTAGAAGCCGCACATACTACATGAATTAGTACTTGACGAAAAGAACAGGGACCAACGGGCCGCTTGCTCTGGAATTGAAGATTTGGCCTCTCGAAGAGCCCATTGCACAACCTCAGCGGGCGTGGGTATGGTGGTTGGACTCATACCTGGCCAGATCCCCAGCCTCTCATCCGGGGTCGCCTCCACAAGGATGCACACTGCAAGGTCAGTGAACCGCCTCTCTGCAATCTTCTCAATCGCTAGGAGAGAACAATGGGACATTGGAACACTTTTGACCCAAGCTAACATCGCCTCCTTGAGTTGCTCTTTGCGATACTTTTTCCGTGTCCATAGAGTGTTTCTCCATGTCCGGCGCATAGACCCCCTCCAACAAATCTTTTGGCGGCCCCATCTATTATTTTTAGCAGACAATAACATTCAAAATATATACATATAGAAAATAAGACAAGGTTAATATATAGACATATGACACCCATACACATAAAGTAGAGATCACAAGGTAACAATCATTGTGACATAGTTTAATGTTTTTCACGGTTTAGTAGACTAAAGGAGCATGTATATCGCCATGTTGATGTTTCACTCATGTCTTGTTCTTCTTGACTCTCTGCCTCGCAGTAGAACATCCCCTCATCCCTCACTACATGGCGATTGATGATATTCGTGAGCACTCTCTGAAGGCGCTCGTGCTCTGTCCAAAAGTGAGCTAGCTTAACTTCCTTCTCATTGTCTTCGGACCATTTTTGCAACATTGAATCACTTCTTAATAGTGGTCCTGCGCAGACATAGTCATCCATCAAGACCATGGCATAGTAGCCAAACATGTGCATGGTTTCGCCTTTCGGTTGGTGCCGGTAACAGAAGCTAGTGTTAAATTTATACTGCAAATGCGGCATGCTCTTACCGTCTTACAGTCGGACTTATGACACATAAGAAGAGCAGCATTGAGAACTTTCTTCAGATCGGTCCACAGCTTCTTAGTGTCTCTCCTGGAATCAAAGAAATAAGCTCGGCCTTCCTGGGGCATCAGTGCGATGACGATCCAGTGTTCATTGCTGCGCAAAACAATTGAACAATGCAACATTAATGAGATTGACATCAAAGTACCCAGGTCTATATGTGCAAGAAAATACAAATGAACTTATGTTTTGAAGTAAGGCACGGTAAAGTTGTGCTTGTGCCGAGGACTATGAAGAATGGCCTTGTGGAGGTAATTCGCCATAAGACATTGGCCTTTATCAGAATCCACATTGGTCCAATGCATGAGATACGAATCAAGGAAGCGAACTTCCTCATTTTGGAATAATGGATTTGTAGCATGCCAAAGCGACCAAAACCTCATTAAAGATGGCTTGATTACGTCCACATAGAAAATATTGTCGTTGACCACACTATCAAATCCAAGATATATTTTATCAGCAGGGTACTCATCGACAAATCCAAGGCCCTCTACCACATTGGCGATGTAATACATCTCACCCTTTCCTGACCTAGCTACTACGTCTTTGTGTAGAAGCTGAATTTCAACGCTTAATGTACTCAACTTGTGTTGTGGCAACATCGGTTCACCGGGCTTAAACATTCTCATGAAGCACCGACTGACAGAAACATTCACCGCATCTTCTCCTAGTGCCTTACTGGCGGTAGGTTCATTAGTTGGTTTCTTCTTTCGCTTTCTGCCCTTTTTACAACGCTGAGCTGAAGGGTCCTTAGAAGATGATTCTCTGGAATGCATTTGTTGAGTTTGCTCAAATTTAGTGTGCAATTATGAGTCATGATGCACAAAAAAATGAAAGAAAAGTTCGTCATGACCTTTGCTAACAAGAGGACATAACGAGTGCCAGAAATTCGGCGAAACAGAAATAAATCGACGTTTCGACAAAACAATGACACTCATGTCAATACCTACAAATATAAGCCAACGATAGTACCAATGGATCCTAGTTAAAAAGTGAAATAAAAATTTGACATGACCTTTACTAACAAGAGGACATAACGAGTGCTAGAAATTCAGCGAAACGGAAATAAATCGACGTTTCGCCAAAACATTGGCACTCATGTCAATACCTACAAATATAGGCCAACGATACTACAATGGATCCTAGTTAAAAAATGAAAGAAAAGTTAGTCATGACCTTTGCTAACAAGAGGACATAAGGAATGCCAGAAATTCGGCGAAACCGAAATAAATCAACGTTTCGTCAAAACATTGGCACTCATGTCATAACATACAACTATAGGTCAACCACACTAGAAGGGTTCATACACATAAACTTACTAAATATTTGTAAACTACTAATATATATTTACCCTAAACACATATTTGACCATCATACAAAATAACACTAAGAAACATTGGCAAGTATTTCTAAACTACTAATATTTACACTAGGCTCAAATCTGACAATGCATACCAGAGAGGTGGATCGTTTGGAGTTCGAATGCAGCCCGAGATCTTTGATGTTAATGGGGGAGGGAGACATGCGTGCACCGCTAGCCATCTGGGTGGAGCTCGGAGGTGGCGCTGGCGGCGGCGATGAGATGCCTCCTCTGGTGTTGGAGGAGGAGGCCATGCGCGTCCGCGTCAACGCGAGAGGAGGACGCGACGGCGACGAGGGGTGCGGGAGCGACGGGCGACGAGGGCGCGCGCGGCGGCGAGGGGTGACACGGTGACGAGGGGCGCGCGCGGTGGCTAGGAGCGACGACACCGAGGGGCGCGGCGGCGTCTCGGACGAGATGTGAGAGGGGAAGAGACGGCGTGTGGAGAACGGTTTTTGTGTGAAATAGGAGTGACGGACGTCGTATAAGGCCCGCTACACGGATGGCAACTAGCTGTGGCGATCAGCGAGTTATACCCACCACTGCTTAAATGACACCCCTCCCAAAAGTTACACCCGTTTAGTTATGGCGGGTGCGATGCTGCGCCCGCCACAACTGGTAGAAATAGCAGTGGCGGGTGGGGTGTCCTGTCCGCCGCTATTGCGTTCCATCACGGGATAGGATTTGGAATGGTTCACCTGTTGCGAGCACGCGTCGGTGCTCACCACTGCTATGCATGCAGCTGTGGCGGGCCTATACTAGTACCCGCCACCGCACGGTTTCAGAACTAGCAGTGACGGGTGCCTTGTCCTGCCCGTCACTTATTGAGGTTTACCTATAAGCCTTTTCCCTATTGATGTGGTGATTTGGAACATGGGCATCTTGAAAAACCAGTTTGCTTCTACTGCAAAGGTTGTATTTTTTTTTTTTTTTGCGGGTGAGCAACGGTTGTAATTAATATGTGTGAAGTACCTGTTAAGGACAGCCTTTTGCTTCTGTTTACCAGTTGAGGTACAACCGCAATGCAAACAATTCACATGGAGATCATGGGATTCTATCTCGGTTTAGAAAATTATAATATCCAACATTTTCTTTTCATGGCCTGCATGTGTGGAACTGTAAGTCAATCTTCAGTAGCCACCAGTAAGCCAGTTACTTTTCGTCAATAACTCTGGATCTGCCTGATTTGCTCTCTGTTCACATATGACAAAAAAATGCACGAGAGATTCTGGGCTACTATTGTACAGTTTAATTCTTTCCTATCTTATATTGAAATAAGCAGCGCTGCTGCGTATGTAAAAAAAGAGCGTCAACAAAAACACACCACTTTATTCTTTAACTAGCATTAATTTTTCTAGGGCTTGATTAATGTGCACTTGGTTCAGTTGTTTAACCAACTGCATACAGAAAACCTTTACATTGCATTTGAACTTTGGGAAATTATTCTTCTGTCCAAGACTACGGGGACTTCTAAATTTTCCAAAGAGTGCAATGCAAAATAGTTTTCAAAGGCTCAACTTTTATTAATTTGCTAACGTTTCTCTTGCGCGTGAGAAGTCCCAGGGAGTCCCGTAGTCACGATTCATGAACCATAGTATAATTATTTTTTATATGAACCACAGGGCAAATTGTGGTGCATGTATCATGATAGATTTAAGTAATTCATCATGGCAATTTAAGTTTATGATTCATGGGAAATTTAAGTCATTGACTATGCATTTTTAAAGTAATTGACAACAGATTATTTTTAATTATGAACCATGTCAAAATTATTTCATGGATCATGGCAAATATTAGTAATTCACCATGACAAGTTTAGTTTCTTAATTTCTTTTGGACAGCGATACGTTCCAAACGTTTGTGCCTATAGTTTAGGTCCAAACGATCGATCCCCCCTTCCCCCGCGCTACATCGAGAGGCAGCTTGCGGGAAGCGATCTCGCCGATCCATCGGGACAAGGCCCAACCATCTAAATTGGACACCCACCCTGGCCCACCCCCCTCAGGCGACACCACCTCCCCCTACCCTAACTTTCTTACCTCCAGCGCAAGAAAAACCACCCCACGATCTCCATCGACACAATCTACCTATTTCTCTCTCCCTGGCGACACCCTCAAGCCGGCGACAGCAACACCCCCTACCCTCCTCTCCCTCTCTCCCCCAGATCCCCCAGATTTGCTCCACAAACAAGGCAATGGCAACTCAGGTGATGAAGTTACCACGAGATCTTGCCTGAAATTACCACCAAGGACACCATATCTTGACAGGAGTTCGGGATTCAGCTTGAAAGCAAAAGAAAAAGGTAAATCTAAGCATTCCTAGAGTATGTACAATCCAATTCAGTCCAAATTCAAGGCCCCAACGAAAAGTAAACACACAGACACATGATGGGAAGTAAAAGGGGCAATTTTCCCTGTTTTTATCATACTATGTGCATGTAAGATACCAATCAGATTCAATAGAGTTACCAGGGAAAAGATAACAATGATTATCAGGGCATGTATAGATTTTCTGTTGCAAAAAGGGGCAATTTTCCCTGTTTTTATCAGGGAAAAGGGGGCAATTTTCCCTGATTTTATCATAATATGTGCATGTAAGATACCAATCAGATTCAATAGAGTTACCAGGCAAAAGATAACAATGATTATCATGGCATGTATAGATTTTCTGTTGCAAAAAGGCAACTCCTTTTCACCTTATTTCGCAAAAAAACATGTAATTCTTCTACAAAACAATAGTTGTATCTAAAAAATAGAAAAAGGTTACAACTCCACTAGTGTATATGGATTAAAAACAATCTACCATATTGTTTCATACAAAGTTATCATGTGTGGAATAGAAAAAAAAGATGATTTACAATGTGTTACCATGCCAACATGGTGCAGGTTACCACACATTAACAACTTATGCTACCACCAGGGAGTAGAACAGGGAGTTGCATCAATGACTAATATTGCCAAGTGGAATACACTGCCAAATGACTACACTTTGAAACCTACAAAAAAATAACAATGTTGAAATCAGTTCAAATAAAATCAGAAAAAAAAGTACAAGAAAATAATACTATTGATGTATGGAAAAATTAATGTACAATTGTGTGACCGGTGCTCATAAATGTGTAAGCAGGTGTTGTAAGATGGCGGAAATCCACGGAGATAACTCAAGTGTCAAAGAGGGTGGTGGGCAAGAGAACCAGCATGATGAGGATGCACGTACGACTAGCTTTGGTTCTGCCAACGTCAACCGCCAAGTTGCAGGTAAGAAACAATTCATGCACAAAATGTTGTACTATTTGTCAGCTCTACATGTGAGCAATTACCAACCTAAATGCATAATAGTTATCATGCTGCGTCTAGTAAACTACCATTTTATGTGAATTAGCCAGCACAGCTTTTAAGGATTATAGAAAAAAGGAGAATTTACCAGCCTACAATTATAGTAGTTACCATGGTGCATCTACTGAACTACCCTGGTAGTTACATGTGATTCATCAGTTGTTACCATGCCAACAGAATGCAAATTACCACTCCAGTTCAATGCAAGTTACCACCATAAATGATAAAACATGGTCTGACAGTCTGTTTCATGTGAAGAACATGCAGGTGCTCCATCTACATCTAACCCAAGGATCCATGAGCCAAACAATGAAGCAAGTTCTAGCATTGGAGGGGAAGAAAAGTTCTTTAATGTATCGGTCAGCGAGCCAGCAAGTCCAAAAATAGGAGCACTTAACGCTGACCAGGGAGGGGTTAACACTGAGGCATACTCCACGCCTAAGGCTCCTAATACAACAATGAAGTTTGACACTTTTGAGGAGGTTGTTGCTCACTATGAGCTATATGCACTCAGGAATGGATTTGGGACAAAGATAGAGTACACGAGAACACGGAAGGACAACACAGTGAGCAGAGCACTCCTCGTGTGTGGGAAGGGCGGCAAGCCAAAGAAGAATAAGGAGGAGGTGCAGGATGTGGAGAACTCGGAAGGCATCGTGAAGAAGAGAAAAAGGCGGAAAATTGTGAGGACTCAGTGTCCAGCCCACCTTTATCTTACACACAAGGATGCGTGGTGGAGAGTCGAACGCTTTGACGACAACCACAATCACCCATTGATCAGAAAGCCATCCCTAACAAAAAATTTAGCATCACATCGGAACATCCCCAAAGACGAGCAAGACTTCTTACGGATTCTGAACGAATGCAACATAGAGACATCGAGACAAATGCAACTAATATCATGGTTCTATGGTGCTGCTGAGAATGTACCATACATGGCGCAGGACCTTGCGAATCAGCGAGCCAAATTTCGCAAAGAGTACCGTAATGCGGACGTGGGGAGAACGATTGCATACTTTGAGGAGTTGAGGGCAAAGGGTCCAGATTTCTATTGGAGAATGAAATTTGATGACGAAGACAGGGTGGAAAATGTTTTCTGGATAGATGGCGCATCGCGCAGGGCATACGCAAAATACAACGACATTGTGTCGTTCGACACAACGTACATGACTAATATGTACAAGATGTTGTGTGCCCCCTTCATTGGCATTAACAACCACGGGCAATCAATCCAATTCGGTTGTGGTTTCGTTCGAAACGAACTCACTGACAGCTTTGTGTGGCTGTTTAAAACGTTTTTGCATGCAATGGGTGGGGTTGCGCCAAAGAATATAATCACAGATCAGGACTTTGCCATGAGGAATGCTATTGATGAGGTGTTCATCGGGATAGTGCACAGAAATTGCAGATGGCACATTATGAAAAAGTCACAGGAGAAGCTTGGGAGGCTAATGGCTGATGATCAACCATTGAACAAAGCATTCAAAGATTGTGTTGACAACAGCTTGACTGGTATTGTACTTCCACACAACACACTCCAATCCATTAACCGCAAAAAATAGCTATTGTGCAGAATTATCCAAAGTTACCATCCTAAGTTATAATAATGACCACCAATTGTACCGATTTTTCCCACATTTAAAAACAGTTTTCATGTAAAAACTGAAATGTTATAGTAACCAAAAAAGTTACCAGCACTCATGTTTTGAAGTGACCATCAGAACTATGTACATTAGGGATGTTCCATATTCTGCATGACCTAGGACCACTTACTGATGTATGAAGCAAAGTTATCACGTTGAGAACCTGAAAGTTATCATGTTATGTGCACTTTATTTACCACCTTGGTTTCTGAATGCAGTGGAAGAGTTTGAGGAAAAATGGTGGAAGATGATGGATGATTATGGGCAGATGGACAACGAACATTTCCATTGGCTGTGGGAAAACAGGGAATGCTGGGTCCCGGTGTACTACATGCACGACTTCTTCCCGTTCTTGCAGACCACGGCAAGGAGCGAGGGATTCAACGATGTGCTGAAGAAGTACGTCAACCCAAATAACTCGCTAGTCGAATATGCAAAATAGTACACTGCAATCCAGGAGAAGGTGATGGTGAGCGAGTCAAAAGAACAATTGGAAACAGTGTACAAAGAGGTGGAGACATACTCGTTCAACCCACTCGAGTTACAGGTGCAGGGCCTCTACACGCATAATATTTTCTCCAAATACCAGATGGAGATGAAGGTGAAAATTGGCTACAGATGTGACACATTGCAAGATGTGTCATTCAAAATTGGCTCAATAAGAGGAATCATACCAAAATATGGGGATAGGGACTACCATGTGTCGGTGTCAAAACCGGCGGATCTCGGGTAGGGGGTCCCGAGCTGTGAGATTAGGATCGATGGGTAACAGGAGACGATGTTTACCCAGGTTTGGG
Organism: Elymus sibiricus; assembly: GCA_039707655.1. Taxonomy (NCBI): domain Eukaryota; kingdom Viridiplantae; phylum Streptophyta; class Magnoliopsida; order Poales; family Poaceae; genus Elymus; species Elymus sibiricus. The sequence continues at coordinate 399,844,545 of CM077673.1, read as the reverse complement.
CCCTCCTATGGAGGTAAAACCCTATGTCCTGCTTGGTTGTATTGATGTGTATGAAGATTACAGAGTCGATCTACCTCGAGATCAAGTAGCCAAAACCCTAGATGAGCTTGTCTGCCCTCTACAATCTAAACCCCCTGGTTTATATAGACACCGGGGGTACCTAGGGTTTACACATAATAAGTCTCCAGCCGGATGTAAAGACGCTGATCCTCTCATCTTGACTTGGAGTGCACACCGCATCTTCGGAGGTTTCCTTCTAGAATACGGGGTCGCTGCATACCCCGGCCCTTCCTGCGATAACCAGAGAGCGGCCCACCAAGCCGGCCTATGAGAGATAGGCCGGCGGCCCGAGGACCCCTTAGTCCAGGACTCCCTCAGTAGCCCCCGAACTAGCCCCCAATGCCAGGGGTCATGACACTAGCAGCTTCGAGTGATCGAAGTCTCCGGCTTGCGGGGTGAGTTCTTTTCCCCCTTTATGATCGGCTGGCTCTACTCCGGCCGCCGATGATATGTAATTATCCGAACATATAGTTATCCGGGCGCCATAAATCGCTTAACCTCGAAGGCCGAAGCATCAAAGTATGAACAGTGGTTCCTGACAACCTTTCTGACGAAGGGTCGTGGCCTATCTTGACCGCTGAGCCGGCTAAAGATTCGCGGTTCGAGACCGTTTCTCCATTGGCACGTCTTATCAACATGTAGATCGTATTCCGTTTATTACGGGATACGCTCAATGCCCTAGATTATCCCACACGCGCATAACGGCACAATTGTTTTGGGAAGTGGCGAGGCCTGCGGCGCAGTAAAAGGGTGGCTCTTGGTATTACGACACCCCATAAAAAGGGAGAAAATTCCCAAGGCCTATTCACGCTCCAAATCCGCACCCTTTGCCTCCTCAACCTTTCCAAGCTCCGAGAGCCCAGATCCAGCTTTTCCTCAATCTTCCCTCCGAGCTCGGCCATGGCTGGTTTCGGCTCCATGGGCAAGTGTGAGGCCTCCTCCGTCACCGACAACGACATTCGGGAGCTCAAGCGCGCCGGCTACCTCTCCGCCAACATCGCCCACCGCGCACCAGAGGCGAATCAGGTGGTTCCCACACCGAAGTCGGGCGAGAGGGTGGTGTTCGTCCCCCATTTCATCCAGGGACTAGGCTTTCCGCTCCACCCCTTCGTCAGGGGCCTCATGTTCTTTTATGGGCTAGACTTCCATGACCTCCCCCCGAACTCCTTCATGCATATCTCGGCGTTCATCATTGTCTGTGAAGCCTTCCTGCGGGTACAACCGCACTTCGGCCTGTGGCTCAAAGTGTTCAACGTCAAGCCGAAGACTGTTGCGGGCGCGCATGCGGATTGTGGAGGGGCGGTAATCAGTAAGCTCCCCCGTGTCGAGTGGCCGGATGGCACCTTCATCGACACGGTCAAGATCTGGCAAAAGGAGTGGTTCTACATCACCGAACCAAGGAGCACGGAGTGGGAGGCACCTGCCGAGTTCAAATCCGGACCCCCCCCCCCCCCCGCGAGGCTAACCTCGTGGCTCAAGAAAGGCCTTGACTAGGGGTCGGTCGCAGAGGTAAAATCGCTGCAGAAGCGTATCTCCTCGATGATTGAGGCCAAAATCAAACTGGTCAACGTGATCCAGGTCATGCTCCATCGCTGTCTCCTTCCCTGCCAGCACTGGGCCTCCCCAATGTGGGCTTACCAGCTCGAGGACCCGGCCACCGTGAGTCAATTCTTCCGCACTACCCACGAGAAATTGTGGAAAGTGCTATTCAAGCCCCAGAAGAGCTGGCCGGCCGAGGAGGAGGACACCGGTCTGGACGCCGAGACCCCTCCTACCAAGGTATGATAAAACTTTAATTCTCCGGCTCTGTTTTTTGACAAAGAGCTGATCCCCTTCTCCCTCATCTTCATAGAAATGGCTGAGCAAGGCCGTGCAAATTGACTATCCGGCCCCACAGCCCAAAGACCGTCGATCGGATCTGTTGACGGAGATGCTCGTCATGGCGCCGTATTCGGCGCCAGAGAGGAAGGAGAAGAAGAAGAAAGGGGAGAAAAAGGAGGCCCGAGAGGGTCTTCGTCTACGGGGTCTTTCGGACTCTAAGTCCGAGGAGACCCATGCCTCTTCCACTCACGAGGAAGAGCACGAGGACGAAGAGTAGTGCGGCTCCCCCCTCACAAGGAAAAGGGTGGCGTCAGCGGATGCCGCGGAGGACCTACCTCCTCCTGCCCGAAGAGGACATGCCGGACAAAGGCAGTCCTGGCCGATGATAACTCGGACTCCGATAAGGAGTCTGAGGCTTTTGAAAGGGTTCCCCGAAGGAACCCAAGGGTTTAGCCCCCAGCCCAGAGGTACAAATCCGAAGACCCTCTGGGTCATTTATATAGAGCTTTTAATGCTAAATGGACGAACGTCTTTCAATTTGCAGCCCCGCACGCGATCTCCCCACCGACCAAATTTCAGACGGGGAGTCTCCGCCCGCCGACCTGGCAGAAAGTGGGACTGCATCTCATCCTATGCTGCCTGAGGTCTCGAAAGAGGCCGCAGAGGTGTTATCGCGCCTGGCTCCTTTTGAGCCGAACACCGGCGGCGGGGGTGACGACGTTATGGCCGAGGTTAATACCTCGGCCATCGAAGACCAGGAGGAGGAACATCTCCTGGGAACTAAAGAGGGCGACGAATTCCGGTCCAGTCCCCTTCGAGGACATCTCCGGAGCGCTCTATGCCTCCGGAGCAGCCAGTCCAATCCCCCACCGGAGGGGGGAGGGGTTGGCAGGTCACCGCCAGTGGCGCCCATGACTGGGTGGCCGGTCATGATGGAGGAAGCTTTATCCGGCTCCTCCATCGCCGAAGATCACCGCGCCCTTATGGGTGCGGTTTTGCAAGGCATTCAGTCCGTTGATAGCGGACTGAAAGAGGCCTTCAACGGTCTCTTGACGGGCTTCAAGGTGAGCCACGTAATACTCTTCTTTCCAGAAAAAGTTAATTTACCAAGTTTATGCAATCTTTATAAGTGTAGTAGCCCCCGAGCCCTGGGTGAGTTTGAAAAACCCACCCGGGGGTCAAATGTCCGAATATTAGTAACGATGTTCAAGGCACCCTTTGTCGTTTCATCATTCTAAGAGCTCTGAAGAGTACTTAGCAGAGGGTCTGAATCTGACAGCTCAGGAGTTTTAATGCACATAAGTTGTTTTGTAGGCCTCGTCATCGGCGGCGGCCTCCAACGCAGTGGAGCTTGCCAAGCTAAACCGGAAGCTCAAGAGCTCCGATGAGGAGCTCGATTGTCTAAACAAGAGGTTTGACGAGACGCAAGGTGAGTCCGAATTGTACCATCCGGGCTGTGGTCTATCCTCATTGATTGAGATTTCTGGATTGTTATCCCTAAGTTTTATTTACCACAGCTGTGGCCGCGAAGGTCGAGAAACTCAAGGCCGAGTTGGAAAAGGTGAGGCAGGAGGCCGCGGATGAGAAGGCGGTGGCCAAACAAGCGGTAGCTGAACTTTTGGCGTTAAAAGCCGCGAGCGATAAGCACGAGGCCCGGGTGGTAGAGGTGCAGTTGGAGCTCAAGGATGCCAGCACGAAGTGCGAGGCCCTTGAGAAAAAGAACGAGGACCAGGCCACCGAACTATCCTCGCTAAAATCCGAACTCAAATCGGAGCGAGTTGATAGGCGGTTCTTTGAAGAAGAACTCCGCCAAGTCAAGGCGATCGCAGATGGTAAGCCGTACTTACTGCAGTGTGCCTTTGGTGGTAACAGGTTTGCATTTCTCACCTGGGTGTGGCGTTCCTCAGGCGCCTTTACGGATCTCCCGAGGAGTGCAGCGGACGCGAACAAATACTTCGCCTCTCGGGATGGGGATGTTGAGCCTCGGCTGTTCTGGGCGCAATTTCAAGCCTCCGAGCATCCTCCCCTCTTGCTTGATGAAACAATTGATGAAACAATTGATGAAGCTGCACAGGATGGCGGAGCCGGCCATGAGGGACCTCTGTATCCGGCTGTGGCCTGCAGAGCCGTTACCGAGCAGTTACTTCGGCTTGGTGCAGAAACTATGCAATGCTGCGCCTAGGATTGACGGTCTAAAGCGTTCTACATGCATCGAGGGATCTCGGATGGCCTTTGCAAGGACCATGGTGCACTGGCCGAAGATCTAGCCAACCGAGATGGCCACCGCGCCTTCGCCCCCTGGGAAGGAGCATAGGCGCCCCGAGAAATACTTTGCCACCGTGATGGATGGTGCTCGGGCGATAGAAGCTCAATGCCCAAAGGATGTAATTTATGAATCAACGTTTTGTCATGTATCCGATGACTGTTCCGCTTTATAATGCGGTTGCATGGTTTATCATGTCTTTAAGCTTTGTATTATTTTGACTCCTATGTGGCCGTTTTATCTGAAAGTTGCGAGTCGTCGGCTTCAGCCCCCATGTAGATGCTACACGAGGTGTTTCTACCTCCACACTGTGACCCTTAGCCGACGTATCGGTGCTCGAAGGCGGTAGTGCGAGGGGAACAAGGCAATCGGACTATGATGCTTTAGTGCTTTCACTTAGCCATAGGAGCTTGACTGCGGGGGCTGATGACTAGCCCCCAGTGTTTTGTAATATTCGGATACACCGAGGTTGAAACCAGCATCACATGGTTTGTGATAGTACAAACCCCTCGTATAACACGGAATAACCTCTATCGATTTTTAGTTTGACACTTATGCTCGGATTGCAGACCGGTTCTCGCTTATTATGACAGTCAGTTTTCGGCTTTCTCCACTGAAGTACTTGACCAGGCGAGCTGGAAGCACGATCGCAGTGGTTCTCCCTTTACCCTTTTAGCCGAACGGGCGGAACGTAAGAGGGCAAACACAGGAGCCGGGCAACCCAACCATTGACCCAAGACATAATTCGGAACCGATTCATATAACGTAACATCTGAGACGCCGAACACATAAACAATAGTGTCGGGGTGATGCTTGGGGCAATTTTTATAGTCAAGCCCCCGGTCTATTAGCCGGTCGCATCGTAATATGTACCGAACAGCTGTGCTATCGGCGTCGGTGAGTAGAAAACAGAGTATGTGACATAAAATACAGCGAGGAGGCCGTAAAGGATGGTCTTTATTTCTTATAACTCAAACTGCCGAAGCAACTGTTACAGGTATTTTGAAATGAGAAATAAAATTTACAAAGGAGAGGTTTTACCCGGGGTCTTCGATGGGTGGCTTGACGTCCTCAATGTGCCCTGTCGCATGTCTGCTCCTTTGCTCCCAAAGGGGTTGCGTTCCTTTAAAGGTGATTGCTACCGGCGAACGGACCTTGGGAAGAAGATCTTCAGAAGTCGCCGCAGTGTGGATGAGCTTTACGCTTGGAAGGTCCTAGATGGTACCTGTGGTTTGTCCGAAGACATGTGTTGGCAGTAGTTCGGTCCAGCCGAACACTTTGCCTTTCATAGTGGGTCCCCACAACAGCCCATGGTATTTTGAGCGCGAAGTTGTGCCTTCTTGGCACATATTTTATGGGAACTAGGGCTGTGCTGTAGGGGGGTGTATCCCTATTTTTGTTGGGCGGAAGATGATTCCGGGAGTTCGGGTTGAGACCGAGCTCGTTTACCATCATGACATGCCTTTATGGCTGATTTGGGCGTCGGCCTATCATCGCCGTACTGGAATTCGGCTGCCAGGGCCGCTGTGTGCTCCTCAGTTCGAAGAGAGTGCTCTGTGTTGCCGTTGACAGTAATGACCCCTTGGGCCCGGGCATCTTGAGCTTCAGGTACGCGTAGTGGGGGACGGCGTTAAAGCGAACGAATGCTGTGCGGCCGAGTAGGGCGTGATAACCGCTGTGAAAAGGGACAATGTCGAAGATCAAGTCTTCGCTGCGGAAGTTGTCGGGCGAGCCGAACACTACTTCCAGATTCACGGTGCCCGAGCAGCGGGTTTTGACGCCTGGGATCACTCCTTTAAAGGTAGTGTTGCTAGGTTTGATCCTTGACGGATCTATACCCATCTTTTTCACCGTGTCTGAGTAAATCAGATTAAGGCTACTTCCTCCGTCCATTAGGACTCTAGTGAGGTGATACCCATCGATAATGGGGTCTAGGACGAGGGCTGCCGAACCTCCATGACGGATACTGGTCGGATGATCCCGTCGGCCAAAGGTGATCGGGCAAGCCGACCATGGGTTATACTTCGGGGCTACGGGCTCTACGGCGTAGACCTCCCGAAGGGCGCGCTTCCTCTCCTTTTTGGGTATGTGAGTGGCATATATCATGTTCATAGTTTTTACCTCTGGAGGGAACTGCTTTTGTCCTCCATTGCTTGGACCGCGGGGCTCGTCATCGTCCTCGCTGCGTGGGCTCTTGCCTTGCTCCTCGACTGCGAGTTTGCCAGCTTGTTTGAACACCCATCAATTACGGTTGGTGTGGTTAGCGGGCTTGTCTTGGGTGCCGTGGATCTGGCAGGGCCTATCCATGATTTTGTCCAGCGTGGTAGGTCCGTCTCGATTTCCTTTAGAAGGTTTCTTCCGCTGTCCAGATTTTAGGTTGCGGAAACCGGCATTGACGGCCGTGTCCTCCGCATCGCCGTTGTTATGCTGGCGTTTGTTTTTGTTACGTCGTGGTTTCCCGTTTCCATCCCGGACTTCGGACGTGCCGGGGTCTTCGGGGTTATGGCCTCGTTGAGCTAGCCAGTTATCCTCGCCCGCGCAAAAGCGATTCATAAGTGAGGTAAGGGCGGACATTGTCCTCGGCTTGTCCTGGCCGAGCTGACGAGCTAGCCACTCGTCCCGGATATTATGTCTGAAGGAGGCTATTGCCTCGGCATCCGGGCAATCAACGATTTGGTTTTTCTTGGTCAGGAACCGATTCCAGAATTGCCGAGCCAATTCTCCTGCTTTCTGGACAACATTGCTCAGGTCGGAGGAGTCCGGTGGCCGGACATAAGTGCCCTGGAAGTTAGATCGGAAAGCATCCTCGAGCTCTTCCCAGCTCCCGATGGAATTCTCGGGGAGACTGTTTAACCAGTGTCGAGCTGGCCCCTTAAGTTTTAGGGGCAGATACTTGATGGCGTGGAGATCATCTCCTCGTGCCATATGAATGTGGAGGAGGAAGTCCTCAATCCACACGGTTGGGTCTGTTGTCCCGTCGTATTGCTCTATGTTAATGTTGGAAATATGCCCTAGAGGCAATAATAAATTAGTTATTATTATATTTCCTTGTTCATGATAATCGTTTATTATCCATGCTATAATTGTATTGATTGGAAACTCAAATACATGTGTGGGTATATAGACAACACTGTGTCCCTAGTAAGCCTCTAGTTGACTAGCTCGTTGATCAAAAGTTGGTTAAGGTTTCCTAGCCATTGACATGAGATGTCATTTGATAACGGGATCACATCATTAGGAGAATGATGTGATGGACAAGACCCAAACTAAGAACGTAGCATTTTGATCGTGTCAGTTTATTGCTATTGTTTTCTGCATGTCAAGTATCTGTTCCTATGACTATGAGATCATGCAACTCCCTGACATCGGAGGAGTACCTTGTGTGTATCAAACGTCGCAACGTAACTGGGTGACTATAAAGGTGCTCTACAGGTATCTCCGAGGGTGTCTGTTGGGTTGGCATGGATCAAGACTGGGATTTGTTACTCCGTGTGACGGAGAGGTATCTCAGGGCCCACTCGGTAATACAACATCACAATGAGCCTTGCAAGCAATGTGACTAAAGTGTTAGCCACGAGATCTTGTATTACGGAACGAGTAAAGAGACTTGCCGGTAACGAGATTGAACTAGGTATAGAGATACCGACGATCGAATCTCGGGCAAGTAACATACCGAAGAACAAAGGGAACAGTATACGGGATTAACTGAATCCTTGACATAGAGGTTCGACCGATAAAGATCTTCGTAGAATATGTAGGAGCCAATATGGGCATCCAGGTCCCGCTATTGGTTATTGATCGTAGAGGTGTCTCGGTCATGTCTACATAGTTCTCGAACCCGCAGGGTCTACACACTTAACGTTTGGTGACGATTAGTATAGTTGAGTTATTTTGTTGGTGACCGAAGGTTGTTCGGAGTCCCGGATAAGATCCCGGATATGACGAGGATCTCCGGAATAGTCCGGAGGTAAAGATTGATATATGTGATAATAGTGTTTTGGTTTCCGGAAGGGTTCCGGAATTCACCGGAAGAGGTTCCGGATGTTTCCCGAAATGTTCGGATACGAGAACACTTTATTTGGGCCAAGGGGTAAAGCCCACGAGGCTTAGGCAAGGTGCAAAAGGAAGTTTTGCTGGCGTCTGGGGCGGTACTACCGCTTATCGTAAGCGGTACTACCGCTACGGGCGGTACTACCGCTTATCGTAAGCGGTACTACCGCTAAAGGCGGTACTACCGCTTATCGTAAGCGGTACTACCGCTTGTATGCGATACTGCAGGGATCCGAGTTGGACTCTTTTCCTGCGGGCCAAACCGACCTTGTGCGGGCAAAACCGACCTGGAGGAGGCTTTTACTCCAAGTTTAGACCCCAAGGCTCAACATATAAATAGAGGGGCAGGGCTAGCACACAGGACACATTAAGATTTCCCAAGCCGTGTGTCGGCAACCCTAACCCTCTAGGTCTCCCGTCATAATCTCCGTAGTGCTTGGCAAAGCCCTGCGGAGATTGTTCCTCACCACCATCACCACGCCGTCGTGCTGCCGGAACTCATCTACTACTTCACCATCGCTCGCTGGATCGAGGAGGTGAAGGCGTCATCAAGCCGTACATGTGTTGAACGCGGAGGTGCCGTCCGTTCGGCACTAGTTCGTGATCGGATCGAGGGATGACTTGCGATTTGGATCGCGGAGACGTTCGACTACATCAACCGCGTTTCTTAACGCTTCCGCTTAGCGATCTACAAGGGTATGTAGATTCACTCTCCCTCTCGTAGATGCTCATCACCATGGATAGATCTTGTGTGTGCGTAGGAAAAAATTTGTTTCCCATGCAACGGTCCCCAACAGTGGCATCTGAGCTAGGTCTATGCGTAGATGAGATCTCGAGTAGAACACAAACGAGTTGTGGGCGTGGGTGTATACATATTGCTTGCCGTTACTAGTTGATACTTGATACGGCGGTATTGTGAGATGAAGCGGCCCGGACCGACATTACGTGTACGCTTACGCGAGACAGGTTCCTTCAACTAACATGTAACTTCGTTGCATAAAGATGGCTAGCGGGTGTCTGTCTCTCTCACTTTAGTTGAATCAATTTCAATGAAGAGGGTTCTTTTAGAAGATCAAAAAGCAATCACTACACCACGTTGTGGTTTTGCGTAGGTAAGAACGGTTCTTGCAAACCCGTAGCAGCCACGTAAAATTTGCAACAACAATTAGAGGACGTCTAACTTGTTTTTGCAGGGTATGTTGTGATGTGATATGGCCAATTACATGATGAGATATATGTGATGTATGAGATGATCATGTATTGTATAGAATATCACGACTTGCATGTCGATGAGTACGGCAACTGGCAGGAGCCATAGAGTTGTCTTTAATTATTGTATGACCTGCGTGTCAATCATTAAGCGCTATGTAATGCTTTACTTTATCGCTAAACGTTAGCAATAGTCGTGGAAGCAACAGTCGGCGCGACAACCTCATGGCGACACGTTGATGGAGATCAAGATGATGGAGATCATGGTGTCATGCCGGTGACGATGGAGATCATGCCGGTGCTTTGGAGATGGAGATCAAAAGCACAAGTTCATGGCCATATCATGTCACTTATGATTTGCATGTGATGTTAATCCTTTTATGCATCTTATTTTGCTTAGGACGACGGTAGCATTATAAGGTGATCCCTCACTTAAATTTCAAGATAAAATTGTGTTCTCCCCAAGTGTGCACCGTTGCGAAAGTTCGTCGTTTCGAGACACGCCGTGATGATCGGGTGTGATAGACTCTACGTTCACATACAACGGGTGTAAGCCATGTTGCACGTGCGGAACACTCGGGTTAAACTTGACGAGCCTAGCATGTACAGACATGGCCTCGGAACACAAGAGACCGAAAGGTCGAACATGAGTCATATAGTAGATATGATCAACATGAAGATGTTCACCATTGAAACCACCTCAACTCACGTGATGATCGGACTTGAGTTGGTGGATTTGGATCATGTTACACTCGAATAACCGGAGGGATGTCTATTTGAGTGGGAGTTTTTTTAAGTAATATGATTAACTAAACCCATTATCTAGAACAATAGTCTAAATTGTCTTTGCTATATTTATGTTGTAGATCATGGCTCGCGCAGTAGCACCCCTGAATTTTAATGCGTTCCTAGAGAAAGCTAAGTTGAAAGATGATGGAAGTAACTTTGTGGACTGGGCCCGTAATCTAAGGATTATCCTTACGGCTTCCCAGAAGGCTTATGTCCTTGATGCACCGCTTGGTGATCCACCCGCTCCAGTTGAGTCTCTAGACGTTGTGAACGCATGGCAGGCTCGTTCTGAAGATTACTCAATAGTTCAATGTGCAATATTGTATGGCTTAGAACCGGGACTTCAAAGACGTTTTGAACGTCATGGAGCATATGAGATGTTCCAGGAGTTGAAGTTTATCTTTCAGAAGAATGCCCGGATCGAGAGATATGAGATCTCCGATAAGTTCTATGCTTGCAAGATGGAGGAGAACGGGTCAATCAGTGATCACGTACTCAGAATGTCTGGGTACTCCACCCGTCTGGCTGAATTGGGGATGCCCCTTCCACCAGAGGCTATCACTGACAGAGTTCTTCAATCATTGCCACCTAGCTACAAGAGCTTCGTGTTGAACTATAACATGCACGAGATGAACAAGTCAGTCGCCGAGCTGTTTGCGATGCTGAAAGCCGCTGAGTCTGAAATTCAGAAGGAGCATCAAGTGTTCATGGTCAATAAAACCACTAGTTTCAAGAAAAATGGCAAGGGTAAGAAGGGTAACTCCAAGAAGAGTGGCAAAGCAGTTGCTCCTCTCGTGAAGAAACCCAAGGCTGGACCCAAACCAGAAACTGTGTGCTTTCATTGCAAGGGAATAGGACACTGGAAGCGGAACTGCCCCAAGTATTTGGCTAACAAGAAGGCGGCCAACAACAAACAAGGTATATATGATATACATGTTATTGATGTGTACCTTACCAACTCTCGTTGTAGTGCCTGGGTATTTGATACCGGTGCGGTTGCTCATATTTGCAACTCAAAACAGGAACTGCGGAATAGACGGAGGCTGGCAAAGGACGAAGTGACGATGCGCGTGGGAAATGGTTCCAAGGTTGATGTGATCGCCGTTGGCACGCTCGCTCTTCGATTACCATCGGGATTAGTGATGAACCTGAATAATTGTTATTTAGTGCCTGCGTTAAGCATGAACATTATATCTGGATCTTGTTTATTGCGAGACGGTTACTCATTTAAATCAGAGAATAATGGTTGTTCTATTTATATGAGTAATATCTTTTATGGTCATGCACCCGATGTGAGGGGTTTATTCTTGTTGAATCTCGATAGTAATGATACACATGTTCATAACATTGATGCCAAAAGATGTAGAATTGATAATGATAATACCACTTTCTTGTGGCACTGCCATTTAGGTCATATTGGCGTAAAACGCATGAGGAAGCTCCATGCTGATGGACTTTTGGAGTCACTTGTTTTTGAATCACTTGACACATGTGAGCCATGCCTCATGGGCAAGATGACTAAAACGCCGTTCTCTGGAACAATGGAACGGGCAAGTGACTTATTGGAAATCATACATACTGATGTGTGCGGTCCGATGAGTATTGAGGCGCGCGGTGGTTATCGTTATTTTCTCACCTTCACTGATGACTTAAGTAGATATGGGTATATTTACTTAATGAAACACAAGTCTGAAACATTTGAAAAGTTCAAACAATTTCAGAGTGAAGTTGAGAATCATCGTAACAAGAAGATTAAATTCTTACGATCTGATCGAGGAGGAGAATATCTGAGTTATGAGTTTGGCAGTCACTTAAGACAATGTGGAATTGTTTCACAATTGACACCGCCTGGAACACCACAGCGTAATGGTGTGTCCGAACGTCGTAATCGAACCTTATTGGATATGGTGCGATCTATGATGTCTCTTGCCGATTTGCCACTATCGTTTTGGGGTTATGCATTAGAGACAGCTGCATTCACTTTAAATAGGGCACCATCGAAATCCGTTGAGACAACGCCATATGAACTTTGGTTTGGCAAGAAGCCAAAGCTGTCGTTTCTTAAAGTTTGGGGATGTGATGCTTATGTCAAAAAGCTTCAGCCTGAAAAGCTGGAACCCAAAGCGGAGAAATGCGTCTTCATAGGATACCCAAAAGAGACAGTTGGGTATACCTTCTACCTCAGATCCGAAGGCAAAGTGTTTGTCGCTAAAAACGGAACATTTCTTGAGAAAGAGTTTCTCTCGAAAGAATTGAGTGGGAGGAAGATAGAACTTGATGAGGTTGTTGAACCTTTACTTCAACCTGAAAGTAGCGCAGCGCAGAAAGATGTTTCTGTAGAGCCTACATCAGCTGAAGAGGAAGTTAATGATGATGATCATGAAGCTTTGGATCAAGTTGCTATCGAACCTCGTAGGTCGACAAGGACGCGTACTGCTCCTGAGTGGTACGGCAACCCTGTCTTAGAGGTCATGTTGTTGGACAACGATGAACCTACGAGCTATGGAGAAGCGATGATGGGCCCGGATTCCGTGAAGTGGTTAGAGGCCATGAAATCCGAGATGGGATCCATGTATGAAAACAAAGTATGGACTTTGGAAGTATTACCTGAAGGGCGTAAGGCCATTCAGAACAAATGGATCTTTAAGAGGAAGACGGACGCGGACGGTAATGTCACCGTCTATAAAGCTCGACTTGTGGCAAAGGGTTTTTCACAAGTTCAAGGAGTTGACTACGATGAGACCTTCTCACCCGTAGCGATGCTTAAGTCCATCAGAATCATGTTAGCAATAGCTGCCTTTTTCGATTATGAAATTTGGCAGATGGATGTCAAAACAGCGTTCCTTAACGGTTTCCTTAAGGAAGAGTTGTATATGATGCAACCAGAAGGTTTTGTCGATCCAGAGAATGCTGACAAAGTTTGCAAACTCCAGCGATCCATTTATGGACCGGTGCAAGCATCTCGGAGTTGGAATCTTCGCTTTGATGAGGTGATCAAAGCGTTCGAGTTTATACAAGTTTACGGAGAAGTTTGTATTTACAAGAAAGTGAGTGGGAGCTCTATAGCGTTTCTAACATTATATGTGGATGACATATTACTGATTGGAAACAATATAGAAATGTTGGAAAGCGTGAAGGAATATTTGAACAAGAGTTTTTCAATGAAGGACCTAGGAGAAGCTGCTTTCATATTAGGCATCAAGATCTATAGAGATAGATCGAGACGCTTAATAGGACTTTCACAAAGTACATACCTTGACAAAGTTTTGAAGAAGTTCAAAATGGATCAGTCCAAGAAGGGGTTCTTGCCTGTTTTGCAAGGTGTGAAGTTGAGTAAGACTCAATGCCCAGTGACTGCAGAAGATAGAGAAAAGATGAGTGTCATCCCCTATGCTTCAGCCATAGGCTCTATCATGTATGCAATGCTGTGCACAAGACCCGATGTCAGCCTTGCCATAAGTATGGTCGGAAGGTTTCAAAGTGATCCAGGAATGGAACACTGGACGGCGGTCAAGAATATCCTGAAGTACCTGAAAAGGACCAAGGACATGTTTCTCGTTTATGGAGGTGATCAAGAGCTCGTCGTAAAGGGTTACGTCGATACAAGCTTTGACACTGATCCGGTTGACTCTAAGTCGCAAACCGGATACGTATTTATTCTTAATGGGGGTGCGGTTAGCTGGTGCAGTTCCAAGCAAAGCGTGGTAGCTGATTCTACATGCGAAGCGGAGTACATCGCTGCCTCGGAGGCGGCGAAGGAAGGTGTCTGGATGAAGGAGTTCATGACAGATCTTGGAGTAGTGCCTAGTGCGCTTAACCCAATGACTCTGTTTTGTGATAATATTGGTGCCATTGCTCTAGCCAAGGAACCAAGATTTCACAAGAGGACCAGACACATAAAGCGACGTTTCAATTCCATCCGCGATTACATCAAGGAGGACGACATAAATATTTGCAAAGTACACACGGATCTGAATGTTGCAGATCCGATGACTAAACCTCTTCCAAGGGCTAAACATGAACAACACTAGAACTGCATGGGTGTTCGATTCATTACAATGTAAATCACATAGTGATGTGAACTAGATTATTGACTCTAGTGCAAGTGGGAGACTGTTGGAAATATGCCCTAGAGGCAATAATAAATTAGTTATTATTATATTTCCTTGTTCATGATAATCGTTTATTATCCATGCTATAATTGTATTGATTGGAAACTCAAATACATGTGTGGGTATATAGACAACACTGTGTCCCTAGTAAGCCTCTAGTTGACTAGCTCGTTGATCAAAAGTTGGTTAAGGTTTCCTAGCCATTGACATGAGATGTCATTTGATAACGGGATCACATCATTAGGAGAATGATGTGATGGACAAGACCCAAACTAAGAACGTAGCATTTTGATCGTGTCAGTTTATTGCTATTGTTTTCTGCATGTCAAGTATCTGTTCCTATGACTATGAGATCATGCAACTCCCTGGCATCGGAGGAGTACCTTGTGTGTATCAAACGTCGCAACGTAACTGGGTGACTATAAAGGTGCTCTACAGGTATCTCCGAGGGTGTCTGTTGGGTTGGCATGGATCAAGACTGGGATTTGTTACTCCGTGTGACGGAGAGGTATCTCAGGGCCCACTCGGTAATACAACATCACAATGAGCCTTGCAAGCAATGTGACTAAAGTGTTAGCCACGAGATCTTGTATTACAGAACGAGTAAAGAGACTTGCCGGTAACGAGATTGAACTAGGTATAGAGATACCGACGATCGAATCTCGGGCAAGTAACATACCGAAGAACAAAGGGAACAGTATACGGGATTAACTGAATCCTTGACATAGAGGTTCGACCGATAAAGATCTTCGTAGAATATGTAGGAGCCAATATGGGCATCCAGGTCCCGCTATTGGTTATTGATCGTAGAGGTGTCTCGGTCATGTCTACATAGTTCTCGAACCCGCAGGGTCTACACACTTAACGTTTGGTGACGATTAGTATAGTTGAGTTATTTTGTTGGTGACCAAAGGTTGTTCGGAGTCCCGGATAAGATCCCGGATATGACGAGGATCTCCGGAATAGTCCGGAGGTAAAGATTGATATATGTGATAATAGTGTTTTGGTTTCCGGAAGAGGTTCCGGATGTTTCCCGAAATGTTCGGATACGAGAACACTTTATTTGGGCCAAGGGGTAAAGCCCACGAGGCTTAGGCAAGGTGCAAAAGGAAGTTTTGCTGGCATCTGGGGTGGTACTACCGCTTATCGTAAGCGGTACTACCGCTACGGGCGGTACTACCGCTTATCGTAAGCGGTATTACCGCTAAAGGAGGTACTACCGCTTATCGTAAGCGGTACTACCGCTTGTACGCGATACTGCAGGGATCCAAGTTGGACTCTTTTCCTGCGGGCCAAACCGACCTTGTGCGGGCAAAACCGACCTAGAGGAGGCTTTTACTCCAAGTTTAGACCCCAAGGCTCAACATATAAATAGAGGGGCAGGGCTAGCACACGGGACACATTAAGATTTCCCAAGCCGTGTGTCGGCAACCCTAACCCTCTAGTTCTCCCGTCATAATCTCCGTAGTGCTTGGCGAAGCCCTGCAGAGATTGTTCCTCACCACCATCACCACGCCGTCGTGCTGCCGGAACTCATCTACTACTTCACCATCGCTCGTTGGATCGAGGAGGTGAAGGCGTCATCAAGCCGTACGTGTGTTGAACGCGGAGGTGCCGTCCGTTCGGCACTAGTTCATGATCGGATCGAGGGACGACTTGCGATTTGGATCGCGGAGACGTTCGACTACATCAACCGCGTTTCTTAACGCTTCCGCTTAGCGATCTACAAGGGTATGTAGATTCACTCTCCCTCTCGTAGATGCTCATCACCATGGATAGATCTTGTGTGTGCGTAGGAAAAATTTTGTTTCCCATGCAACGTTCCCCAACAGTTAACGGGTTTAAACCCTTCAGGGAGCTGATGCTGCATCACCTCGTCTGTGAAGCACAGTGGGTGGGCAGCGCCTCTGACCCGAGCTATGTCATGCCTACGATCGGCGGTTGATCGGGCCCGGTGTTGTTCCCGACCTCTATTGTTGCGGTCGAGCCAAGACTGGTACCCGTCCCGTCTAGCGGGGGAGTACCCTCTAGATCCGTAGATGGATCTTGTGTGGTCTGCTCTATAATCCAGGTCCTGTCGTAAGTCATACCTGTCCTCAGGCCCTGTTGGCTCTTTTCCTCTCCTGCGGGGTACCGCAGGTCTGTACGCGGCCTCGCCGGCCGTTCTATCCCATCCTCGAGGAGGGCGGTCCGGCCGGTCGTACGGAGTATGCCTGGGAGGCGATGTTTCAAGGGCCTCATCATCGAATTGCGGCAGCAGCCGCCGACGTGGGTAGCTCTTGGGTTGGTCCGGTAGATCGGTATCGTACCCTTCTTCGGCTGCCAAGACCCTCGTCCATCTATCATTGAGGGTGTCCTGTTCGGCTTTGAGCTGCTGTTCTTTTGCCTTCAGGCTTCGGGTGGTGGCTAAAAGCTGCCGCCTAAACCGTTCCTGATCCGCAGGGTTTTCGGGGATGGTGAAGTCTTTGGCTTCCAGGCTGTCTTCCTCCTCGACAGGGGGAAGGTAGTTGTCATCCTCGGAATCATTAGGATCCTCAGTGTCGCGCCGATCATCGGGCCTTTCCTGGTCCTCCAGTGGCTGTTCGGGGTCTTCAGGGTCGCCGAGGTCTTCCGGGGTGTCGTTTTCCCCGGTGCCTGCAATGGCTTCCCTTCCCTTGGTTGCCTTAGATCGTTTGCGCTGTTTCCGGTGCCTTGACGGCGCCTCACCGGATTTATCGACATTCTTCTTAGGGGTGCGATCGCCCTTATCATCGGGGGTGTCTACCATGTAGACGTCGTAGGTGGAGGTGGCAGCCCATCGCCCAGTGTTGACAGAGGCGGGGGCGCCATCCTCTTCATCCATGTCTTCTGCCTCTTCGGAGGCGTAGTCTAGCATATCGGTTAAGTCTTCGATAGTGGCTACCAAGTGGGTGGTGGGTGGGTCGAAAAATTCCCCATGACCCGCCTTCAGACCGATCTGAGCACGAGTTGTGGTCGGGTCATCTGTGATTTTTATTGATAGGATCCGATCCAGCGCCTTGTTGATCGTCGAGAGCTCGGCCGGATCGATCTGCCTAAGACTTTCGGAGTTAACCTCCAACGCGTCCGTACGAAGAGTATGTTCGGCAGGGGCCGACCCCTGGCCCTCAGGTACTGTAACCGGATCCGGACTAAGAGCCAGGTCATCGGCAGGGATAGACCCGAGGGCGGAGTCGAGAAGGAGATCCGAAGTTAAGGCTTCGGAGACTTCGGGCTCGTCAGATGAGATCGCGAGCCCAGCGAATGTGAGATCGCCCCGGGAGTCTACGGAGAACTCTAGGTTCCCGAATCTGATCTCTTGATCTGGGACGAGACTCCTGATCCGACCAGGGTGGCCTGTCGGGTCGGCATGCAGCACAATGTTGCCGAAAGCGAAAATCTGTCCGGGGCGAAGGAGCCCCCGTTACGGACTTCATCGCTAATGATTAGGCGAGCCATCAATTCCTCTTGCGATCCCACAGCGGAACTCTCAATGAAAGCACCAATGTCGGTGTCAAAACCGGCGGATCTCGGGTAGGGGGTCCCAAGCTGTGAGATTAGGATCGATAGGTAACAGGGGACGAAGAAGACGATGTTTACCCAGGTTCGGGCCCTCCTATGGAGGTAAAACCCTACGTCCTGCTTGGTTGTATTGATGTGTATGAAGATTACAGAGTCGATCTACCTCGAGATCAAGTAGCCAAAACCCTAGATGAGCTTGTCTGCCCTCTACAATCTAAACCCCCTGGTTTATATAGACACCGGGGGTAACTAGGGTTTACACATAATAAGTCTCCAGCCGGATGTAAAGACGCTGATCCTCTCATTTTGACTTGGAGTGCACGCCGCGTCTTCGGAGGTTTCCTTCTAGAATACGGGGTCGCCGCATACCCCGGCCCTTCCTGCGATAACCAGAGAGCGGCCCACCAAGCCGGCCTATGAGAGATAGGCCGGCGGCCCGAGGACCCCTTAGTCCAGGATTCCCTCACCATGTGCAAGCAAACAAGGATGAAGGGACATATTCATGCACTTGCTGCAAGTTTGAACGAGATGGTATACTGTGCGCACATGTGCTACGAGTGATGGACCAGATCGGGGTATATGAGATACCTGAGAAGTATATTCTCAAGAGGTGGACTTGGGATCAGGAAGAAGATCTAATCAATCCTTATTTTCAACAGCCAACAGTTGGTAAATGCATGGCAGAGGGGGGCAAAAGCGTCATGCGATATACGTCGATGCTTAAGGATTTCAAGCCAACAGCCAAGGACGCTTGCCTCAGAGATGATGGGGCCAGGGTGGCCAAGAAGCACCTATATGTTTTCAAGGAAGAAATGGAAGCGCTAACAAAAAGCCAGCGTAAGAAGGCCAGAAAGGACAGTGAAGAAGCTAGAGGATCATTCCAATCACAACAAGATCCATGTTCTATTCCCGTTGTCACAATGAGTGAAGCCGTCAATGTCGAACAGCAGACACGCATGCCTAACGCACAACAAGTGGACAACTCAATCACGAGACAAACAAGCAACCCGGTGACAATACAAGATAGCGTTAACGTGGCGCCCTCTACATTCAAGGAACCACATGGCACCACATCCCATTCCTCGAACACAAGAATGATACTAGACCCTCCGAGGACTGTCACAAAAGGGCGGCCGAAAACAAAAAAGTTTCAGCATCCATTTGACATTGCAAAACCAACAAAACAAAGGAAGTGTAGGGTCTGCGGCGGCAAAGACCATGACAAGCATAACTGCACGTCACCTCTACCAAGATGAAAATAAAGAACAATGAAGATGGTCACTAGAGAATTAATGGACAAACTTATATCCATTAGTTTGCTGATTGTTATCGTAGCAAATGTAATCCAAGAATTTAGGACAGTAAAACTGACCCTAAAGGGAGCTCTCACAGCGATTTGCATTTGTAGCCGTCCATTTCGTTGATTTGATCGTTTCTGGCCGTTGGATATGCTGTCCTAAGGGGCTGCTGCTCCGGAGGAAAAAACCGAGCCGTCTGGTAAATTGGGCCGGACAACCCATTTATCTAACCTAGCACAGACAGCCCATTAGGGTCCTCGTTGCGCCCCCGTCTCCGCAAAGGAAAACTCTTCGACGAACATATCGGGGTTGCGGCCAACGCGCCGCCATCGCGTCTCCTGAATGGATCCAGACGATGCGCGCGAGATCCTCCCCTTCCCTTTACGTCGGTGAGGCAGCCAGTGAGACGGCAATTGGTCGGTGAGGTCGGAGAGATCCGCATCTCATCATCTTTCCGCACCCCCTCCCCTCATGGCGATGGTGGGGGCTTGAGGCGACGCCTCCAGTTCTGGCAACGTTCAGACCTCTCCCCCATCTAGGCACGCCATAGCGATCTGTAGAACAAAGCCCATCCCGAACACCAGTCGTGGATGAAGGGATTGTTGAGGGAATGGATCGTGTTGCCCTACAGAGGGATTGTTCATCTTCCTTCAGTGGAGGAACTTCTATCCGGTTAGTGTTTGAGCCGGTTAGTTTAATTTAATTTTCTTTTCTAATCCAATCTTCTTTGTGTCCTTTGTAGTAGGGATATCACCTTGCTATTCAAGGATACCGAGCAGATTTTTTTTCTTCAGGGCAAAGATACCGAGGAAATTTGATTCGAATTGGTGTTAATTAAACTAATTGTGGTCGGTCTTCCCAACTCATGATAACTCCCGTATTCTTGATGAGTTAAGCCTCGGCCATCCATCTTGACGTTTTATCCCGTATGTAAACTTGCTGATTTCAGGTTCATGGCGAATAAACTTGTTAATTCATATATCTACTTAATTAGTGAACGGTGTGCAGGGAGAAAAAATCTCAAAGCACAAATTGATCTTCTCATTCATATTGACTTCTCTTTTTTTTCTTTTGATGGATAGAAGGATGATGGCATGTCAAACTGATCTTGGAAATTATTTAACCAGCCACTGTGTCTTTTGATATCACTGAAACTTGGTGGAGAGGGAATTTTCTTTAATTGGAGACCAAAAGTTTACCTTCAGGCCGAGACCTGATGAATAGGTATTGATCTTCTCATCCTTGTCTTTGATTATTTTTTGTCTTGGAAATGAGTAGAGAGTGGTCCTAAACTGATATATGTGATGTTTGTAGAAACCAGTTTTGTTAGAGCAAGACATTTTGAAACATGCTACTGTAATTCAGCTAACTGCTGCTGCACTATCTTAGTCTTGCCCTTTCTCCAACTCACCACCCTTCTAAGTTAGCCTCTGGTTTTGTTGTTAATATATTGAAGTCTCATGGTTCAGTTACCTGTTTTTTTTTCAGCTTCTTTACCGAATTGAAATATTTTTCAAAATACCAGTTTCCTTTGTCCATTGTTGTTGTATCTTCTTTTCTCATCAAGATACATAGAGTACTAATTCCCAAGTTCTGAACCTTATCTAATGTTTTCACACTTCATTTTTTTCTCAACTATTTATATTGCTCTTTCCACATGATGGTTGGGCACAAATGCACACATTATGTTATTGGTGCAGCCCCGCCGGAGGCCTTGCAAATGCTATAGCAACTGATTACCTGGTTTTGACAGAGACAGTCATGGATTCCCAAAGCATTAGAATCATGGAGATGAGCGACCAGCTGCAAATTAGAAAATCGAAGAACATGTGATTAGAGAAGACACCGGGGACGAGAAGAAATTAGAATCATCAAACAACTCAAATCAGAATCATGAGTAGAAAAAGCATTGGACAAGTTCCGTGTATTTTTAACCCACAAGTCTACAACCTATTTTTTATATGGGGATGACTTGTGACAAGTTTATTTAATATCAGACAGAGTTATATCATTCAACACTGAAGGCAAAACAACAGTAGGGGACCACCATCCCAAATAAAAGACTAGACTTGGAATGAAAAGCATAAGCTAGGGGATCCCCACCCCAAATAGAACTAGACTTCCGGTGGCTGCAAATACCCAACATCCAGGATCGCGAGGGTGAGTGGTTGCTCATCTATTGCACTGTTTCTTGTTCGTGCTAGATGTTGAGACCCTGAACCCCCCCCCCCCCCCCCCCCACCCCCCACCCATCCGGCAATTTCATGTGAACTTCGATGGTGGAACACTTGATTTTTAGCAAATTGTTCTGTGAGGATTTAAATTAGCAGCTATATGTCACATTTCTCTTCTAATGTTATTTGTGTAATTTTTCAGAATTGTTTACGGAAGTTTCATCAGCAGATGAAGTATAATTAAGTTGCAAGAATTATATATTGATGTTACATTTTCACATAATTCCCTATTTACATGGAAGGATGGAAATCTGCATGAAGGCCATAGTATTGCAGAGTACCAGTCAGATCCTTGTTTTCTCATTCGTCTTTTGTACATTGAATTCAACTACATTGAGACACCACATCAGCCGTGGCACAATCACAAATGGCACTAGAAGGCTCCCACATCAATGATTTTTTTGTGAACCAGTCAAAATGCTTAAGTGTTATTGGCGAAATAAAGGCAAGTCATACATAGCTTGGAATTATTCAATTTCTGATATCTCTATGTGTACGTGTTTCCTGCTATCCGGAAGTAACCTTGTTACAAAATTAGGATTTGGGAGACACTTCATTTGCCCGGTAAGGTAGTTGCTATTTTTTTCAGGTTCGGGAGGAGCCATTTCTTTGCAGCAGTTGCTATTGGTATTCAAATTTTCATATAGATCTGAGAGTTGTGCCATGGTTGTCATCTTTGGAGGGCAAGTTTTTCTAACTTGATATGTACATGGAGCCATCATGGGGGAAGCCGGTCAACCTACTCGAGCGCATTGTTGGTAAGCTCGGGGTTATCTAGGGCATGTTCGACCGCCTCAAGGCCTTCAAGGGCTCCACCAACCTCCATTCAAGTATTATTTATCACTTTACCATGATCTAATCCTATGTCGTATGAGATACCTGTTAAGCTATGTGAACACATGATAGTCTTGTAACGAATTTCTTGCTTCTGCTTTGGTGTTAGATATGTTTAAACGAATCTGAAGATTTTGATACTTTATGTTAGATATGTTTAACCGAATCTTTAGATGCGTGCGTGTGCGTGTGCTGTGCTGTGCTGTGTGTGTGTGTGTGTGTGTGTGTTCACTCGATCAAGAAAGCACCACATAAATAGACCCCAAGGTAGCAGTACCAGGGTTCGTGATGTTGCAGCTAACAAGTTAAAATATCAACATTAATGTTGATTCTCTTGACATATATTCTTTTAGGAGATTCATGCTATTTTTTCAGATCTCGTGTTCACAAAAGCATTGATTCAAAATCATAATATTTAGCTACTCAGAGTGGGTGTGTGATCAGCCGACCCAGTACCTATCCTGGCCATTAAAGAAACAAATGTGTCATTGTTTCAGCAACTTCTGGGAAAATTCCACATACCTGGGATGCTTAGCAAATTGAATCTAGGCATATAAACATGGCCCATCATGCTTGCTTCGGTGGTAGGAGAAACAGAGGAGATAGTTGTGTTAATGTTGTCATGTTCAGAAATCTCTCCTGCCTCTTGTCTTTCTTACTTGGATAAATATTCAATGTTTATTGTCCTAGAGCATCTAATGGTGTGGCTCGCGCACTAGCTAGCTAGGATTGGTGCTGCCCAGGAACTCGTTTGGTGGTTGTCAATTTGTCTAGCTCGTCCCTTGATGAAAAATGTTATATCTCAGTAATATGTTGCTTATGTCATTCTTGGTGGTAAATCATGGGCTTAGGGGTTATGAGCAATCCTAGACTATGTAACTCAGCTAATCCACCAGAAAGTAAAGAGAATGCCCGGAACATGTACAATGGACTAAATCAGCTCAATAAATTACTAAAACAATATGTATATCTATTAGTTTTTGTCAAATTGAAAACAAACTAAGTCTCAACATGTATTAGTATCAATCCCTAACATTGGAGTGCACTAATAGACGGGCGCAGCAACGCGCGCCATCGATGATCTAGTATCCACTACAACAGAACCCCCTCTGTAACAACGCTTTTTTCCGTATGTAAAAGTCTATATATGCGTTGCTAGTGTCTTTACCAACGGTTTAGGATGCGTAGCCTTATCCAGCGTTGCTATGGCATAATGCAACGCTTATATTGGCGTTGGTAAAAGGCACCGTTGCAAGAGTACAACACATAAAACCCACTTTTACAACACTTATATATGTTGGTGATTGATGTACCGGAATCCAAATCTCATTACTCAGCAACAGAGAATTTGCAATGCTTCAGGTGTTGGTACATATATAATGTGAATATTATTATTACTTTTACATATTGCCATCAATTAAATTAATACTCCACATAATGCTGATAATTATGTACATCAAGTGAGAAAAAAAATTAGAGAATATAATCATGAGAGGAAGAAATCATATATTGGATAAAATTGTTGTATTACAATAGTGAATGTTACAGGGGGTTACAGGAGGATCATCATCCAGATGTGATGCATAATCTAATTATTTTCTTGACAGCGAGACTTAAACTGAAAGAATCCATACCTACAACTTAACTAAAATTTAACCGAGAAACATCATCCAACATGAATAGCATCAGTACAACCTAACTAAAGCATACATCATCATCTTGAACCGGAAAATCATCAACATTGCAGTATACTTGCCACAAACCATATAATCATCCATGTATCTTCTGAATCTACAAAGAAAATAACAAAATCAAGTGTTAATAGACAATGCATTGACATGATGCAAGTACTGATAGAGGCAGGATGTTAGTCACATACAAAGGTTGAAGGCCATGCAATCTTTGTTTTTCTGCATTACCGAGAGTATTGCGGTTTTTGCGACTCCATACGAAATCTTCTGTTTTCACAAGTGCAATATCGACAAGATGCTAGACAAAAGAAGAAATCAAAAGGGCGTGAGTATTGACAACTATTCAGACGCAATGCATTGAGAAATTTAAATGTCATTACAACTATGAATTATTCAGATCGCTTATAAGTATCGCATTAACAAATATTTCCTCCTATGATACACAGTAACTTTGTGTTAGTTAGTTGATGCTGATGCGTGTACTAACAGTAAAAACTGGAGCAATCAGACCAACACCAAAATGCAGAAACGGTGCCTGTGTACATATATAAAGGCAAGCACCAGCCATCCTACACTTGCAAACCGTCATATCCATTGGAACTCGTGCTACAAAATATATTATATGAAGCCAACACCCAGCCATACATCACATGAGAAACATTCAATTGGATAGGAGAGCAGTACCCAGAACTAAAGCAGAATAGTAATCAAATTCTCCGGCCAGTTTAGCGGGTGATGAGGATCGCTTTGCCAGATTCTTGTGGCATAGGTTGCACTTAGCCGTTAATGACATCGATCACGTACCGGCCACTGCATATCGGCATAGCCTCCTCAGACTATAATCGATTACTCGCTCTCGCCCACATCCTGGTAGCAAACGATGACCATCCTACCTTAAAAAATATCTACAGTTTTCTCTTGATCATGAAGTACTACTTCCTGCCGAAACCATAGTGTAAGACATGATGAGTATGCTGATGAAAAGTATTATGAAGTGGAACACACACCATTAGCAAAAGAATAGCTTGTATGACAGAGCAGCAGAGGCTTATGACCCACCGTGTACAGGCACTACTCTGGCCAGCCCCGCTTTGCAAGGCTCAGGCTAACGACGACATGGATTACCATCGGAAAAATCTTAGTGTGCGATCAATCTAAGGGGGTCAAGTCTGCTGTACCTGTTATCTGCAATGCGATTTTGCATGAAGTTACTGTTTTCGGTGGTTGGCTGGAAACATGCCGGTGGTGGCAGCAAATAAGCCCCAAGGCAAGATCGGCTTAATTTAAGGATATGACCAGGGTATTGGCTGGAAACATGCCGGTGGTGGCAGCGAATAAGCCCCAAGGCGAGAGCGACTTAATTTGAGGATATTACCAAGGTATTGAATTCCGTTTAAGACCCCAGGTGCGCTCCGTCAAGAAAATAAAAGGAGTCCAGTTCACAACGGAACCATTGCTTGTACGATTCATTGACTACTACTATTGTACGTGTGTGCTAGTCACACGTCCTACACTACTACTATTGTACCTGCCAATTAGTCACGTCCTACCAAACCAATTTCCTTCGATTAATCTAAGCCACCAATTGGACATCTAACATTCTAATTAATTATGTGATGT
Organism: Elymus sibiricus; assembly: GCA_039707655.1. NCBI lineage: Eukaryota > Viridiplantae > Streptophyta > Magnoliopsida > Poales > Poaceae > Elymus > Elymus sibiricus. Next base: position 399,819,045 of record CM077673.1, on the reverse strand, counting down.
GGATTAATGTGGAGGCTTAGGTGGGTAAACTATTCAACTATAATATCAAAAACATAATTGTTTAAGCTGAAAATTACATGGGTTAATCTACACCTTATAACTTTGTAATTTCTCATATTCTGTCTTGCTATATTGGAGGAGTTGATATATATGTCTCACATGGTTATGAGAGGTAGAGAGAGTATTCACATGTATGTCTTTCTTGAAATATGTCTAATTAAACATGTTCCCTATAAAATTCCACTGACATTTAAGTAAAACATATTGCATAATATAGCTACCAAAATTGATGAGAGACAGATAATAGAAGCTTCATTGCAGGCTTACAGGTGGTTTCAATTAATTACTGAAAGAAACAATTCTTCATGCTTTTTCAGGAGATAAAACAATTGCATCTTATAACATGGTTACAGTGCACTAGTAGAAAACAGACCTTTTGTCCAAAGCATTAGTCCCGGTCTGGTTTTGAACCGGCACTAATGTGACCATTAGTCCCGGTTCGGGACGGGCATCATTAGTCGCGGTTCGTTCCGGACACGAACCGGGACTAAAGGGTTTGTGCTAGGCTGGTGTCAGCCTAGGGCCCCACGGTTACCTTTAGTCCCGGTTCGTGGCACGAACCGGGACTATAGGCTCACCTTTAGTCCCGGTTCGTGCCACGAACCGGGACTAAAGATCCCCTATATGAATTCGGCCAGCCCGAGCACAGTACTCCTCCCTGTTTATCCCCTTCTTCCCCTCCTTTGTTCTTCCTCTTCCTCGAGCTCATCCTCCATTTTTGCCAAAATTTGTCAAGATTTGGAGGCACCCCATCCATCCAAGTGTTCACAAAGGTTAGCAACTTTGTCATTTCATCTCTCATTGCTAGATTAGCTCTTGCAATGCTCTATAAGTATAGTGATTTGTGGGTTTTAGTTTGGGAGTATTTATATGTGGTAGTTCATTTGATTTATATGCAATTTGAGCTCAAATTAACTTCTTACTTTGCATGTGTAGGTGTGGTTTACTTAGTGTCTTCCCGTCCCTGTCCTAACCACCGTCGATCGCCCGCACCGTCCCGTCGCCGGCACCACCTTGGTGAGCCTCTTGTTCTTATCCTTTTTATTAAAAAAAATCATGTTTGTAAGATTTAGATAGTTACTTGTATAGTTTTCTTACCTATATGGTTGTTTGTTATACATAGTGGCATGGTTTTGATATCCGTCCCCGTCGGCCCTCGTCCGGTTTATGATTCGGATGTGGTATATACTCTCTTTTATAACTGTTTGTTGCATTTCGTGTTTATGACAATTATGCCCATCAAGTTGACATAGATATTTTTATCTAGGAGGTATGTGAACCGGAAATTGCAACCGACATAGATATTCTTGTCAAGAAGTTAAATTTAGTTGAAAAAGAAAACGAGTATTTGAAAGAAAAATTGAAAAGAGTTGAAGAAGAGAAGATGAAACTGGAGTTGTATGTTGCCGATGTCGTCGATGATCACAAGATCAAGATGGATGCAATGCGCTTGAAGATTAGAAAATTTAAAAAATATGCCATTGATAGTGAGGCTTGGTATCACTATGCTAGCTAGATGTGCTCTCGTTCATTACCTGTAATTATCCTCACTATATTCTTTTCTGTGGTATTATGCAGAATGAAGATGTATGAAATGAAAAAAGCTGAACGCTATGGCATTGGGTTCATTGACCCAAATACGGTTAATCAGGCGATATGGGAAGATCAATATTCGAGAAAAGACACAAAGAGATTCCTGCTAGAGTTTTTGAAGCAACTAAACACCCAACCAGAAATACTACTTCCTTACAACTTCGGGTGAGTGTTACTATATCTTGTACCACAAATTCTATTTTTTGCTTACTAGATGTTAATAAGTGTAGTTGATGAGTTATGCACATGCCCGCTTATTTATAAAAAACGTGTGCGCATGCAGTTACCACTGGATCTTGTTAATCATTGAAGTTGACAAGGGAAAAGTTGAAGTACTGGACTCATAAGAATCCATCCGAATACGCAATCGTGAGGGGGATGGTCGACAGGTAATTTCAATCATTATCGCACTATGTCGGCCTCTTTACTTCATTTCCTGATAACAACTAGTTAATAACTCCTTTATTCATTTTCTTTGCCGGCGGGCAGGGCTTGGCAAAAGTTCATCAAAGAGGTCCCCGGCGAATGGAAACAACAGCTGAAATGGGTGCGACCCAAGGTAATTAAGTAGTACTAGCTAGCTACGTCCGTGCATCTCTTTAATTCTAGTTTCAATACCATTATCATGCTTCATTAATTATTACCTGATTGAATTTTATTCTCGTAAAGTGCATGAAGCAGAAGCAGGGGAATGCTTTATGCGCATACTACGTTTGCGAGAACATTCGCATGATCACGTCTGAAAGGAGCAGAGATGAAAGAAATCTTTGGGTACGTTTGCCAGAACACTATCCATAAAAATTTTATCATGATCTAGCTAATATATATACACACAACTAATATATTCATCTTGATCTCCTGATTATAGCTGATGGAGATGCGGGGTCAGCTCCTACCAACGGCTCGCGTACGAGCAATTCAAGAGAAAATAGCTGGATTTCTGCTCGACCAGGTCATAGATCCCAAAGGAGAATACCATTACAAGATCAAGCAGTAATGTCCTGCATATGTAATGATCCGCAAATTGTAAGAGAAATTGTATATACCAAATTGTATATATATATATGTATGTGAATGGTCGTCGTACGAGAAATTCGATGATATATATATATATATATATATATATATATATATATATATATATATATATATATATATATATATATATAGGGATCGACTATTCATCACCCTGGGTGAGGAATTCTTATTCTTCACCCCACCTCCTCACACATCAAATAGTCACCGTAAAAACAAAAATGCATGTGAGGTAATATTATGGTGTGTAGTTAATGGCTCTAAACGTCCACCGTGAGAAACAAATGGGTCATGCACGTGAGGTAAGATTACGACATGCATGTGTGAGCTGAGGTAAGATTATAACATGACGGATGAGAATTCAATGCATGTGAGGTAAGATTACAACATGACGATGGGGTAAGATTACGACATGTGTGAGATAAGATTACCACATCCAAAAGAAAGCATGTCTTTTGCGAGTTTACACTAGGGTGAAGAATTACTTATTCTTCACTCTGGATGACCAATAGACTTTCTATATATATATATATATATATATATATATATATATATATATATATGATCGGTTCTACGAGAAATTCTATTTATATATATATGCACAACGTGTACAATATGTAGTAACGTAATATATGTTTGAAATGAAAAATAATTAAATGGAAAACACAAAATTAAAAAGAAAAATAAACCATAATTAATTCATAAACCCCTAAAGGATTAAAAGGAAAAATAAACCAAAATTAAAATAATTAAATACTTTTAGTCCCGGTTGGTGTTACCAACCGGGACTAAAGGTCCCCCAGCCCTGGCGCCGGCAGGTGCCACGTGGTGGGCCTTTAGTGCCGGTTGGTGTTACCAACCGGGACTAAAGGTCCCCCAGCCCACGGCGCCGGCAGGTGCCACGTGGTGGGCCTTTAGTGCCGGGCCGTGTTGAACCGGGACTAAAGGGGAGGCCTTTAGTCCCCACCCTTTAGTGCCGGTTGGAGAACCGGCACTAAAGGCCCTTACGAACCGGCACTGTAGGCCGATTCTGCACTAGTGGTGGATCATCAGTTACTAAGCACTACTTGCAAGAACAGACAAAACTATCATTAGGGCAATGAGGATAATTATTAAGCACATCCCTATTTTTATGGTCTAATGTTGTTGGTATTTTTGCGCTGCATCTATCCAGAAACTGAATTTGATTGTTTTTAATTTTCATGGTATCCCCAGCTGATTGAACCAAATAGTAGTCAAATATTCCTGGAAAAAATCCATCTCTTATTATTAAAGCCATTTATTGTGAACAAAAGGAATAAAGCCTCATAGCAGTTCACCATATAGAGTGCATTGACTAACACCAAGAAATAAGTAGCTAGTGAAGGGATGAGGATCGGAACTTGTTAGGAAAAAGGTAAATTATGCATACCTTTTTGTTCGATGGGCAAACTCACAGAATAGTAGTAGCACGACCTTTTGTTTGTTGAGGTAAGATATAGAGATGTCTAGGTCTAGCTGCTAACCACAGAACATAGCCCTTTCATCCGGCTTCCTTAGCAATTGAAACACAATACCAATCCAGCATCAAAACATGTACAGGACGGCAAAATAGATGGATGTTTACGACCTACCATGTGAAGGCCGTGTCCTACTTTAAGCTGTCGCATTGGCCTTTTTATGGATCACTGCGGACACACTCACCTGAAGCCAAAGGAGGAGGAGGCTCCATGGTTGTCTCGTCCCGACCAGCAGCAAGGATGTCCACTGTTCCTCCCTGCACGTCTGCGGGTTAGAGAAAGGGCGAGAGAGAGAGGACAAAACCAGGGACGGGGATGAACTCACCGGACGAGAGGAGGGCAACATGGCCAACGACGCCGGAGCCGATGCCTGAAGTCCTAACCATGGGGGGTGGGGGGGAGGGTCTCGCCGGCAAGCTTTGGTGGTCGCGATTGCCGGATCTAGTCAGATGGGAGGGCGCCGTAGTGAGAGGTAGGGCTGGACACGAGCCGAGCCGAGCCGCTCCAAAGCCAGGGTCGGATCAAGCTCGGCTCGGCTCGGCTCGCTCAGCAACGAGCCTACTTCAAACGGCTCGGCTCGCTTCAGATATGGCTCGGCTCAGACCGAGCCGGCTCGTAAGCCAGATGCTGCCAGAACCTTTTTGCGTTACAAAACCTGTGTGTATAGTTCAGTCTTGATTTGTTTGCAGCAATTAAACCCATATTTTGGAAAACAAACAGTTCATATTGCTAAAAAGAAACATCCAGCAGTCTATTGTTTTAAGAAATGGTCATAGTAATAAAAAAATATTTTCTTCTACGAATTCTTGTACGAAGATTGAAACAATGGATAGATATGAGAGAAAAAATTGTACAGCATTTCAATTAAATTTTGGACAGCACTTCCTTTGAACTTTACACAGCAAGACATCAAAATCATCTTTTCCATGACCTCCTTGATGAGATCCTTATCATACTCAATGCATTGGACTGCTGGACCACTTGTTGTTGCATTGGTTTTTCTAAAAAACAGAGTAGCTTGGATGAGCTCCCTATTAACCTTGTCCATGTAATCCTTACATGTGTCCATATGTCTTTTAATGGAGGAGGTGCTTCCACCTTGGGAATATACATATTGATTGCCGCAATAATTACATTGTGCCTTCAACTCCTCCAAACCTTCTTCTGTTGGCACCTTTACCTTATGAAAGAAGGTCCAAACCACCGACTTCGACCTCGAAGGAGCTTGACCTTTTCGCTTCTTGGCACTCTTTCGTTGCACTTTTCTTGCTTCATCCTCACTCGAACTAAGAACTACGGTCTCTTGCTCTTGAGGCGTAGGACCAAGGCCAAGACCATACTCGGACATGTCATCACCTTCGAAGTCTTTTTCTTCACTATTCGCAAACCCATCTGAATCTGATTTGTCACCAACCCCAGGCGGCACCTCAAACAAAGTATCTTGCTCGTCCTCGTCCTCCTCCTCATCCTCTTCCACCTCTTCATGATCATCCTCCGCTTGCTTACCATGCACCATTGCCTAGCACACAAAGACAGCACACACATGAGGTTCATCACACATATATTTGACTTTTGGATAGCAAAAACAGCGCATACATGAGCTTGCACAAACATATATTCGACATTTGGATACCAAAAACAACACATATGAGCTTGGACACACATAAATTTGACTTTCAGATAACAAAAATAGCACATACATGAGCTTGCACAAACATATATTTGGCACGCACATACCGGCGAAGATGTAGCATCCCTATCATAGTCGTTTGCGGAGCCGGAGGCAGCGGCGATTGCAGCATGCACGCCAGTGCCGGTGGGGTCAGGGAGACGTCGATGCGGAGGTTTCCTTTTTACCCTATACAACAACTCAGCGATTGGGACATTGACAGAATCCTTTGACAGCTTCCTCGGCAACCGTGTAGTAGTTGTTGCATTGCCCTTCCCGTTCCCCTTTTGCATCCCCGAGACCGGCAACTTACTCTTCATAATGGAGTTCAAGGTCCTCTCTTTCTCCGCCTCCTTCCCATTCGCCTTCCTCTTTTCCTTGTCCATTGTTGCGATGATAGGCCTCTGCAGACATCAGCAAACAACAAACAATTAATCATCAACAGCAGTAAACAAATTACACATGGAATCAATCTATCCATCCATTCTGCTCTACAGCTCCATCCATCCATCCTTTTCAAACAATTAATTCATGAAAGAGGACAGCACATGGCAGATACTAATTCACACAAGACACTGATGATAAATTCCATCGAGTAGTCCCTACTACATCTAGGACGCAGTCCTACAAATTCCATCGATCCATCCATGATCCATCCATCTATCGGAATAAACCTATGAACTACTAGTGCGTACTACATCCATCGATTCATCCATCCATCACATGTGTGGTAGTTCAGAGAGGCAGAGAGCTACAGCTAGGGATTGGGAAGGAAAGAGATAGGAGATAGTACCTGCTCCTGCTCATCACGCTCGGCGAGAAACCAGGGGAGGCGTGTGCGTGTCCGTCTGCGTCCGGTCTGATAAGGAAAGGTGGCGCCGCCCGTTGCCGTCGATGCCGCGCCCGTTGCTGTCAGTGTGCTGAGGAAACGCGGCGGCGGCCGTCGTCGTCGTCGATCCAGCTTTGCGGCGTGGCGACACCGCGAGAGAGGGGTGAGGCGGCGGCGCGGCGTAGAGCAAAGAGAGGAAGAGATGTGCGCTACTACACTCTCTTTGCGTCGTTGCAGTCGTGCTCGTGCGGTTGCCCTAACCCTAATGCGATGCCGATGAAATTGAGTTGGGCCGCAAGCGAGTCACCGAGCTGGACCGGGCGAAACTCGGCTCGGCTCGGTCGCAAAACGGGCCGCTTTTCAGAACTCGGCCCGCTCGTTTATCCTATCGGGCCGAGCTGGAACGGGCCGAGCAGGAGCGAGCTTCGGGCCAAGCCGAAAAGCTCGCTCGTATGTCCAGTCCTAGTGAGAGGGGGCCTCGGGCTGTGCTTCGTGGTGGCGGGATTCGTTGGACGTCGCCGGAATCAGCCGCCGTAGGTGGCGAGCGAGGAGCCACTTCAAGAGAGAGAGAGAGAGGGATGGGACGCGAGTGGGTCGGTGGGTGAGGAGTGCGGGCGGATCCGGCAGCCTCTAGAGGTGCGAGGTGGGAGAAGGGGATGGGGAGGGCCGGTGGCGAGGTGGGTTAGAGGAGGCAGACGAGGAGGTGGGTGGCGCCGTGGTGGTGATTTCGGAGAGACGAGGGGAATCGGTTGCTCTGTTTCTCGCGCATCTTTTTCTCTCCTTTCATATGTTTATCTTTTTCATATATGTACCATGATAGGTTAGAGCATCTACAGCCGGACTTGGCTAATCCGGCCCCTCAAACGCCCGCGGACGCGCCCGGACACGCCCGCGGGCGCATCTGGACGGGCCCTCATATTTCGTTCCGTGCATCCACATATCTCAAATCCGGACTCTCAAATCCATGCAAATACATGCACGTCGATCATACGAAACAAACTGTCTGAATGCCAAAGTTCAAAAGAAAGCAAAGCAAAGCAAATCATAGTTCAACAAACCGGACATGGCAAAATCAAATCAATGTCCGAGCGTGACCGATGGCCTCCGATCACTCGATGTGCGGCTGCTGCGAGAAGAAGAGTGTGTCCTGCTCCTCCTGAATCTGGGCTGCCAGCTCCGCCTGCATTCGGGCATGCTGCTCCGTCTGAATCCTTGCTGCCTCCTCCGCCTGCATCCGGCCTGCCTCCTCCGCCGCAGCTGCCCTCCGGGCGTTCATCTCCTTCTTCTTGTCCGCAAGCCACTTCTTTGCATGGTCATCCAAGCCGGTCTCGTCCGCCAACATAATCTTCGCATCTTCCGCGTCCCGTGCTAGTTGCAACTTCTCCTTCTCGAAATCCATGTCGGCAAATGTCTTGGCCTTCTCGAGCTCCCATTTGATCACTGCTTCGCGCTTCTCCAACTCGATCTTCTCCCTCTCAATTGCAAGCTTCTTCTCCACCCTAGTTCTGTCCCACTCCATCCTTTCCTTTTGCGCTTCCATGAGGAGCTTGTACCTCTCCTCCTTCTTGCTCTCCCTAGCCGAAAAAATGCCCGTCCATGATGACGACATTTTGGTAGCCGCGGCATCACGGGCGAGACGTGCCTTCTCCCACTTGTTTCCCATGACTTGGCGGTTCTCCTTTGGCACGGTGCCTTTTCCATTCTCGTCCACGACAACATCGTCCTCTTCATCGTCCAACCCAATTGATTGGTTGGAGGTTGAGCCATCATTCCTCTTCTTGCCTGCCTTGAGATCGGCCACAACTTGTGTCCACTTCGGCTTGCCATTCAACATGAGCCAACAATGGCTAAAAGCAAATGGCTTCTTCTCCACCTCATGATACAAAGTGGCCGCCACCGCCGTCTAGCGAACAACATTTGTATGAGCACGAGAATGCAAACACAAGAAGCATATACAATGGACGAGAAGATGAGGCAATCGAGCTTACGTGAGTTGCGATTCCGAACCCACTTTGAGGGCATTTGGTCACTTGTGCGTAGTAGCCGACGTACTTGTTCACTTCCCCTTGAATGATCCCCCAACGATGTTGGAGAGATGCCACATTGCGAGTGCTCACGATAGGATGCGGCTCCACATACTCCTTCCAAATCTTCGTCCAATAGGTGCTCCCCTTTTGCTCCATGCCGCATATTGGATCCATCGTTGTGGCTAACCAAGCTCTGACCAACAAGATGTCCTCGTGTCTTGAGAATGCGGGACCTCTTGCCTTCGCCGTCTTGGCCTTCTTCGTCTTCTTGCTCGGATTGGGATCGGATGTGTTCCCAACTTCAAAAGCGGTGGTGGCCTCCAATTCATACTCCAATTCGGTCGGATCTTCATTCTCGTTGATCATCGTCGACATGAACGCCGCCTATATGATTAAGATTTGCAAGTACTCATTGTGAGCAAAAGAAACTAGAGGGCTATGCTTAACTATGATCGAACAAGAGCAAAGAAAACGCACCGAGTCTTGTTCGGTCATTCCGTCGAGCAGGTTGAGGTCAGCCCGGGCAGTGTCGGAGCCCGTGCTCGTCCGCGCCCGAACGAGCTCCGGCGAGTCACACACGTCCACCGACGGCACCTGCGTGGGCGGAAAGCTGTCCAAAATGGCCCAGCCGGCGCTCGGATCATCGTTTGCGGGTATGGGGTCGGTGACCGTAATCCTCGCTGGCGCTCGGAGAGAAGGGGTGCGGGGATCCGGCCGCAGCGGAGGAGACATCTGCTCCTGCGCGTCCGGACCTCCCTGCGACGCCGCAGCCGCCGCCTTCCTATCTCGCTGCCGGCGTCGCCGCAACTTGCGGGCGACGTTCTCCGCCTTGCAAGTCGCCGCGGACGAATTCACGCCGCCGACGGACGAGGCGGACTGCGTCTCCGTCGCGGCGGTCTGGGTCCGGCTGGACGACATCTCCGGCGGTGGATCGGGACCGGAGGTGAGGATTGGGAGCAAGGGTGGAGGCGGGCGAGGGTCCGGGCGCGGGAATTGTTCTAGAGCGGCGGGAGGAGGAGGAAGGGTTTGGGAGGATTTGGTGCAATTTGGGGTGAGGACGGGCTGTCGGGTCCGACGTGGCGGGCATGCCCGGGCGCCCCCATACCCGCCTCATATTTGGGCTGGATATGGGGGGTGCCGGTCAGCCCGGGCATTTGAGGGCCGTTTGAGAGGCCCGTCTGGGTCGAAATTTTGTGACCGGACACTGACCGAGCGGCCTGCCCGGGCGTTTGAGGCGGTTTGAGAGGTCCGGTTGTAGATGCTCTTATGAGCTGTAAATGTACAACGCATCTGATGCACCGCTTATATGTGTATCTATTGTGAATTTTGCAACATATAGCGAAGATGTTGTAGAATTTGTGTTGCTTTATAGGGGTTATTCTTGTAGTGATTGTACCTATATTTATGTAAGTTACCAGCACTTTGGTGGTCTGAGTTTTATGGTACTGTGTGGTGGAAGTTATCGTGAACAATTTGTGTAAGTTACCAGCAATTTGTTATTGTGGGCTATCATCAGTTATCTAGATGTTTTACATATGTCATTTCAGTACCATGAGTTTTCAGCACTATCAACAAATCAATGAAGTTGTTATGCCTACATTTAAATAACCTATCAGCATTTATACATGATAGTTATCAGCAAAAAAAGTCTGCAAGTTACCACACAGATTGTGATCAGATTATGTCGTGTCAAAAAAAGAAGAGGTACCAACTAGTTATCAGATCATTTTTGAACATAATATCAGACACAAATGCTAGAAGTTAACAACAGGTCACTGATTTTATCAGTGTGGTGACAAACACCCAAAAAAACATTGTGGCAACAAAATCAAATGCTAAAATACTTCTTTCGGGTATTTAACATCAATTTAAGACCAGCACTAAAAATACTATCACAATCGAAAAAAACAAAAAGATGTCAGATGATACTGTAGGGTAACGCAGCAGAAAACAAAAAATTTCCGACCTACGCACCAGCCCAGGACCACTATGGAGACCGCATACAAGGTTTGATCTTTTTCGTTACGGACTCGTAGCGCAGCGGAAGTAGAGTCGATGACGATCGGCGGTGCAGATCCCCGCAGCTAGGATTTACAACCTCCCAACCGCGAGGATGTATACCCTCATCCGCCCCTCGGACAGCCCTCCGGGAGGCGGTCGGACAGTCCCCCGGACGGTGTCGCGGACAGCCCTTCGGGAGGACCATCGAAACTCGAACAGTCACTCGGACAGCCCTTCGGGAGGACCTTCGAAACTCGGATGGTCACACAGACAGCCCTTCGGGAGGCACTCTCGAACTAAGACCGAAACTACGATCTCTCTACAGAGTTGCACACATACGGTGTCATCTATCCGGGAGGGCTTCGCCGTCCAGAACTAGTTCCTGCCGGAACCCAGACAACCTTTCGGCTCTACGAAACTATTTCGCTGGGAGGGAGAGAGAAGGCCAGATCATGCATGGCTTGTGTATGAGAGGAAGGATGAGGTTTGGGCAGCCCCCTCACCTCCTATTTATAGGAAAACCAAGGGGTAGGATGGGCATTTCAAAAATACCAAAAGTACCCCTACTTTATGTCCCACATAAAGGGCATAAGAGGGAAAGGAAGTGCCATGTGGAGCTCCATGAGGGAGCCCCTCCTTTGGCCGGCCAACCCCTAGGGCCCCCCCCCCCCAAGGGGGTTCCTTGGTCCCCACACCATCTAGAAGCCTTTTGGAAAATATCCCAAAAGGTGGTTTTCCATAAATATCCCAAAAAACACTTTCACTATTCACGACGACATTTTTCAGCGTCCGGTCGAACTGAAAATATTTATGTGGGCTTAGAACATTTCCAGTACCCACTAAAATAATTTTCAATGCGATCCAGAACAATTCCGGTTTAGTGATTTTCATCTGCGAAAAGCATCTGAAGCGGTTTCAGCAGCTCCGGAACATTTCCGGTTTTCATCCCGGAAAATTCCAGAAAGTTTCCAGAATGATTCTGGCACCCTCCAAGAATTATCAGGCATGTGCCAAAACCAATTTGACTTTATGGTATCCCCTGAAACAACTTTTCAGTTTTACCGAAACTGTTCCGGTGTTCTCTCTGCGGAACTTTTCCGCTGTCCGAAACTTTTCCGGTGTCCGAAAACTTTTTCGGTGATTTTCTCTCAGACTCCCTGTCTAGTATTCAGCAGATAGATGACCCTTAAGCGTGTGACCCTATAGGTTCGGTGAAGCATAGACATGACCCGGAACCCCTTCCGATCAATGATCAACATCAGAGCCGTGGACACCCATATTGATCCCTATACCCACACGAATGAATATTCGAGTGAACCTCCAGTTGCCATGTGCTATTCCTGTTGCTTCGTGATATGTTACAAATACCCGAGGTGAGACATGTTGGCATCCCCGTGGATCAACAACTTGTCCACTCTACTAGTTACCTCGTTACCGGTATTGTTCTCTTTTCTCGTTCCCGTGTTCCGGCATCCCCGTGATCAAATCACAAAGTGTCTGGCCAGACGATGATGGATACCATAACACCGAGAGGGCCCAGAGATATCTCTCCATCGTCAGAGGAGCAAATCCCAATCTTGAGCTATCAAGTTACTTGACATACTTTTCCATGAACCCGTAAGCCGCCGTAATAGCCACCCATTTACGGATGACGTTTAACAAACCCCAAAGTTCATGAAGCAAGCATGAAGAAACTCGATACTCTCATGGTCTAAGGAATTATGCAAACGTTAACCATCTCTGTGTTATAAACCATTAACTTATGACGAATGAATCTCATAGCATAACATCAATTCGGGTCGATTCAACACAAATGTTCTTCTAACATTGTGCCCTCAAAATTGCTAGCATAGCCATGCCCATGATCAGGAAAACAGGATCATCATGCAATACTTGAGCCAGTCTTAGAGGCCAGACTAGGAATACATTTTACCGTTTATTATTCCACACGTGCATATGAGTCTTCCTCCGAGCCTCGTGGTTATTGCAGACTCGAGAACCATAGCAGTTATAGCATGGAACATAAACCTAATTATGAACAGGGAGATAATCAATAACATTTATTATTGCCTCTAGGGCATATCTCCTACAGACTCCCACTTGCACTAGAGTCAATAATCTAGTCAATGCTAATGCACTTTACACCTATGGCATACTGGTGTAAAATATGCTTCACATGTGGTATAGCCTGATGTCCAACGGATCTGACGACTTCAGCTCCGTGTGTAACTTTGCATATCCTCGCGTTTTCACGCTTTCACAAAATTCATATTTTCTGTGGACTTGGCTTTGCATATGTGTGAATCATTGGTCGAAACCTGATTCCCCAGACTGAGCTATGGAGCAACTATCTGCAATAGTGTCCCATAGACCAAAGCCATCTTGGAACCATACTAAGTTCATGAATGAACTATATGATTCAACAACTTCTTTGTCGCTTCTTAAGCGTCAACATACTTAGCCTTTGTTATAGAATTCGCCACAGTATCTTGTTTGGAACAATTTCCAACTACCGTGCCACCATATTATGTATTACACAAAACCCTTAACTTAAATCGAAAATCGCATGGAGCATTGATGAAGACTGTATCGATGTAATTACTTACAACGAGCACTTCATAATCTCTGCTTGCGAGAAAACATGTCATCACTACTACTCTAGTACTTTAATGACATCTTTCACTGTTGTCCTATGATCAGTACTTTGATCACTTTGGTATCCATACTCGCAACAACTTTGGAGTATCGGACATATCTGGTTGTTTTACATACCATGGAATACATGATTAATCCAAACACAAGAGTGTGTGGAATCTCCATCATGTATTTCACTCATCAGTGTTTTGGGACACTGAGTCTTGCAAAAACTCTTTCCATGTGACTTCGGCAAGAATTACTCCTTGGCGTTTTAAATGCTAAAAGGTTTTAGCATCTTGTCAATATGTATTCATTGCTTAGCCCTATTAGGTAAATCTATCTCCATAGATCATTATGCCTAATATTGAGGCTATTTAGCCCAAGCACCTCATCAAAAAACTATTTTCAAATGAAGTCCTTAATTCGTGTCAAGAAATTTATTTCCAATTAATAATGTGTCAAGTACACAAGGTTTTTAGAAATATTATCATGCTCCCACTTACTTTCTTGAATCACAAGCATCTTCGATACCCATTTGATGAAGTCAAAACCCCTTTGACCATTCCATCAAAAACGAAGATTCCAACTCCACTTTGCTCTCTTCTGTCCATCGCCGGAACTCTGAAGTTTGCATACTTACTAGCATCCTCTGGATCGACAAATTACTTTGGACTGTATCACATACAAGTCCTAGGTTTCATTTCCATCATATGGAAATCCTTTTGTCATCCATGTTTCATATCTCATGATTGAAATATGTATTAATTGCTAGTTTAACCCGAACCGACTTCAAGCATCGCTATGGTGAGACAATCTCATCGTAGTCAACTCCTTGAACTTGTTATTGCAACAAGTCGACCTTTATGGATAAAACATTTTATCCATATCAGTTTTTAGTTTCATAAATATTCGTTAGACTCTAAGCCTTCCGAAAGGTGTATCAAGATTTTAATCTTGAAACATTTATATGGAAACTATCTTGGATTGTATTGGCATTTAGCCAATTCCGGAGTCAGGGCCCATCACCGCTTCCTTGTGTATCGTAGGTATACTATTGTCCAACAACAATATCTCGTTTGCGCACCTGAGAGGTTTGCACGAGCCTTGCCTACGGGGTTCAGCTACAAGTTCGACTGAAGTCCATACATTTTATTGTAGAGACTTCCGTATCAGTCGCAGTAGGAAACTCCGGAATCACTTCCAAGGTTCCTTTCCTTTGATCTGATGACGAAGATATTGGTTATCTCGTCGAGTTGCACTGTCCTCCCACTCACCTTTTGTAAGAACTATTCTCTTTAAAAGCATACCGTTTTGTGGCAAAATCCTTTGCCTCGGTATAGTGGTGGGGGAATACCCAATGACTTGGGATAACCTACACAGTAGCACTTGTCTGATTTGGAATAGGTTTGTAACCTTTTACACAAGCCCCATATTCCAAATGTTAAGAAAAGATATAACATGGTTGGGCTTACCATACCATGGCGTCATTTCAACAGACCCGATGGAGCTCTTTTCAGTGTAAAAGCCGTAGTCTCTAAAGCATCACTTTAAAAGGGATAATGGAAAATTTATTTATGTCATCTTTGATCTTACCATGTCATGAATGGTTCGATTACATCTACACGGACTCTCCACTTGCAGTGGTGCTCCGGGAGGTGCAAGTTATGAAACCCCTTTCACAACTCATCAGACATTCGCTAAACTTGTAACTCAAATATTCCTTTCTACAATCGAATTGTAGAAACATAATTTTCTTGTTACAACAACTTCTACTTCATTTTTGAAAACCTTATGAATGAATTCAAAAGATCCAGACTTACGTCTCAACAAGTAAATATCCACATATCTACTTGAGTCATTTCTGAAGATAGATAAATCCACTACTTGCAACAACATTTATTGGACTACACACATCATAATGTATGATCACCAATATGTTCTTTGCTCGTTCCTTGTGGCCTGTGAACGGTATTTAAGTCACTTTACTTTTCAGAGGAAAGTTGCAAGTGTCAGATGATTCAAAATCAAACGACTTCAAAATCCATCATAATGGAATTTTCCATGCGGGTTTCTCCAATGTGACCAAATGCAGTGCCACACTTGTGTGGTATTCTTTTAGTCTTGCGACATTTAGCGTCAGTGTTATGGATGTATCATATTTCCATCAATATTCATAACATACATCCCATCTAGGATGGAAGCATGGCCCTTCATGTTATTCATAATACTGAACAACAATTGTTGTTTTTATGAACAACTCTTTTGCAACAAACATTGTGCAATGGGCTAGAGTGTATGAAACTCTAAAATGAATTATGAAAGTAAAACCAGAGGTAATGTATTATTATCAATATTCATAACATACGTCTCATTCATAATGAAAGTATGGCCCTTATGTTATTCATAACACCGAACATCAAAAGTTCTCTTATGAACAACCTTCTTGCAAGATACCTTATGCAAAGGGCTAGAGTGTGAAACTCTAAAATGAATTATGAAAGTAAATACATAGGGAATACACCTATGAAAGGCATAGTAACATTTACTATGTTCCCTGCGTGTATCTAAACCTCATTCCTGGCTAGTCTTTCAGGCCATAGTAGTTCTTACATCGAGTTGCAACAGAATGCAATCGAGCGGGTATCTTTGTGATTAACTCACAATACCCAAGAATTAGTGATTAACATGTTTAACCATAATTCCCAAGAACTATATTTTTAACCAGCCTTCTATACATCAAAAACCTGTATGGCATTCATACATGAGCTGGATATTCCAGTCTTCTATCCTTTTGCCTTTATACTTCTAACAGTTTAACTTTTAGTATTTCTCCTACTCTCAGAAGAAGCATCCAACTTAAGAGTGGCGTTAGCCCCGGACTTCCTTGGTGTGAAAGTCTTACTAACACCCTTCGGACACTTCCTTTCTCTTTAAGTTGTTGTTTTATTCACCTTTCATCATATGATAGGCGTTCTCCTGGATCCCTCTCTTATCAGTCTAATGCATAGTAAACTCCTTTACTAACAGTTTGCAAACAAACATTGCTTTGGATATCTCATATCTTTTAGCCTTTGTCTGTCTCTGAAAATGATTTTCAGATTCCATGAATATCACATAACTATCCAAACTTTCGAAGTTCGGGTCTCATGGAAGCAAACATATTGCACTTTGACTGAAAAGGAATTCTAGCTTTTGGATCGAAGGACGAGAGTCACATGATCCATAGCATTAGCGGGAGAATACCGAAAGTATGCGATAGGACAAAATCCTTCTCGGCACTCTAGAGGACAATCCTCATATTACGTTACCAACCGTAAAGTTTTAACCAGATATTTAACAGCTATTCAATTTTAATAGGGAAGGTGCAAACGCGAGCCATTATTCTACAACTATTATGCAAACCACACTTAGACAGTGTTCAAAATTAATTGCACTGAGAATTAAACAAGTTAATTCTATAGTGCGCTCCCACTCAAATCAATATCTCTCATAATTGATTTTGAGTGATACAAGATCCAGACTTCAATTCATCGCCATAGAATCATCATCTCATGACGGGAATTTTAATCGGTAGGCCAACTTGCCGATCACATCTCTATGTGACTCTTGTTCATATTTCGATGCGTGTGTTCCGAGCTCAGGACGATCCTGCCATGAACGTCAAGACAACCAAGTGATCTTGCTGCGAGGTCTGACCTCACCCGCCTCACACATCCCTAATCGTTCGTACCCATGCATCCATGGTGCACCCCGAAAAGTTAGGTGCCGTGACGGTGCTACACTTGGGAGAACACTAACTACTTGATATTTTTGTGAGAGATCACCCTAATAAAAAGTGACTACCGCGCAATCAAGAAGGGTGCATCATAAGGGATAAACATCTCAGGCAATTCATAATAGCATGATATGGTATAGCCCTTTCTGACGGAGAAGTCTTTCATTTCTTCGTCTTCGGCATTCGCGTCGGTGTTCACCTTCGCGAAGATTGCCACCACCTTGTCGATGCACCAGATAATATTGCTATCTCTATAGCTAATAAAATAAGTGCATTACATAAGGTTGACACGCAGGTCATTAAAGTGCAATCATATGGCTCCAGCCATCATGCCGAATCATGACACGCAGGTCATGTTAATCAATTTACATCATATAGTCATCTCATACATAATCAAATTATTATGAACACTGCTATACCACATCATATGCACATGCAAACCATCCTGCAAAACCAAGTTAGACGCCTCTAATCGGTTCATGCAAAAATTTATTTTACGTGGCTTCTAAGGTTTCGAAACAAACCGAAGCTACCAACGTCCATCATCAAGCATGATAATCCAAGTCGCTAGATTAACATTGCGGGGTGTATGAAACACGAGATAATAAAATCTCGAGCCCCATACTGAACTTCATCATACGCGTGACCCCCGTGCAGATCATATCTGCATTGCCCTTTCGTCTGCGAAACATCCATCTTTCTCAACTATGGTGGAACCCAATGAACTGTTAGCACTTCGTTGATCTGTCAATCAGCATACTCAGGAGCAGCATGAAAGGATCGCGGATTGCCAGAACTTTGTGAGATTCCACCATGCCATCAAGATCAGGACTACGCAAATTCCAGGGAAGCAACAAGAACATCGGGTAACAGATTTCATCTGCTACCCGCACAAATAATTTTCAGTAATAGATCTCATCTACTACCTATTTATATTGTGCAACACCCATACATCTCTATGTATTCTAGATCGCAACCTGCATCTACGCATAGCATGGCTCTTGATGCCACTGTAGGGTAATGCAACAGAAAACAAAAAATTTCCGACCTACGCACCAGCCCAGGACCACTATGGAGACCGCATACAAGGTTTGATCTTTTTCGTTACCGACTCGTAGCGCAGCGGAAGTAGAGTCGATGACGATCGGGGGTGCAGATCCCCGCAGCTAGGATTTACAACCTCCCAACCGTGAGGATGTATACCCTCATCCGCCCCTCGGACAGCCCTCCGGGAGGCGGTCGGACAGTCCCCCGGACGGTGTCGCGGACAACCCTTCGGGAGGACCATCGAAACTCGAACAGTCACTCGGACAGCCCTTCGGGAGGACCTTCGAAACTCGGACGGTCACACGGACAGCCCTTCGGGAGGCACTCTCGAGCTAAGACCGAAACTACGATCTCTCTACAGAGTTGCACACATACGGTGTCATCTATCCGGCAGGGCTTCGCCGTCCAGAACTAGTTCCTGCCGGAACCCAGACAGCCTTTCGGCTCTACGAAACTATTTCGCTGGGAGGGAGAGAGAAGGCCAGATCATGCATGGCTTGTGTATGAGAGGAAGGATGAGGTTTGGGCAGCCCCCTCACCTCCTATTTATAGGAAAACCAAGGGGTAGGATGGGCATTTCAAAAATACCAAAAGTACCCCTACTTTATGTCCCACATAAAGGGCATAAGAGGGAAAGGAAGTGCCATGTGGAGCTCCATGAGGGAGCCCCTCCTTTGGCCGGCCAACCCCTAGGCCCCCCCAAGGGGGTTCCTTGGTCCCCACACCATCTAGAAGCCTTTTGGAAAATATCCCAAAAGGTGGTTTTCCATAAATATCCCAAAAAACACTTTCACTATTCACGACGACATTTTTCAGCGTCCGGTCGAACTGAAAATATTTATGTGGGCTTAGAACATTTCCAGTACCCACTAAAATAATTTTCAATGCGATCCAGAACAATTCCGGTTTAGTGATTTTCATCTGCGAAAAGAATCTGAAGCGGTTTCGGCAGATCCGGAACATTTCCGGTTTTCATCCCGGAAAATTCCAGAAAGTTTCCAGAATGATTCTGGCACCCTCCAAGAATTATCAGGCATGTGCCAAAACCAATTTGACTTTATGGTATCCCCTGAAACAACTTTTCAGTTTTACCGAAACTGTTCCGGTGTTCTCTCTGCGGAACTTTTCCGCTGTCCGAAACTTTTCCGGTGTCCGAAAACTTTTTCGGTGATTTTCTCTCAGACTCCCTGTCTAGTATTCAGCAGATAGATGACCCTTAAGCGTGTGACCCTATAGGTTCGGTGAAGCATAGACATGACCCGGAACCCCTTCCGATCAATGATCAACATCGGAGCCGTGGACACCCATATTGATCCCTATACCCACACGAATGAATATTCGAGTGAACCTCCAGTTGCCATGTGCTATTCCTGTTGCTTCGCGATATGTTACAAATACCCGAGGTGAGACATGTTGGCATCCCCGTGGATCAACAACTTGTCCACTCTACCAGTTACCTCGTTACCGGTATTGTTCTCTTTTCTCGTTCCCGTGTTTCGGCATCCCCGTGATCAAATCACAAAGTGTCTGGCCAGACGATGATGGATACCGTAACACCGAGAGGGCCCAGAGATATCTCTCCATCGTCGGAGGAGCAAATCCCAATCTTGAGCTATCAAGTTACTTGACATACTTTTCCATGAACCCGTAAGCCGCCGTAATAGCCACCCATTTACGGATGACGTTTAACAAACCCCAAAGTTCATGAAGCAAGCATGAAGAAACTCGATACTCTCATGGTCTAAGGAATTATGCAAACGTTAACCATCTCTGTGTTATAAACCATTAACTTATGACGAATGAATCTCATAGCATAACATCAATTCGGGTCGATTCAACACAAATGTTCTACTAACATTGTGCCCTCAAAATTGCCGGCATAGCCATGCCCATGATCAGGAAAACAAGATCATCATGCAATACTTGAGCCAGTCTTAGAGGCCAGACTAGGAATACATTTTACCGTTTATTATTCCACACGTGCATATGAGTCTTCCTCCGAGCCTCGTGGTTATTGCAGACTCGAGAACCATAGCAGTTATAGCATGGAACATAAACCTAATTATGAACAGGGAGATAATCAATAACATTTATTATTGCCTCTAGGGCATATCTCCTACAGATACCTCATGAACTATTGCCAAACAAATGATAGCGCCACTGTTTGCATTTGTTACTAGTGTGATTTAGCCATCTCGATGTCAGTATTTTTCTGAGTGCTGGTACTTCGTCATGGGTGAAAGTAGGAATAATTTTGCCTTTCCATAGCTCCAGAAACATGAAAGTGAAGAAGCCACAATCAATGATGAAAACAGATTGTCAGGGTCAGGACAGTAAACAAGATAATCTAACAACAATTGAGATCCAAACAAAAAAATAAAGTAAATACAAAATACACAACTAACCCATTCTCCTGTTTGAGAACATCAATGTACACGAGTTCATAGTCTTGAATTTTCTTATGTGAGTCCTTGTACGCAATCAACCAAGCCTTCTTTATACTGTTCATATACTTTGTTGCGTGTTCCATTAAGGATGGACTGTCTTCTTAACGCAATGAATCTAGAACCTCAAATCGTTTTGCCTTAAGATTCAGCGACAATACATACCAATGACCGTCATGTGGTCCCGGTCCCAACTTTTGCAGAGCAGGGAATAGTAGCTACAATAATAGCAACAGGGCCAAAAAAGGAAGGCATGCTTAAAGACGAGGCAGAGCAAGAAACTTATCATGTCAAAGACAAAGAACTACCTGAATTTAAATGATTAAGTTATCATGGAAGGAAGACAAAAAGTTATCATGCCACATAGGAAAAAAAACTAATTATATATCAGTGCTAAAATGGCAAAAACAAAAAAGTGTATGCAATGGACATTGACATGTAATAATGGTAACAAACCAAAAAGTACCTCATTTTGGTGGCTCAGGATGTAATACTGATCCCGTTGGAAATGATGCAATACAGATTTACATTTGAAGTCTCCAAGAAGCAGATATACGGACAGCAACCAAGGGAAGATAATCTTGTTTGGCATGCCCAAATATAGAAGCACACGGATATGCATCTCAGCAATACTCATTGAAACCTGCCCCGTTTCTTTCACACAATCAGCAAGCTCGCCAAGCGTGACCCACCTACCATCGATGTCAATTACTCTAACACTGTGATACAAGAAGGAAGCAACTCAGAAAATGAAACGGCAATAAAAAATGTTTTGCAACAAAGGTATGAAAAACTGAGAAAACTCATTTGTTACCCTTTAATTCTGGAGTTCGAATCATTCATGTGCTTGGTAACTTCATCATAAACAGCCTCCTCATCTTTGCTGGGGATGAGTGCTGAATATGGCGGCAACAGGTATTTTGATGGGCGGGTAACCCTAACTTTACGAATTAACGATCTAGGCGTGGCAGTTGGCTGCATATTCTCTTTGGGTTGAGGTAAGTGAGGAGTAGCAAATGCGGGACTTTGACAATTATCTGCCAAAAATCTTGATCGATTTAGAAAAAGCATTGGTGATGATAAAAGAGAGGTTAAACAACAGGGAGGGTCCAACAAAGTGGGAAAATCATAAGTTATCAATCAGTTTCTGAGTCACTTATTAACAATGGTGCACTAAGTTATCAGGTGACACAAATTTGGCATTTGTCTAAGTAACAAAAAATTATTACCTCCTTGAATAGCAGCTTTTTCCTTGGCTGTTGGGTTATCACCTTCAAATTCTTCCCACCACATAAGTACTTCATCATCGTCAAGTTCAACATCAAACACCTGAACATGGCGATCTTTCATTATTATATAAAAAAACAAAAAACAAAAGGTAAGAATGAGGACATGAGAAAAGGGATATAGTGAAAAAGGATGACAATGGGATAGAGTGAAAGTTATCAAGCCAGGACCATAAAAGTTACCAGCACATTAATAATGACTTATCAACACCATATAAAATGGGGTGTTGCAAAGGACGTAATGGGTGAGATCAATGTTGGGATAGAGTGGAAGTTATCAATACAAACAATGAATGTTACCAGCAAAATAATGATGCCTTCTCGACACAACGGAATGGGTGTTGTGATATACAATATTGGGCAAGATAATATTTGGTTAGAGTCAAAGTAATCATGCCAAAACAATGACACTTATCAGGACAATAATGAGTTATGACAAAAAAAATGGTTTTGACCAGGGGCACCAAAAAATATAGAAGTTGTCATGCAACATGCTGGTTAGTTACAATAGACATAGAACATTTGGTGTCACAATACAATAGTGTCACAGGTTAGCAGGGGATAATGAAGGGATGTTATCACTATATAGCAACTCAAGTTACCAGGTTGAGATGGCCTATGTTACCAGGTGGGAGAAGGGTGTGTTATCATTATGAAAAGGAAAACAGAGAATCAAGTTGACATTGGGTAATAAAATATATCGTAAGTACGAACCACAACAGGACGCCACACAAAATGAAAATTTGTAAAAAAAGCACAACACACAATTTATGGAAAACGAAAAGCACAATGGTTCATTTGCAACATCACAAAAGCATAAAAGTCATATTACATTCATCCACACACACGCGCGCGCGCAAGGAAAACTAACATAAATAGCAAAAGAAGGACAGAAAACAGTTAATAAGTCTTCGATTAAGTGGTTCCATCAATCACTCTTTGTTGTGAAGCGAAGACACAAGAAGGTCTTCACTTACTAGAGTTGCCAGGCAGCGCCCAAGCAACCGGTTCAGCGTCAATGGCATCAACATTCTCCGCGACAAGACACGCAGGCGCTGGGATCACGTTTGAACCAACTGCTGCTGCATCTGGTACTTCTGCTACCTGCAGTGCTTCTGGTGATTGTTGCACTGATGTTGCTTGGGGTGCTGCTGCTGCTGCTGCTTGTGGTGCGTGAGGTGCTTGAGGACTGATCTGAACCGCAGCTGACATTGGTGGAGCCACTGGTGGAGCTGGAGGAGTCACACCAAAAATGGAGCCAAGGCCGAGAGAGCAGCTTGGTGGGGTGAAATCACCAGGCACTCTAACTGCAGAATCATCTACTACAGCTTCAGGAGTGACAACATCAGCTTCAGCTTGGACATGCTGGGAATCGACTGCAACTTGAGGTTGGACAATTTCATCTTGAGCATCAGCATTCACAATTGAGACTGCAACAACTAAGAAAATGTACAATCAGATCACAACCCAGTTACCATCAAAAAATAGGCAAAGTTACCATCAGACTACTACTATATCTACCTGGAGCTGTTTTTGCTGCATTGACACCAGTTTTTGCAACAACCGCTGCTGCATCAGGGGGCACAGACACTTGGGCAGCTTGAGTAAGGACTCCACTAACATTTTGGGCTGCGTCAAATGAGAGCAGAAGAAAACATATGTTATCACAATGAAAATAAGCAAAGTTACCATCAGACTACTACTATATCTACCTGGAGCTGTTTTTGCTGCATCGACACCAGTTTTTGCAACAGCCGCTGCCGCATCAGGGGGCACAGACACTTGGGCAGCTTCAGTAAGGACTCCACTAACATTTTGGGCTGCGTCAAATGAGAGTAGAAGAAAACATATGTTATCACAAAGAAAATAAGTAAAGTTACCATCAGATTACTACTATATCTACCTGGAGCTGCTTTTTCAGCATCGACACCAGCTGTAACAGTCGCTCCCGCATCAGGCGGCACACACACTTGGGCAGATTCAGTAACAACTACATTAACATTTTGGGCTGCAACAAATGAGAGAAAAAGAAAACAAAAGTTATCACATTGAAAGAAAAGAACAGCAAAAAAATCCACAAAGAAGGTATGTATGTTTAACATCAGAGAAGTGATCCTAAATGCATACCAGTGTCTGAGGCAGCAATTTCATCAGCATGCATTTCATTGTTAATAGCTGCAGAGGCGAGCTCTTCAACAACATAAGTGATGCTGGCCACTGCAGCCAGTTGTTCTACAGATTCAGCCGCATCAGATGCACCTTCGCAAGCTGCTGTTGCTTCGATGGAGGCTGCAGCTCCTTCAGACGTCACCGTGGGCTATTCTTCAAGATCCACAATTACTGCCGGCTGTGAAGATGTTGCTCTAAGCCGAGGGGAAGACCTAGTCTTGGTAAACCGCACCTTTTTTACAGCCCTTTTTCCCTTTGACTGGCTGGAAAAAAAAGTATAAGAACGGGTGAGTGGGTGAGGGGGAGGATCAAACGGCCGGTAAGTTAAAGCATACTAATAACAAAAAGATTATCAACATATACCACCAGATAGTATACAGATGCATGTACAATAAGAAAAGGCTAGATAAGAAAAAGTTTGGAAATTCATCTATTATGCAACTCAAAAAGGGAATTACCTTGAAACCGGGATAGTAGATGACGCCTCGGGTGAACAGACTTGTTTGTCAGCCGCAGTGAATAAAAAATACAAGTAGTGAACTAAAAATGATTAGATTAGTAGTTTACTAACAAAAATCATGTAGATATATAGGATATAAGGAGATAGTTGCAAGTTATCAGAGAAATACTTCCTAAATTACCATACAAACAGTCCAGAACTATCATGCAAAAAATTAAAGTTACCAGCATAATATTAACAACAACAAAATAATCATGACGAATATAATCAACCAGTAAAAAATAATTGTACGGATGTAGCATTATGAAACCTATAGAAGAAAATTTGGAAATTCATATGTTATGAACATACAGGATATATACCAAAAAATAGAAAAAGAAAAACTACAAATAAAAGACAGATTACCTTGATACTGCGATACTAGATGACGCCTCAATTGTACCAGCCTGTTTTCCGGATGACCTGAAAAAAGAAACAGTAGGGATCATAATGGTTGGACCATTAGTTTATAAACTGACAAAGCGAAGATGTACATAAGAAGAAAATAGTTGAAAGTTATCGGATAATTGCTGCAGAAATTATCACATGCCAACAGTTGAAAGTACCATGTAATGTCAAGAGTTACAGTAACAAACTACAAAAATTGACAAAAAGAATAGAAACTGAAGAAATGTAAGAAGTAGGAAAATACAAATGAAAGTTCACCTTCGTGGAACCTGCTTAACCTGACTTGAGGGTCGAACGACCTCACCGGTGCCCTTTTCAGCCACACGTATCCCAAGCTCTTGCACGACCACTTTCATGACAGAAAGATGAACATCCCTTTCTGATAACTGCGCAGCCTCGGGTGGCGAAGCTGGACGGGGCGAAGATGGTAGCTTCAATTTCTTGCGCCTCCGCTGATAAGACAAAGTATTTACAAGCTGAGCATCGCATCTTTTCACAGAAGATTCAGTGCCAAATCAAACTGTGTGTCTGTCATATCGCGCTGGCTAAGCACGCCATCCCCTGAGCCGCTTGAAACGGTATTTGAAGCATCAGTGAGCATGATCTGGGACTCAATCACATGTTCATCACCCGCACGGTCAGGTGTGCCTTCGACATTTCTAGTTACATTCTCACATGCATTAGCATTTGCATCATCTGAGTGCGGCACGTCCATGTCCGCAGCACCGCTGCCCTGCGGCGCGTCCATGTTCGCTGCACCGCTGCCATGCGGCACGTCCACATCTGCTGCCCTGCTGCCAGAAGCCACATTCCCTGCCCCACTGCGGGAAGAAGAACCAATATGGCCTTTCTCAGCATGGTAATAAACTTCAAAGTCTCTAGCATCGTAATCATCATCGTCATCAGAGTCATCGCCGTCATTACCCTGCATCTCATTGTCAGTTTCCGACTCATCAATCTTATTCTTGCCAGGGCTGTCTGTTTGACGGGAACGGCGTGCATGAGGGTGCTTTGTCATATTGCGGGTAGCAGAAGAAATCGTCCTAAGATCCGTGTCTAGACGACGAGATACATGTGAACTGCCTGCATCATCGAGGGAGATGAACACTTGCACAAGATCGCCAAGCAGACCAACCAAGCCAGACGAAAACTGACTCACAAGTTTAGAAGCCTTTGCCAGTTTCTGCTCATTAGTAAGAATCAAAAAGAACACAAGAAGAACAATTAGTTACCAGATATGATTTTTTCTGATGAAAAAAAGACCATGAATTACACAAAAACACACAAATTAATCTCTTAAAAAAAGTCAGTATATGCATACAGAGGTTATCATGTGAGTGCACACAAAAGATACCATCAAAGAACAACACAAGTTATCAGCAGTGATTAAATTCATGGTCAAGGAATTCAACGGCAGTTACCAGAATACATTCAGGATCAAGTATTGAAAATACATTTATGGTTAGGGAATGCAACAATATTAAATGCATTTTGAATAGTAGTGACCAGTAAAAAAATTACAGGTGTGTACAACAAAAAATAGTTATCAGGGTCCACATTCATAAGTTACCATGTAAAATACACATCAATTACCAGAAGAACATCAGAACAAAAAAAAAAGAGCATACCTCATCACTGCAGTTTGCTGGGACATGCACACGCATGAATTTCCCAAGACCCTGTAAACCGCCAAACAAGCAGAAATCGATGCCGAACTGGGGCTTCAACTGAGAATTATTGAGAACAAAAAAATGAGTAAGGAAAAGAAAAACAAACAAATGCATCTGCAGAAAGTGCACTAACCGATCAGAAGAAATGAAACAAGTTACCGGTAGTTTCCCATAAGAAATTCCATCGGCTTGGACATCCCTACTAAGCACTTCAGATATCTTATCTTTCGTCCAAACATTAATAGGAAACGGACCATCGGGCAATGTGATACCAGTACACTACAGGAATTAGG
Source organism: Elymus sibiricus (assembly GCA_039707655.1). Lineage (NCBI taxonomy): Eukaryota > Viridiplantae > Streptophyta > Magnoliopsida > Poales > Poaceae > Elymus > Elymus sibiricus. The sequence goes on along the minus strand of CM077673.1, from coordinate 399,792,104 downwards.
TTCTTTGCCATCTGCCATGGCAGACGGCAAAGGACCACTTCACAGATGGCAAAGGTCTTTGCCATCAGCCGGCTGACGGCAAAAGTTTCGGCAATGCTAGCGCCGGCAATGCGGCTGTTTGCCATCTGCCATGACACAGCGGATGGCAAAGAATCTTTGTCATCAGCTGGCTGATGGCAAAGGACGCTGACGGCAACGTATGCATGTTAGCCCCGTTAGGTGGCTAATGGCATACTTTGCCATCCATGCCCTTTGCCATCAGCCTGCCCGAGACCTTTGCCATCTGCCTACCGCAAGCCCTTTGCCATCAGCCTGGCCCACAGCCCTTTGCCATCTGCCTGGCCCCCAAGCCCTTTGCCATCTGCCAGCAGATGGCAAAGTGACCAAATGGTTCAGCCCCGTTTCTCCCAGGACACACAGGATGCTGCCACGTGGCTTCTTTGCCATCTGCTGGCTGATGGCAAAGAGCTTTGCCATCCGCTGGCAGATGGCAAAGAGCCTGTATTGCCCCTTTTTTGTTTGTTTCTTTTATTTCCCTGCATTTTCACAGCACATATATATATATATATATATATATATATATATATATATATATATATAGTTTCAGACATCTTCAGCACATATATTTCCAACATCATCGTGAAAATATTTAACAAGCTAGAGAACACATAGGCTAGCACAATACATAGTTTCGCATAGTTCATCCATATATACATACATAAGTTTCACATTGTTCGTCAATACAAATAAAAAAAGAACACTAGCAGTCCATCAATCCCAGCTTCCATGAAGTGAATCAAATCTGCAAAAATGAGAGTAATTAAGAAGACTAAAAGAAGAAGAAGAAGTAGGAAAAGAAGAAGTAGAAGAAGAAGAAGAAGACTAAAAGAAGAAGAAGAGGTAGAAGAAGAAGAAGAAGAAGAAGAAGAAGAAGAAGAAGAAGACTAGAAGAAGAAGAAGAAGAAGACTAGAAGGAGTAGAAGATGGAGAAAAAGAAAGAAGAGAAAAAGGAAGATAAGGTAATATGCCATTTTTGAGCTAACTAAGCTTATTATGTCAATTTGGAGGAAAACAAGCTAAGTATATGACATTTATGAGCTAACCAAGGTTATTATGCTATTTTTGACCTAACTAAGCTAATTATGTCATAAATGAAGTAAATAAGCTAATTATGTCATTTTGCAGGATAATTAGCTAAGTATGTCTTTCTTTGGGAAAATGAGCCATGTAAGTGGCATATTAGGGCTAACTAGCACGTACGAAGATAAGTATGTATTTGTTAAGCAAAACACTAGAGAGAACATACCGTCCTCGTCATCACGGAGGTGAAGCACCGGGGTTGCTCGGGCCGATTTCACCGTCAGAAGGATGCCCTGGAGAAGGGTTGTGCGATGCGGCTCGGGAGTTATGCTGCACCAAAGATCATTTGCAATGTCTGATTAGCATGATGACACTCAAATTTTAAGACTAGTAACTAATGACCATTCAAATGAAACTCACCGTTCCCGCCGCGGTAATGACTGGCATCGACGGAGGGGTCTGACCGGTCTTCTCGCACATAGACTGCACATTTGGTTTTGACAAGTCAGTCATATTAGTTAGTAATGAAACGAACATTACATGCATTATTTGGCTAATATGAAGAAGATACTTACCACGAAGAGCTCGAAAATGGCCCGGTGAGACGCCTCGTTCCGTTCCCTCTGCTCCTCCAACAACCGAGCCATCTTCTGCTCCGTGGCTAGTTGCTGCTCCGCCGCCAACCGGTCCCTCTCCTCCAGAAGCGCCTAGGTTTTCGCCCTCTCGCTCTGAATAGCAGCCTTTAACAGCACTCCTCGTTAGCATTGTAGTCATCGATGGCCACACACACAATGTAATGAAGGAAAGACAGATGAGTCCATATAACTAACCTCGATGGCGAGATCGACTGGCCGCGGACGAGAACTTATCTCAGGACAGGAGCTCATTTGACACTCCTTGATCTCCCGGAGAGTGAGAGGACAACATATCAGTCCATCTCCAATGGCTAGCGAGCCATGGGACCTCCCGCCACCAGATATCATCACCAGCTCTGGATCGAAAGGTTGCTGGCTCGGGTTAAATTCCTCCCCTTTCCTTGCCTTCCCCTCCTTGTTATACCTCACGAGCTTGTTGTGGGAGGAGATGTTGGTGAAGTTTTTCGGATGATCGAGGTCAGACTCAGAGAATGCCTTGGCCTTCTTGTACGAGGCAGTATGGGCCATGGCATAGAGGTCGTACACCTCTGGCACCTCCGTTTTATTGTGCTTCGCCTAGAAAAGAGGAACAAAGTATTAGTAAAGGGCTCAATCTAGCATGAAGAATGAATTGCATGAAAAATGAAACAAAGCACACACCCAGTTATGCCCGAACTGAAATAAGTTGGCGCTGCCTTGATGGTGTGGCACACCAACCATTTGGGCACGCCGGTCCTTCGCATTGTCATGGATGGCTCGCCAATGGCCGGTGCACCACTCATCCACCAAGGCCTCCCAACAATCCATCTTATCCGCACACCATCTCGGTGGCACCTAAGTTAGTAAAGAGAAATTTGAGCGCTACGCCTATGAATCAAATCAAGGAAACTAAGTACAAGGCCTTAAAAATAGGTAATTACCTTCATGTATTGATGCTTCTTCAGATACTTATCATGGCACGACGTCTTGTCCTTCCTAATACCACGCGTGGCGTAGTAGTCTCGAACAGCCTGCACCCGAACCTCATGGCGTAAGTTCGGTAATAGGCGCTTGCACTCGGCATCGATAACAGTTGCAGCGGCCTCCTCGTATCCCTCCTCACACCTGTAGAAGGTCTGCAATCAAACGAGACAACACTTAGTAGTGCAATAACTAGCTATTTTTAATTTTTAATTGCGTAAAGGAGAAAATACCCAAAATCTATTGATCACCATGTCGGCCCTCGTGTGGCACAAGACATCGTTGATCACCTCCCCCGGCGGGGCCTGGGCAGCCTTGTAGTGGTCCCAGGTCAATCCTAACTCTGGAAGCTGTCCCTCACCGGGCAACTTGACAAACCCCGGAAAATTTTGCCGGCAAAGCACACCAAGGACGGTGTTGGGCCTGCGGACTCCATCGGCGTGATGCCAACCCCTGCAGTATGACAAGGCCAACGCATTAGATATTTGAAGAAATGTGAAGGCAAAAGGTACAAAAAGAGTAAATGCACTTACATCTCCCCATTAGGCCTAATCTGTTGGGGAACGTTGCATGGGAAACAAAAAAATTCCTACGCACACACAAGATCTATCCATGGTGATGAGCATCTACGAGAGGGAGAGTGAATCTACATACCCTTGTAGATCGCTAAGCGGAAGCGTTAAGAAACGCGGTTGATGTAGTCGAACGTCTCCGCGATCCAAATCGCAAGCCGTCCCTCGATCCGATCACGAACTAGTGCCGAACGGACGGCACGTCCGCGTTCAACACACATACGGCTTGATGACGCCTTCACCTCCTCGATCCAGCGAGCGATGGTGAAGTAGTAGATGAGTTCCGGCAGCACGACGGCGTGGTGATGGTGGTGAGGAACAATCTCTGCAGGGCTTCGCCAAGCACTACGGAGATTATGACGGGAGAACTAGAGGGTTAGGGTTGCCGACACATGGCTTGGGAAATCTTGATGTGTCCCGTGTGCTAGCCCTGCCCCTCTATTTATATGTTGAGCCTTGGGGTCTAAACTTGGAGTAAAAGCCTCCTCCAGGTCGGTTTTGCCCGCACAAGGTCGGTTTGGCCCACAGGGAAAGAGTCCAACTCGGATCCCTGCAGTACCGCGCACAAGCGGTAGTACCGCTCACGAGCGGTAGTACCGCTTGAGCGGTAGTACCGCTTCACACAAGCGGTAGTACCGCTTATGCGGTAGTATCGCTTCACACAAGCGGTAGTACCGCTTACGCGGTAGTACTGCCTTACCAGCGGTAGTACCGCTTAAGGCAGCAGCAAAACTTCCTTTTGCACTTTCCAATACCTCGTGGGCTTTACCCCTTTGGCTCATATAAAGTGTTGCTGCACCCGAACACTTCGGTAAACATCCGGAACCCCTTCCGGTGAATTCCGGAACCCTTCCGGAGATCAAAACACTATTATCACATATATCAATCTTTACCTCCGGACTCTTCCAGAGATCCTCGTCATGTCCGGGATCTTATCCGGGACTCCGAACAACCTTCGGTCACCAACAAAATAACTCAACTATACTAATCGTCACCAAACGTTAAGTGTGTAGACCCTGCGGGTTCGAGAACTATGTAGACATGACCGAGACACCTCCACGATCAATAACCAATAGCGGGACCTGGATGCCCATATTGGCTCCTACATATTCTACGAAGATCTTTATCGGTCGAACCTCTATGTCAAGGATTCAGTTAATCCCGTATGCTGTTCCCTTTGTTCTTCGGTATGTTACTTGCCCGAGATTCGATCGTCGGCATCTATATACCTAGTTCAATCTCGTTACTGGCAAGTCTCTTTACTCGTTCCGTAATACAAGATCTCGTGGCAAACACTTTAGTCACATTGCTTGCAAGGCTCATTGTGATGTTGTATTACCGAGTGGGCCCTGAGATACCTCTCCGTCACACGGAGTAACAAATCCCAGTCTTGATCCATGCCAACCCAACAGACACCCTCGGAGATACCTGTAGAGCACCTTTATAGTCACCCAGTTACGTTGCGACGTTTGATACACACAAGGTACTTCCTCCGGTGTCAGGGAGTTGCATGATCTCATGGTCATAGGAACAGATACTTTGACATGCAGAAAACAATAGCAATAAATTGACACGATCATATGCTACGTTCGTAGTTTGGGTCTTGTCCATCACATCATTCTCCTAATGATGTGATCCCGTTATAAAATGACATCTCATATCCATGGCTAGGAAACCTTCACCATCTTTTGATCAACGAGCTAGTCAACTAGAGGCTTACTAGGGACACAGTGTTGTCTATGTACCCACACATGTATTTAAGTTTCCAATCAATACAATTATAGCATGGATAATAAACGATTATCATGAACAAGGAAATATAATAATAACCAATTTATTATTGCCTCTAGGGCATATTTCCAACAGTCTCCCACTTGCACTAGAGTCAATAATCTAGTTCACATCACTATGTGATTTACATTGTAATGAATCGAACACCCATGCAGTTCTGGTGTTGTTCATGTTTAGCCCTTGGAAGAGTTTTAGTCATCGGATCTGCAACATTCAGATCCGTGTGTACTTTGCAAATATTTATGTCGTCCTCCTTGATGTAATCGCGGATGGAATTGAAACGTCGCTTTATGTGTCTGGTCCTCTTGTGAAATCTTGGTTCCTTGGCTAGAGCAATGGCACCAGTATTATCACAAAACAGAGTCATTGGGTTAAGCGTACTAGGCACTACTCCAAGATCTGTCATGAACTACTTCATCCAGACACCTTCCTTCGCCGCCTCCGAGGCAGCGATGTACTCCGCTTCACATGTAGAATCAGCTACCACGCTTTGCTTGGAACTGCACCAGCTAACCGCACCCCCATTAAGAATAAATACGTATCCGGTTTGTGACTTAGAGTCATCCGGATCAGTGTCAAAGCTTGCATCGACGTAACCCTTTACGACGAGCTCTTGATCACCTCCATAAACGAGAAACATGTCCTTAGTCCTTTTCAGGTAATTCAGGATATTCTTGACCGCCGTCCAGTGTTCCATTCCTGGATCACTTTGAAACCGTCCGACCATACTTATGGCAAGGCTGACATCGGGTCTTGTGCACAGCATTGCATACATGACAGAGCCTATGGCTGAAGCATAGGGGATGACACTCATCTTTTCTCTATCTTCTGCAGTCACTGGGCATTGAGTCTTACTCAACTTCACACCTAGCAATACAGGCAAGAACCCCTTCTTGGACTGATCCATTTTGAACTTCTTCAAAACTTTGTCAAGGTATGTGCTTTGTGAAAGTCCTATTAAGTGTCTCGATCTATCTCTATAGATCTTGATGCCTAATATGAAAGCAGCTTCTCCTAGGTCCTTCATTGAAAAACTCTTGTTCAAATATTCCTTCACGCCTTCCAACATTTCTATATTGTTTCCAATCAGCAATATGTCATCCACATATAATATTAGAAACGCTATAGAGCTCCCACTCACTTTCTTGTAAATACAAGCTTCTCCGTAAACTTGTATAAACTCGAACGCTTTGATCACCTCATCAAAGCGAAGATTCCAACTCCGAGATGCTTGCACCAGTCCATAAATGGATCGCTGGAGTTTGCAAACTTTGTCAGCATTCTCTGGATTGACAAAACCTTCTGGTTGCATCATATACAACTCTTCCTTAAGGAAACCGTTAAGGAACGCTGTTTTGACATCCATCTGCCAAATTTCATAATCGAAAAAGGCAGCTATTGCTAACATGATTCTGACGGACTTAAGCATCGCTGCGGGTGAGAAGGTCTCATCGTAGTCAACTCCTTGAACTTGTGAAAAACCCTTTGCCACAAGTCGAGCTTTATAGACGGTGACATTACCGTCCGCGTCCGTCTTCCTCTTAAAGATCCATTTGTTCTGAATGGCCTTACGCCCTTCAGGTAATACTTTCAAAGTCCACACTTTGTTTTCATACATGGATCCCATCTCGGATTTCATGGCCTCTAACCACTTCTCGGAATCCGGGCCCATCATCGCTTCTCCATAGCTCGTAGGTTCATCGTTGTCTAACAACATGACCTCTAAGACAGGGTTGCCGTACCACTCAGGAGCAGTACGCGTCCTTGTCGACCTACGAGGTTCGATAGCAACTTGATCCAAAGCTTCATGATCATCATCATTAACTTCCTCTTCAGCTATTGTAGGCTCTACAGAAACATCTTTCTGCGCTGCGCTACTTTCAGGTTGAAGTAAAGGTTCAACAACCTCATCAAGTTCTATCTTCCTCCCACTCAATTCTTTCGAGAGAAACTCTTTCTCAAGAAATGTTCCGTTTTTAGCGACAAACACTTTGCCTTCGGATCTGAGGTAGAAGGTATACCCAACTGTCTCTTTTGGGTATCCTATGAAGATGCATTTCTCCGCTTTGGGTTCCAGCTTTTCAGGCTGAAGCTTTTTGACATAAGCATCACATCCCCAAACTTTAAGAAACGACAGCTTTGGCTTCTTGCCAAACCAAAGTTCATATGGCGTTGTCTCAACGGATTTCGATGGTGCCCTATTTAAAGTGAATGCAGCTGTCTCTAATGCATAACCCCAAAACGATAGTGGCAAATCGGCAAGAGACATCATAGATCGCACCATATCCAATAAGGTTCGATTACGACGTTCGGACACACCATTACGCTGTGGTGTTCCAGGCGGTGTCAGTTGTGAAACAATTCCACATTGTCTTAAGTGACTGCCAAACTCATAACTCAGATATTCTCCTCCTCGATCAGATCGTAGGAATTTAATCTTCTTGTTACGATGATTCTCAACTTCACTCTGAAATTGTTTGAACTTTTCAAATGTTTCAGACTTGTGTTTCATTAAGTAAATATATCCATATCAACTTAAGTCATCAGTGAAGGTGAGAAAGTAACGATAACCACCGCGCGCCTCAATGCTCATCGGACCGCACACATCAGTATGTATGATTTCCAATAAGTCACTTGCCCGTTCCATTGTTCCAGAGAACGGCGTTTTAGTCATCTTGCCCATGAGGCATGGCTCGCATGTGTCAAGTGATTCAAAATCAAGTGACTCCAAAAGTCCATCAGCATGGAGCTTCCTCATGCGTTTTACGCCAATATGACCTAAACGGCAGTGCCACAAGAAAGTGGTATTATCATTATCAATTCTACATCTTTTGGCATCAATGTTATGAACATGTGTATCATTACTATCGAGATTCAATAAGAATAAACACCTCACATCGGGTGCATGACCATAAAAGATATTACTCATATAAATAGAACAACCATTATTCTCTGATTTAAATGAGTAACCGTCTCGCAATAAACAAGATCCAGATATAATGTTCATGCTTAACGCAGGCACCAAATAACATTTATTCAGGTTCATCACTAATCCCGATGGTAATCGAAGAGCGAACGTGCCGACGGCGATCACATCAACCTTGGAACCATTTCCCACGCGCATCGTCACTTCGTCCTTTGCCAGCCTTCGTCTATTCCGCAGTTCCTGTTTTGAGTTGCAAATATGAGCAACCGCACCGGTATCAAATACCCAGGCACTACAACGAGAGTTGGTAAGGTACACATCAATAACATGTATATCATATATACCTTGTTTGTTGTTGGCCGCCTTCTTGTCAGCCAAATACTTGGGGCAATTCCGCTTCCAGTGTCCAGTTCCCTTGCAATGAAAGCACACAGTTTCTGGTTTGGGTCCAGCCTTGGGTTTCTTCACGAGAGGAGCAACTGCTTTGCCACTCTTCTTGGAGTTACCCTTCTTACCCTTGCCATTTTTCTTGAAACTAGTGGTTTTATTGACCATCAACACTTGATGCTCCTTCTGAATTTCAGACTCAGCGGCTTTCAGCATCGCAAACAGCTCGGCGACTGACTTGTTCATCCCGTGCATGTTATAGTTCAACACGAAGCTCTTGTAGCTAGGTGGCAATGATTGAAGAACTCTGTCAGTGATAGCCTCTGGCGGAAGGGGCATCCCCAATTCAGCCAGACGGGTGGAGTACCCAGACATTCTGAGTACGTGATCACTGATAGACCCGTTCTCCTCCATCTTGCAAGCATAGAACTTATCGGAGATCTCATATCTCTCGATCCGGGCATTCTTCTGAAAGATAAACTTCAACTCCTGGAACATCTCATATGCTCCATGACGTTCAAAACGTCTTTGAAGTCCCGGTTCTAAGCCATACAATATTGCACATTGAACTATTGAGTAATCTTCAGAACGAGCCTGCCAGGCGTTCACAACGTCTAGAGACTCAACTGGAGCGGGTGGATCACCAAGCGGTGCATCAAGGACATAAGCCTTCTGGGAAGCCGTAAGGATAATCCTTAGATTACGGGCCCAGTCCACAAAGTTACTTCCATCATCTTTCAACTTAGCTTTCTCTAGGAACGCATTAAAATTCAGGGGTGCTACTGCGCGAGCCATGATCTACAACACAAATATAGCAAAGACAACTTAGACTATTGTTCTAGATAATGAGTTTAGTTAATCATATTACTTAAAAACTCCCACTCAAATTGACATCCCTCCGGTCATTCGAGTGTAACATGATCCAAATCCACCAACTCAAGTCCGATCATCACGTGAGTTGAGGTGGTTTCAATGGTGAACATCTTCATGTTGATCATATCTACTATATGACTCGTGTTCGACCTTTCGGTCTCTTGTGTTCCGAGGCCATGTCTGTACATGCTAGGCTCGTCAAGTTTAACCCGAGTGTTCCGCACGTGCAACACTGGCTTGCACCCGTTGTATGTGAACGTAGAGTCTATCACACCCGATCATCACGTGGTGTCTCGAAACGACGAACTTTCGCAACGGTGCACACTCGGGGAGAACACAATTTTATCTTGAAATTTAAGTGAGGGATCACCTTATAATGCTACCGTCGTCCTAAGAAAAATAAGATGCATAAAAGGATTAACATCACATGCAAATCATAAGTGACATGATATGGCCATGAACTTGTGCTTTTGATCTCCATCTCCAAAGCACCGGCATGATCTCCATCGTCACCGGCATGACACCATGATCTCCATCATCTTGATCTCCATCAACGTGTCGCCATGAGGTTGTCACGCCGACTGTTGCTTCCATGACTATAGCTAACTCATAGCGATAAAGTAAAGCAAAAACGGCGAAAATAATTAAAGACAACTCTATGGCTCCTGCCAGTTGCCGTACTCATCGACATGCAAGTCGTGATATTCTATACAACACATGATCATCTCATACATCACATATATCTCATCATGTAATTGGCCATATCACATCACAACATACCCTGCAAAAACAAGTTAGACGTCCTCTAATTGTTGTTGCAAATTTTACGTGGCTGCTACGGGTTTGCAAGAACCGTTCTTACCTACGCAAAACCACAACGTGGTGTAGTGATTGCTTTTTGATCTTCTAAAATAACCCTCTTCATTGAAATTGATTCAACTAAAGTGAGAGAGACAGACACCCGCTAGCCATCTTTATGCAACGAAGTTACATGTCAGTTGAAGGAACCTGTCTCGCGTAAGCGTACGCGTAATGTCGGTCCGGGCCGCTTCATCTCACAATACCGCCGAATCAAGTATCAACTAGTAACGGCAAGCAATATGTATACACCCACGCCCACAACTCGTTTGTGTTCTACTCGAGATCTCATCTACGCATAGACCTAGCTCAGATGCCACTGTTGGGGAACGTTGCATGGGAAACAAAAAATTTCCTACGCACACACAAGATCTATCCATGGTGATGAGCATCTACGAGAGGGAGAGTGAATCTACATACCCTTGTAGATCGCTAAGCGGAAGCGTTAAGAAACGCGGTTGATGTAGTCGAACGTCTCCGCGATCCAAATCGCAAGTCGTCCCTCGATCCGATCACGAACTAGTGCCGAACGGACGGCACCTCCGCGTTCAACACACGTACGGCTTGATGACGCCTTCACCTCCTCGATCCAGCGAGCGATGGTGAAGTAGTAGATGAGTTCCGGCAGCACGACGGCGTGGTGATGCTGGTGAGGAACAATCTCTGCAAGGCTTCGCCAAGCACTACGGAGATTATGACGGGAGAACTAGAGGGTTAGGGTTGCCGACACACGGCTTGGGAAATCTTGATGTGTCCCGTGTGCTAGCCCTGCCCCTCTATTTATATGTTGATCCTTGGGGTCTAAACTTGGAGTAAAAGCCTCCTCCAGGTCGGTTTTGCCCGCACAAGGTCGCTTTGGCCCGCAGGGAAAGAGTCCAACTCGGATCCCTGCAGTACCACGCACAAGCGGTAGTACCGCTCACGAGCGGTAGTACCGCTTCACACAAGCGGTAGTACCGCTTATGCGGTAGTACCGCTTCACAAAAGCGGTAGTACCGCTTACGCGGTAGTACTGCCTTACCAGCGATAGTACCGCTTAAGGCAGCAGCAAAACTTCCTTTTGCACTTTCCAATACCTCGTGGGCTTTACCCCTTTGGCTCATATAAAGTGTTGCTGCGCCCGAACACTTCGGTAAACATCCGGAACCCCTTCCGGTGAATTCCGGAACCCTTCCGGAGATCAAAACACTATTATCACATATATCAATCTTTACCTCCGGACTCTTCCGGAGATCCTCGTCATGTCCGGGATCTTATCCGGGACTCCGAACAACCTTCGGTCACCAACAAAATAACTCAACTATACTAATCGTCACCAAACGTTAAGTGTGTAGACCCTGCGGGTTCGAGAACTATGTAGACATGACCGAGACACCTCCACGATCAATAACCAATAGCGGGACCTGGATGCCCATATTGGCTCCTACATATTCTACGAAGATCTTTATCGGTCGAACCTCTATGTCAAGGATTCAGTTAATCCCGTATGCTGTTCCCTTTGTTCTTCGGTATGTTACTTGCCCGAGATTCGATCGTCGGCATCTCTATACCTAGTTCAATCTCGTTACTGGCAAGTCTCTTTACTCGTTCCGTAATACAAGATCTCGTGGCTAACACTTTAGTCACATTGCTTGCAAGGCTCATTGTGATGTTGTATTACCGAGTGGGCCCTGAGATACCTCTCCGTCACACGGAGTAACAAATCCCAGTCTTGATCCATGCCAACCCAACAGACACCCTCGGAGATACCTGTAGAGCACCTTTATAGTCACCCAGTTACGTTGCGACGTTTGATACACACAAGGTACTTCCTCCGGTGTCAGGGAGTTGCATGATCTCATGGTCATAGGAACAGATACTTTGACATGCAGAAAACAATAGCAATAAACTGACACGATCATATGCTACGTTCGTAGTTTGGGTCTTGTCCATCACATCATTCTCCTAATGATGTGATCCCATTATCAAATGACATCTCATGTCCATGGCTAGGAAACCTTCACCATCTTTTGATCAACGAGCTAGTCAACTAGAGGCTTACTAGGGACACAGTGTTGTCTATGTACCCACACATGTATTTAAGTTTCCAATCAATACAATTATAGCATGGATAATAAATGATTATCATGAACAAGGAAATATAATAATAACCAATTTATTATTGCCTCTAGGGCATATTTCCAACATAATCATCGGCCTCTGATCGCGGGTCCCCGGCAGGGGCGGGAGCCGTGTACCGAATTATACCCCTTGAAATAACCTAGACGCTTTGGATCAGGCTCGAGAGCGTTTAACTGATCCAGGATCTGTTGGCCTGTCAACGCAGGTGGTGCAGAGTTTTTGACAACTGTACCTTTGATGAAGTTCTTCTTGTCTTTTCTGAACTCATGGCGAGGATCCAGGAACTGCCTATGCAAGTCGAAGCAACAATACTTCTGACCCGCCTGCAGCCAATGAAACTGAAGAGCTGCCTTGCATGTGGGGCACGGGAACCTTCCATGCGTACTCCAGCCAGCGAATAGCGCATACGCCGGCAAGTCATGCATCGAGTACATGTACCAGACATGCATTTTGAAGTTTTTTTTCTAGCGGCGTCGTATGTCTTGAACCCATTATCCCAAGCTTCTTGCAATTCATCCTTAAGCGGCTGCATGTACACATTCATATTCTTCCCCGGATAGTTGGGCCCTGGAATTATCAACGTCAGGAAAATGTTCTTTCTTCTCATAATCTCTCCGGGGGGGAGATTGAGTGGAATGACAAATACAGGCCAACAACTGTATTGGGTTGCCGTCATACCAAACACATTGAACCCATCCGTGCTGATGGCGACTCGAGGATGCCTTGGATCTGCCGCTTTATCCTCATGTAATGCATCGAAGTGCTTCCACGCAAAAGCATCCAATGTGTGTACCAACATCTGATTCCCATCTGCATCTACTTCAGTTCTTTTGCCCAATTTGTGCCATGTCATTTGTCTGGCCGTCTCTTCGACCATGAAAAGACGTTGAAGTCTTGGTATGATTGGCATGTACCGAAGAACATTAACTGGGATTTTGGTCTGCCTCTTCTCACCCATACCGTTGTCTATCACAACATACCTAGAAGACTTGCAAATAGGACAATAGTTCAAGCCCGCATACTCAAGCCTAAATAAGGCACATCTGTTCTCACAGGCATCTATCTTCTCATAGGGCATCTTCAGTGCACGGAGGATTTTGTCCGACTGGTACAGGTTTGCAGGCATGACATGGCCTTTGGGTAGAAAGCGTCCAAATAGTGTCATCATCGCGTCGTAGCATTCTCTGCCCAAGTTGAACTGAGCCTTCAAAGCCATTACTTGCGCGATGGCATCCAACTGACAAAGCTCAGTGTGCTCGTGGAGAGGACGTTTTGAAGACTCCAATATTTCATAGAAGGCCTTTGCAAATTCCTCCATCTCATCGTCCGAATCCCGAGCATCATCAAAGTCTTGTACCATGTCTTCGATCCCGGTACCATGCTCGTCGGTGCGACGACGAACCACCTCAGCTCTGGTACGTTGGGCAGACTCACCATGAAATGTCCACACCGTATAATCAGGCGTAAAACCCATCCTCTGCAGGTGTTTACCCATTTCATTCTATGTTTGCTGTTTAAAGTTGTCGCACCCAGGACAGGGGCACCAGTTTTTTCTCTAGCCATTTGCAAATGCGGCTTTCACAAACACCTTGGTTTTTGTTAACCATTCATTGGTCATTTCTTTTTGACTAGTGTGACCGGTGTACATCCACGCACGATCACTCATCTTGCCTACCTACTAAACACACAAGAAATATATATATTCATCGGTTAATCAAGTTTGTCAGTTTTATTACGTCCATGCAACCTACACGCTAATAGGTAAAGATAGGTCCTAATCCCACCCGAGTACGAGTAGATTGGGTTCGCTCCACGTGCTCTACTCCGGCCCGAGGCAAAATTTCGGCAGCACCTCCCCGCTGTTCTCCAGATACACGTCTCGGCAACAAGCAGGGAGAATGTGTACCCGGAGAACAACGGGGTGGCGCTGACGAAATTTTGTCTCGAACCGAAGTAGAGCACGGGAAACGAAACCCAATCTACACGTACTCGGGCTGTCCATAGATAACATGGACAATTCGAAAGGATGACGGTTATAAATATGCAACGACATGCATATCTATAGATGCCGCCCTTTCGAACGGGAGACGCCTAGGTTACGAGACTTGACATGAAAGTAAAATCTAGGGGCATCGGCACGACGACCGGAACAAAGCAAATATGGGAGGGGAGGAGATGATAGTCGAGCTCACCCCTAGACCGTAGAGGCGGTAGTCGAACGACGAGGGCAACAACAACGGGACCGATGGTGCTCCTCGAGATGAAGAGAATATCCCTGCACATGAAAAGCACCGGCACAACCAACATAAGCACTCACATAACAATCTAATAAACAACATCAACAACATCATCTCGCAGTTCAACAACATCTAACCTATAGAAAATAAGCAAGAAAGAAAGAACCCAAAAAATAATATGTTTTGTGTTTGTGTGGCCTTTGTTTGCCATGCGCCTCCAAGTAATGGGAACTACTAGTAATAGGAGGTTCCTGTTTCTTGTGTGTTGAGTTGTTCTTTAGATGAAATCATTTTAGTCTCACTATTTGGGAAATAAATCGACTTTCTTTGTAGTTGTATAAACAGTTTGGCAAAATAAAAACTCCCGCTGACTATAGGTGAAAAACAAACTCATAATTAAAAAATTATGAAACTTTTTTGGAAATAAATTTGACTTTCTTTCCTTGTTGTATAAATAGATTGGCGAAATAAGAACTCCCTTTGAATTTTGTGCAAAAAAATAAAATGATGATTCGGAAAGGAGTAAAAAATCTGAAACTATTTTTTGGGTATCAGATGCATGTACACCCGAGAGTTAAAAGGTACTGTTGCATTTTGAGAAATGATTGGGTCAAAATATGTTGTTACAGCAACTAGAGTTGTCTGAATAATTATTATTTCAGAGTAAAACATGGAAAATTCTCCAGGAAGCTTTTTATAAGAGTCTCCCATGGAAAACACTGTCAAAATATGCTGTCTCTCGATAAAGAACTACTATTTCTATTCTACCAACAAAGAAAGGCTCTTTGACGCTGGACTCGCTTGCCTCAAAGAATGTACCACTGCACGTACAAGTACGTACATGCCTCCCTTGGGCCATGCACCTTTGATCAGTAGTCAAACAAGCAATTCTTGTGTGATAATCAGTAGTCAAACAAATGGTCTCTCACGCCTTCCCAACCTAACACCACGGACAACCAGGCAAACTGCATACGGTGCTTCATCTCCTTCCGTGCACTGATCTGAATGACTGAATCCATGCTGATAAAATATACTGTATGTACCCCTACTTAGATAGTAGATTAACACATGCACCAAGGTAGGCAAGGTAGGAGTACGTATAGTCAAAAATCTTGACCGTTCTTCAGTTTCAGTTACACACTGTGGAAATTAAACCACTCTAGCTACAACATCGATCGTCTCCAAATACATATCCCTGGGTACTAAACGGGCGTTTTTATGGTAAAGCGACACGCGAATCTTGCTGCATAATTTCGTCTTACATGGCCAAATGAAAGTCTTTGGAACATCATTAGCAAAACCACTTCCTAACTGAACATATTGTTCTATCTGAACCTTAACAACCTTTCATCCTAGCTACACAAAAAAGGAACAAAGAATGACAGATTTGTTCATAGCACAAAGTTGTCTTTTTATCTCTCTTTATCTACATTTGTAAGCCACAAAGGCATTTACACAAACCTCTGCACCGGCCGGGCGGACGGGGGCGGGGCTCTGGGTAGAGGGGCGCGGGCGGCCTGGATCCGGAGCGGCGACCGACGGGGCCGACCGACGGGGACGGGGACGGGCGCGGGCGGTTGGCGGCGACCGACGGGGAGGCGACCGGCGGGGAGGCATGAACCGTCGGTCTCCTCTCTCGCGGTGGGGCGGGAACGGAGCGGGGAGGGGGCGGCGCGGTGGTGGCCGGCGCAGGGAGGGGGGGAGCCGCGGGGAGGGGCCGGGCGGCGCGGTGGTGGTGGTGTGCGGGCGGCGCGGGGAGGGGAGAGATGGGGGAGATCGTGGGGAGGGGGTGGCGCGGTGGTGGCCGGTGGGGAGGGGGTGGCGCGGTGGTGGCCGGCGCAGGGAGAGGGGGAGCCGCAGGGGAGGGGCCGGGCGGCGCGGTGGTGGTGGTGTGCGGGCGGCGCGGGGAGGGGGGAGATGGGGGAGATCGTGGGGAGGGGCAGCTCGGTGGTGGTGGTGTGCGGGCGGCGCGGGGGGGGAGATGGCCGAGTGGGGAAGAGAGAGAGAGAGGTGGGGAGTGGGGGAGAAAGAGAGTTTTTTTTCCGAGGGACACTACTGGAGGGGGCCTGTGACCGTTAAGTGTCCATCCCCTTTGCCATCTGCTAGCATATGGCAAAGAGGTGGAGGCAGATGGCAAAGAGATGGAGGCAGATGGCAAAGATGCAGCTGACGGCAACCATGCCGTCCACGGTGCAGTGGGGTCCGCCTGGTCTCTTTGCCATCTGCCTGGCGTATCTTTGCCGTCTGTCAGCGGACGGCAAAGAACACACTGATGGCAAACAGAATCTTTGCCATCAGTGCGTTCTTTGCCGTCTGTTTTTTGGCAGCTGACGGCAAAGAGTTTCTTTGCCATCAGCCAGCAGACGGCAACGATCAGGCGGATGGCAAATTCTCTGATTCCAGTAGTGGTACCAGTAAGATCAATGGCATCAATGTAAAGCAGCTGGTAAAATATGTGAATTGTCGTCAAATACACAATAAAAAAGCAAAAAAACATAATAAGCAGCTGCAATTACATTGTAGAATAGTAGACACCCCTTAGTAGGCTTTCCCTTTAACAGTGCCTTGTGGAGCTCATCAGCGATGAACTTGGACCAGTTCAGATTTTTAACTCTATCAATGTTTTGCTGAAAAAATATGGAAGAAAATGAACAAACAAAAAAATGACATAAAGCATTGCAGTTACCATATAAGAAAGAAGCAAGTTATCAGCAACAATAAGATAAGGTTACCACCATACAAAATGAGCAATTATGAAATACTTACCAACACTCCATACCACCTGGGATTGATCTTGTTTGATGTAGTAGGCGCAATGACAGTATTGCCGGCAAGCATAAGCCACATCCGCTTGAACTTCTCATCATGATTAGCAGAACTTAATAAAAGTTCAAGGACTTCGGTTGTCTTCGGCGTATGTCCAAGCTCACCAAACATCTCAATCCCTAATTGAATATCAGCTTCTGTAGGGAGATTGTAAGGGGCATCGTCCCCACCACGGGGCACACCCATAACATGATGAACAGTCTCTTCATTGATAGGGATTCTACCACGCCCTGGAACAACCACTTCACGAGATTCTGGATCATACAACCCGGCAAGCCATTCACTAAGAAAATTGAACAGGTGGTCGAACTTGATCTCCCGAAGGCTTTTGAAGTCCATTGCATCGATAGCACCTTTCCTACCATCAGACAAATCTTTGCAGGCAGCCAAAATTGAATTAGGGGAAGCCCTGTTGCGAGGTGGAGGGCGCTTCGCCTTCTTCGGAGGAACTCCACCAGGGCCATCACCAACACCTTTGCGCTTCACTGGCATCGTGTACCTGCCAGGTACAAAGAAATAAAACAAATAAGCACCGGCAATAAAAGAGTTGAGAAGAGGTGAATTCAGACAAAGAGCAGCCAAAAATACAGTGGTAACTTGTATGCATGAGTATGGTAATCAAAACTTATCAGCCATGATAAGTTTATCAATCGACAATAACTATTGTTATTACCACCAAAGCTAAATTGAAAACATGATAAGGATTGCATGATAAAAAATAAAAAATAAAGTGGTATAATGAAGCAACAAGCCATGGCAAAAAGGCCATAGTAAAAAAACATTAAGCAGTAGGCTGAATCTGAAGACTTGTGACCTAGCAGGCAATGTCATGGTAACATATAGCAAAAAGTAGTGGTAATTTCAATGAATGATTCCTGGTAGAACTGGATTACCCATAGATTAATGTTGCAGTATAAAATTACACTAGAACAAAGCGAAATACATCGTCACGCAAATGCATATGAAACACATAAAGGATTGGAGGGGGTATACACTGGTAAATTCAACATGAAACTGCTTGAACCACTTGGAAAAAACAGTGATAAGTACAAACAATCAGGCCTGGTAATTATCAACTACTATGCAAGATAAGTTCAGTCATCCAAGCCTGGTAATTAACATCTAGACAACAATGTCATACAGCATGCATTCTCATAGCATGCATTTTGTACCAACAGTAACTACAATAGAAGCCTACTCAAATTTCAACACACATCACCAAATGGTCTAGGTACTGAGTTCATTTACACATAGAAATATCAACGACCACATATCAAATCGATACTGAGATTCGGCGCGCCTAAAACTACAACAATATCAGGCATCACCAAATCTGGATTGTAATGCCATTCGATTCCCGTAACCACGCCTCGAACCAACCATGAGATGCCTAAACTACGGCCGATTGCACCATGCCCAGCCTCAACACATCGAGCGGCCAACCAAATCGGGGCCAAAATTTCGGGGATTAAACCACGACCTGCTGACCGAATACAGAAGGAATGGGGATATGGGAATTAGATGAACACACCAGCGGGAACGGGAGTTAACCGCCGCATATCCCCGCCTCGATACGCCGTGGAAGAAGTCGCGAACGGCCGCAAGTCCCCGCCTCGATACGCCGTGGAAGCAGCCGTCGACCGCCCCAGGTTGCCGCCACACTACGCCGGGGAAGCAGCGGTTCCTCTATGCAAGTGCCGGGGAAGAGGAGAGGGGAAAGTGGAGGCAGTTGCCGAAGAAATCGGACACACTCTCGCTGAGTAAATGCGCAATGAGGGCGAGGGAATCGGCGGAGCAACCGGCGATTGGGGGAGAAAAACGGCAGGGAGAAGTGGGGACCACTTGCTAGCGACAGAAACAGCCCACGGCTACGCTCGCGCGAAACGCGTTGCTCGTCCGCGAAGAGCACATTATCGCGGGATGAGCTCTGTCCATCCGATGCGCGATCGATGGTATAAACGTCGTTCGGATCTTAAGCTAAGATGCGAACATTCGGAAAATACAAAAACCGATTTCTTTTTTATAGCATGTCAAAAATTACTTTCAATGTAGAAGAAAAGGTAGTTTTTTAAGGAAAGAAGAAAAGGTAGTCGAAACATATCATAACAACTTCAGTTTAAACTTTAAACACCACGAAAATTTATGTGAAACAGACATGACAACTTTTAACCCAAAAAAAAGTCGTCGAAACATAAAGATATGAGATCTAGTTTCGAAGATCTCGTCGCAACGGATTTAATGATAAAAACGGTTTTTCGGTCGGATTTTTTATTTAAGAGATAAAATATTTTAAAAACTGAAAAAACCTAAAAGATTTTCGCTGACATCTTGTGCATGCATATGGTGACGTGGCCCAGTGTGTGATGTTCGGTCCATGTTGTCCCCGACCACATGTCCGATGGATATCAGGGTCCTATAGAAATTTTAAAAAGAGGTTTGCGTGGATTGTAAAATCCCTGCAATTTTCATGAAATAGCGAGATAATATAAGTTCTTTACCACTTTTTATTTGATCCATACTTTTGAATCAAATGAATGAAACAAAAGGAAACAAAATATATGTTTTTATAATCCTCCCCTGTGTACACCAAACTATCCTCAAACTTATGTCTAGAAGATCCGGTAGGTTGATGTGTCCATATACTGATATAGGCATGGTGTGTGATCAATCCTACCCAACACAGAGAGGGTTACTCGAAAATCTTGGTTTTCTTACCGTCTATGACACGTGGGACCGGGTGGGCTCCAGCCCAAGCTTACAGCGGAAGCCATCTGCTTCCTCGAAAAAGGCTTTTACGTTCGCGTTCCGTCTGTAGCGTGAATCTCTGCCGACCACGCTGCATATGGATCCAGGGAGAATATCATACGAAACCAACATTCGGTGAAAACCGATGAAAACCACGAAACAAAGATTTTAAAAAGGTTCGAAAAAATCTAAAAAAAATACAGGATGTTAAGAGGACGATGCTTTATTGCCACGCCAAATTTCAAGTTGAAACACATTACGAAATATGAGCTATGAAAAAGACAAAATCAGCGTTGAATAGTGCCGAACAGTAATGTCACTATTCAGGGTTGAAATTTGTCTTTTTCATAGCTCACATCACGTAATTTGTTTCAATTTGAAATTTTGCGTGACAATAAAACATCACCCTCTTAACATCCCATATTTTTTTCAGATTTTTTTGAAACTTTAAAATATGGTTTCCACGAAGTTTTCATTGAATATTGATTTCCATATGATATTCTCTCATGGATCCGAGCAGGCTGACCCACCAAGGGCCCACGTGAGATATCATTTTCACCTTTTCCTTTCCCTATACGGTTACGATACAGTCAAATCGTATACACTTTGGCCCTGTTTGGATCTCAGGGGCCCTCTTTGGATCCTTGGGTTAGAGTTAGAGTTGGTTAGATTGGACTAAACTAGCCCCAAAACATCCAAACAGAAGGGTTAGAGTTGGTTAGATGCATCTAACCCACCCAAAAGAACTAACTCACCCAAGAGGTGCTTATTTGGGTTAGAGTTAGGTAGGGCCCAGAAGAAAAAAAATCCCACAGCCCCAGCCGCACCAGATCCCCTCGCCACCCCACCCATCCCGCTCCCGTCGCCCCCCACCCATCCCGCTCCCGTCGCTCACATCCATTCCGCTCCCCGTCGCGCCGCCACAGCCACTCCCTTCCGCCGGCCTACTCCGCCGCCCGACCAGCCTCCCCATCCGCCCGGCCGCACCCATCTCGCCACCCGCAGCCGCCCGAGCCGCCCCCAGCCGCCCCCAGCAAGGCCCCAAGCAAGGCCGCCGCCGCCCCCAAGCAAGGCTGCCGCCGGCACCAGCCCCGCCCCGTTCCTCCGTACCCAGCCGCTCCATTCCGCCGGCTCCAACCAGCGGCCACCGGCACCAGCCCCACCCCGTTCCTCCGTTCGCCTCTGAAAATCCGTTCGCCTCTGCATCTGAAAGCAGTGTGCGACAGTGCGAGTCTGCGTGTACCTCGACCCACCTGCGATGGACGGAGAGGACTTCGAGGTGTGGGGTCCGCAGCCGTCGGCAAGCGGCCCAGCTACCCATGCTGGTCTCGACCTCAACTCTCAAGCTTCGGCGTCGGAGGAGTTCCCGGGGCTTGGGCTGTACGGAGCTTTCCTCCGGAGCGACGACGAGCTCCTCCCTGGACGCCACACAAGGACCGGCCACACCAAATCCGGCAGGAAATAGGGTCCAAAGTAGCCAAATGATTGAAAAAGAGCATTTATTGTCAATCTAATCCTGTTATCCAAACACCTCTTTGGTTAGAGTTAGTTTAGGGTTAGAATCTAACTCTAACCTCTAACCGAGTTAGAGTATCCAAACAGGGCCAGGGTTAGAGTTAGTTTGGGTTAGTTGGGGCTCAAATAACCCAAAAGCATCCAAACATGAGGGTTAGAGTAGGGTTAGTTGCTCTAACCCAGCCAAAAAAACCAACCCAATGGAGAGGTGCTTAGGGCATCTCCAATGGTCGTATGATCATCGTTGGTAAAACTGCCACATAGAAAATTTTGATGACATGGCATGTAATAAAAGAAGAGAAAGAGAAAAGTTGTATGTAGATTAACCAACAGCTCATGCACAAGCTCCAAGGTTAAATAGAGAGCAATTGCATTTATTCTCTCTTCTCCTATTGGATAATATAGATGCAACCATTGGTGTAGTCGTATGATCCTTTGTTGGTTGATGACATGGACAATTTTACCAACAAGACTACATACATACTATTGGAGATGCCCTTATTTGAGTTAGAGTACCTAACTCAAACTATCTCTAAGCCTGAGATCCAAACAGGGCCTTTATCCCTGCTCCCCGAAAGTAAGTGTGAGGCTGTGACCTACGTTCGTGCCTATGAGCGACAGAGCCCTAGGTTCCCCCCCATCAATTTATCTTCATTCTTCCCCAAAACAAGCCTTATCCTCCCTTTCTCTCCCAGATCTGCTCATCTCAGATCCAGCTTCCTCAAGAATCTCGTCATGCGGAAGAGAAACTCTCCTTGCCGCTGCTGGTGGTGTTGGTAACGATGCCTCCCCGCGACCCCGCCCAACACCACCGTCGATAATGCTGATAGCAAGAGAGAGGCAGGAACGGAGGAGGGAGCGATAGAAGCCTGCAATGCGATTTGACTTCCGTTCATCCGATCTGTATCCTGATGTTCAGGTGAGATTATTGTGCACGGGAACTTCTTCCATTCTTGCCAAGTCTCTTCTCTCTTCTCTCTTTTTTAACTCCAAGATCTGTTTTTCGTGTTAAATTTCGAAGGAAATCCCTTCTCTATTTTTTCCTCAAAGTCGCTAGATCCATGTCTCGAGATGGTTGATAGAGGAATAAGGGGAGGGGGTGCCGCTGGTGGAGCGGGGGATGAGGCAGCTAGCCCGTCGCCAGATGGACGATGTGTGCGCACCAAGCGACCATGCCGGCGGCTGCTCGTGCAGGTCATTCATCAGTTGTGCCGGCAGCGTTGTTTCAAACTGGTGCCCATGGACTGCTGTTATCTTCCTCCCCTATATTTTGCAATCTTTTTGATGACTCGGTGCATCTTGCAGCAACAAGTGACTTTTGTTTAATTAGATTTGGTCCAATACGACGCGGTGGATAGATATTTTCATGAGGGATTTGTGGCCTTTCTTGAGAACATTGTGAACCTGTGATATGATATCCAGCCGCACTAGCCGGAGAGACTGATGTGACGTATTACTTATCTCACACGATATCTTTTAGTGCAGGCAACGGGGACATCCATTGTGGGGACTACCGCGCGGAGGACGCGGCGGTGGGCTTCGTCTCCGTGCCACCGTGCGACCTGCGCCAGGACCTCGCCGAGCTCCTCCAGACCGAGAAGGGTGCTGACGTGGTGTTCGAGACCGTCGCCGCGCACCGGTGCGTGCTCGCGGCCCGCTCTGCGGTCTTTGCCGCCGAGCTCTTCGGGCCGATGAAGGAGGGCAACGCCGACGCCGGCGTCGTCGTGCGCGTCGAAGACATGGAGGCGGAGGTGTTCAAGGCGCTGCTCCGCTTCGCGTACACCGGCCAGCTACCGGAGACGCGCAAGGAGGACGAAGACGTCACCTTCCAGCATCTGCTCGTCGCCGCCGACAGGTACGGCATGAGGCGGCTGAAGCTGATCTGCGAGGAGAAGCTCTGCGAGTGCATAAACGCGGGCTCGGCGGCGATCGTCTTGGCGCTGACCGAGCAGCACCATTGCGAGGGGCTTAAGAAGGCCTGCTTCGATTTCCTCGCCGCTCCGGCGAACCTGAGGGCGGTCGTGGCCACCGAAGGCTTCCAGCATCTGAGCAGGAGCTGCCCTTCTCTCATGGCCGAGGTGATCACCATGTCCTTGGACCTTGGGCATTAGCTGAGTTATGGATCATGGATGCCCGTAAGTGTTCTGTCATTGGTGAATAAATTGTTTAGAGTAATGTAAGGGAAATGTGTATGTATGTAATCAGGTAGCTGACTTGTTAGACTCTAATTGATGATCGAGATGCGGAAAAATTGCCTCATTTTGCCCATTTTTCTGTCAGTATGTAGGATCTCTGCATTTGTGCCAAATAACCAGGAAGTGCATTGTGATCAGAGGGCATAGAATGCTCTGTTTTCTTGGCAAATTGTAGCTCGTGGATATTGCGCTTGTTTTAGCATTGGGTGCTCCATTGTTTCTGACTAACTGAAGTCACTGAACCTTTTTGACTTGTGTTATTACTAGCACTGGGCTATTGTGGTACATGATCTCATCTACCATAACTATCTAAGGTGATGCAGAGTAGTATGACATTGTTTCAGTCATAGGCACCCTTGCGAATTTATCGTGGATGACTATTTTTCAGGTAGCTGTGCTGATTTAACCTCCACTTGGAACTTATATGGTTTTATTATTTACCATGCACATGTTGAATGCTTTCTGTTTTTCAAGATTTCAAAACGGGTCTCTTATCTACTCTGCCTGTTAACCAACAATTTCAGATAGCTTGATCATTGCATCTATGATAGTCCTGTAATGTTCTCCCTTTTGCCTTTCTCTTGTGTGTGAAATCTCAGGGTTTACACTAGTTGGAAATGAAGAAAAAGAAAATATTTTGAAACCAATGAATACTGTGGGATATGTTACAACTTATAACAATCAGTACCCATACAATTGAGTATGTGGTGATCTGGAACAGGGGAATCTTGAAAAATCAGCTTCCTTCTAGGACTGTCATTGTCAGTAATATGTGTGAACTGTGAAGTACTTCTAGGAACAACATTTTTCTTCTGTTTGAAAGTAGAGGTTCTATGTTGGTTAAGGCGACTGTAATACAAGGAATTTATATGTGGATTATGGGATGCTATATCAGTTTACAAAATCAAAACATCCAGCACTTGCTTTTCATGTTCTGCACGTGGTCCAGGGCTGCCTGTGAAACTGTAAGTCGATCTTCAGGGTGCAGCGAAGCCGGTTAATTTTCGTCAATAGCCATGGTTTTACCTGATTTGCACTCAGTTTTATATGACAGAAAATGCAAGGAGAATCTGGCTACTACTATATATTTTAATTTTTTCATACTGTATCATATACTGAAAGCAGCTTAAATGCTGCATTAGTAACAAAAGGGAGCTATGTGTTCGGTGTTTATAATAGTGTCAATAAAAACAGAATGACAGTGGTATGAACAGAAGTTATAAATCATTTTCCCCTTTCATTTCCTTTCATGTGCACACACAAACTTTCTTAGCAATTCGTTACATGAAAACAATGATGAATCACAAACATTGCAGCCTTACAGCTTACTTCATTTGCAGGTGAGCATGCTTTGCTTCTCACCCACCGGCACTTCCTCTAGCCTACGATAACAGAATCACTCCCACAAAAACTAATCAATAATCTACCTACATGCAGGAGCATAAAAGCCTGGAATATGAGCAAACACAATGGAGTAAGGGCCCACGGTTATGGGCTGTGTTCCATCAACCTGCACAGGCTCCAGCTTGGGGATGACTCCATTGGCACCAGTGGCCAGCACATTGCCATTCAGCAGCATATGTTGGCTCTGCAGGTTCCCATCTTTGGCGGTGAGGTGGTATTCCTGTCTTGTGAGCCCAGCTGTGCCGTGGGGATGCGCAGCCTCTTGTGCGCCCTCACTGGTCGCATAGATATGGTTTGTGTTGTTGCCACTGAGGTTGATCAGGAGTAGGGTGATCCCTTCCTGGAAAATTCAGAGGGAGAAAATTTAGTACTGGTCAGTTGGTTAATATAGTGGCGGCTGCCGAAATGGAAGGGACACGTGGATCGCCCGTGCTCGTTACCGAATTTTTTGCGCAATGTGTATAAGCGCGGATCTTGTTTGTGCCGTTGAATGTCGTGGAGAGAACCTTGGTTCCCATGAGGCGATGCCATAGCAGAGCACTGCAG
The DNA here is from genome assembly GCA_039707655.1 of Elymus sibiricus. Classification (NCBI taxonomy): domain Eukaryota; kingdom Viridiplantae; phylum Streptophyta; class Magnoliopsida; order Poales; family Poaceae; genus Elymus; species Elymus sibiricus. The sequence continues at coordinate 399,766,433 of CM077673.1, read as the reverse complement.
AAGAAGGCAGGAATAAGTTGCAGTGAAGATGGCAAGTTTGGCATCATGTTTCAGTGTACAGGATGTATGGAACCAATCCTTAACTTGCAAACTAAGTATATGTGGTGCCAGATTCTAATAAGTGGAATGGATTTAGACATGCGCCGACTGGTATGTAATCATGATTTATGGTGTTCAAGGCCTTGGAATAAAAACGTTATAGTTTCTCCTGTGGCGGAACTTTTCAAGAAATTCAGGCATGCCAGCTTACCTGTAGTAATCAGGATTTGGTTCAAATGTTGTTGTGTTGAGCAGGCCATAGTTCCCTCCAACCAAGGTTTGCCTGCAGTAACTCTTTGTGTCATACTTTGCGGACATCCCGAGTTGATCCAGGTACCTGAAACATCAACATGTCGTGGTTGATAAATACTACACTTCAGAATTCATATGGTAACTTCAACTGCTGATCATTTTCTTGTCTTACCAGAAACTGAACACAAATGCATCAGTTACAAGGTGGTGGCCACTGTTGTAAGCCCCTCCAGATTCGCCGACCCACGCGGTGGTGGATGTCCCTGCAGACTTCAGAATCCCCTGAAGGTTGCTGAACGTGCTTACCATATTATCAAGGTAAGACGGGTTGAGAATTTTCTCAACCAGATGTGTGTCAACACCTGATACACCCAAAAAATTCTATCCATTTATGCAGGTTCCATGTTTCCAGTTCATGTGCCGAATCGACAGTGAGTCATGGTGAGCATACCGGGGCCTAAATTGTAGATATGGTGAGTGATCACATCCATCTGGTTCGGCTTTGTTTTGGCTATGAGCTCGGTGAACCAACCCGCATCGAAGAAGCCTCCCGGCGCGATCACCAGCGGTTTCGATCCCTGGTAGGCTTTGTCAACGACTTGGTTCAGGTTGATCACATCCGCAGCATACTGATCTGCACCAACCCGAGTCCCAACTCCACTGCCACTGAGTTCGTTTCCTGCAATGGAAGGACAGTAAGTTCCTAAACACCTGTAAAAAAGCTACAGCTTACAGAGTTTGTATTTTAAGCAACATTTTGGAAAGACAAGTTCAGGGTATTTCCTAAAAAGTTTCCCTTTTTGTACATTGAGTAACGCGTGAAAAAGCCAAGGAGAGCATCATTTCATGATATTTCTATTGCGCTTTTACAAGTGATGACAGCTCAACATGACCTAATCGATGCCGACATACTTGTCTGGGATTTCTTTTGTTCAAACGTATCAGGATTTCCCTTAGCCACACTTGTCAGGATTTCTTTTCTACCCAAAAGAAACTTGAGAACAATATTATAGCAAAAGAAAAATGTGACTTTGACTACTTTTTTGCATAAAGATTATGTTGATGAAACATACCAAGCTCCCAGCCATAGATATCATATCCCTTGCTGACAGTGTACTGGATGAAAGAAGCAGCATTGGTGTAATCCCATGGCCCTCCCATGGAGCCATCAGGCATTGGGACCCGGCCATTCAGAGCATTCAGCCCAAAGACAATCTGTGCACTGCAATCATCATCAAAAGGATAATAAGCCAATTAAGTCATATTATCATTTTCATTTTTGATTTACTTATACATGTTAACTTTTACTTTTGTACAGATACAGACTTGATGTTACTGATTATGGCAAAAAATTACCCGGAGTTCTTGAAGAAGGCGTTGAGCTCGTCCCACCGGTGCATCGGCAGGCAGCCCTGCGTGAACCCGAACATGGCCGATGTGTTCTTGGTGAAGGGAGAGCAGGGCGCACCAGTGTCGCCGGTGCCGTAGACCACCAGGTCCTGCAGGGAGCCGCCGAGCCGGAGCCGGAGAGGGGAGAATGCTGCAGAAAGAAAAGGAATCGCCGGAATTGGTACCGTGCAGCTCACTCAATGGAGAGATGCCATGATCGGAACCAGCATGGCACCATTCATGAAAGCGAAAGGTGATGAGCGTGCCTTACCTTTCACGGCGTTCTGCAGGATCTTGCTGGACAGGTCCTGCAGGGAGGGAAAACAATCATGTCTGGGGTCAAATCTATAGCCATGTTTGGGAAATGCAGGAATCTCATGATAAATTTGAAGGGGATTTTACACAAATTAAACCGGTGGCACGCGCAAAAGTAGTAATTAAGTCGTTACGGGTATAGATTATACTAGAATTTAAGGTGTTGTTTATATTCAAATAAAGATAGAAAATTGTGGGTTGTTGTTCCATTGATTGGAATGTAACCACTTTTTTTTAAGGAGGGCATCACAGGGTTAGTAGGAGCAGTTTTGGAGTGGCCAGTAGGCACTAGGCTTTTGCATCAGCACATGATTGGAGGGACAAAAACGGAAATGGTCCGATAGAGTTACAATCTATGTAATCTCTTACCCGTTCTCTCTCACAAAACAGCCGTACCGTGCCGACACACGAAAAACAATCAACGAAAAAGCCTAAAAAAACACTGCTCGTGCTCCACATATATTTCACATGTTTTTAACCAAATTTGGGTCTTCGTGAATTTCACGAAGACCTCAGGACTTTTTTCTTTCTAACAAATACAGAAGGCTTCATTTCCCGCCGAAACCGGAAAAACAGTGACGGCGCCAAAAGTGATTAAATTACTTACCTAAAAATAAATAAATTCCATTACTACAACTGGTATGAGTTCTGAAATTTTGTCATTCTGCTGATTGAAATCTAATCTGTTCGGAGTGCAAGTAGTTCTCTCATTAAGAAGGTTGGTGGGCAGTAGGCTTTTGCGTCTGCACATGATTGGCAGGGACAGAATTGGAAATGGTCCGACAGAATTAATTATATGCCCGTGTAATCTCCTCCCTAGGCTGTCAAAATTCCTATCCGTTCCCAGAAGATCCATGGCGTTGCCGACACACGAATAACAGCCAAACAGTCGTCCTCGGAAACGATGCCCGCGTTCTAAAGAAATTCATACCATGCAGAGCTCAAAGTTCAAACAACAAGATTTTAAATTTCTGCAGAGATTTCAAACGTCTCAAGCAACAAATTGCTACTGAAACGAAGGAGTGAGACAGGGGACAGGAACAGAGGGTGAGCGAGTGAGGTTATTACCAGGTTGAGGAGGCCGGCGCGGCCCCAGGCGCAGGTGCCGTAGTCGCACTTCTCCGGCGGCCACCAGTCCAATGTCGCGCACACGAACGCCGAGTCCGTCTCCGCCACGGCGGCCCGCGCGTCCACCACCACCGCCTCTCCGACCGCGCCTGCGGCGGCGCTCGTGCCGTTCGCGGCGGCCGAGGAGCCGGCGAGCGAGAGGACGGCGACGGCCCAGAAGCAGAGGCAGAGCCTGGCCACCTGCGGCAGCAGCAATCCCGCCGCCATGCCGACCGAGCCAAGAAGCGAGAAGTACAGTGGCTGGCCGGAGGAGAGAGCAGCAATGCCGCTCTTGCAGGGGAGGGAAGGGAAGCTAGCTTCTTCTCGCCGTCGCCTTATGCCATGGAGAGAGGGGGAGGGGGAGGGCGTGGTGGTTCTCCGGGGGGAGATGGGGAGGCCGGCCGCCTTTAATGGCTTTGTGTGTTTGTTGGGAGAAGCTTGGAATCTTTATATGGGGAAGGAGGGAGGTGAGGGAGGGAGGGAGGCAGAGCAAGTTGGCAGAAGAGAGAGCATACCATGTCACTGGGGATTAAGGGGGGCAACAGTATTGATTATTTTGGCCAATGGAAATAGATGCCCCTTTGTACTTTTACATTTGGTTTCTATGGAAAATGTTCATCTCTCTCGGAAAGGCTTTCACCCTGTTTTATAAATAAAACAACAAGCAAACAAAAAAATACACGACCGAACAATACAAGGTGATGAAGTAGTTTGCATACAACTCTGATCCCATGATAATCGGAATAAGCGAACGCCGGTCTTTGAAAAATGTGCATCTCATACACACACATGGTCCCTATAGGATTTACCACCCCCCCCCCCCCCCCCCAAACACATTTTCTTTACAATCAATAATAATGGAAATGCTATGTATGTGTAAATTTTGAAACCAAAACATGAACATATATATGCGACCTGTAGCAAATGAAAAAATGTGGTTTAATTTTATTATTGGAGGGTTTATTCTTATTTGACTTTGGCAACCTGATGTTGGTGCCTATAGTGGTTGCTTATGGGATGAATAGGAAGTTGACTCATACGCACAGCTAGTAGGTTTATTACAAGAATAGTTCTTCTGGAAATGGATTGGGTTCAAGTGGAACCCTTTCAATATTTATGGGGTTGCTCATTCCGTAGATAAGGACAAGTTTCTTGTTGATTGGGTTTGGATACTAGCGTTTCATAAATTTCCTGTGTAATTGGTGGTGACCTTAAGTATTATTAGAAGAGGTAAGACATAGAGAAATAAATGCAAGTCAAAGTGGTATTTTTTTTTCTTTAATCTATTATTGAACATTGGGGGTTTGAAATAGCTAGAACCCAATGGTACAATTTTACATGGTTTAATAATCATGTTGATCCACTTTATGTTAAACTTGGTAGAATTTTGGTCAGCCGCCTTGGGAGCAACAACTTCCATCGGTTATTTTCAAGACACTTGTAAGCATAGTTTAAAAACCAGACCGGTGATCGAACCGGTGTGGATGTTGTGTTCAGGTTTTCAAAGGTCGAGTCATAGGTTCGGTTCGACGTACATTTTTTTAGGCTGTAAAATAATATACAATTAGCAATGAATATACCAATCAACAATTAAAAATGTGTGCAACATCATGCCAGAGTAATTATCTTTAGTTTTTCAATGAATTATATGGTACTATGGCACACAACTACAAAGTAATACAAGTATTTAACAGGCTACAAGTCTACTACCAACATGACAATATAAAAATAATAGTATTGCACATCGACAGAAAATACACCAATCAAATATAGCAACTAGCAATCGGTACGATGAGCAGAACAAAACATATACAAAATCTTTAATGGTTGAAGATGATTTGGAGGGGGATAGAAACCATTATGTGTCTTTGAGCAATTCATTGGAATGAAGATTAATTTGTTGAAGAGTGAGGTTTACTATTTTGGTGAAGTACAAAATTACACGGCTGAATGATACAAGATGATGAGGTAGCTCGCATACAACGTCGATTTCATGATAACCGAAACACGCAGAACGAACGCTAATCTTCGGAAAATACTCATCTCATACGCACACATGGTCCTACAGGATTTAACTCCCCCCCCCCCCCCCCAAAAAAAACATTTTTATAAATTTCAAATAATGAATATGGGTATGTACATGCAAATTTTGAAACCAAAACATGAACATTGTGACATGTAACAAATTGAAAAATGTGGTTTAATGTGATTACTAGAGAGTTTATTTTTATTTGACTTTGGCAACCTGATGTTGGTGCCTCTAGTGGTTTGCTTATGGGGGAGGTAGGAAGTTGATTCCTACATGTAGCTAGTAGGTTTATGACAAGAATAGTTCTTGTGGAAATGGACTGGGTTCAAGTGGAACCCTTTCTTTATGGGGTTGGGGCTGCTCATTCCGTAGATAAGGACGAGTTTTTGTTGAATTTGTTTAGATGCTAGGTTTTAATAACTTTCCCTATGTATTTGGGCTGACCTTAATATTATTAGAAGAGGTAATAAATAAAGAAATAAACGTAAGAAGCTCTCAAAGTGGTATTTTTCTTTAATTCTATTATTGAACATTGGGGGTCTAAACTAGCTAGAACTCTATTGTAGAATTTTTACATGGTCTAATAATCATGTTGATCCACTTTATGTTAAACTAGGTAGAATTTTGGTTAGCTGCCTTGGGAGAAACAACTTCCAACGGTCATTTTCAAGACACTTGTAAGCATAGTTAAAAAAACAGACCGATGATCCAACCGGTGAGACTGTCGGTTCAGGTTTTCACTGGTCGAGTAGTCGGTTCGTTTTAACGTCCGATATTTTAGGTTGTAAAATAATATATAATTAGCAATAAATATAGCACTCAACAAGTACAAATATGTGCAACATCATGCTAGAGTAATTATCTTTAGTTTCTCAATGAATAATATGGCACTATGGCACACAACTGTAAAGTAATACAAGTATATAACAGGCTACAAGTCTACAACCAACATGACAATATACAAAATAATAGTATTGCACGTTGACAGCAAATACACCAATCAAATATAGCAACTAGCAATCGGTACAATGAGCAAAACAACATATACAAAATCTTTAATGGTTGAGGACGATTTGGGAGGGGGTGGGTAGAAACTTTAAGATTATTATGTGTTTCTTTGAGCATTTCACTAGAATAAAGATCAATTTCTTAAAGAGTGAGGTTTACTATTTTGGTGAAGCACAATTAAAGTGTGATGATTCTGGTCAGCCCAGAGACCAGGGGTGGTCTGGGTGTCACTAACCTTGATATCAAGAATATTAGCTTGCTTTTTAACTAGCTATGGAAGCTAGAAAATGAAGATGGGGAGTGACAAAAGATGGTTAGAACAAAGTACCCGAGGAAAAATACTTTGACTCAATGTGAGCCATCTCCGAGCAATTACCATTTTATAATGGTGATGGATGTTAACGTATCTTTTATGGTTGTTTTCAAAGAATGTGGGTGATGGTTGTAAGAATAGATTTTGGTAGAATTTATGGATTAATGATAAACCTATATGCCTACTTTTCCTTGTTTATATAACCTAATGTTTTGTAAGCATGTAACTATTGAAACCTCTCTAGTCTGATAAAACTAATAAAGTAAAATGGCTTGTTAGTGGTTTAGGTCTCTGTTTTGTAAAATTCTTACTGTTTTGCACATCAAGTTGGTTTCCCCTTCAGGTTGTTGTGGTAAGAGCATACCTCTGAAAGTTAAGCATTTATCCTAGTTAGTGATTAAGAATAGGGTAATAAACAAGGATAGTTTGAGTAACAAGGTTGGATGGGTAGTAGGAAATGCGAGTTTTGTGACAATGATCGCAATTCACCACCTGTTTTTTTTCTTGCTCCCTAGCTAAATTGTTGTGGAATGTTGCAGATGGTGTTGTGAGTAATCCTAAGTCCCTCGTTTTTTTCTCTTGATCTCTGCTAGAATCAGTTACCTAACTATACTGGCAAATATAAATTTGCATTTTTTTCGTACTGTTGGTCTTCTTTGGAAAACTTGGAAAACAAGAAAGAAGACTTGTTTTCACGGGATTCTTCATGGTGACCAACTAATGTCATTTACTCTTTGTGTTCTCTGGTGGACTCATGGATCGTCCTACAGAAAAGAGAAATAAATACATATTTTATCTAGTATCTAGGATGCTTGCTCAAGTGAGATGCTAAGTCTTCGGTCATGGGCATGCCTAGGGACCGACAATAAAAGGATTATGTGCTCCCCACTATTGATAAGAAGGACCACCTGCGTTGTAGTTTTATTTTTTGGTCGGTTGTTAAGTGACTTTACTTTTGGTTGGCTTTGGGTTTCCATTTGGTTGGTGGTTGTAGTCTTGATAGGCGGTTGACTTCCTTATCTCCATGAAGAGGATATTACACTTGGGTACCGACTGCAGGCAAAGGGTTGGCAACGTCACCTCCGAGCATGTCGAGTCTGCCACTTGGTCCCATGAGTCAGCCAAACATCACATCTACTTGGGAGACAAGGTAACAATGGCTCATTGGAGCATGACATGGTCTGACTCAACCTAGTGGCACAAACCCACCTTTACCCGGACCCGAAGCATGTAACCTTAGCTCAACTAGGTATATAGGCCGAGCCAGGGCCCTCTTGGGAGGAATCAACACATACTAGAGACAACTAGTTCTAGGGTTTCCACCAACCCCCTCCCTCATCTTGGGCCATCTTCACGGTCGGGGGCCTGTAAGGTAATCTTCTTGATCCCCATTGAGCACTCAAGTAATGCAACCACCACAGGCAGGAGTAGGGTGTTACCTGTCCAAGGAGACTAGAACATGGGTAGATCGTGTCTCTCGTGTGCTACCATCCAATTCCGTCACTCGCATCCCTCTCCGAACAATTTAACCATCGTTCAACGACACTGCTAGACTCAGAACAGCGACACTCTAGATTTAGTTCTAGCACCCTTGTGATCACTATTGTATGACTCCATTTTCTACTGAAACGGGAGGACTAGCTCCTTTTATCCAAACAAAACACATTAACATCGCTTTTTTGTGAAAATGCCAAAGGCAGGATATTAAGTAGTGCAATGCCCTTAACAAAATATCCTTACAAAAAGAAATATGTCCAAGTCCTTGGAGATGCCCCAAGTCTTCTTCCTCCTGCATCCATCTATGACACGCCGTGAGCAAAGCTAGTTGCCGCATCTGGCCCTCAGTCTCAGCAGAGCAAACTTGTTAGTTGTAGAAGCAAACGTCGAGGAGTCATCGACGTAGCCCAGAAAATGTCGGCGGACACAATATGCGTCTTAAATTGTCGTATCGGAGAAGCAAAACAAAAAACACAGCAGTGTTACCTATACAATTCTTTGGTCACTTTGTGATTTTACATAGGACGCATACCGTTATTTTTAAGTTTCAAATTTAAATGCAACATAGTTGTATCTAGACCTGATCATTGGTCGGGCCGGGTCGGGTTCGGGCCGGGCTTTGCAAAGCCCGAAAAAAATCCCAACCCCGAACCCGGCCCGAAGCCCAAAATGCACTCTTTTTTCAAGCCCGAGCCCGACCCGAAAGCCCGAAAGCCCGGCCCGGATGCTATTTTTTATTATTTGCACGTGTAAGCCCGGCCCGAAATCCTTAAAAAGAGAAGCCCGAAACCGGCCCGAACTATCTTTCGGGCTGGGAAATGAAGCCCGAGCCCGACCCGAAGCCCGAAGCCCGGTTTTTTCGGGCCGGGTCGTCGGGCCGGGCTGTCCATGCTCAGGTTTAGTTGTATCCATCCTCTACATGCACGCTCTTCTGTATTTTTTTTAAACTTACAAAGCGTTTTTTTTTGCCATACATCGTTATAGGGATCAGATCAGAATATCTGGTCTAGTTTTCTTTCACCATTTCATTCAGACGTAGCATATGCAACAACCAACGAGCTTTGGACCTTTGGTGCTTTCTATCCCCAAAAGAGCAAGCTCTGGTGATCGATCGTACCAGTAGTTCTAGCACCCTTGTGATAACTACTGTATGACTCCATTTTCTATTGAAAGGGGAGGACAAGTGGCTCCTTTTATCCAAACAAAAACAATAAACACCACGTTTTTTTGTGAAAAGACCAAAGGCAAAATATTAAGTAGTGCAATGCCCTTAACAGATTATCCTTACAAAAGAAATATGTCCAAGTCCTTGGGATGCCCCAAGTCTTCTTCCTCCTGCATCCATTGATGGCACGCTATGAGCAAAGCTAGTTGCCGTCTTTAGACCATACGGTCATTTTTGAAGTTTCAGATTTTGCATGCACAAAGCTGATCGATCCTCTACATGCCCGCTCTTTTGTATTTTTTTTAACTTACAAAACGTTTCTTTTTTGCCATACATTGTTATAGGGATCAGATGCGCCTAGATGCAGAAAATCCGCTCTAGTTTTCTTTCACCATTCCATTGAGGTGTAGCATATGCAACAACCAACGAGCTTTGGACCTTTAGTGCTTTCTACCCACAAAAGAGCAATCGTTGGTGATCGATCGTGCTAGTAGTTAAACAACACCTTCGAAAAACCACATATATATATATAATCAAGGAAGTTTCCTTTTTGGTGTGTACATGCAAGTGGCGTCGTAGAAGCATCATGGAGCATTGGAGCTCTTTTGGTTTGATCGAAGCTGGCTTTGCAGACCGCGTAGCTGGAAAGCTCGTGTCCCGGCGGCCGTGAGTATGGACACCGGACAGGACAAAGCTAGCAGCAGGGCAGAGAGGTTCCATCTAGTGGTAGGATTCCATTTTTTTGCTGTCCAGCTCCAGCTGCGTGCATGCATGCATGCATGTATCTGCAACCTCTGCGTTTTAATCGTAGTCTATGCCGGGAGAAGACACTGCCATGATCCTCCCCATGCCGTCCAGGAAAGAATCAGGTTCCGGTCAACAAGAAAAGGGAAAATGCACCGGTCCATCCACCAACCGGGCCGTATGCGTCAGTGTCATTTTCTTCTGTTTCAGAACCCGTGTTGATTGGTCGATGACCAGAGGCAGAGCACTGCATCGATGTATATACGGGTAAACAGCTCATGGCTCGTGTCAACGTGCGTGCCAACTTGTACGACCAGGCACCTCTCTCTGTTTCCAGCTATTCCGTCACCCGTGAACTGAATTTGAGCGTCTGGACACGGGTGGGAAACGGTCCAGAAGTAAGAGAAATTACATCAAGGTCCATAGCCCATCTAGCGATGAGTGCAAGCACTGAAGTGAGCCGAAGACGCGCCGCCGTCATCGCCTCTCCCTTACCGAAGTGGGACAAATTTTGTTGTAGTAGACAGTCGAAAAGTCGCTGCCCTAAGACCCCATAAAACCAGCGCATCGGAACAATAACCATCGCCGATTAAGAGACGCGTAGATCCGAAGTATCCAATCTGTAGAGCCGCGAACGTGGACTGGATCCAAGTACTTCACCGAAGGCAAACACCGACCAAATTCGGCGAGATCCGCAGGAAACACACATACACAAGCCCTCCAACGAGGCTAGTCACACCGCCGAGACGGGGACTAGGCGGGTTCCATCTTTGAAAAGTCATCGCCGCCTCGTCTTCTTAAATAGGACACAAACCCTAAAGAGACACAAAAACACACCTAAAACCCGGAGGAAGAGCCCTCCCGCCGGCAAGGGCCGAGATCCTCCATGCCTCCATGGCCTAAGGCCACAAAAGAAGAGCTAGATCTACGATGCTGCCAGCAAGAGGCGAGAACCGCTAGTCGCCCTTTGCCTCACGGGAGCAGAGGCGAACATGTATGTGCTAAATGGTTAAGTTTCTTGTGTTGAAACTAGTCCATCCAGTTCAAATTTCCTTTGTCTTTATTATCCATGAATAAGTGATAATACAATCATCTAACAGCACCTGAGAAACACACTCTGGTGAGCGATGCAACCAAACATTATCACCCTGGTTCTAGCAAAGTTAGCTACTAACACCTATGAAAACCTATTTTGATGAAATCCACCTTATTGAACGCAATCCCTCTATTTCTATTCAGCAATCAATGAACCTCATTCAAAAATATGAGCAAGTTCTTTTCCGCCGAAATGTAACCGTTCAAAATAAGAGAAACGACACCCCGAAAACAAGGTCAAAATATTTAATCATGACTTCTAAATCGGTGTTGGAAATGTCATATCATTTCATGTTTAGTTGGTTTGATTTTGATCCTTGTGAAGAAATCAAGGCTTTCTTAAGGATTTCAAAGGCTTCTACACAATCATCATCAAAAACAAAAGGAATATCTTTTTGCAAGAGATTAGTGAGAGGCCGAGAAATTTTAGAGAAGTCTTTAATAAATCTCCTATAGAAACCAGCATGACCAAGGAAACTTCTTATACCTCTGATATCCGTAGGACACGGCATTTTTTCAATAGTATCAACTTTAGCTTTATCAACTTCAATACCTCTTTCGAAGATTTTGTGTCCCAAGACAATACCCTCATTAACCATAAAGTGGCACTTCTCCCAATTCAAGACAAGATTAGTTTCTTCACATCTCTGCAAAACTCGATAAAGGTTGCTCAAGCAATCATCAAAAGAAGTTCCATAAACGGAGAAATCATCCATGAAAACCTCAACAATCTTTTCACAAAAGTCAGAGAATATAGTAGTCATACATCTTTGAAAGGTGGCAGGTGCATTGCATAAACCAAAAGGCATACGTCTATAAGCAAAGGTACCGAAAGGACAAGTAAAAGTGGTCTTCTCTTGGTCCTCTTTTGACACAGGTATTTGAGAGAAACCAGAATAACCATCTAGAAAGCAAAAGTGTGTGTGTTTGGATAGTCTTTCTAGCATTTGATCAATAAAAGGTAGAGGATAATGATCTTTCCTAGTAGCTTTATTTAATTTCCTAAAATCAATTATCATTCTATATCCTGTAACAATTCTTTGCGGGATCAATTCATTTTTATCATTAGGAACAACGGTAATACCTCCCTTCTTAGGGACACAATGAACGGGACTAACCCATCTACTATCAGCAATAGGATAAATTATACCTGCCTCCAGAAGCTTTAATATTTCATTTCTTACCACTTCTTTCATTTTAGGATTTAACCGTCGTTGGTGATCAACAACTGGTTTAGCATCAGGCTCCATATTAATTTTATGCTCACATAGAGTGGGACTAATGCCCTTAAGATCATCAAGAGTATATCGAATAGCAGCACGGTGCTTCTTCAGAGTTTTCAATAATCTCTTTTCTTCATGCTCTGAAAGGTTAGCACTAATAATAGCAGGATATATCTTCTTTTCATCAAGATAAGCATATTTCAGAGTATCCGGTAATTGCTTAAGCTCAAACACGGGATCACCCTTGGGTGGAGGAGGATCCCCAAGTATTTCAACAGGCAAGTTGTGTTTCAAAATAGGATGCTGATCAAAGAAAATCTTATCTATTTCATTCCTTTCATTCATATACATATTGTTTTCATGGTCTAGCAAATATTGTTCTAAGGGATCAGTGGGAGGTACAGCAATAGAAGCAAGACCAATAATTTCATCCTTACTAGGCAATTCTTTATCATGGGGTTGTCTACGAAATTTAGAGAAATTAAACTCATGGGACACATCCCCAAAACTTACAGTAACAGTTTCTTTCTCACAATCTATCTTAGCATTAACAGTATTCAAGAAAGGCCTACCAAATATAATGGGACAAAAATCATCTTGTGGGGAACCAAGAACAAGAAAATCAGTAGGATATTTTATTTTCCCACACAAGACTTCAACATCTCTAATAATCCCAACTGCTGTTATAGTATCTCTATTAGCAAGCTTAATGGTAACATCAATATCTTCTATTTCAGCAGGTGCAATATCATTCATAATTTCTTGGTATAAGGTAAAGGGAATTGCACTCACACTAGCACCCACATCACATAAGCCATGATAACAATGATCTCCTATTTTAACAGAAACAACAGGCATGCCAACAATAGGTCTATGTTTATCTTTAGTATCAGGTCTAGCAATTCTAGCAGCTTCATCACAGAAATGAATAACATGCCCATCAATATTATCAACCAAGAGATCTTTAACCATAGCAATACTAGGTTCAACTTTAATTTGTTCAGGGGGTGTAGGTGTTCTAACATAGCTCTTACAAACCACAGTTGAAGCTTTAGCATGTTCCGTTATTCTAACAGGGAAAGGTGGTTTCTCAATATAAGCAGCAGGAATAACAGGATCAACATTAAATAATAGTTTCTTCTTCAACTTTAATAGGTTCAACTACTTTCACTTCAATGGGAGGATGATATTTAAACCACTTCTCCTTAGGGAGATCAACATGAGCAGCAAATGATTCACAGAAAGAAGCTACTATCTCAGAGTCAAGTCCATATTTAGTGCTAAATTCACGAAAAGCATCGGTGTCTATAAAGGATTTATCACAATCAAACTTAAGGTTTATACCTGACTCCTTACCTTCGTCGGGTTCCCAATCTTCAGAGTTGCGTTTAATTCTTTCCAATAAATCCCATTTGAATTCAATATCTTTCTTCATAAAGGAACCAGTACAAGAAGTATCGAGCATGGATTGATCATTACGAGAAAGCCGAGCATAAAAATTCTGAATAATAATTTCTCTTGAGAGCTCATGATTGGGGCATGAATATAACATTGAATTAAGCCTCCCCCAAGCTTGAGCGATACTTTCTCCTTCACGAGGCCAAAAATTATAAATATAATTCCGATCACGATGAACCAGATGCATAGGATAAAACTTCTGATGAAATTCCAATTTCAATCGGTTGTAGTTCCATGATCCAATATCATCACATAGCCTATACCATGTCAATGCCTTCTCGTTCAAAGATAAAGGAAAGACCTTCTTCTTGACATCATCCTCGGGCAAACCTGCAAGCTTAAATAATCCACAAACTTCATCCACATAGATCAGGTGCAAATCAGGATGTAGTGTTCCATCTCCTGCATAAGGATTAGCTAGCAATTTCTCTATCATACCCGAAGGAATTTCATAATAAATATTTTCAGTAGGTTCAGTAGGTTGAGGAGCAACTCTTTGTGCTTCCGGTCGAGGTGAAGATACCCCGAACAAGCCCCTCAAAGGATTATTTTCCATAGTAACAAGTGATAGTAAATTTCAGCACACTATATAAATTTTTCCTTACCAAATTCCACTCACCAAAGGCACTTCACTCCCCGGCAACGGCGCCAGAAAAGAGTCTTGAAGACCCACAAGTATAGGGGATCTATCGTAGTCCTTTCGATAAGTAAGAGTGTCGAACCCAACGAGGAGCAGAAGGAAATGACAAGCAGTTTTCAGTAAGGTATTCTCTGCAAGCACTGAAATTATCGGTAACAGATAGTTTTGTGATAAGATAATTCGTAATGGGTAGCAAGTAACAAATGTAGAAAAGGTGCAGCAAGGTGGCCCAATCCTTTTCGTAGCAAAGGACAAGCCTGGACAAACTCTTATATAAAGCAAAGCGCTCCCGAGGACACATGGGAATTTCTGTCAAGCTAGTTTTCATCATGCTCATATGATTCGCGTTCGTTACTTTGATTATTTGATATGTGGGTGGACCGGTGCTTGGGTGCTGCCCTTACTTGGACAAGCCTCCCACTTATGATTAACCTCTCTCGCAAGCATCCGCAACTACGAAAGAAGAATTAAGATAAATCTAACCATAGCATGAAACATATGGATCCAAATCAGCTCCTTACGAAGCAACGCATAAACTAGGGTTTAAGCTTCTGTCACTCTAGCAACCCATCATCTACTTATTATTTCCCAGTGCCTTCCCCTAGGCCCAAATAATGGTGAAGTGTCATGTAGTCGACGTTCACATAACACCACTAGAGGAAAGACAACATACATCTCATCAAAATATCGAACGAATACCAAATTCACATGATTACTTATAACAAGATTTATCCCATGTCCTCAGGAACAAACGTAACTACTCACAAAGCATATTCATGTTCATAATCAGAGGGGTATTAATTATCATTAAGGATCTGAACATATGATCTTCCACCAAGTAAACCAACTAGCATCAACTACAAGGAGTAATCAACACTACTAGCAACCCACAGGTATCAATCGGAGGTTTTGAGACAAAGATCGGATACAAGAGATGAACTAGGGTTTGGAGAGGAGATGGTGCTGGTGAAGATGTTGATGGAGATTGACCCCCTCTCGATGAGAGGATCGTTGGTGATGACGATGGCTTCGATTTCCCCCTTCGGGAGGGAAGTTTCCCCGGCAGAACAGCTCCGTCGGAGCCCTAGATTGCTTCTGCCCAGGTTCCGCCTCGAGACGGCGGCGCTTCATCCCGAAAGCTCTCTTATGATTTTTTCTAGGTCAAAACCCTCCATATAGCAGAAGATGGGCACCCGAGGGCTGCCAGGGGGCCCACAAGCCACAGGGGCGCGCCCTGGGGGGTAGGGCGCGCCCCCAGGCTTGTGGCCTCCTGGTGGGTCCCCTCTGGTATTTCTTTTGCCCAATATTTTTTATATATTCCAAAATAATTCTCCGTAACTTTTCAGGACTTTTGGAGTTGTGCAGAATAGGTCTCTCATATTTGCTCCTTTTCCAGTCCAGAATTCCAGCTGCCGGCATTCTCCCTCTTCATGTAAACCTTGTAAAATAAGAGAGAAAAGGCATAAGTATTGTACCATAATGTGTAATAATAGCCCATAATGCAATAAATATCAATATAAAAGCATGATGCAAAATGGACGTATCAACCGGCAATGGATGTACGATGACCGACGCTCTCCCCAGTTCATTAATGGCGTGCAGAGTTTTTTGCGTGCGGCTGAGGCAAACAAGCGGGATGGTTTTATGTGTTGTCCATGTGGTGTGTGTAAGAATGATAATACTTACTCTAGCTCAAAACAGATTCACGTCCACCTATTTACGTCCGGTTTCATGTCCGGCTATAATTGTTGAACCAAGCACGGAGAAAGAGGGGTTCTAATGGAAGAGAATGAAGAAGAAGAGGATGACGACAACTATCCTGGGTGTCCTGAATATGATGGTACTACAATGGGGGAAGAGAATGAAGAAGAAGAAGCTGAGGCATCAGATGAGCCCGCTGATGATCTTGGTCGGGCCATTGCTGATGCAAAGAGAAACTGCGAAAGTGAAAAGGAGAAGTTGAAGTTGCAGCGCATGTTAGAGGATCACAAAAAAGGGTTGTACCCAAATTGCGAAGATGACAACACAAAGCTCGGTACCACACTGGAATTGCTGCAATGGAAGGCAGAGAATGGTGTATCTGACAAGGGATTTGAAAATTTGCTGAAAATAACAAAGAATAAGCTTCCAAAGGACAACGAATTGCCCGATAGTACATACGAAGCAAAGAAGGTTGTCTGCCCTCTAGGATTGGAGGTGCAGAAGATACATGCATGCCCTAATGACTGCATCCTCTACCGCGGTGAGTATGAGAATTTGAATGCATGCCCGGTATGCAATGCATTGCGATATAAGATCGGTCGCGATGACCCTGGTGATGATGTTCAGGGCGAGCGCCCCAGGAAGAGGATTCCTGCCAAGGTGATGTGGTATGCTCCTATAATACCACGGTTGAAACGTTTGTTCCAAAACAAATAGCATGCCAAGTCGTTGCGATGGCACAAAGAAGACCGTAAGAAAGACGGGAAGTTGAGAGTACCCGCTGATGGGTCGCAGTGGAGAAAAATCGAGAGAGAGTGGCCGGACTTTGCAGATGACCCAAGGAACTTATGGTTTGGTTTAAGTGCAGATGGCATTAATCCATTTGGGGAGTAGAGCAGCAAGCATAGCACATGGCATGTGACTCTATGTATCTATAACCTTCCTCCTTGGTTGTGCATGAAGCGGAAGTTCATTATGATGCCAGTGCTCATCCAAGGCCCTAAGCAACCCGGCAACGACATTGATGTGTACCTAAGGCCATTAGTTGATGAACTTTTACAGCTGTGGAATAAAAAAGGTGTATGTGTGTGGGATGAGCACAAACAGCAGGAATTTGACCTGCGAGCATTGCTATTTGTAACCATCAATGATTGGCCTGCTCTTAGTAACCTTTCAGGACAGACAAATAAGGGATACCATGCATGCACACACTGTTTAGATGAGACTGAAAGTATATATTTGGACAAATGCAAGAAGAATGTGTACCTGGGACATCGTCGATTTCTTCCGACCAAGCATGCCTTAAGAAAGAAAGGCAAGCATTTCAAAGGTGAGGCAGATCACCGGAAGAAGCCCGTCCTCCGTACTGGTGATGACATACTTGATATGGTCAAGTATTTACAAGTAATATTTGGAAAGGGTCCTGGCGGACAATCTGTTTCGACTGACGCTGAGGGACGCGCACCCATGCGGAAGAAGAAATCTATATTTTGGGAGCTAGAATATTGGAAAGTCCTAGAGGTCCGCTCTGCAATCGACGTGATGCACGTGACGAAGAATCTTTGTGTGAACCTGCTAGGCTTCCTGGGCATGTATGGGAAGACAAAAGATACACCGGAGGCACGGGAGGACCAGCAACGTGTGCACGAAAATGACGGCATGCATCCAAAGCAGTATCAAGGTCCTGCCAGCTACGCTCTTACCAAAGCAGAGAAGGAAATCTTCTTTCAATGCCTGCTCAGTATGAAGGTCCCGTCTGGCTTCTCGTCAAATATAAAGGGAATAATAAATATGGCAGAGAAAAACTTCCAGAACCTAAAGTCTCATGACTGCCACGTGATCATGACGCAATTGCTTCCGGTTGCGTTGAGGGGGCTTCTACCAGAAAATGTTCGATTAGCCATTGTGAAGCTATGTTCATTCCTCAATGCAATTTCTCAGAAGGTAATCGATCCGGAAATCCTACCAAGCTTACAGAATGATTTGGTCCAATGTCTTGTCAGTTTCGAGTTGGTGTTCCCACCATCCTTCTTCAATATTATGACGCACGTCCTAGTTCACCTAGTCGAAGAGATTGCCATTCTGGGTCCTGTATTTCTACACAATATGTTCCCCTTTGAGAAGTTCATGGGAGTCTTAAAGAAATATGTTCGTAACCGTGCTAGGCCAGAAGGAAGCATATCCAAGGGCCATGAAACAGAGGAGGTTATTGAGTTTTGTGTTGACTTTATTCCTAACATTAAGCCGATTGGTGTTCCTCAATCGCGGCATGAGGGGAGACTGCGTGGAAAAGGCACGCTTGGACCAAAATCAATAATATGTAGGGACGGGCATTCTTGGGCGCAAGCACACTACACAGTTCTACAGAATTCTACCTTGGTCACCCCGTATATCGAGAAACACATGGATATTATACGCTCGAAGAACCCGGAGAAGTCTGACCCCTGGATTCAACGTACACACATTGAGGCTTTCGGCGGTTGGTTGCGAACACATCTCATGAATGACGACAATGTTGAAGATGGCTTGTACTTGTTGGCCAAGAGACCATCTTCGACTATATTGACTTTCCAAGGGTAAGAGATAAATGGGAATACATTTTACAAGATCGCCCAAGATAAAAAGAGCACCAACCAAAACAGTGGTGTCCGCTTTGACGATGCGGCAAACACCAAGGAAAAGGACACATATTATGGTTACATAGAGGAGATATGGGAACTTGACTATGGAGGTGATTTGAAGGTCCCTTTGTTCCGGTGCAAATGGGCCAATCTGACTGGAGGAGGGGTAATGGTAGACCCGCAGTACGGAATGACAACAGTGGATCTCAACAATCTTGGGCACACAGACGAACCATTCGTTCTAG
This sequence comes from Elymus sibiricus, assembly GCA_039707655.1. Lineage (NCBI taxonomy): Eukaryota > Viridiplantae > Streptophyta > Magnoliopsida > Poales > Poaceae > Elymus > Elymus sibiricus. The sequence goes on along the minus strand of CM077673.1, from coordinate 399,747,592 downwards.
CCAATGATGTGGCGCAAGTTTTCTATGTGAAGGACATGTCTACCAAACCGAGAAAAAGGAAAGATAAGAAAGCGGATACATCATACGATGAGCCAAAGCGCCACATAGTTCTTTCTGGGAAAAGAAACATCGTGAGAGTGGAGGACAAGACAGACATGTCAAAAGATTATGAAAAGTTTGATGAAATTCCTCCCTTCGCAGTGAAGACTGACCCAAGCATCCTGTTAAATGATGAAGATTGTCCATGGTTACGGCGCAATAATCATGGGACACACGCGAAGAATTTTTTTTATACCCCAAGATCCCACTCTGGGATGTGATTGGCTGCACCGTCATCACTTTTCTTCTCTAGTGAGTAGCCGGGATGGTCCAGTTTTGTACACGAAGTGCATCCAGTTTTTGTTGTAACCCTCTCAACTTTTTAGCACATGCTATGTGGGTGAAATGATGATACCATGCCAAGTTTCAACCTTTTCAGAGTTCATTTGTGGTGCTTTTTAATTTCAGGGTCATTTAGCTCAAAACAATTCATTAAATGGATGAAAAATAGCAAATGAAGTTAGAAAGGGTGGAAATTTGAGGATGTGGCTTAGAATGGTTCATATTGAATGCACAAAAAGTCTGGAGTTCAAATAAGTTAAAAAAAATGAAATGCCTTTGTAACAGATGAGTTTTCGTCCGAAACCCTCATACTTCGAAGGAGATGGTCCAGTTTGTACACTAAGTGCATCCAGTTTTTCCTGTAACCCTCTCAACTTTTTAGCACATGCTATGTGGGTGAAATTATGATACCATGCCAACTTTCAACCATTTCAGAGTTCATTTGCAGTGCTTTTCAATTCAGGGTCATTTTAGCTCAAAATAAATCATGAAATGCATGAAAAATAGCAAATGAAGTTAGAAAAGGGTTGAAAAGTGATGATGTGGCTTTGAATGGTGCATATTGAGTGCAGAAAAAGTTTTGAGTTAAAATATGTTTAAAAAATTGAAATCCCTTTGTAATAGACGAGTTTTCGTCCGAAACCCTAATACGTTGAAAGAGATTGTCCAGTTTGTACACGAAGTGCATCCAGTTTTTCCCGTAACCTTCTCAACTTTTTAGCACATGCTATGTGGGTGAAATTATGATACCATGCCCACTTTCAACCATTTCAGAGTTCATTTGCAGTGCTTTTCAATTCAGGGTCATTTTAGCTCAAAATAAATCATGAAATGCATGAAAAATAGCAAATGAAGTTAGAAAAGGGTTGAAAAGTGATGATGTGCTTTGAATGATGCATATTGAATGCAGAAAAAGTCTTGAGTTAAAGTATGTTTAAAAAATTGAAATCCCTTTGTAATAGACGAGTTTTCGTCCGAAACCCTGATACTTCGAAAGAGATTGTCCAGTTTGTACACGAAGTGCATCTAGTTTTTCCTGTAACCCTCTCAACTTTTTAGCACATGCTATGTGGGTGAAATTATGATACCATGCCAACTTTCAACCATTTCAGAGTTCATTTGCAGTGCTTTTCAATTCAGTGTCATTTTAGCTCAAAGTAAATCATGAAATGCATGAAAAATAGCAAATGAAGTCAGAAAAGGGTTGAAAAGTGATGACGTGGCATTGAATGGTGCATATTGAATGCAGAAAAAGTCTTGAGTTAAAATATGTTTAAAAAATTGAAATCCCTTTGTAATAGACGTGTTTTCGTCCGATCAAAGTTATTTAACTTAATATTATATAAAATTTATGCAACTAAAATTATCAAAGTTATTTTTGTTAAAAACTTTAATAGAAAAAAGAATATTCATAAAGTATTTTCTGTTAAGAACTTTTAATATGCAAAAAAATAACATAAAAAAATAGCAAAAATGAAAACAGATGCGCTTATAGAGAAAATTCAACCTAAATTCAAAGTGCTAGTTAACTAGCACTTTGAATTTACTAGCACTTTGAATTTAGGTTGAATTTTCTCTATAAGAGCATCTATTTTCACTTTAGTAACAGCGACATAGTAGGCACATGTTCGGTTTGAGAGAGGCTCGTGCTGCCTTTCTCACAGCGGGGCTTATAAGCTGGTCGTCGTGCTCCTCAACTAGCGAGGTGGGACTAAACTCCCACCATAGTCGGGACTAAATATAAAAACAGAAAAAAAAATAGACCTTTAGTACCGGTTGGTATCACCAACCGGGACTAAAGGTCCCTTCCCGCGTGAATTTGGGCCGCCGAAAAGGCCTCTTTAGGCCCGGTTGGTATCACCAACCGGGACTAAAGGGAGGACCTTTAGTCCCGGTTCGTGATACCAACCGGGACTAAAGGGTCTTTAGTCCCGGTTGGTGCCAGCAACCGGGACTAAAGGTCCCAGGCTATTTAAGCCCTCCTTCTTCCTCCCCAAATCACTCCGTCTTCATGCCCGCTCGACGACGCCGCCAGGCTGCCCCGTGCGCACCCTCGACGTCGCCGTCCGGCCGCTCTGCTCGCAAGCGCCGCCCGCACCGGCGCCGCCACGCTGCCCACCGCCGCCGCGTCCTCCTCCGTCCCCGAGCCCGCGCCCGTGCCCTCGACGTCGCCGTCTCCGGCCGGTGAGCCTCTCCTCCTCCGTCCCGGTCTCCTACAAATTTTTTTGCAAGATTTTTTATATATGACATATACTACGTACATGTACTAAATGTGTTGTAGTTTGTGCAATAAACACATTTTAATTTTTCTGCCAGTAAAGGATCATAACATCACGCCTTGTTCAAAATCCAAGTTCAAAAAAAATTGTACATGAACATTTTAGAATTGTACATGGGAAAAAAATATGGAGGGTAGGACGACTACTACCTTTGTGCTTCTATGAGTTTTTGTTGCGACATGTTCAAACTTAGGATAATTTCAAACATGTTCAAACTTAGGATAATTTCCAACTTAGGATAATTTCAAACTTAGGATAATTTCAAACATGTTCAAACTTAGGATAATTTCAGACCCGCAAATCTGACTATTTCAAACTTAGGATAATTTCAAACATGTTCAAACTAAGAAACGCTTCGGTGGTTACTGATTAAGTTCCAGCAGTCATTCTAATTATAAAATCATGCAATTGTTTATAAGTTCTCGACATCGACGATGCCCATCCCGCATCCACGTCGTTGACTCGGCGGCAACCACCTGCTTGAGAGGCGCCATGTCCGGGACTGGGCTCCGCCGGGCTAGCACTGGGAGGTGCTGCCTTCCGGGGCGCGGAGCTTGGTGAGGAATGAGGGTCCCGTCGTCGACCCGGAGGTTATTTGGTGGCGGTCGCGTGGACCACTGTCGGTGCAGAGGGAGCCGGCCCCCGCGGAGGTGGTACGTCGCCGTGTCAGGGAGGAGGACGAGCACGTCCGACGCTACATGGCTGCGTTGGACACCGGGTTCTCCAATACCTGGCAGGTTCTTCAGGGATCACACCCGAGCTATGATCCTGTCATAGTTCCTTATCTTTGGGTGTCCACCGCCTGTGCCGCGAGACGTCAACTAGATCTGTATTCGTGATATTATATTCGATGATGTATTAGTGATACTATTCGATGATGTATTAGTGATATTATATGATCGTATTGTTGCATTGCCTTGTATTGATTTGCATATCTCCGGTTCTGCTTATTGAATGCATTCTAACTGTTTTATATTTGTTCTGGATTAGTTAAGCTATGGATGGTAGAGACAGAGACCATGATCAAGAGAATGCCATGTACGACCTGATACGCTCCGGAAACGAAGAGAATGAAGTAGATGATGGCTCACAATACCTTAACCCATCCGGTGAGGGAATTGAGGAAGAACAACCAAGAGACGAAGGCGAACCAGCTGACAATGACGATGTCGAAGAAATTTTTGTCCATTTAATAGAATCCGGCGAGGTATTAATTTGCCCTCTGGTGATCATCAGATGTATTGATTGATTTGTATATATTAACGAATCTTTCTTCCTTTTAGCCCTCCGGATTGAGCAAATTTTCTACAAGGGTTAAACATGGCCCGACAAAAAAGTTGAAACAAGGCGTAAAGTTTAACATCGATCAAATCAGAGCAGATGGCGAACCGATTGCTCCTAAAGAGAATGCGGACAAATTTATACGTCAATGCGGAGTTATCGTTAGGGACCAAATTCCGATCACCGTTCAAGAATGGAATCAGCCAAAAGATACCCAAGCAGTTTCTTTTGTCAGCCAAAGAGCAAAAGATCTCCTTTGGGAGGAGCTCATGAAACATTTCACCCTACCAGAGGGTCTCACAGATCTCCAACGGGAGAAAGTCAAGAAGTGTGCTCTTAAGAAGATGGTCACACAATTCCAGTCTTGGAAGAAAAGATTATGGAAAAGTTACGTGAAAGACGGAAGGAAGACTCCAGAATTCAAAGGAGAATATGTGAAGTTAGCAGATGACTGGGACGAATTTGTGAAGTTCAAGGAATCACAAGTAGCTAAGGAACGGTCGAGAATAAACAAGATGAATGCCAAAAAAACGTGGCACCATCGTCTGGGGCCAGGCGGCTACAAGTCTGGGTTGCCTAAGTGGGATGAATCTGAGAGAAACATGAAGGCTGCAGGGGTCACTCCAGTAACAGAGACTTGGCCCGAGAGGTGCAGGACTTGGTTTTATGCCCATGGGGGAAAGTTGGACCCAAAGACAGGGGAGGTTCTTGAACAGGCAAGTCTTAAAGAAGCCACGGACGAGTTACTTAAAGCAATAGCAGAAGCTCGAGCGGGTGTGTACGAGCCCGAGAGAGAGAAGGACGAGCTTTCGCGCGCCCTCAAGAATCCTGAACACCCGGGACGAACACGAGGCAAAGGCATGGTTCCGTGGCTTCTGGGGTTTGCGGATTGGAACGACCCTACAGAAGTCGTGACAGAAAGAAGAAGCATGAAGTAAATCGGATTCAGGACTTGGAACGCAAATATAACATGCAGCAGGAGCAAATCAACAAACTTAGCCAGCAAGGTGCGTCTCAGCAGCAGCAGCAACCAGATCCAGCATTGGATGGTACCATTCCATCATCTATGCCGAAAAGCATCGTGGGTTCCACGGGGGTCCCGACCGATGATGCACTGTTGGCTCGCTACCCCGTGGATAATATCCTAGAGTCTACACCTTGTGAGCTACACATGAAACTCAAGAACATATCCATGAAGGTGGCGCACGGCTTTGCTTTACCGAATGCACCTGAAGCACTCCTCCACGACAATCCGATTCCACCTGGCTATGCTCATGTCGGGGTGGATCATGTTCTGTCGGGATATGATACACTAGAGCTTGATCACACTGGAGGTCAAGGGGAGCTGACACTAGGAGAAGCCATACGTGGTATCATTGTGTGGAAAAAGGAATGCATCGTGTTTACAAACTCGGTGCCAAGGCCACCGACTCCTCCTCCAAGTCCGCCGCGTCAGCAGACTCCAACCCTCCGCGAGACGGAGCGCAGGGTGAGTCCGCCATATCCATCTCCGCCGCGCCAGCCGAATCCATCCCACCCCGAGACGGAGCGCATGGCGAGTCAGCGATATCAAGCTCCGCCACGTCAGCATAGTCCATCCCACCCCGAGACGGAGCCTAGCGCGAGTCATCCGCGATATCGATATCCGCCGTCTCCAAAGCGGAAGAGAACACAAAAGAAGAAACCCGAGCCTCCTGCTAAAAAGAAGTTAGCTTACGATATGACTGGCGAGGAACTCGATGAATCAGTGAATCACGCTTTATGGGCCCATTTTGGACTGAAACCGCCCCCGCCGCCAAAGGAGAAAGTACCCGACGAGGTCGTACAACACTTTATTGATGCAGCTAAACCGGCGGAGAAAAGGCCGGTATCAGACTATGAACGTTGTATTACCAAGTCCTATGAATCCCACAAAAGACAGAAGTCGAGCGGTAGCAGTAAATGCGGGAAAATGTTCCCCAGCTCGGAGAACAGGCAGTCCAATCGATCAGCCCGCTCAAGGTGAGTGCCAATAACGTGGTAATAACCAACGCTGATAGAGAGAATGCTAGATTGCTCGGTATCACCGTTGAAGAACTCCTAGAGATCGAGGAATTTCCACCGTTGGATCCGAAGGAAATAGCATGGCAATATGTCCCCGGGAAACCTCTGGTCAGTCCTGACGACGAGAAGCTTCTAATAACGCAAATGTACAAATTGCATGACTGGTACATGAGAGAAGTAAAGGACGGGCGAGAGAGCCTCATGGTGAAAGTCGAGAAAGAGCATTACATCTATGAAAAAGATTTGTGGATTGAAAATGAAGAATTTTTTCAGTTATTCAATCAAAAAGCACTCGACAAATCTATCATCAGTTGCTATTGTCTGTAAGTGATTTCTTTCTGTAATTTAAGTCTCTAGCTCAGCTCGTTCATTGCCTGTTATTATACTCACTATATTCTTTTGTGTGGTATTATGCAGAATGAAGATTTTTGAATTGAAAAGAGCTGGAATCTATGGCATTGGGTTCATTGACCCAAATACCGTTAATGAAGAAGTGTTGAGAAGGAACCCTAAAGACACGGAGAAAATGCTTCTAAGGTTTTTGAAGGCCCTAAAGTACAAAACAGAAATACTTTTACCTTGGAACTTCCAGTGAGTGTTACTGTCTTGTACTACAAATTCTATTTTTGCTTATATATATATACTCAATGTTAAGTGTAGTTGATGAGTTATGCATGCCCTCTTATACAAATCGTGTGCGCAACTACCACTGGATCCTTCTAATCATTAGAGTTGACGATGGAACTGTTGAAGTACTGGACTCGCTAAGTAAAGACCCTGAAGATTACATAAGCTTGCATTCGTTGCTCGAAAGGTGATTTCAATCATTGACGCACTATGTCGGCTTATTTATTAGTTCATTTCTTGATATCAAGTAATTAATAACTCCTTTATTCATTTTGTTTGCCGGGCAGGGTTTGGAAATGTTTCATCAAAGAGGTCATCGGTGAATGGAAACCAGAGTTGAGATGGCGAAAGCCCAGGGTAATTAAGTAGTACTAGCTACGTCTGCGCATCTCTTTAATTCTAGTTTCAATACCATTGTCATGCTTCATTATTATCTGATTGAATTCTATTCTCGTAAAGTGCATGAGGCAGGCACAGGGGACTAATCTATGTGCATATTACGTTTGCGAGAACATTCGCTTTATGACCGAAAGCAGCAAGAGTGCAAGAGATCTTTGGGTACGTAAACACCATTCATATTTTTTTATCATGATCTAATACATATACACACAACTAACATGCATATTCATATTGATCTCCTTCTTTATATATAGATGACGCATATGCGGGATCAGCTCCTACCAACGGAACGCATACGAGCAATTCAAGAGGAAATTGCGGGATTTTTGCTTCAGCAGGTCATATCTCCCGACGGAGAATACCATTACCTGATCCGCAAATGATCTGCAAATTGTACGAGAAATTGTATATACCAAATTGTATATATATATGTGTATGCATGTGGTCGTACGAGAAATTCTATGATATATGATTGCTTGTACGAGAAATTTTATGATATATGATCGGTTCTACGAGAAATTCTATTATATATGCATAACGTGTACAATATGTAGTAGCGTAAAATATGTTTGAAATGAAAAAGAATTAAATGGAAAACACAAAATGAAAAGGAAAAATAAACAATAAACACTAAACCCCTAAACACCTAAACCCCTAAACCCCTAAACCTTTAGTCCCGGTTGATGTTACCAACCGGGACCAAAGGTCCCCATGCCCTGGCGCGCGCTGCCAACCACGTGGCCAGGGTTTAGTCCCGGTTCGTAGCCAACCGGGACTAAAGGCTTGGACCCTTTAGTTTCTATACTTTAGTCCCGGTTGGGGAACCGGGACTAAAGGCCCTTCCCAACTGGGACTAATGGCCTATTTTCTACTAGTGTCATTAGATACTTTTCATATTATTATTTTGAGTTGATAGCACTAGTACTCTACAATAACTATTAAAAAAAGATTAACAATTACGTATGTAGATATTGTATTTCAGGTTTTCATGTGATTAATCTTTCTAACTTTAGGTCATTAATCTCTAAATTGGTAACTTGAAGACTAAGGTGATGGAATCAAGGCAACTAGCCCTCAAACTATGAATATCGGCAAGATCAAAATTCTAATGATGTGTTTAGTGCATAGTTGTGCCTCAACTTTTAATCACAGTAAAGTCTAAGTCTATTTCTCTATTAAAATTAACTGGATTTGGAGTGATCTCCATACGTGTGATAAAATCGTAACAATATTATGGGGAAATTTTGATTATCTTTTAGTTGCAATTTTCATTGTCAGTTAGATAAAAATATTGTTATCTCTACAACTGAAAAATAGATTCAAAGGTAAGTCATGGTAATGTTAAAATCCTTATGTTACTTTCCACACGTCCAAGTCCTAGACTTGGCACTAAAAAATAGAATGTGTGAATGTACACGGAATATTGTATAGTTGAGAATCTTTTTTTTAGATGATAGTTGAGAATCTATGACTATATTTAACAAGAATTTGCAGGATGGCAGGCCTGTTTGTGTGGCTAGGTGTTATATGATGTATAGATGTTGTTACACATGTTTGAAATTTAGACCATAAAACGTAGAGTATGTTTTGAGTATGAATTCGCATCACAAGGGGTCCCATCTATTCATGGGTATGACTTTGGACGCGGTTTAGAACTGGCGTTCCATAATAAAATCTTCTGCGAACTAAGTTATTTTCAGATGGTTAGGTTCCTTGTGATGGAACCAACTCACTATGTTCATGTCCTATATTTGACACCGATGCACGCATTTTCTTGAATTTATTTTAGTCTATGCGGTGATGTGTGTTCAGTGGGAGGAGGTGTTTCTGCCAAGTACGTAAGAAAACGCATGTGATGTCTTCATCAATCTTAAGATGTTGTGTCGGCTCAGCATATCGGAGGTGCTCATATGGATAGGGTGTGTGTGCGTGTATTCATATGGGTGAATGTGTGTGGCCATGTGCGTATACATATTCATCTGTGCTTGTACTGTGTTAAAAGAAATCTGCTTCTACCTATTTTGATAGGATAGTTGTGCACAACATAACGGCATTTCTCCCCTTTTTGAGCACGCACCAAAAATGCATGTGGAAGCTGGAATTTGTTGGGAGCTTTTGTAAAGGTTGGTATATTCGTTGCTGGAGAATGTGAGGTGCCAACCCTGCCGTGCAAGCCTCGAATGTGCGCGTTGGTAACTTGTTGTGTACTATATCCATTACCGGTAGTCTTCATGGCCGGGCCAGCACCACCACGGGACACCTGCTCCGTGCCAACAGACAACGTTGGTGCACCTGCGACTGCACCGATCGTCGCCGATTTATATACCATAATAAAACTCATATAATCTGCGGCGCCGGGTCACCCAAACCGTCACTGAACAATCACTCTAATTAATTTACACCCTCTTGTCAGGCTGTCGATTTCCTCAGCTATTTTTTTGTACTTCATGTGACAAAAGAAGAAGATAACTAGATAAGCTAATGATGGGCGCGTTGATTAATACGTACGGTTTGCAACAAGCTGCTACGTGACCATGACCAAATATTTTACAGTAGTACATTTCTTGAGAGCAAGGAGAAGAGGATAAACAGAGTCGACAGAACAGAGAGACACGTGCAAATTCATGGTTCTTTTTACCGCGAACTGCCATGTGCATCACAATCTTACTTACCGTGGCGTTCCCGTCGCCGGCCCGTGTGTTTACCTGCTGTCATCTTGCTGCGACCAATAATGCATGATCCAGCAAGCGAAATATCCAAAAGATAATCTACTGGTCTCATCATATCTCATAAGACTATTAGCCGACCATGCTGAGTTGTTGCTGATGGAGCTCACCACCAGGTCACGTGACTTTCTTATTGGAACGTAAATATCCAGCTCACGGTTTTATCCCGTTTTCTCGTTAATTTATCGGACAACTCTCTTCTCCTTAATTAATAAATGTGGCGAAAAATTTGCCTCCGTTTCAAAAATAATAATATCCAGCTCACCACACGCATGCCCATCAGACCGTGCTTTTTTTCTTTGAGAAAGCATGGGCGTAAATATCAGCAGGTGTGCGTGCGTGTCAGCAATAATGGCACGTGATGTTTTGGTGTGTGGCATAGGATTAGATGAGATCAGATCTGAGGAGGGGATAGCACCAATGCGCTCTGGAGTACTATGCTATGCATGCGTATTATTAGACTGGATAGTGTATGGTAGGCCACCCTAGTACTAGCCATTTAATCATGCAAATTAGACTGTGCGTGACACGATCATTTGAGCTTGTCCAACAGTTTCACTACTTCGGTGCATGTGCATGTGCATCCTTTATCGTCGAGGAAGAAAACAGGGGAGGCAAATTTATAGTGTATAGGTGCATGTGCATCCTTTGGTGTGTAGGCCAACCTCCGTGTCGGCCGGGTGATAATCGGACCGCATCACCCGTCGTTGGATGGCACATAGGGGATCTCTCCCGACGTTAGCCGTGCGCCTCAACCATTCGTAACATGAAACCCCTCAAAAAAAAAAAACATTCGTAACATGACTTTAAAAAAATCTTAGGCTGAGCTCCCACACAGACACGGATCACGTGCCTTGCGCTGCCTTGTCTTTTGCAACATGGCCCATGTTGATGGCTGTAACATGTGTCATGTTGCAATCCCAACCGAACTTCTCCAAGGACACGTGTCATGCGAACGAGGCAGCCGACAGCGCGACAGAAAATTAGTCGGTTGAGCACTAGACTTTTTCAAAAGAAAAACATAGATTTAAAATGTACCTTTCTTCACAGTTGAAATGGCACACCACCTGCAAACAAGGTCGATCCGTGCGCACGTACAAGAGATCATCAGCATAGAGACTCCATGTAGGCATGTACCAATGTGCGTCACTCCTTTTGCTCGCCATCCAGAAGATATCGATGGCTCTGCCTGCCTTGGCTGCAATCCTCCACCTTGCCTTTGGTTGCTTGGCTTGTAGGCGGGACAAGCTCGATCAACATTCAGCCCCATGGACGATGGTAGTAGCCCCATAGCCATAACCGACCCAAATGATGGGCAAGATAGCTCCTCTAGATAGATAGGGTTTGTTTGGTTGGTTGGTTCGCTCGCTGGCTCGCCAGACGGACGCCATGGCGAATTGACGCCGCACCTAACTGACAAAGCTCAATGTCTCGCATCATGCCGGCAGATTGTTCCATCAGCTAGACAAATGTTAAAGAGTTGTTACGTACTTCGAATGTTGCCCATGCATACAAGACACGGTATTCAACCAGCGTTCATGGGACGTTATTATTAAGTGGGGGTTGCTCTCCGCAGTTCCGTCTGCTAAAGTTTGTGGCGCAACAGCAACAAAAGGTTAGCAAAGTGTGGCGCAACGCAACGGCGCGTTATATGCAATGAGCAGTAACTATCCCAACAAACATTCAGATGGGGAAGTAACATTATTGTGTCCATCTCCATCACAGGATCAAAAGGTCATTTGACATGTAGTATAGACGAAAACCGACCTTACGGATGGAGCACGTAGTACAATGCACCGCGTTGATTTTTGGAGATGCTAACATTTCTTTGGTCCCCAAGCACTCTACTACTACAGTGACTATACATTGTTGTCCACTCTTCCAATAAAAAAAAGCACTACCACAAGTCCATGCATTTTTATTTTTATTTTTTGAAGAGAGGGCACAAGTTCATGGCATGCATCCAAGTATCCAACCCAACTGGTAATGGCTGATGGCCCTGTCCTTTTACTTACTTGCTATGGCTCAGAGGGCAAGAAGTGTATTAATTAATTTTAGTCAAAACAAAAAATACATCAACTAATTTTTTTTTTGAAAAGGAGGATGACCCCCGGCCTCTGCATCATGATGATGCATGCGGCCATTTTATTAAAAAACGAGGTTCCAAGCAAGTACAATATCCAAAAAGAGCTCGTAAGCACTCATAAAAAAACAAAGATTACATGCCACATCTGGCAAGATCGAAATAGACTACGATGACTAAACACCTAGCCTATTAGTGTGCCGCCATCCATATCGGTTGAAGATAGCCCGTGCTGCCATCTCCCACCGGCTGCACCCAGTAACCAAAGTCTCCCTGGATTCCGCAGGCGTGAGTAACGACCATGTACGGATCCAAGCTGTAGCAGATGACCTGCAAAAAGTTGGTGAAATTCTTCCTGTCAAAAATCATATCATTTCTACAGTTCCATATAGCCCAAAGCATGGCACATATTCCTACTCGAATGTGTCTAGCTATGGTGACGTCCACTCCATTAAGCCACGTCCCAAATAACGTGTTCATACTCATTGGGGGGTTTATGTTAAAAGCTATATGAATAGTCCGCCATATCAGCTTAGCTAGTGGGCATTCGAGAAAGAGGTGTTTAATTGTCTCATTGTGATCGCAAAAGCAACATCTAGAACTACACACCCATCTTCGTTTAACCAAATTATCTTTCGTGAGAATCACTCCTTTTTGAACAAACCCCATAAATATCTTAATCTTTAGTGGTACTTTTATTTTCCAAATGTGTGGAGAAGTAGGTATTGTTCCGACGTTAATAAGGTCCATATACATTGATTTCACTGTGAAACTATCGCGTGTAGTTAACTTCCAATGAATTGTATCTGGTTGGTCGAATATTTCGAACTTCCATCAACCTACGGACCAAATGGAGCCACGCATTCCATCGTTCTCCTACCAGAGATCTCCTAAAATGAATATTAAGAGGGACCGACTGTAAAATCGTGCAACATATGCCTCTTTGCGTTGCACAATGTTATATAAGGTCGGATACTGTGTAGCTAGGGGTGTCTCTCCTAACCACGTGTCTTTCCAAAACCTTGTTGTGTTACCATTCCCGATGTGAAACTTGACTCTATGGAAAAATGCTTCCTTTGTCCTCATTAAGCCTTTCAGAATGGTGAGTTTGAAGGTTTCACTGTAACTTGGGCCAAGGTCTTGGATTGTAGGTACTTATTACGCAAAATTTGTACCCACGTACCTTCCGTCTCCACCGATAATCTATATAACCATTTGCTCAATAGACATTTATTCTTAATTTGTAAATTTTCAATTCCTAATCCACCTTGATCTTTGGGTCTGCACATCATATCCCATTTAGCCAGTCTGTATTTCGTTTTACTATCATCACTCTGCCAAAAGAATCGAGATCGGTAGAAATCAAGTCTTTTCCGTACCCCTACCGGTACTTCGAAGAATGATAATAAAACATCGGTAAGCTTGTCAACACTGAGTTTATTAGAACAAGCCGACCTCCATAAGACATAAGCTTGCCCTTCCAGCAACTTGGTCTTTTTTTCAAACCGATCTTCTATGCACTTCCATTCCTTGTTGGTGAGTTTCCGATGGTGAATAGGGATACCCAAGTAACTAAATGGAAGAGATCCCATCTCACAACCGAATAGTTGTTTGTAAGCATCATGTTCTTCCTTGGCACGCCCAAAGTAGAACAGTTCACTCTTTTTGAAATTAATTTTGAGTCCTGATAATTGTTCAAATAGGCACATAATTAACTTCATGTTTCGGGCTTTTGCAAGATCATGTTCCATGAAAATAATCGTATCGTCCACATATTGTAAGATGGACACTCCTCCATCTACAAGATGTGGAACTAGCCCTCGTACTAGGTCGCTCTCTTTAGCGCGTCCTATGAGTACTGTCAACATATCAACTACTATGTTGAATAAGATCGGGGACATCGAATCCCCCTGTCGCAGTCCTTTATGTGTTTGGAAATAATGACCCATGTCATCATTCATATTAATCCCGACACTACCTTTCTGAACAAAGGATTCCACCTGGTTCCTCCAGGCTTCATTGAATCCCTTCATTCTTAATGCTTGTTGAAGGAAAGGCCATTTTACTTTATCGTAAGCTTTTTCGAAATCCACCTTGAAGATGACTCCATCGAGTTTCTTGGAGCGGATTTCGTGAAGCGTCTCGTGTAGGACAACAACCCCCTCTAGGATGTGTCTACCAGGCATGAAAGCCGTCTGAGTGTGTTGTACAACCGAATGGGCTATGTGTGTCAACCTATTCGTTGCAACTTTAGTAAAATAATTAAAGCTTACATTAAGTAAACAGATCGGTCTAAACTGTTCAATCTGAATTGCTCCCTCCTTCTTTGGTAGCAATGTGATTGTTCCAAAGTTTAAATGAAATAGTTGTAACTGCCCGTTAAAAAGATCATGAAACATGGGCATCAAATCATCTTTAACAATATGCCAACATCTCTTGTAGAACTCAGCTGGGAACCCATCTGGTCCGGGAGCTTTGTTTTGTTTCATTTGCATAATTGCTTCAAACACCTCTTTCTCGGTAAACGGGGCCGAAAGCACCTCATTCTCTTCATCATTGAGTTGAGGGATATCCTCTCTTACGCTCTCATCTAGCGATACAGAGTTAGCTTCCGGGGCTCCAAAGAGTTTTTTATAATATTCAGAGATATACAATTTCAGGTTCTCATGTCCCACAATTGTGCCCTCATCCTGCTCAAGCTGAATTATCTTCTTCTTTCTTCGTTTCCCATTAGCTATCATGTGAAAAAATTGTGTGTTGTTGTCCCCTTGTACTACCGTAGACACCTTAGCTCTTAGTGCCCACTTAATTTCTTCCTCTCGGAGTAAAGTCCGAAGCTTTTCCTCAGCCTCATTCTTCGTACTCCGATCAAAATTATTGAGAACTGATGCCTCTGCTTTCAATTCTAATTCATTAATGAGTTGAATCAGTCTTTCCTTTTCCGCTCTGTATAGACCACTTTGGTTCTTGGCCCAACCCCTCAAGAACTGTCTTAAGTGTCTAATTTTGTTTTGCCATTTGTCCATATTAGAATTCCCTCCAGTATCTTTGGCCCATTCATTCGCTATTAATTCTAAAAAACCATCTCTCTCGAACCACCCTAATTCGAAAGAAAAGATATTTCTATTGCCCACATGTGTCACCTCCCCCGAGTCAACAAGGAGTGGAGTATGGTCCAACACTGCTCTCTGTAGAGCCTGAACCATTACAAGGGGAAATTTATGTTCCCACTCCACACTGGTGAGTACCCGATCCAGCTTCTCGTAAGTTGGAACGGGTAAAGAGTTCGCCCAGGTAAATTTTCTACCCATGAGTTCAATTTCCCTCAGGTTGAGACTCTCAATTATCATGTTAAACATAAACGACCATCTAGCATCGAAATTATCATTATTTTTCTCTTCTCATCTTCTAATGATATTAAAATCTCCACCCACTAAAATTGGTAATCTTTCATTTCCACAAATCCTGACAAGATCTGAGAGAAATTCAGATTTGAGCTCCCATTGAGCTGCCCCATAAACAGCCACTAAAGCCTAGCGAAAACCATCACCTTTCGACCTCACTCGAAATTTGACGGTAAACTCACCATATTCCACATTAAGAACTTCTAATGTTTCACATTTGACCCCCAAGAGTATCCCTCCGGAACGACCTCTTGGTGGTAAGCAATGCCAATCAAAATCTACCCCACCAGAAATATTCCTTAAGAACTGTGGAGTAAAGTTATCTCTTCCTGTTTCTAGTAAAGCCATAAAGTCTAATTTGTGCTCTACCGATGCCTCCGCCAAGAACCTCCGTTTAGCCAAGTCTGCAAGACCTCTGCTGTTCCAAAAGATTCCTTTCATTTTTCATCATAGAATTTTTTATTTTGTTTCACTCGGGCACTTCTGCATACTGTTGATGCAGGATATATTTTCCTCTTCCAGGGACGTCTTGGTTTATCCTGCATCGACTCTTCAGTCACATGCATATACCCCGAGACGGAGCCCTCCGTTGGATTAATAGGAGCCACATACCCCTGCCTAACCAACTCCTCCCCCTCTTCCTCTTCATCCTCCATTCCCGACCTTGGGATTAAATCCTCATACAAACTTTGTAACGTTGTCACTCTAAGTTATTAATTTCTGATTCATCCATGGGTTTCACTGCTGCTAAATTTTGAACTATGTCTATGGCTCTATCAGTTTCTAGATCTAATAGTTCATTAATAGATTTGGCGACTTCTTTAGCATTGCTAGTGTGACGCCCCCAATTTCGACCGTACGCTAATCAAACACGCAATGCATACGACCAAGATTAGGGACTCACTGATCGATGTCACAACACAACACTAGACACAAATTAAAGGTCATACAGCTTCATATTACAAACCAAGGGCCTCGAGGGCTCGAATACAAAGCTCGACAAGCACGAGTCAGCGGAAGCAAATAATATCTGAGTACAGACATAAGTTAAACAAGTTTTGCCTTAAGAAGGCTAGCACAACATAAGCAGCGGATCGAAAGAGGCGAGGCCTCCTGCCTGGGAACCTCCTAACTACTCCTGAGCGTCGGCACTCTCCACGTAGTAGTAGGCTCCAGCGGTGGTGTAGTAGTCGTCTCCGGCGTACTCCATCTCCTGGGCTCCGTCATCTGAACGCGGTAATCGTATCGAGGGGGAAAGAGAAAGCAAAGCAGCGGTGAGTACTCATCCAAAGTACTCGCAAGACTGACATCAGAACTATGCTAAGTATGCATCAGTATCAAGGAATGGGGTTATATCTGGGCTGACTGCAGAAGCAAGAATACGGGGAAGGCCTAGTCCTATCGAAGACTAGCATCTTCAGCATCTTGCAGCATTAGAAGAGAGTAGACTGGTATCTTATATATAGTCATATTATTTTAGCAAATTTTATTAAGTAACCACGCCCAGAGATTCTTCCTCGACTCCCTGCGAGGAAGCAATCTCGGAGCCAATATTCATTTCAATTTAAAGTCTCAATTATAGTTGTAGAAGGTCAAGGTACAACTCCAAGTCGTCCTGTTACCGTGGACACGACTATTCGAATAGATAATTTCTTCCCTGCAGGGGTGCACCACATATTCCCCAACACGCTTGATACCTCTGGCCGGACACACTTTCCTGGGTCATGCCCGGCCTCGGGACATCAAAACATCGTCGCCCCACCTAGGCTCAACGAAGAGGCCAGCCCGCCGGTCTAAATCCTAAGCGCGCAGGGGTCATGGGTCAATTGCCCTTTGCACACCTGCACGATGCGAGGGCGGCCGAGGTCAGCCCTAGCACACTCTAGTCCAAGAGCTGTACCGTCCAGTCCACTCGGGCGCGCGCCGCTCCATTGCTGACGTCCGAAGAGCTTCGGCTGATACAACAACGCTGAGTACCCATAACTTCCCCACGTGAAGGTTAGTGCGTATTAGGCCAAACGACCAACTCGGATCAAATACCAAACCCATTAGCATTTTATAAATGCGGGGCAAGCGCGACCCATGAAGTGCGGTCCCGTCGCCCCGTCTCGAGGATGTGTGGCAAGGGACTCTCCTGCCTGTCCACGCCTCATCATCATCAAATCGTGGGTACCCCTCAGGGCCGACCCATCACCAACATGTTTCTGTAACCAGGTCATAGTAACTGTGTGTATAAAACATCAAGACGGAACCTGAGGAACCACCCTCAAAGGGTCCCGCTCGATGAAACCGTCAAGGTGGACTTAGAGGAATCACCCTCGAGGGTCCCACACTTGAGGGGCTGCACGACAGAGTCATCGTCGGGAGTGGTGAAGGAGGAATCACCCTCGATAACCACGACCGACTAGCTGCACTACAGAGATAGCATCATGAGTACTTCACGAGGTGTCACCCTCGGTACTCGATAGTAGCTCTGCAGAGTCGTACAACTAAGGGGTGTGCGGTGAGGTGAGGGGCCTGGCTCGTCGGTCGGTTGACCGAGTCTTCAAGTCTTCGGGTCGTCGATGAAGAAGCAGGGGCAACTGGGACTAAGGGGGGTCACAGGGGATGCATTGATCAACCTATACTAAGCAGTTGATATGATTGCAGGTATAGTAGCAGTTTATCAAAAACAGGCTATGCATCAGAATAGTAGCTAACTAATACAGTAGCAAAAATCTAATGCAAGATTGAGAGGGAAAGGAATGGGCGATATCGGAATGTTCAAGGGGGGTTGCTTGCCTTGCTGCTCTGCGGAAAAAGGCTGATCGTCAACGGTGTAGTCGTACCCGGCAGCACCGTCAGTCTCGGGGTCTACCGGAGAGAAGAGGGGGGAGAAACAATAAATATAAAGCAGACAAATGCATCACGATGCATGACATGGCAATATGCAGAGCTAGGCATGTACTAACGCAGTACTATTATATGTCGCAGACGGGTCGGAATAATATCTGACGATATTTTCCGGGTCTCTGGCTTTTACCGGACAAATGAAACCGATGAAAAAGTTCCATGTTCGCTATGCTAGGAGCACGTGAGAGACTAACGGGCTGCGTTATTAGAACCGTAGAATTATTCTGAGCAACTTTCATGTTCAAAACTTTTTAATCCGGACTACGGTTTATTTTATATCAATTTTTAAAGATTAAACAATATTCTGAATTTCTTTTAATTAATAAATCCGAATTATCCAAAACAGTAAATAATGTTTAATTAATTAATTAATCTAATTAACTAATTAATTAATTAACTAATTAACTATTTATTTATTTTTATTAATTTTATTATTTCTATTTTGTTTTTAGTATATACATACGTACATACATACATACACACATACATGCATACATACATACATACACATATACATACATACGTACACAGACACACAGACACACAGACACACACACGCACACACGCACGCCGGCGGTCGTCGGGGGGGGGGGGGGGGAGGGAACAGAGGTGGGCGGCCTCACATGCGATGCCGAGACGGGGGGGGCGGCGAGGCGTGACGGCGACCGGCGGGGGAGAGGACGGAGAGGACCGGCGGGTGCGGGCGACGGCGACGGCGAGGCGGACGAGCGGCGGCGGGCGGGCCGGCGCGGGGCCGCGTCGGGGGGGAGGACGGGGCCGGGCGCGGCTCTGGCGGGTCGGGCCGGCCGGCTCCAGATCCGGTCGGCGGGAGGAGGGGAACGGGCGGGGGCGGGGCTGCGGGACGTCGTCTGGGGGGGAATCGGGCCGGCGCGGGGGGAGGCAACCGGCGGCGGGGGGGGATGGGATCGGGCACAGGGGGGCTTCGGGGCGCTACGGTTCGTCCCTGGCTGGTTCCTTTATAGGAACCAGCTGGGTCGGTTTAGGCGCAGTTCGGTTTTTTTTTAAAACAGCGTCAGTTTTTAATCCTTTTGAGATACCAAGATAATTCCAAAAATGCTGGTTTCAATTTTATAAAATCTTAGGGAATATTTGCAACCCATCCAATATTTTTATTTTCAGTTTAGCAAAACTTTTAAATCCACCTTTCAGACGGATTTAAATTGCAACGGAATTTGAACCGGAGGTTAATTCCAACAGTGATCACAATTTGATTAGCAAAATGGATTAGCCTAATCCTGACCATCAATGTAGCTTAATTACAGGGATCACTGTAGCACTTAATCCAGGGCGTCACAGCTACCAAGAGAGATCCCTAAGTTGCTGGCTTTATCAATAATTTCATGGTGTGAAAAATGTAGGATAGAATTGTTAGTATTCATGGACATACCTGTAGTTGCCTCGACATCTCGAAGTTTGGCGGCTCTTATAGCACGCCCCAACTGCAGGTCATCCGCATCAGCCTAGCCCTGAATCCTGTGACTGACACGCCTGTCACCGGTGTTAGGATCTGGAATCCCACCAAAAGTGATAACCTCCTCCGTGGTGATACACGTTGGGCCCTGACCTCCTGCCATGCCCCCAACTGTACCAGCCAAGATCTCCTCATGTGTCTCCGTTTGTGCAGCCACCCTTTCAGTTGTTGTGTCCTGCTGTGCAATCATCGCTGCTCCATGATGGTTGGAAGCTGGTGATCGTGGTGAGACCGGTCGGGCCATAGAATCCTCCTGCTCATGGTCAACCTCCAACTCGGCCTGCGAGGGGAAGACCGGACCGCATGAAGCCAGCGGAATTGTTGTGGCCGATCTGACCATTTGAGCCTCCCGCTCCTGGTCAGTGTCCGCCCCGTCCAGCGAAAATGATGTCGGTGCTGGGCGAGCCTCCTGCTCGCAAGCCGTAACAACGACTCCAGCATTCAAGCCACATTTTCCCGACGCAACCATGTCCATCTCTGGAGCCATTCCTTCCGAGGTGTCAAGAATCTTTCTTGGTAGAATTGTCTGTCTGTTATCCGGAACCAACAGGTCCGGTAAGTGCTCTCCCTCCTCTACTTCCACCCTGTCACCCCACAGGCGACTTGGCGCCGACATCGCCTGAAAAGAGCCGAAGCGTAAAGCAGCCATCGGAGTAGCGGAAGTATCCGTGCCTGTAGATGCGTTTGTTTTGGTCTGCTGAGGAGTTTGTTTCTTCGGTTGCGATGTGCTTCCATTGACACCCCGCTTACCGTTCAGCCCTGGTTATCATTTCCATCACCACCATCAGCCATATCCACATCTGAATTGTTGTCGTGTGTCTCCTCAACAGCATCATACTCAATTTCCACTTGTAAATCATAGACCGACCCGTCATAGGTCCATGGAACCTCATCTGGCACATATTCTACAAGTAGCACCATAACCATCAATCTCGCAATCCCATGGGTGCGTGTGAAAGGCATGTCAACCTTCACTGTCTTACCAATCAGAGAGCCCAAGCTCCAAACCATGAGTAAATCATTAAGGGGTTCCTCTGGCACTCCTGTGAGACGAACCCATATGTGATCAAGCTTCCTGCCTTTCGCTGATGGCTTCTTACATTCATCAAATTCCAGAAGACATTTACTGCCGGATACTTTACTGAAGCCGAACTACAGTAATCGATCAAGATCCTGCCTCCTGGGAAATTTCACCCGGAATACCTGCTCCTCAACTCTGATAGGAGACCAATGAAAAGACTCCGACACAAGCCGCTTAAGCTGTTGAGCCACCTGCTCTGCTGTCAACGTCCCGTGCGAAACCTTCACTAAGTCGTTGGTCGGCGAACCTGAGAGACGTTTTTGCGTGACTGAATTTGGGGTTTCAATAAACATAAGCCTGCTGTCACTGCATCCATATATCATCACAGTGGGCTTAGTAGCCATCAACAAGGGACAATCCTCAGCTTTGTGTCCAGGTTTCAGGCATAAGTCACATAACACGGCATTGCAGTCAGACGCAAAATGACCTGGCTCTCCACATCTATAGCAACACATTTTCTCTTTCTTTCGTGCGATCTTGTTGGCACGTATAGCATCAGATTTGTCACTACCTTTGTCACTTGCAGCATCTTTATTATCTGTAGAACCGGCAGCAGGCACGGTAACGTCGGCCAATGCCTTGACAGCCGCTACCGCTGCCTCTGGCAATGTCGCCGCCTCTGTTGAACCTGCGTCATCAGCGCCTGCCTTGGTTGCAGCTGCCCGGTATGTCGTCATTGTTTTCCTTGGTGGGAAGGTATGCCTAAAGTTCCTGCCCCCACCTCCTTGGCCAGCTCCTGCACGGAACCTGAACTGCGGTCCAGATGCTCCCTCGACAAAGTTCCCGGCAGGTGGGAGGAAGCCACGTTCATCCCACCCTTGCCACCGGTTCCCTTCAAATCCACGACCCCCAGAACTTGATGAACCATGCTCGAAACGTCTGTTGCCGCCAGCCCAGAAGTTGATTGATCCGTCGTCCCCGCGACCGGTCCATGTTCCGCCACCTCTGCCACCAAAGATCGATCGAGGTGCCCCGTTACCACGGCCGCCATTAGCCACATCTCCTCCACGTCCAACGTCAAGTCCTCCGCGTGCCGGGCCTGAGCCGCCACGGCCGGCGGCATCGTTGACGCGCTGAGCGTCTCCAGCGTGAGAGTTGTCTCCGTTTCCTCTCGAGCGCCGTCGTCTGCAATTGTGATCGATAGGCGTTTGGCACAGCCGAGCCTAGATGGGAAACCAGGTTTAGATCGTTCAGGTCTAACCCTAGGCCCGCCCTTAGCTGAGTCGGACTCACCCAACGGAGTCGAGTTAGCCTCGTTATTCTTCTGCTCACTAATATACGTCTGAGCGTACGCCTGATTGTCAAGCCCATTATCACATTTTTTGGCCAGGTTCTCATGTTGGGCCAGATACCCAACATCATATGAGACCGCTAGCCCATCTGTTACATCCGACCCATCATGGCCTAACAGATGATTCAAACGAAATCTGCGAGCCGCCCGGATCGTCGTCCCATCGACGATCGCCGGCGCCGGCAGCACGTTCTCTACCTTTCCTTTCTTCTTCCTTCTGGGCAGAACTTTCATCCACGTCTCTGGGCAAATGAAGTCTAACAAAGAAAGAGGTTGAATGTTAACCTTGGGCAGCGGCCCTTTCCACGGTTTCAGATTCTTTGATCGCTGCTTGCTCTTCCGATGTAAGCCCGCATGAAAGTATTTGTTCGACGAGCTGGCTTCCTCCGGCGGCGTGCATAAAACCGACTATTCCGGCGATTGCATTGCTGCCATGTCGCCGTTCCTGGATTCCTCGTCTTCGTCGTCTTCTGCAAGCACCCAAAATCGTCCCCCACGCGTGGTTGATCTCTCCTGTCGTCTTTCCGATCTACGCCGTGATCCGTCGTCAGATCGATAATCTCTATTGGATCGTCCTTGTTGCCCTCCTCCTGCAAGATCAGAGAATGGATGCATATATGAAATATATCTATGTCAATTTGCGCACCTTCATCTACACAATCTTCGTCTTGTAGATGACGGCCTGCAAGGATGTCCTCCTCCAAATCTCGCAGGGTCATCCACCGTGATGATGGATTTAGGTGAAGAATTCCTTCATTGTTCTTTCCTGATCTTCCGATCTCCGAGAATGAAATGTACCATCTTCGCGGTGTATCCACCACCGGCGGCAAGATCCGATGGACCTCCTCCGGATTGTGCGGTGGTGACACTCCGGCAGTCTCCGGATCGCGTGACGGCAGCACAGGTGGATCTTCATGCCGCACCTCTCCCTCGGGTCCCTCGCTCTCTTCCTGGCGCGACCCATCAGACAGAGGACGCTGCGGTGTATGGTCGCCCGCGCGACCCCTCCGCCCAGCGGCGTCTTCCTGGCGCGACCCATCAGACAGGGTGGGCGGCAGTGTCTGGTCGTCCGCGCGACCCCTCCGCTCCGCGGCGCCATCCGCCAGACACTCAGATCGGAGTGTCCGAGCCTCCGCGCGACCTCCCTACGGAGTATGGCTGGGCGCATCTGAGATCGCCTCACCATTTGCATCGGGCGTCGCCTCACCCATCAGTCTAGGCGTGATATAATCGTCGCCGCGGATGTATATTGATATAAAATTGGGGGGAGAATTTCACTTCCCCGGCCTCTGCACCAACTAGGGATACATACGACCTTTTAAGGATGAGTACTAGGATGTTTAGTCTCGGTTACACACCAAGCCTAGCCTAAATAGGAACCTAAATTCACTTCCGTGAGGATTCGAACCCAGGTGTTGGGTTTGTACATCCACTCCCCCAACCAGTTGAGCTAGGCTCACTCGGATAAATACATCAACTAATACGTAGCCATATAATCTACCATGAGAATGGAAAGACCTATGTCTGAATAAAACATGAGCAATCATGACAGTGAAGACCGAATCTAGTTGGTGCGACTACTACTTCTATTTAACTAAATTTCTGCCAAAGACTAGTGTTAATTAATTAGGAGCACCCACCTAGCCTTGCCTGTTTAGGATCAACACAAGAATGGAACAAACGTTAAATAATTAGTAGGTGAGAAGTTGACTACGGCCTCCTCTAATGCAACTGCTACACCTGACCTCGAGTCCCTCTTCCACAAGAATGCATAATTGAAAAGCAAAACTACCAATTCTTGTGACATTTTCGGTTAGAACAATCCAGAAGAGGCAAGAACTCGGGGCCCCTGTCTTGTTATATCCGTGTTGGCTTTTTCAGTGGCAACGGATCATCTTCATCGTGGCCTTCGTTATCGTGTTTTATTGCTGAACATCTGCTGGAAAACGGGCAATCATTCTGCAATTTCAGACTAGGAGAGGAGCTTAGCTTATGTTTGCTAGTGTAATGGAATAGAGCCTAGATGCTTCTTTTCAAGTGACAATGATGGGCTCAATTAGTGTGTTCTGGAGCGTCCCATGCATGCAAGGCTTCTCGCTACAAGTTAAACCCAGGCCTGCACTCCACAGCTGTTTACTAGTTTCGCTCAAAAGGAAAGAACAACTGTTTGAAAGTTTCACTCCAAACCGTAGCCTCACCTGTTGTGGATTCTGAAGTAACACTGAATAGCACTAAGACAATTTAGTATGTGGCTAACGACTTAATTCTAGCTTCGCTGCCATATATCACAGGATGACAGAAAGACAAACGGCAGGAGAGTTTGTGGATTTAGGGGGGCATGCAAGAGTATTAATTATTTTGGCCAATGGAAATAGATCCCTCTTTGTACTGTTTTTTTTTTTGGAAAAGGAGGAAGACCCCGGCCTCTGCATCTAGACGATGCATGCAGCCACTTTATTAATTATTCACAGAGACCTTACAAAGTAATACATCAGAAAGTCTAAAGCCACCATCTTGGCAACAACTGTCGCTACTCCTATCCACTTCATGAAGGGGTGCCGATAGTCCGAGCCGAATACCAAACAGACTTCGTATCATACCCTAACATCTAAAACTGGAGGCCCCAACCAAGCCACGTTGCCGGGTCTGGGGCACACACCGGTTCGGCGCACTCTCATAGGCCGCCGCCGCCATCTTCCACCGATCCATCTTCAGAGCTGTACTGACGCATCGATCTTGCCAGGCCTAGCTGTCGTCGATGCCACCACGACACGAGACAACGCCGCCATCCTGCGCTCGTCCACCATCGCGCGCCCACCGCCGAGACCCCGCTGCTCCATGCCGCCGAGACCCGCCGTTGTCGACGTGCCAGATGCCATGCCGCTCCTCCTTCGCGAACACTACCTGCTACCACTGGTCCCATCCCATCCACCTGTAGTTCCTCTAACCGAGCACCCGAACGCCCCAGGCGGTGCCTCCAAGAAAGGCACGACACACGTAGTGCCGCCGCCGCCCAATCTAAGGAGATTTTGGGTCTTCACCCGGGCACGGGGTCGGGGTGGAGGGAAGGGACCTCGACGGCGGCTGCGAGGAGGAGAACGGCGACCTCGGTCGTCGCCACCGTTGGGATGAGCGAATCATCCAGAGTTTCCTCCGGTCCGGTGTCACCTCTACCAGCCCCCACGAACGCACTGAGGCCGACGGCCAGGACCGCAAGCCACCAAGTGCGGCGGGAGAGAGCCTGCAGCGGGGAGGAGATCCACTGGCAACTCACCGCCCACGCGGTCAAGCCGCCGTCCATCCACCATCCGCGAACGCGGCCAGCCGAGGGCGTCGTCGCCATGCCTACCGGGGCCGCCGCCCCAGGTCCAGAGATCTCAACGAGGACCGGAGCGACGAGATCCGCCGCCACGCGACCCACGCCATCGGCCAAGCCAATGTCGGGAGCCAGCCGAACGCCGCCCTGACGCAGGCCTTAGCGACGCCTCCACGCGCAAGGAGGTTCCGCGCGACCCGCTAACGTAGGGAAGGGATGAACCTCTGCCGCCACCATTGGCCGCATGGGCTTAGCCCGGCGGCGTCCTCCGGCAGCGACGGAGGGAAGCAAAAAATGAGACGGCGACCCCGGCGGCCGCGGCGATTGGATCCACCCGAGTCGCCCGACGCGGGGGCGATCCACTTTTCTCGGGGGCGATTGGATCCTCTTTGTACGGTTACATTTGGTTTATGTGGAAAATGCTCGTCTCATAGGCACACATGACCCCTATACGATTTACCCCAAAAAACACATTTTTATAGATTTCAAAGAATGAATATGTGTATGTACGTGTAAAATTGAAACCAAAACATGAACATGTGGGGCCTGTAACAAATGAAAAAGGGTGGTTCAATGTGATTAGTGGAAGATTTATTTTTATTTGACTTTGGCAACCTGATGTTGGTGCCTCTGGTGGGTTGCTGAAGGGTTGCGGTAGGATATTGTTTGAAGCTGACTCCTGCATAGCTAGTAGGTTTATGAGAAGAATTGTTCTTATGGACAAAAGGACTGGGTTCAAGTGGAACCCATTCAATGTTTATGGGGCTGCTCATTCTGTAGATAAGGACAAGTTTCTTGTTGATTTTGTTTAGATGCTAGGTTTAATTACTTTAGTTATATAATTGGTGGTGACTTTAATATTATTAGAAGAAGTAAAGAGGGAAGTAAATGTAAGAAGCTCTCAAAGTGCTCATTTTTATTTTCATTTATTATTGAACATTGGGGGTCTGAAAGAGCTTGAACTCTTGGATAGAAACTTTACTTGGTGTAATAATCGGGCCGGTCCACTTTATGTTAAACTCGGTAGAATTTCGATAAGACCCACTTGGGAGCAGCAATTTCCGTTAGTTACTGTCCGGACACTTGTAATCATAGTTTAAAAAACCGAACTAGTGAGGCCTTTGGATTCATTTTTTCACCGGCCTGACCATCAGTTCATCGGTTCGATGTTCGATTTTTAAGCCATAAAATAATATATAATTAGCAATGGACACACCAATCAACAATTAAAAACATGTGCAACATCATGCAAGATTAAATATGTTTAGCATCTCAATGAATAATACAGTACTATGGCACACAACTACAAAGTAATACACATATATAACAGGATATAAATCTGTAAGCAACAGGGTCACAACAAAAAATAATATAACCGCATGTTTTGACCGCTAATACACCAAGCAAATATAGCAAGTAGCTATCAGCACAGTGAACAGAACAACATATACAAAAATCTTTAATTGTCTGCCCTAATCTCTATTTTGTACAGATACAGATTTTAGGTTTATTAACTATACAATAGACATGACGGGTTTCTTGTTGATATGGTTTATATGCTAGGTTTCAATAACTCCCTCTATGTAATTGGTGGTGACTTTAATATTAATAGAAGAAGTAAAGAGAGAAGTAAACATAAGGAGCTCTCAAAGTGTTCCTTTTTCTTCATTTCTGTTATTGAACCTGAAAGAGCATGAATTCTCTGGTAGAAACTTTACATGGTCTAATAATCAAGTTGAACCACTTTATGTTAAAATGGATAGAATTTTGGTCAGCCTGCTTGGAAGCAACAGTTTCCATTAGTTACTGTCAAGATACTTGTAAGATAGTATGAAATCGGACCAGTGATCGAACCAATGAGGTTGTCGTTTCATGTTTTCACCGGCCAGACCGTCGGTTCATCGGTTTGATGTCTAGTTTTGTAAGCCGTGAAATAATATATAATTAGCAATAAATATACCAATCAACCATAAAAATTTATGTGCAACATCATGTCAGAGTAATTATCTTTAGCATCATGCGAGATATAGTAAAGTAAAGGGCAATTGAAGAACAAAGCTATATAGAAACAATACATACTATGAGAACTTACTCAAAGAGGCACGACAACCAAAAAAATTAAATAGTTCTTATTCTTAGATATTATGCCATGCTTCTTAAGGAAAAGATGTTGCATGATCTACAGACATATTTCTGTGAGTTATAGTATATTCTTCGATGAACTAACTTTTATGGGTCAACTTTTAGGACTTAGTGTTCACAACAATAACTACAGTTGATCGGCTACAATAAAATTCTCAATGGTGATGCATAGCGCAAATTACCGTGCACACACACGTGTTGCAAATGCTTCGGCCATCCTATAAATCTTTATATTTACAAAGTAGCCTCATTGTTCATCTTCCCACCCTCCACCAATTTTTTTCATGTTTTTCATTCCCTTCAGGTTTCTATAAAATCAATCTTTGGTGACCCAATAAACCTATAAAATCAATCTTTGGTAACCCAATAAAGCATATCAATCTATGGCATAGTAAAAATCATGATCCGTAAATATATTTTTATAATAAACCTAATATAAGTCAGGCATCTTTGGTAACCCAATAAATAGCAATAAATTCACTGTTCGTAAACAAATAAATAACAATTAATCTCTTTTCTTTGGTAACCTAGTAAGATAGATCGATCACAGGCACATACCTATTTGTTAGTTTAAGCAATGCCAGAAAAATTATGCTTTATAACCAAAACATAACCATAGTTTATATATTTGTTTGCATCCAGATTTGTTTCGTATGATCTTGTTTTTGCATTAAAATATATGGCCCCCTACAGCAGTGCACAGACACATACTAATTCTTGTTAAAATTTTCTAAACCTTCAACGGTATAATAATTAGTGCACACCCACACACATGTTTTGTTTTGCATCACTAGTGGTTCAAAATCGTATTTCGAAATAAAATATGCTTTTAGCATTATGATGTGCACATTATAATTGGACTTCTTTTCTTAAGCACGTACCCAAATGCATGTGGAAGCTGGAATCTGGGAGCTTTTGTAAGAGCATCTACAATCGGAGTCCTCAAATCTGTCCAAAACGTTCCGGCGGACTGCCCGGTCACTGTCCGGATCAAAAAACAAGACCCAACCGGGCTGCTCACAACCAGCCCAAACGACCGGGCTTCCGGCAACCTTTATATCCAGCCCATATATGGGGCTGATATAAGAGGCCCGGACGCGCCCAGACACTGCCGCCACATCTAACCTGCTATGGCCCACGCCACCCCCACCACTATCCCCACAAAAAAACCAGCCGGTCCGGTGAACCCTAGTCAAACCCCACTCCTCCCAATCCTCCCGCCCTCCCTGCTCCCCTCCTGTCTCCTCCCATCCCGCTTTCAATCTCTCTCGGCCCCTACACCATGGTTACGGCTAGGAATGAATCCGGCAGGGAAATCGATCCCATGGACTGGGACGACCCCGTGAAGGAGGAAGAGTCCGGCTCAAGCAGGGACGCGCCAGACAACGAGGATCTCGTGCTTCGCATCGCCATCGAGCAGTCACGGCTGGACCCCGGTAGGAGCTTGAGCTTCGCGGTGTCCGCCGCAATCTCCTCTCGGCCCCTCTGCGGCAATGCGCTCCAGCAGGCTCGCTCGTCCCGCTCTGCATCACTCTAGATCGGGAGCAAGGCGAACCTCTCCCCTTCCCCTCCGGCTCCAGCTCCTCCCGGGCAGCGCTGGGTGCCCGTGCCCGCGGGTCCCATGAGGACGCGAATGCCAGAGTCGAGGAGCGGGCCAAGCAGAGGGAGGCAGAGGCCGGATCTTCCTGCCAATGCATCCACTCCATCCATGTTGACCCGGAGGATCCGCTCCTCTGCAAGGTCATGCGTTGTTCGCTGACCACGACGGAGACGGACGTTAGGCGCCTCCGGCGCAAAAATGTGAAGGTGCTCCACTCCGGAGCGCCTCGCGAGGGAGAAAAAGACGACCAAGGCCAACTCGGCACGCCATGCAAAGGAGTAGACCCGCGCCATCCGCCGCCTCTCCGGCTACATTTCGTCGGCGTCGGATAGCGGCACCACTAGCACGGACGACGACGGTGATCTCTCCCGCCACGGACGCCTACATGAAGGAGATGCACCGCCACTCCGGTGACCCCAAGGGCAAGGGCCCGACCAAGAAGGGTGAACTTTGTCCGCCTCTCCGCATCGCCTAGCTAAATATGTCTATTTGTATGCAGTAATCTATCCGATCTATGTTTTTTGGGTTCGATGAACTTTGTCCCATGAACCAGGCCGGACGCAGAATCTAAATATATGTCTCGTTGGATCTATTGTCATGTCGATCTGCGTTGTTGCATGGTTTATATGGAGTTGGGCGTAGGCATATAGGGACTATGGTTGTGGACAGAGAGAAATGGGGACTGTCCGATCACGGTCAGACGCGTCCGCTGATATATTAGGCGGGAACTATGGCTGTAGATGCTTCAAGGTTGATATATTCGTTGCTGGAGAATGTGAGGTGCCAACCCTGCCGTGCAAGCCTCGAATGTGTGTGAGTTGCTGACTTGTTGCCTGTACCCATCCACTACCGGTCTTCGTGGCCGTGTCAGGACACCACGGGACACCTGCTCCGTGCCAACAGACAACGTTGGTGCACCAGCATCCATCGATCGTCCTCGATTTGCCTATAACAAAACTCATAATCTGCGGCGCCGGGTCACCCAAACTGCCACTGAATAATCCTTCTAATCTATTCCCTCTCGTCAGGCTGTCAATTTCCTGGATGTTTCTTTTACTTCATGTGAGAGTAGAGGAAGATAACTATAGTAGATAAGCTAATGATGAGCGTGTTGATTGGTACGTACGGTTTGCCACAGGCTGCACTACGAGACCATGACCAAAATAAAAGAGTGAGAGAAGAAGAGGATAAACAGAGCCGACAGAACAGAGAGACACGTGCAAATTCATGGTTCTTTTTACCCCGAAACTGCCGTGTGCATCGACAAGCTTAATTACCGTGGCGTGCCCGTCGCCGGCCCATGGTAATTTTACCTGCTGTCATCTTGCTGCACGCGACCAACAATGAATGGTTCATTCAGTGAGTGAAACATCCGAAAGATAACTAATCCAGTGGTCTCATCATAGCCCACAAGACTAATGTTTAGCCGACCACGCTGACTCGTTGCTGATGGAGCTCACCCCAGGACATTGTGATGACTCTGTGGGTTGCGAGGTTGCGAGCTTGCAACACATGCACGGTCCACCGACCGGCATGTCCTTCTCTTTGGAAAAGCTTGGCCGTAAATATCAGCAAGTAGAGTGGGTGCGCGTGTCAGCAATAATGGCACGTGATGTTTTCGTCTGGTGGCATAGGATGAGATGAGATCCGAGGAGGAGACATGGCCCCAATTCATGCGTATTATTGGACTGGATACTGTAGTTGGCCATCCTAGTACTGGCCATTAAAGCATCTACAGCCGGACCCCTCACACCCCCTCAAACGTCTGGATAGGCCGTCCGATCACTGATCGGTCACGGAATTTTGACCCAACCGAGCCTCTCAAACCGGCCACAAACGCCCGAGCTGGCCGGCACCCCTCATGTCCAGCCCAAATATGAGGCGGATATGAGGGCGCCCGAGCGCGCCTGGGCATGCCCGCCTGGTCCGCAATGGCCCGCATCGACCCCACATGTATTCGTCCCCATCGCCGAACCAAACCCTAGCCGCTTCACTCTACCCCCCCCTCCACTCACATCCGCCACCCAAGCCCCCATCCGACGATCTCCGGCCTTCTCCGGCACGGCGGGCAGCGAATCCGAGTCATTCACCTCCAGATCCGTCGACCACGAGCTCATCCCATGCGGCCTCGAGGAGGAGATGGTCGTCCGGCTTGCGCTCCGTCGCTCCCGGGAGGCCGCCACCCTTCGGCAGCGCTCGGACTCGCAACGTCGGAAATCCATTGCGTCGGCACAACCAGTGCTTGGATCCGGCGTCGCTGCCTCACCGAAGACGGTGTGGTTCGTCTGGCGTCCGAACGCCGAGGCGGACGTGAAACCCTTCCGTTGGCGCGCCGAGGACACGCCATGGGCAGCCGCGGACGCTAGCATGGCGCGGCGTGCTCGTTGTGCGAGGCAGCAAGTGCAGGAGGCGACGGAGGCCCTCGCGGCGGTGGACGTTGGAGAGGCGGAGTCACTCTCCGGCGCCCCGTAGGGTGCACCAGTGCGGGCGCCGCAACCGCGTCGTGTTGGACGTCGGCTCCTCCCAGGAGGGATCCGTCATCGACATCACGTCCACCGGCACCGTCCGGGTTGCGGGCTCCGACGAGGAAGAGTAGGGCATGGGAGACGGCGGGAGATCGAGTCCCGTGAGCCGGCTAGTGTCCCATGTCCTACCTCGCCGACGACCGGACCGACGCGGCGAGGGGCGCAGCCAGCCGCCGAACATGGGCACGGCGAAGCCGGACGGTCTCTGCTTAGTATTAGGTTTACATTGCATGTAATAATATGGATTTGAGGTTTCTAATTTGAGGTATCTAGATGTAGAATGCATTATTTCAGGCGCGATCGGTCAGTGTCTACGGATGCGTCCGCGGGCGTTTAAGGGACCGGATTTACAAGTTCCGGCTGCTCTTAACCATGCAAATCATTCGAGATTGTGCAACAGCACTCTGGTCCTATTGGTTCAATACTACTACTACCACCTCAATGCATGTGCATTCCTTTATTCTTTGGTCTTCGCAGATGAACCGAAACACCATGTGCAAGCAATATGGATCTTTGTGTCATGCACGTAGAGGAGGTCATTAACAGGGAGGCATCCAGAAGATGCCCTGATGGCTCTGCCTGCCAGCCTTTGCTGCACATTCCTCTGCTTTTGCCCTGCTTGGCTCGTGAAGGTCGCGGAGCCTATGGTACTACGGTAGCCCCATAACCGAGCCGAGTGATGGGCAAGATAGCTGCTGCTCTAGATAGATAGCCAGATAGGATTTGGTTGGTTCGCTGGCTGGCTCGCCACACGGACGCCATGGCGAAGTTGACGCCGCACCTAAACTCAACGGAGCCACCGCCCCGCCCAGGGTACGTGACAACGTATCAGGGATTCGAGGAATTAACCCGATCGATGGATGTACACCGGTACGGCCTTGGTCGCGATCCTCCGGTTAATCTGGTTGTAGCACGTACGCAACAGTCGAAGTCGAACCATCCAGGAGGAGCAGCGAGTACGCAGCTGGCGTGGTGGTAAAAGCAACGCAAAACTTAGGAAATTAAAGATGTGGTGAAGCAACACGTACGTGTATACCTGCAGGCTGCAGCGCTCGTATCGTTTAAGGCGTTCGTTGGTACGTACGTGTACGTGCGCGTCAAGGTCATGTTGCTTGGCTCGGCAGGTCGTTTGTTCCGTTGCAGTATAATATCCGGTCCTCTCCCATGGTTTGGACTGATGGATGAACTGGTTAGGTGCATAAGCTTGCAATCAAGAGGTTATGAATTCAAAATCCAGTAAACGCAATCAATAATTACGGCTTGCCCTCATTTCCGCTGTCCATGTCATATAAGAATCCAAAGGAGCATAGACGCGAGGGAAAGTGTTGGAGTATAATGTCTGGCTCTCTTACATATTCGGACTTTTGGATGAGTTGATTGGAGCATGAATTCAATATGTTCGTCCAGCTAGGTTAGCATAGAGCATTACACGCGTCCAGTGTTGCCCATGCATACAGGACACGGTATTGGTAATTGGCGTTGATGCAACGTCAATAGTGGGGGTTTCTCTCATCTCGTCAGTTAGACCAAACGAGCAGAAAGCCCGCGGCCGCACTGCCGGTGAAAACGAAATTCAGTTTGTGGCGCAACCGCAAGAGAAAGGGTTAGCAAAGTGTGGCGCAACACGGCGCCCATACGCATGAGCAGTAACCATCTCAACGAACATTACGATGGGGAAGCAGCATTTCAGTGGTGTCAGTGTCGATAGAGCATCCAAAAGGTCATTTGATTTGACATGTTAGAACGAAAACCGACCTTACGGTAGGAGCACGCGGTACAATGCAGGCGTTGATTCTAGGAGATGTACCATCACATTTGTTTGGTCCACAAGCACTCTACTTACTCCAGTGACTATACATTGTTACCCACTAAAAGAAAAGAAAAACACTACCACAAGTCCATGCATTTTTATCTTCTTTTTGTGAAAAACATCCCTGACACAAGTCCATGCATGCATCCAAGCCCAACTGGTAATGGCTGCTGGCTCTGACCTTTTACTTGCATGCAATAGTAAAGAGGACCCCTAGTGTATAATTTGAGTCAAAACAAACTAAAAGAACGTCAGCTAGTACGTAGCCACATAATCTACCATGAGAATGGAAGGACCTCTGTCCGAATAAAGCACGAACAATCATGACAGTTAAGACCAAATCTAGTTGGTGCGCCTACTAGTACCTCTATTTAACTCATTTCTGCCAAAGACTAGTGTTAATTAACTTATAGCATCCAACCGGCCTTGCTTGTTTAGGATAAACAGAAAAACGGAACAAATGTTAAATAATTAGTTGGTGAGAGAAGTTGACCACCGCCGCCTCTCATGCAACTGCTACATGCCTACACCTGACCTCGAGTCCCTCCTCCAAAAGCACCATAATTCTACCAGCCTGCCTTTTGAAAAGAAATGACCTTTTCCGTTAGACCAATCCACAAGAGGCAGGAACTCGGGGCCCCTGTCTTGTTATATCCGTGTTGGCCTTTTCAATGGCAATGGGCAAATCATCTCCCATTGTGCCTATAGCAATCTTATGTTATTGTTGAAAATGTGCTGGAAAAGAGGCAATTATTCTGCAATTTTCAGGCTAGGTGAGGAGCTCCGAGCTTAGCTTGTGTTTGCTAGTGCAAAGCTAATGGGATGGAGCCTAGAGAACTAGTAGAGGCTTTCTTTTCCAAGTGGCAATGATGGGCTCAATTAGTGTTATCTGGGGCGTCTCACGCAAGCAAAGGCCTGCACAATTGTTAGCTGGTAAATTTCAGTCCAATCCGTGGCATCACCTGTACTAGACGCTCAAGTGGTACACCAAACACATTATATTCTAGACTTTCAGTTAGTCGAGATGGTTAACGGCTTGACACCCTAGCTTCGCCGCCATCGCCATGGGTTCCGGCCGTACCACTGTCGTGATTGCTTATGCTAATGATCGGACGCCTCCCATTGCTGTGCATAACGATGTCGAAACCTTCAAGTTTGTAACTTTGTGCGGCGTGTTTGCCGTGTCTCGTGTTTGCTTGTGCCAAGAGGGCAAGGAGATGCGC
Source organism: Elymus sibiricus (assembly GCA_039707655.1). NCBI lineage: Eukaryota > Viridiplantae > Streptophyta > Magnoliopsida > Poales > Poaceae > Elymus > Elymus sibiricus. Next base: position 399,712,997 of record CM077673.1, on the reverse strand, counting down.
TCAAATGATTGCATTTGTACCTGCAGATTGGCCGTATATATGCTGATTGAATCTTGTGCAGTTGCGTTGCTTGATTAGTTGAACCGAACGCGGCGGCTAACCGCGAGATGGCAACAGAAGCAACAGGCCAAGAAGCTGGCAAATTTTGGTCCGACGATCAAGTGCATTCGAAAGATCCAATAGCCTTGTTCACTGTTGGGACCAAGACAAACTATAAAATAAAAGAGGAAAAAGAACCGATCGATGGAGCTAGGTACGAATTTCCCTTTTGAGGAAAGTTTCTTCGAAAAGTCGAACTAATAGCTTTCACCATCTTTTGGCGTGGCATGACATGGCACATATCTACTAAGGGCGTGAACACCGGTGGCATCACCATACCGCTGCCACAGCTCTTCATCGAGATAAAAATAACTCAAGCCACCATTTAATTCTTTCCCATTGGCTGCCTCCACACTTTTGTCAGCATGATGCGGTCCAATCCTTTCCCATTGGCTGCCTCCACACTTTTGTCGGGAAGAACCAGCCTCTTCTGCAGGATCCCGTTTACCTCTGCAAGCTACACCTTTTGCCATGCTAAACAATTCAAACCTACGTGGCATGCTGGGGCATCTGTCCAACCTAGAGCGTTGGCCATGCCCTATTTAACTTGCAGCAGCTACCTGATGCAGGCTCCACTGACACCCACATGCTATACAGGCATCACCCTCTATTATTAAATAAATACTCTTTCCGTCCGGAATTACTTGTCGTTTAAATGGATGTAGATACATTCGATTTAAGGGACAACTAATTCCGGGGGGAGAGAGCTAGTATATATCCGGTGCATGAGAATTTGGTCTATGGTATGCCCCCTGCATCTCAAACGGAAATCTCAGAAGAAGCTGGTACTGCGGCGATCGAGCTGAGGGTGACGCTCAACGCCTCCCATCCGTCCAAACACCCACAACGGTTCCGGGCGCGCACAAGGAAGTGGCGAGTCCCATCCCCATGGATCCGGGCTCGCACCGGACATTATGATTTATTTTGTCTTGTTGGTTAACGACTTGACTCCACTCCAGCTTCGCCGCCATGTGCTCCGGCCGTCGTACCACCGTCGTGATTGCTTATGCCGATGGTTGGAAGCCTCCCATGGCTTTGCATAACCATCTCGTAAGCTATGGGTTTTGTGGCTTTGTGCGGCGTGCTTGCCCTGTTTTGCGTTTGCTTGTGGCAAGAGGACAATGAGGTGCACTCAACCGATTGTACCTGCAGATTGGCGTCTGCATGCTATTTGTATGTATAGTCGCTTTGCTTGATTGGTTCAGCAGAGTGTGGCGGCTAACGAAAGGTATTGAGAGGCACCGGCAGCAGAAGCGACGGACCAACAAGCTGGCAATTTTATAGTTCGCCGATGAATTGTTTTCCAAAGATTCCACCAGTCCTGCTGCCAAAATAAGCTAGGAAGAACCTTCACAACAGAGTAGAGAAACAACTAGCCAACCAAAGGAGTCTTTGCTTGGTGGATTTTCGCCTCCAGTCAAAACCCAGAAATGAAACAGAAGAAGTTTTTCGCCTACCCTCCGGAAGAGGCCCCTTCCCGGCCTTCTCTTCCTCAAAGGAGCCACTGACAGCCCGATCGGAGCATCGCTGCCCCAGTGAAATGGCGATCTCCCAATTTCAGAAGCAGTTTCCTATTCAAGCAGAAAGAAATTGCTCACAGGAAAGATCAGCAATGTCGATTAAGATCCTCGCGAAAAACCACATGCTGGCTTCATGTAACCGTCCAAAGACGAGGAAGGTTATACGGGCGCCGCCCAAGGAAGATTTTGTCAAAATCAATGTGGACGTCGCCTTCATCGAGGATAGTGTTACAGGCACTACTGGTACTGGAGTAGTGATCCAAGATAACAAAGGAAGGTTCATGGCGGCAGGAAAAAAAAACAGAATAGATACTGTGCTTTGATGTTTTATCAGCAGAAACCGTTAGTTCAGATAGCCATGCAAACGCAAGATGAGATCCATTCTGCAGGGGTCGCAGCAGCAATCTTCAGTGATTGTTCCTTCCCCTCCAGAGAATTTGCCAAGGCGGAGTATGTTCGTGAATGCAGAAAAGCAAATATCCATGAGTACCTCTGCTTATCAATGATGTAACCCTGTTTATGCTGTTTATATGGATGAATAAAGTTTTGAGGTCAAAAAAAGGAAATTGCTCACGAAGCAGAGCAAAGAAGCCTGATGAACTTTCTTACAGCTCGAGACTAGAAAAAGGATATGAACCAACAGGAAGATCCATTGGCCTTGCCTGTAATAAACTGCCTACAGAGCAGGAATCTGAAAACCTGAAATTGAGCTGGCCAGACCAGCGTTTTACAAGTCTGACAACATGAATAGAGTTACCGAGAAACGGAGAGCAACAAGCAATAAATAGAGGTCCAAAACTGAGAACACAGTGACATTATAAATCGACGTTGAAGAATTCAAACTGATGCGATACCCATTTAGTTCTCATGTTTCACAAATCCATGATTACAGTCTAGTGACTGGTTATAGATGCTGGACGGGGAGCACAACGTATCACAAGACTAATACATGGGTGGAATCAATTGAAACTCGGGCAGACGGGTCCCTTCGACAGGCCAAGGCGAACCTCCATCCCATGGTGCATGTCCGGTATGCGGAGGCTGTCAGAGTCTTGGGGCACTGCAAAGTGGACAGGGAAAGAAGAATATTTTTAACACAAAACTGAAGATATTTCTACTAGCAAATAGAAAAAAATAACACAGTGAAAGGGTTGGCCGCAACAATACAGCTGTTGTCTTTAATAATATAATCATGATCCTTCGGAGTATACTCAGTTTAAGTTCTGTATATATTCTTTTTTGAATGACCCATGGTTTTGCTGCTAAGAGCAGTAACATGCTTTTACCCTCGGTGCATTTCCTACCTTCTTTTGCACAATAACATCAATGCATCATTTAAAAATGGGCAATTTCTAGTTTGTAGATCTAACACAGTTCATTACAGCATCCAGGGGCTGCAAACTTTATTTACAGTGCTGCAACTCTTATGACTTGTGTTTCTTGCTACTCGAGTCTTTGTATGGTAAATTATTACTAGTGGCACAGCATTTGGCATAAAAAAAATCTAAGCACTGATTTATTCCCGAGTCCTTCTGATAGATTAAGCAAGGAGATGTGCTGAAGCTGAAGGTAGCTAAGCCAGTTACCGTTAGTAAGATGCTTGTAAGTGATGTTTGATGGATCTAGAAAATTAGCGTGTGTGAGAAGTACATTTTATTGTCTCCAGGAACTTGCAACAATATCTTCAGAGTCCCACACGGGACAATGCTGTGATATTTTGCAGGAGTGGTACTAGTCTGTCCATTATTTGGGGACCCTTCTACATAATATCTGAACTAAAAAAACCGAGGCTCAGCCTTTTTCCATCCTGGTAGTGGCTTGTTTGTTGGCAATTCTGGCATTGCCAACAACTACATGTGAAAAATATTTGGTAAGCAATTTCCTGTTCAATATAATTACGCTTTGAATCAACTAGATTCTATGCTAGATGTAACTAGCCAGAAGAATGAAAGTGTGTTCGAAGAAGTTACAGTTTTTTGCCCTCTAGGAACTTACAGTAACATCTTTGAGTCCTGCATGGGACAATGCTGCTATATTTTGCACAGGACAAAGAATGCACTGAAAGCCATTTGCTATCGAAGCAGAACTCATAATGGTAAGCACAAACAATCAGTGATGAAGAGGGTGCAGTCTTTGACATACAAACCACGCGTCTGACTAAGCTAGTTAAAACTAAGAAGCACAAGCCTGGTTCATTTACTACGACAAACTGTGGAACACTTCACTGTTAGTTATATTAAATAGATTCCTCGAGCAATAGAATCAGTACCATTAGGCACCTACCTTGTAAATACAGTTGTTCTAAAATAATACAATTATGATCTCTCCACTTATATCCTACAGCACAAATCCTATACTATATGTAACTAGCCAGAAGTATAAACAATGATCAACAGCATAAATCTTGATTTCCCAAAGAACATGTGTGTTCCAAGATCACGGCCCATCAATAAAAGAAAAATCCTCGAGTGTCTTCCAGCAAAGAAGGTCATCGCACATAAAGCTTATAAGAAAGTAAATAAAGATAGTCCTCCCTAAGTCCAACCAATCAATTCATAACTAGCAAGTTATTGTACGAACAGTTGCACAGAATTATGAAACAGCAAGCAAGAGATGATGGAGAACAAAAGGATGGCAATTCTTACAGTTAAGGTAATCTTCAAATCCAAAATCATCCAAGGAACCTGTCATTGCCTCGTATCCTAGCATAGATGATGGCAATGCACCTGGAGGCCTTTGGAACCTGAAAACACAGAAGTTATCAACCAAACATTTTTGGTGTTAGGCAACTGTGAGGTCAAAAGCACTTATCACTAGTGATCTAAACGCTCTTATATTTCTTTACGGAGGGAGTATATATTTATAAGATAAAATGGGGAGACAGGTGCACACGATGTTCAAAAGCATATAAACAAAATAGAAATCACATGTTTATCCACATGTTCTCTGCCCATATATTATTTGTTCATATGGACATCCTTCTGTGCTAATAAACATATTTTTTCTATCATTTGTCACTGCTCAAAAGAAAGACAGTAACAAAGATCTAACGTTTTGTTCCTGCTTTTCCTGTTTTACATTCTACCTAATTTATTTTACCTTCTAGTTATTATATATGGGCTATGTCGCCACATGTGTGTTCCCTATAATGGCTTGGATTATCTTGAAATTTGGAACTTCAAAGGGTTCCCTGACATGGCTTTATCATATTCCACATTGCTACTCCAGACACAATACATACTTGTCAATTTTTCTTGAAAGGTTCTGACCGATGGGCATGCTGGGCCAATGGCAAAACCAGCCAGCCATTATAGAACTCTTCTAGTCAAAGCAAAGTGATCCGTGTGTATAGATGAGTTTTTTTTTACATGGCAATAGATGTTGTGTGTGACAGGCTCTTAGTGTTTTGGATGAAATCAACATCTTTATGCAGATTACTAAAGTTTTTTTGGAGGAAACACTCTTCTTGTCTCCCTTCCTCTAATTTCCTAGCTGTGAAAATATCTCTACTAGTTTGTTCATTTTTTAAGGGCAAGCAATGTTACAAGATTCAGAGCATAAACATTTGGTACCTTTTTCAGGTACGATCAGTTTCACAGTGGAAAAGAGACATTCGGGGTTATTGCAGATCATGGGAGCTGCTGGATTTACTGTTGGCATGCTACAGCTGTATTAAGATGGGCGAATAATTTTACTGCATCTGCATCGAGTTATGTCTCGGATTGCCTTTGCTGAAGTGCGGTTGGCATGTTTTAGCTATATGAAGTTGCCTTTGCTGAATCGCTGTTGGCATGTTTTAGCTATTTGATGAAGTAAGGATGTGTGATGAAATATTTGCCTGCACACGCTGTACGTGACGAAATATTGTCAAATCAGTAAGTCCAGTTTTTAATCATGCCTAGTAAGCAGAATCTAAGATGGTACGAATCCCCTGGGGGCTAACCGAATGCATACACGGTAGCAGGGATTAGAGGGGAGGTGGGCAACGAGCGAAGTCTACCTGGAGAGGATCTGGGCGTCGAGATCCTTGCGGATGTTGAAGGCGGATCCGTAGATGGCCTCGGTCCCGAACTTCTTCTTCTCGTCCCAGAACTTGGACTCCTGCACGCGCGCGCGCGCGCACCCACAGAATAAGTCGGATTCAGGGCTAGGGTTTCCGGCTCATGGGGAACGAGCGGGGGCAGATCGGGGAGGGAGGGAAGGAGGGTTTACCTTGTGGATGGTGGCCTGGACGGGGTGCGCCGGCGCGAGGTCGCCGCGGACGCTGTCGTTGACGCCGAAGCGGAGCACGTCGTGGGTCTCGCCGAGCTCCTTCTTCGTCATGAATCCGCCGCTCGCCATCGCCGCTGCTGAGTTTTTTTTTTTCCCCTTTCCCTCTGTCTGTTCTCTTCGGGTCGTGGTTTCTTTCTTTGCGGAGAAGAAAGAGGCAGGCACGGGGCGCTGGTCTGGGCTTGGTAGATGATATAGGCCCCGTTCGGGGGGCGCTAAAAGGCTGGGCCTAGTCCGTGGTGAGGCCGAAGTACTTTTTTTTTCCTGTTTTGATTTGATTTTTCTGCATACAGAACGCACTCCGACGTGTACAGAGAGCTCTCTCGTGAGGGAACTTTTCGTATTTTTTTGCACGGAGAATATTTATCTAAATTTTATAAATAGACACATGTTTTTTTTTTGCGAGAAACTTCCAATCTATTCATCTTCAATCATGGCAGTACAAAGAACAACAGAGGTAATAAAAATTACAACCATGTCCGTGGACCACCTAGCGACGACTACAAGCACTGGAGCGAGCCGAAGGCGCGCCGCCGTCATCGCCCCTCCCTCACCGGAGCCGGGCAAACCTTGTTGTAGTAGACAGTCGGGAAGTCGTCGTGCTAAGGCCCCATAGGACCAGCGCACCAGAGTAGCAACCATCGCCGATGAAGAAAGTCGTAGATCAGAAGGATCAAACCTGTAAACACCCAAACAAAGACGAACGAAAACCGGATCCAAACAGATCCACCGAAGACCAGCACCGACCGAATCCCGCGAGATCCGACGGAGACAAACCTCCACACGCCCTCCGACGATGCTAGACACACCATCGGGACGGGGATAGAACGTGGGAGACATTATTCCTACTAAGGGATATCGCCGCCGCCACACAGCCCCAACCAAGACGCTGAATCTAACAAGAACGAGAACGGGGTCCCTCCCGCCGGCAGGGGGCCGAGATCCTCCGCACCTCCATGGCCTAGAGGCCATCGGAGATGGGGCGGACCGGCGGCGGCGCCGACAGGAGGAGAAGAGCTTTTCTTGTGGAGGAGGAAAAAAATTGAGATTACCGATGTTATAAATAGACACATGTTGCATAGAACAAAAAGCCTCGCGTTTTGCATAAGTTTGCAGATCAAAAGGGGCACACACGTCTCTAACATCAACAATGCCACGCCAACTTAATTAGAGCGAAGAAAAAACTTAGAGCGATGGTGGTAGCTAGTTCTTTGGTTGACGTATCCGATGCATGTGAAGGAACAACAATTTTCTTGTAGTGTTTACAGAATTGTTGGCACGTGGTCCGGTCCCTGTCGCATCGAACAAAGTGAATATCTTCTTGACCATGAAAGCAAACTCAATTATGCAATGGCATAGTAGCGTCAACAATTGTCAGTTTCTCCAAACACATGCGCCATCACATCTCACGCACAATTTTAGAGGGACGAACGAGGTGGTCAGGGCATATCAAATTCACCTTCGGAGAGATGGCTGAGATAGTCGGGGAGGTAGAGAAGGAGGCCGGGGACGAGCTCTTTGACGTTGTCTGCGTGTTCCAGTGGTAGGGGACGACGGGGAAGAGGTTTGGTCATGGTGAAGGATGTCACTGACGGCAGCCACCTACGGAGGACCGGAGGGAGGCCGGAGGAGGGTGAATGTGACCAAGGTGGGCGATTTGGTGCGGTGGGGAGGGAGGTCGCCGGTTCCCGCGCCATCTGGTGTCCGTGGCGGCTGGTAGGTTTTGTCACGGGTGTGGAGGGGAATGAGCGACGATGGGTGGCTTGAGTCGATGGGAGGAGAGGAGTAACGCTAGCTTGAAGTGATACAGGTGCAGTCGTGCGGTCACTTGGTGGCAAAGGTTTTGTAAATTTCCTCAACTCTTCCTTCCCGGTAAAAGAGAAGCTTGGGAACTCCACCTTTCCAGTAACTTTGGACTGTTAGGCCCAGCTCCAGCCCCAGAGTTTGAAGAGTTGGGAGCCAAAGCACTACTATCTCTGTCCTGATTTATTAACCCTCTCGTATTTAGTCATATTTTTATCATGATTTTAACTACTAATAAATTATAAGTTATACATAGCAAAATTAATATAATGAAAACCTATGTTTAAATACGAATCCAACAATATAACTTTTAATGGCATGCATTAAAATTTTGTATTTAAATCTATAGTTAAAATTTGGCATAAAATACAAAGGAGGGCAATAAATCGGAACAGAGGTAATACCGAACAGGCGCATAATGTCTGCTTGAGAACCTGCACGTACATGTGTCCAACTCCTCGTGGACCGGCCGGCAAGAGAAAACCGCGGGGGGGGGGGGGGGTATATGCGGTTTCAAACAGATTTAAACTTCAGCCGGAGTTTTGAAAAATGCAAAAAATAACAAAATGCATGCTATGGAGACTTTTCAGACTTATATGAAGCAAATTCTTCAAGTCACAGGACAGTCTATATAAATCTCTTCGAGTCACAGTGCAACATCGTGCACAAACATCTGACTCCAGGCACAGTAGACATCTGTGAAAGACACGGCGGCCAGGTTCCAAGGATATGCTAACGTTCCCCCAATCTATATACACATCTTGCGTTTCGTGCCAGTTCGTTCACGGTTTTGGTTTAGACATTTGAATGAAGGATAAGTTCTGCAGCCACAAAGCTCAAAATCATGAAGCTGGAGATCCATCCCGCATGCACATGTAGGAGAAAGGAAGAAGTTCCGGGTCAATGGCCTACTTCTTCAGCAGGCAGTCCTTGAAGCCCGTCTCCAGCTCTTCTCGGTTCAGGTTCCTGCCGATGAACACGATCTTGTTGATGCGCGGTTCGTTAGGCTCCCACATCCGGTCGGGAGATCCCTGGAAAATGTCGTGCACTCCCTACAAACAGAGAACATGGATGCAGTGGTTAGGTCGTTAACAAGAGGACAGCACAATACCTAGCTAATTGTTCGCCCATTTGTGCAAATTTGAAAGAAAATTTGTCATAAGTTTATACAAGGAATCTTAAAACAGGTGGAAAAAATTGTCCAGTGACACTCTAGCATCAACAACATGGGCCTTGATCTAGATCAGGAGTTGGACAAAAAAAGGATCTTAGATCAGGAGTAGAAATTAAAGAACCATTAAGATCAAGCAGCAGCGTACATACCATGGATTTCGAGTCGAGCGACTAGTCGTCGACTAGTCGACGAGTCGCTGCGTCAGGGTCGACTCAACTTAGTGTCGACTCAAAAATCGAGTCGCGGCTAGTCGCAACTCCAGGCTCGACTCTTTCCGAGTCGCTACCCCTGAGCGACTCGCATGAGTCGCGACTCGAAAACCATGGTACATACACCAATGATCAGTCTCTCTATGCTATAAAGCGAAGCAAAGCACATGGCGCTGAAAGTGAAGAAAGCTCAGTAAACACAAACGACTGAGATTGACCAGCCAGCTGGATAGGTTTGGCTATTCCTTTCTATTGAAAAGGAGTGGTTGTTAGCGTGGATTATCTTGTTAAATTCTGCAAAGATGGTGAGCATGAAGAAATGACACTACCATAAAAAAAAGACAACTCTCAAATGGACTTGCTAACTAGCAGAGCAAATAAGAACATGAAAGGATAGCTGCTTGTTTTATAAACAGACACGTCTTTTCTACCAATAAATAATTTTCTAAGACTGTTTCGACCCAGTGTATCATTTAACAAGCCACTAAAGAAGAGATGATTAGTTTGCATTCACCAGAACAGGAGAATAAATTGAACTGGATAAACTAAAGGTTTGAGTAACAAATACCTGAAAGACGAAGCGTTGAGGCATTCCACTGACAGAAAGCAGCCCCTTCATCCTGTATATATCATCACTGCGTGCCAGCAGTAGGTTCCCCAACCACATGTCAGCCTGCATGAGCGCAAGTAAAATGTTTGTCCCAACATACACAAACCGATCATGTGCAGGGCCATAAACAAATGTCTTGGAATTCATCTTAGCTATCTTGACAAAATATAAAAATGCAAGACAAACAATTTTCAGTCTGACCTTTTCAAGATCCATCTCCCCTTCGCAAACGATGCTTACAGAAGAAACGCCAGGATCATGGGTGTGATCATGCGCATGATGGTCTACAAGAGGCAAACAACGTTAATTCACTTCATATTGTGGAGCTATATGATATTTAAGATTTGTAGATGACCACACAAATAATACTATGCTTACCATGTTTATGGTCATGATCATGATGATGGTGATCGTGGTCGTGGTCATGGTCATGGTGATGTTCATGTTCATGTTCATGTTCGTGCTCATCATGTGGTTCTTCAGTGACAGCACTCTCAATCCTGAAACATAAACGAAAGCCAGTTTCCTTTATGGTCAATGTTTCCTAATTTGAGTAAGTAGAGCTAAATTTTGAGGGAAATAAAGAACGATCTCTAGGTGCAGTATACGTGGCAATTGTAAATACCAAACTAAACCAGATGATTCTACCCATGAAAAATTAAACCAGATGGTGACATGTTTGGTAAATGAGTAAATTACAAGTATATCAGCAAGCTTAAGTCACTAATGATATCTCAAAGAGTACATGTCCACATTTACAAATAGCTAATCCATATTGGATTGAGAAATCTAATGTGTGTATAATTAATTGATGGCATCATTTTAAATCAATTCTAGACATGGTCCATTTAATCACTTAATAGCAATACCTTAGGTCCACTGTAACTCATCAAGTCACTGTGATTGTAGATCTTGCATCTCTCAATGCTAGTAAATATAATATGCCTGATATATACTTAGTACTGTACTCGTACATTAAGCATAACATGTCATTTCATTATGTTTGCACAAATCAGATCATTCTGTGCGCATAGCAGTAAAAGTATGGATCTGTCCGCGCTAGCGGGCGATTCCGTGTGGCTAACATCTACCGTAGTTACGCTAGTAGGATAAGATATCATTCCAGTGTGCTTGAATAATTTAGATAACTTCAATACACAATGTGGTTATCTTGATGGCTTTGTTTCTTTTCCCTTGACTAGGAGAACATACAACCATCTGAAAGATAGTATTGTGTTTGTATAAACGGAAGGTCCAAAAAAGGCAATGAAAGAAAGGAACCTCTCCAAATCAAAGCCTCCAATTCCAAGCACATAATCCAAATCAACTTTACCATACTGAGCTCGTTTCAAATTAGCCATGCGATTGATACTCTGCATTCACAAAACATGATGTAAGGAGTAACCACATGGCGAAAAAAAGAGTAAAATGAATGTACTGTACTGACCCTTATACGCTCAACCAAGGAAGAAACTTCAGGCTCGCTAACAAGGTCAGTCTGCAAGAAGTAACCAGAAATTAGCTCCTCCGCCAGCAAGGATAGAAATAATACAAAGGGCCTCATAATTAGACACACATGACTACACATTAACCAGCATGTATTGGTTACAAAAACATTACCTTGTTAATTATAATTCTGTCAGCATAAGCAATTTGCTGAACGGCCTCATTGACTATACCCTTGGGCTTCACTTCATCCAAATGCAACCTTGCATGCTTTGAATCAACTAAAGTAACAACACCATCCAACTTGACATCATTAAAAACTGCATCTTCTGCGTAGAATGTCTGTATTATGGGTGCTGGGTTTGCTAAACCTGAAAAATAGATAGACGGAAGGTGAGAGAACTACACATTGTAAAGCAATAAAAAAACTAAGAAATTAAAGTTCTCAAAGTTAGGGTGACATTTTAACCTCGAGAAAATTACATCTCAGAGGTTTCTTTATTACCATGGAGATCCTTTCTTTGCGGGGTATTATGGTGGACATATGTTCCTACAAAGTTCCCTACCTGTGGTTTCAATGACAAGATGGTCAAACTTTCCCTTCTTCTTGTCAACCAATTCACCAATCATTCGTACTAAATCACCACGCACAGTGCAGCAAAGGCAGCCATTGTTCAGCATCATTATGTCCTCAGCTCCAGCAGTTTGTGCGGCAACCAATGAACCATCGATGTCAACTTCACCATACTGCAATATATACAATGACATCAAATAAGCTCCACCTTGCCTACTTTAGCTGATGGCATGGCCCTTCTAAAATGACTGCTCACTGATGCACTAACAAAATTAAGATGAATTTTTCAAGTTGAGAAGACTGGCATGTGTCTAAGAATGAAAAGCTAACCCTGCCCCGGGACTTCAAGAATAAACATACAACAAAAAAGAGCGACTCATACAGACATACCTCATTCTCAATGACAGCGATCCGTTTCCCATGGTGAGATGTCAGTATGTGATTTAGTAAAGTTGTCTGCGAATAGAAACGAAAGGTGGACCATCAATGAAACAGAGACAAGGACACATGGTAACAAAACAAAAAAAATGTTAACATTATGTACACAATGGATGCATACTTTACAGTGCTCTATCTACTTCTTAAGAGATAAGAGGATTATTTTGACTTTAGCCATCCTGTAAACATTCTTCAAATTAAAAGTTACTAGCTGCTATGCGAAAACGAATGTTCTATATGGATTAAGTTCCCCCTTTGCAATTTGCAAATAATGGTTCGCACATTTGGGTGCACTGTTAATTTTGACTGCATGTTAAAGTGCCAAAGATGCATAGCTACACAATTAGTCTTACTGTCATGTGCCAATCGGTGCTATAAAGCTCACGGTCCAGATGAAAACAAATTCAGAGCGAACTATCTCAAGGTTTCAGTGATCCTAATTCTGGCTAGGTGCTGTAGCCTCTAACTAGCTTCGACTGTACCGCAATCCATTAACGCAGATGCACAACAGTATGGTAATCTTGCAAAACAAGTGTCCAGCATCGCCGCGGGAGAGCGTGTGTATACTATACGGCTCGGGCGCATGGTAGGAGCTAAGGGGATTTTGTTTTGGGGGCGCCCTGACCGACCTTGCCGGAGCCGAGGAAGCCGGTGATGATGGTGGCCGGGATGCGGTTGTCGGGCGGGATCATCGTGTCGACGTCCGCGCCCTCCTCCGTGGTGGAGGCGGCCGACGCGGCGAAGCGCCGGTGCGCCCGCCACGACGGCGCCCTCCCAGCCGCCGCGGCCCGCGGCGCGGCGTAGCAGGAGCGCGTGGCGGCGCGGAGGCGCAGGCGGAGGGGGAGGAGGGAGGCGGCCCCGCGCGCGGACAGGCCGAGCGCCGCGGCCCTGGAGACGGCCGGCGAGGCGGCGGAGCAGAGCGCCGCCATGGCTGCGGACTGCGGGGAGCGGGCGAGGGAGGAGCGGGGGAGCGCAAGTGGATATTGTGGGACGGACCAATGGTGCGAGTGCGAGGGGGGGTTCTCATTCGGCTTTTCCTCCGAGGCCGGAATGCGCTGGCAGTAAGATCCTAATCTAGATATTGTTGAGTATCTATATCTATATCTATACCTATACCTATATATATATATATTCAATCCAGGAGATGATTTTTTTTTTTATTAGCTAATAAATAAAGCAAGGTGATATTCTTGGTTTCGTCCCGCTTAACGGCTTGGGTGATTTTTTCTCTGTCTGAAGTGGTACTAAAATTTCGTCTGTATTCTATCTGGGTCGTAGCTCCTTTTTTCGTCCATCGTTGGGCCGAGCTGGGCTGCTCTAGCGAGAGAGAAGCTCGTCCTGCCAACTAACAAAGCTGGGCTGATGTTCGTAGATATTTGGTAGGTCAATTTATTTATCCCGTGAAACTGTTTCTTCCATCTTTCCCAGGCTGTAGTAGTTTACTAAAACAAACTGTGTTCCCCTGCATGGGCCGGTGAGCCTGCATCATCCCTTTCACAATCAGTTGTTTCACAAAATTCATCTAAAAAATGTTGTTTTACAATCGTTCATCCATCAAATAGTCTCACCATTTTATTTTTTATTTTTTTTGCGGGGAAATAGTCTCACCAGTTGCTCAATCAAAAATTGAAATAGTCCCACCTCGCTTTGTTACACCGAATCACATCAGCTTATATACAAGTTGCTTGTCAAATCAACAAGCCACCTTGAAAATCAAATAAGCAGGGGGCGAAGAGAGAGATCGGTGGCACATAATTAAAAATAAGGACGCGTTAATTGTGGGATTGAGACATACTCTGTCCATGTCGCGAGCGGATGAGGATGATGGATGATTGGATTAAAAATAAACATTGAAGCTTTGTCGGAACTAAATAAGAATGGTGGTTGGGGTTCTCAGTTCGTGACAGCGAAGGATCAGGTGCAGGCGGCGTGAACTGAAGTGTAGGCCTGTGTACAGGCGGCCTTGGCGCGGCGTCCGGCTGATGCCATCTTCGCCATGGACGCGCTCCCGCGACAAGGGCGCCTGCTCCGGCTCCGGCAACATCGGCCCATGCGCGGCTGCCGTATCTCTGGCTCCCTGCGGTGAGTCCTTGGTCTGCTGGCCGCCGGGTATGCGTGAAGAGAGAAAGTGGGTGCTCCTACGGAACCGTTATGATAGTCAAATACGATGGTCCGTCTAAAAATGTCTCCATTAGTTGGGTCATTTAATAATCACGAGAGGTAAACAAAATTTCAGGCGTGAGATGGAACATGGAGGATTAGGACAATGAACAGAAAATTTCAGGCGTGAGATAGAGACATTGAAAGTGGATTTTGCACGTCTCCGTTAATTGGCTCATTTAATAATTTTGGGAGCTAAACAGGGTGAGATCTGAAACGGGAGATGGTAGATTAGATCAATTGACAAAAAAGTATTATACATTTTTCAACATATAATATCTTCTTAATTTCTGATTGAAGATGGGAGTAGATTGTATTTTATTTTCGTTTGGAGTGCCCGAACTGCTCTAAGTGGCCCGCTAGCATAAAAATACCCAAAAAAGGGATAAGGCTCCTCTCATAATTTTGCAGGGGTTCATGCATTTCATTAAGAAGAAGAGAATTGTCCGGTTAATCCGGGATAACCCGGACGAAAACCCGATACAATGCAGGGTTAATTCATGAAAACCGGCAAAAAACCACACACACTTACACACCATACGATTGATTAAGGGACAACCGTGCCAAAAAAAACGATCACACAATTGATTAAGGGACAACCGTGTAAAAACCCTCACCACATTATTGATTAAGGGACAATCGTGCAAACACCCAACGACCGGACCGGCGAACTCGCCACCCTCGCGGCACAAAGCCACCACCCATGCCATGCAGAGCCGCGGGTCTACCTCATAGAGCCTCCGTTCCATGGCCGCCCGAGGCCGCCGCCTCGACATACATCCACCGTCCGGAACCGCCGCTCCGGCATCCACCGCCCTAGTCGCAAGGCAACCCTGCACTACTGCCGAAAAACCCATGGCCCCACAGGTGTCAAGGACCCCAAGGCGGTGCCTCCAAGAAGGTAACGACACAGGTGTCACCGCCGCCCGCTCCAACAGAGCTTGGATTTTCACTCAGAAACATGACACTTGCAGCGATAGAGGTAGCTCAACGATGAGGCCTTCAGGAAGGAATGCGACGCCCGATGGCGCCACCAACATCGACGCCGACCAAGCTAGCGCAAGACATTCGTCTGAAGCACCTCCTTCACCGCCGAGCCACACAAGGGAAGCCGGAGCATCATGGCGCAGCGAGCTGAGCAGGGAGCATCATTGCCGATCACCAAACCACGACTGCCCTGAAGACCGGAGGCCAATCTCCACGACCACCGGAGCACAACCACCTAGGCGGCGGCGCCATGCCGCCATCCAGAACTGCGTCTCGCCCCCACCACCACAGCTCCACTAGCCAAGGCAGGAGCTCCTCGACACCCAAGGGCGCTCAGTTGCTGCCACAGATGCATCCTCGAGCGCCACCACCAATGGATCTGGGAGCCGGACCCGTGGCGGTTGGCCATAACACCTCTCCGCCCAGAAGAGGGAGAGAGAAAGGTGCCACCACCATGACCGGGGCCACCGCCCCGGCTTGCCTGCTCCGGCAAGGCGCAACGGAGTCGCCAACGCCTGCCACCACCGGCTCCACCACGAGCAGCGCCCGGCTCAGGCCGCTAGGACGACAACGCCGCCCACCATCGCGTCCTTTGCTTCTCTTCCCATGACCCGCCAACCACCTCTGATGACGTGCCCAGCCGCAGCCACGTCGAATCCGGTCAAGGCCGTCCAGATCCGGCCGGCACGCACCTCCCGCCCCCCCCCCCCCCCCGTCGCATCCCTCCGCCGCGCCAGAGGAAGGGACCAACACCGCCGGACCATGCCGTCGAGCATTCGAAGCAGCCTCCGCGACTCCAACCATCGCCGAAAACCCGAGCGGTCGAGGTCTGCGCGTCGGGCCACTCTGCAAGATGCCCCGCTGCCACCCTCCCTGGATCCTGCCCGGGCTTTGCCGGTGGGCTCCTCAGGCAGCGGTGAGACGTGGGTAGTTGGAGGGAGTGAGGGGTGGTGGCACCGATGGGGGTTCCCCTGGGTCGCCAGAGCAGAGGCGACGTGGGGGTCGGGATACGCTGAGTATCATGTGCTATCTGTCTCCTGATTTTTCTCGTTTCATAATTAATGCACGGGTGATATGCATTCCTTTTAGACCTTTGCGTGCACTGATGGAAATTTTGATGAACGTCTTGTCTCCCGTTGCAACGCACGGGCACATTCACTAGTAATTCTTAAAAGGTAAACGTTTACATCCGGAGCGCCCGCCGAACCGTCGCGCCGGATGCGCGCACGCCCTGCGATCGCTCTTCATCGTGCGTCCCGCAGGCCACGGGAGCACTCCTCCTTCGAATCGTTTTTTTTAATTGTTATCTTCTTCTCTCCCACGACACAAAGCAACCGCTCCTTTTCCTTCATCTCCGGCGCTGCGCGCACGACCAGCCATGGCGCTTTTTGCTGCTACGGCGAGCCACGACGGGGGCGAAGAAGACGGCGAGGGTGGAGAAGTCGCGAGGCGAGGGAGCTGCAAGAGGGCCGTGCGCGGCGCAGGTGCCCGTCAATGGCGCATGACCAGCCATGGCGCGCGACAACAGGGTGGTGCTGGAACCGTGAGCTGCAACCAGTGTCACCAAAAGCTACAAACGTCCGCTAGAATTGCTGGAACCAGCAAGTAAAAAAGCTGGAACCAACTACTACCGGAGCTGCATTCACAAGCAATGGTCCGACGGCAGCGACCTGTTTGCTACAACCGTCGTCCTTTTTTGCTACTACGGGCGAGTGAATTTGCTACATCCTTCACGGCAGTGGCGAATCTAGCATGACAATGGAGGGTAGGCTCAAAACATCAAATACTAAGCCTAATTAGCAAATGTGTTGCAATTGTTGCATGGAAAGCACCTCGATGTAATTGTCATATGGTATATTTAGCTGAAATAGGATTTTGGAGGGTAGGCTTCAGCCTATTGAAGCCCCCCTACTAGAATCGCCACTGCTTCACGGCGAGCTGCATGGTGCTACGACCCGACAGAGCTACAACCACGACTAGAAAATGCTACAACCATTGTTCCAATTTGCTACAACCGTCTTTTTTTTGCTGAAACCAGTTGAGCGTCTGCGCGACGGAGCTGCATCCATTGTAAAAATTGTTACAACCCATAAGTTTTTTTGCTGCAACCAACACGAACGACCGGACGGCCACACAACGTCACCGGAGTTGCTACCACCGGCGCTACGGCCATGTTCAGCAGAGCCGCGTTCGCTACCACCGGAGTTGCGCCCGTCGTCACAAGGAGCTGCACCCGCAGGACACGCTGCTGCATGCATGAAGCCGGTGAGAAATACAGGAGACTAGGGCGGCGATGGCAACGACCGGCGGCGAGGGCGAGGACCGGCGGCGATGGTGGCGACCGGCGGCGATGTTGGCGGGGAGGACCGACGGCGAGGGCGGTGCTTCAAGGCCGGACTGCGTGCTCATCCATGGCGGCGTGATGCTGTCTCAGAGAAGAGGACGCAGCGGAAAGAAGGAGGGAGATCGCACGGCTACGAGCGGATACATCGTACGCTGCTGGTGCGACCGGCCCAAAAGTTGGGCCGGCGCGCCGGCGCGTATCACTGCCCTTCTTAAAAACAAGAGAGATATTGATGAGTTATAGTTCTTCAGTTTATGATTAGGTAGAGATTGTAAAAAAAACGGAATTGATAAAAATGACCTCAGTTTTTAAGGATCTCAGCCCGAACGCCCTTATCGCCGTTGGATTGAACCATCGCATGTTGGCGCACGCGACTCGTCATCCCAGCGGCTCGTTCACGTCAAGGGCGAAGTTTCCCGGACATTTTTTCACTGGCGCACCGCATTCTCTTCTTCACCCATCCCTCACTATTCGCCTCACCCTGTCATCCACCCCCCCCCCCACTCCCCCGAGCAGGAGCTTGATCCCGAGCGACCCTGTTGCCTCTCTCATGCCTTCGGAGGTCGGCGACTGCCGACGAGCGCCGCCAGGTTCCCTCGAATCATCATTCACTTTTTGTTTACTGTGTTTTTTCATGGTGGTTCTCTCATTGTATGGAAGACGAAGAAAAAAATAAAGTTTCCCTTTCGAATGCAAAGGGTTAGTTTTCGAATGCAAAGGGTTAGTTGCGAGCTATGACTCTTTTTGACGATAGAGATGACTTGGTTACGGTGGTTAATTCAGGAGTTTGGTGTGTATTTTACTAGACTGACTACATTATTGTTATATAATACATGTGCTCTGTAAACATGAGCTAGCTCACCAAGCATATTGGTGTTAATGCTTCTTTCGTGCGCACTGGTGTGCATTATCAACTTATCTCTCTTCTATGCCTTCGGATTTCTTTACGAAGGCTTAGACTAGATCACAACACATCTTATATCTCTTCAAACTCATTGTTGTTGGTCCACCATGAGGTTGAAGGAGTGTTATGGGTATATATAATTAGCCATGTATCCCTTCTATTTCTATGTTCTTTAAGGGGCTTTCTGCATATTGTAGCACACCTGTATGTGCATACATGCTGGACTATGGCCAACTAAAAATACGACTTGCATATTTCTTAGAAGCAGCGGGTCTAGCGGTGTTTTTATTTTTTGATAAGGACATAAATGCTCTCTAAGTCTATTGAATATTATCTACATCGGAGCTAAGGGAGTCGTCTGATTCCCTTAAAAAATCTAAATAACTTGATCGATGTTTGACAATAATCAATTGTACAGATTTCCGTACAACATGTCTTCAAAGTGGAAAAATATTAAAAGTTACAGTCATTAGCTATGTACATATTCACATTGTGCTTCTTTATGCTTGCTAGAGCTTCTATTTCCTTGGCAAAGGTCACTATGTACACCCCCATCAGGCTCTGATTATGGTAAATGAAAATTGTCAGTACCGGTAGAACAGACGGTGAAAACAATGAAAAATTGCAGCATGACAGTAGTTAGTAGTGAGTGATTTGGCATAGGAAAAAAGCAGAGGAAATTCTAAGTTCTAACCTGTTATATCGCGTTCTTTTTGTTTGCCCGAAACATGAGAAGGCGATCTCTGTATTGAGCTGAAATTGTAACATGAGAAAGGATATGTTATCCATTACAAGGATTACACAAAACATAACATTTTATCGCGGTAAATGGATATGTTATCATCAGCAGCTTACCAGCATCTTTGTAACGTTCCTCAACAGCAGCAATAAGCATACCGCGGACCAGATCAAACTCCTGGGCTTCAAAGCAAGGCTGGTCACCGGGCCTACAAAATGATAATGATGTGTATGTGTGCTTGAAGAAACACTTAATTCTGACAGGAACCTATGAAACTTAATTTTTGCCATCTTACTTGTCCAGTCTTGCGTATTGGATTTGGTCAGAGCTCACGTAACTCCCAGTTGGCTTTGGTTGTACCACTTTCAGACCGTTGTTGTATGCAATGCGCTTGTTGACTTGTATAGGAACCTGAGGGCAACGATAGAGAAACTTGAATTAAGTATGATAAAGTTCCATGAAGAAACAGAGCACCAATCTTGTATTTCAGGAATTTCTTTTGTTTCGACAAAGGGTAATTTATTAATATCAAAATGATATCAGTTACGCCCACAATATCAAGACATAGTCAGAGACTTTGAGGATGCACATAGCCAAAAAGTATAACAAAATGGAGGAGAAAAATAAAGAGAACCAACGCGAAGCACGCAACAAGTAAACTAGCAGCAACACCATTTACCGCCCTTGACAAGCCACGAGCTATGAGAAATGCTCTCTGAAAGTAACATCTTCAGAAAGGAAACGGCGTGCACGCACCACCATTCCCGGATCCAATCGCTAAAGGTCAGATCTTTGGTTTCACCTTAGAGAGCACGTATGAAGATTCTCCGAAGCAATGCCTTGAACAAGGAAATACTGCGTAAACGCCAACATTACCTGGTGTAACCATCAAAGGCCAAACCTAAGGTTTTCACCTCGCAGCTCTAGTCCCGATACTCAGGAGAGCACCACCAAACTGAAGACATTGTGTGTTGCACCACAAGTTGCCGAAGAAGACGATACAACATGGAGGGGGCCACCCACACACCATGATCATGATGCAACATTGTCCTACAGCCACTCGAGAGCGAATCCTTGGCATGGACATCACCTCACAACCAATGTCATGACTACGAATCATAAACTGTCCGACAATGCGGAGAGCCGAACGTCATCGACAACTTCCAACATCTTGCGTGCATGCACTCCAAAGCCAGTGTGGTAGACTCTGATGGTGACAATGAAGCCATGATGCGCAAGCCATAGCCACACCATCCCCACTCCACCACGGTATCGCTTCGAGCCACCGCTTTTGTCACATCGCCACTCCCACAATCGATCAAGGCACCAACCGGCCCTCGAGCCACCGCCAGCGACCTCAAACCAGATCCGAGGAGACCTAGGTCCACTAGCGACAGTAGACGACCAACCCCGTCAGCAGAGGTAGCCGTGTCGGAGGAGCACACCGCTACTTGGTCGGGAACCGCATGAGCCGCACCGCCCGCATGACAAAGGCTCCTCGGCCATAGTCGGTGGCTGCCGCCACGCCTAGCGCCATCGGCTAAGAATACCATGGAGCCGCCTAGTACCGCACCGCAGGGGCGCTGCCACACGGGCTTTGCCCGGCAGCATCGCCAGTAGGGGCGAGGGGAGAAGGATCGGGAAAAGGCTGCCGGTGGATGCGAATCACGATCGCCATCTGTATCGCCAACAAACATACTTCACGAATTCATCTGCTTATTTTCTCCTACAAGGGAACTTTAAACTTTAATAGGAGAATGGCTTTCTCTACTCAGAAATCATTACTATTCAGATCATCTATGGTGCACAGCGGCAAGGTTGCAAAACAAGATCTTCGAAAATACAAAATAGATAGCTTTGGTGATTGGACGAGGAAATCGGTAACTCTGTTTTTTGCTGTAGTCTGTAGATCGAGAATGTTTAATAGAGCATATACTACATAACAAATCCCACCAGGCCAAAGTGGTTAAGACAACATCTTCAGTTCTTAGCAATACCTATAGGTGAAAACCAAAATATTATCAGCAGTTACTCAGTAACATAGAGAAATGCATACCTTGCATCGGAAAGCAATGTTGATGGCATCTGATGGCTTGAGATCAAAACTAATAACCTCTTCTTCATTTCCAATCTGGATACCATGAGGTTGTACTTCAGAGGTAATCATAATTCTTATTCAAATGACGGTGTATTTTCAAGTGGTGTTACCTTTGCAAGATACAATCTAGAATAGTAAGCATCATGCACCATTTCTGTAATCCGCACCAAACGTACCTAGAACAGGAGTATTATATAATCAAATAGATAGATGGAAGTAGATACTATTATTATCAAAAAAATAAATATATACCAGAAAATATGCAATTTCTCAGTAGGTTATATTATTTGGACAAATATGTGCATGTTATTCATTATATTATTTAGGCACCCTTTAATGTAATTACACAACAGCATCAGTGCACACCAATAAAGTACAAGAAAAGTTTGGAAAGGCACCCGATCGACCTATGCAATTCATTCGGAGATAAGTTTGGAAAGGTAGTACCGACTATTTCGTATTAAACTCACCGAATATCCCATCATTTCGGTCATCTCCTTTACCACATTATAGATTGTTGGCCTTGGCTAGAAAGTCCCAGTAATGCAAACAGAAGAAAAAAAGCCAGTTAAAACCGTAATTATGTGGGTGCTAATCAATTAGTATCTAGAGATTTTTTTTAGCAAACCCTTACGATTCGAATGTTCCGAACGGCGGCCAGTAGCATAATACTTGGTGTCTCCACTGGAAGAGGCAGCGTGGGCACATATCAGCATATCAATTACGCAATTAGAGAAGCATCTGTAGAAGAATTGCAAAATGTGTCAAGGCAAGCAAGAAGAGGTACATACTGACAATAATGGGGAGCAGAAGATTGCTTCCATCTTCCATCTTGAGCACAATAGCATGGTGAGGCGTAGAATCCCGCAGCCTTAGCACGCGGGGGTTATTCTGGACACATCTAAGGTTTCTTCCGTCGCGCATTCTTATCACGAAACCATCTGACACACATCTGAGCTCCACTGTGAAAACAGATACAACAAGCAATCACTGAATCCGCCTCCATGACACACATCTAAGGTTTTATCCTTGTAATAGCACAAGCAACTTACCGGCCTCCATGACGCTGGAGTCGACGAACTCCTCGCCGCTGGCGTCGAAATTCGCCGGCGGGGCGCCGTCTCCGTCGGATGACGAGCCGTAGCTGCAGCGAACAGGCCAGCAGCCTGTGCTGTGGGGCTGGGTCGGGGCACCGAAGAACCTGGGCGACGCGGCGTTGTAGTCACCTGGCACGACGCCACCGGAAGCCCTCCTCCGCATACGCAGGCGCCTCGGCAGCTGGCCGCCGATCCGAGAGCAGGAGGTCAGAGCAGGTGCAGCGCAGCGCGGTAGAATCGGCCCCCGGATGACCTCCATCCCCTTGGATTATGAAGAGTAACGTTGGAATTGACCACCGAGATCAGAATAGATGGGGTTGCTGGTAGACTGGCGATCCGATCAGGCGATCACCATACCAAATTGGTGGAACACACCGCGAAATGATGAACAGAAGAAGAGGGGTTGATCAGCTGAGCTTACCAGCGCTCCTGGATAGAGAATGGATGGGCTGATCGGCGCCGAAGAAATGGTGTTTCTTTTTTGGCGGATTTGCTGGAAGAACTGGCTCGAATTTTTTCAGCCAATTGTTAGTGAGATCCTTATCGCTAAGCCTAACCTCTCCGGTTTTATGGTCGAGAAGCGGTTGGATGCCGTCGCCGTGAAGTTGACACCATCGCCAATATGACCTGTTCGTTGGATATTTTTTTGACTGAAAGGGACTTTCCCCCGTTCCATTTTATTGATGTTGTAAAGCGAAAGTAAAAAGACAAATAAAGAGTCTAAATGATTCCACTTATTCCATTGCAATGTGGGAGACCCACTTATATACAAGATGAAGGGGTGTGTTGGGAAGACACCTCTTTCCCAACAGACATCTCCTGGAAGGCATCCTTTCCATACAATTGATCACATGTGCTATTTCTCAACACTCCCCCTTGATCAATTCGTCATCCGTATATTGCAAACTGAAAACTCCTCCAAAAATCCTGTGGGAAAAATTAAGGAGAAACCTTATAATAGTATGCCATCGAAAACTCCTTTAAAACCCGATGGGAAAAATATAAGGAGAAACCAATATGGCATGCATCCGCACTTGTATTTATATTATCTCGTTAAAAACCTTATATGAGAAACCATCATGGAAAACTCATAAAGGGAAAAAGAGTACAATATGAATGATCTAAAGATCACCAACAGGTTATAACTTGGGATTTTACTCCCCCTGAACTTTGCAAACATCAATGTTGTCTCATACCAATTCCACGAACCTCATTCTGGAATATAAACGTTGGTAGAGACATTGTGAATCTCACAATAATTTGTTTGCATATTATCCTCTTCCATTTCTGTAATTCGTGAGGATAAATATAACCCATAAGCAATACAAGTGACATTATCTTGCTAGATAATGATAATTGATTCCAATGAATCTTCACATGTT
The DNA here is from genome assembly GCA_039707655.1 of Elymus sibiricus. NCBI lineage: Eukaryota > Viridiplantae > Streptophyta > Magnoliopsida > Poales > Poaceae > Elymus > Elymus sibiricus. Next base: position 399,689,144 of record CM077673.1, on the reverse strand, counting down.
CTCGCATGTGACCAGTCATTCTGCGAAGACATGTATATCTTGTCATGCTTCAAACATAGTTATGGCAGAATGATCACAGGAATGACTCATTTAGAGTCTATTCTGAAGGCTTCCCTCAGAATACTCTTCCAGTAAATCCAGTCTTTGATATGGCATTGTTGGGATCAGATTATCAGCCACTATCATGATATCACACCATGGTCCCATCTTGATTTTCCCAATGGAATTAATCAAGACCTTTTGTGTCTTGGAAATATCTGAGGATATTCCTTACACCAACCATTATACCTTATATTGGGGATTGCACTCTCAATAAATTGCCAACAAATATAGTGTCAGGCCTGACTTACTTTGCAATATATATATATGAGTGCTCCGATGGTACTCGGATATGGAACTTCATGTCCACTATCACTTCACCATCTCCCCTGGACTTGTGTCCCATGTCAGGTATAATATGACCATATGTGTCTTTGATATGATATATCTATATTGAACTTTTTCAATATTTCCAGATATATAAAGACTGTCAGACATTTATTCCCGGGGAATATGCTCAAGCTATAAACTTAGCATCATTTGGTTTGACCCAAATATCCGTCTCAAAATGATTGTGTGTATCTAATATGTCTTGTATAGACATTATGATAAGATCATCCACATCAATAAGAAGATGTAAATCTAATTCAGGATATCTTCATGAATACACATCAAAAACCATTAGTATTAGAGTAATCCTTATCAAGGAGTAACTCACTTAGTCGGTTGTACCACACAACTCTCCGACCTCTTCAAAGTCATAGAATGACTTCTGAAGCTTCACACACACATGTTGCGTTTATCATTGGATTCGGAATATTAAGCCCTTTCAATGACTTCAATATATATATATCCGAACTTAACGATCCATGTGAGTATGTATCCACTACAAACATCAACCGCATGGATTTGTACTGTCAATTTAGTATCGAAACATAATTCCACTCATACCTGGAAGGTATGCTACATCGTAACCGATGTCGGGTCTCTGCAAAAACCCATGTGCTACAAGCCTCGCTTTCTCACCACCTCATCTATTTCGTTTCTGAACGAAAAATCACTTCTTTTCCCTACGGAAGATACTTATGAGGAGCAGATTTTACTATGGTAAACACCTCTCTTTTGATGAGCGAGTGCTAATCTTCCTAATTGCTTCCTTTCATTTGAACCGATATAAGTGCTAACAACACTCTCCATGGATTTTGGTTCAGGGTCCAAAAGGATTTCAGCAATTCTCAAGAAGAAATTTATGTCGACATATGTAGACTTTCAATATACGATTCTCATGAATCAATATCATTTGTGGAATTCTCGTTATGCCTATTAACTCCTTGTGATTTCCCACAACAACGGAGTCAAGGTGTTTCGATGTCCCAGCACCATAAAAATGTGTGCACTTCTGTGCTGGGCTCTGGATGACGCGCATCCATCACGTGTCATTCAACGCGAGGTTGAATCACATTTACTGATTGAGGAGACCATTTCCTCTATTTCCGCGGAAACATATGAGAATTTAATCCCATGTGACCAGAATTCTCCCCCTCTTGCTCTCATCTGGGGATACGAGTGGTTATTAGGTACCTTCACTCGTTCTGGTACTACAATTCCGTGACACCTTTGTCATCAGTAAATGTAAATGGCAGATTATTTGCAATTGCAAATTTCTCATAACCTGAACCAATAGTTCAGATTCTTAAGTACGTGGACAAAATGTCTATGACATTTCTTATGCATTTCCTGGCATTCTATGTGGTACATTTCTCCCCCTAATGCCAGAAAATGTCCTTATTGCAAAAGCAATCAGCGCACGGGCTGCAAATAACTCCCTCCTAGGGTTAAGGTATTTGACGGATTAACAATCATACCACAGTTATTCCTCACATAGATCCCAAATATATGTGAAGGCCCTTAATGTACGCCGGGGTGGTGATATCGGTATGCAACCGAATTACCGCAGATGGGAAATACTTCATTCATTTCCACGTACAAACTTCAAGGGGACACATTATATATGCATTTGGTCTCATTTAGACCAAATATGCGGCGTGTGGGACCGCATGTTACCACCAACAAAATGTTGGCTAATCACAATTCTGTAGCAATGGCCATGCAACTTGACTCTCTTTGACAAGAGATCTAGCCACACCATTATGGGTAGGTACATGACATACTGAATATGACCATGGAATTGTCGTGAATCAAATTCAACGACATTTCCATTCCAATGGAATTATCCCAGGCGTAGGATCATTTGCTCCAAATTCGTTAATTTGAGCACCTAATTCAGTAAACACATGGTTTTGTGTGGATGATCCACACCTAAGACCATCTTCTAGATGTGTCTATGAATACCATGAAGTACCAAAATAAACCAGCCAATGGTTGAATATTTTGCATCATTCTTGAATCCGTTCAAGAATAATGAGTGGCTAATTCAAATTTTAAGGTGAGAGTGCCTTAAAACTAATTCCCCTATGGCACATGTAGTGCACACAAAATCTTACGATTGTCGGGAAACTTTGTTGTGGCCAACAGAATTATCAATATTTTTTCTAATCGTCCTTATACCAGACTGATAAAAGGAGGAAAAAATATTGTGTACGCAACAATACTGAGTATGAATTTATTCATACACCCAATTTCTCAGAACTATCATGTCCCATGGACAAGATGTTGCAAATTATACCACATGTAGTAGTACAATTATAGGCTAATGATATATTGGGATAATTAGGAGACAACATAAGATCTCCAAAATATCTTGGGAATGTCATTCCACAAGCATATCATCAATGTAGAGGAGTGCATTCTCCTTCTACTGCACCAGAATATTTTCTGGTTGTCCATTTGAAGTAGAACTTCAAACTTATCCCATTTAACTCATTCGTCTTCTCCAATAAGTCGGTGACATGATTCAACCAAAAACTTAAAAGTTTGGTAATCATTAATACGATATTTCATACAGTCACCCCTTTGACAAACTTGGGAGTTGTCATTGTGATCATTTATTTAAATGACCCATTCTTTTACGAGATATATACTCCATTTCTGCTTGTCATCTTTTTATCACTTTACATTCAACTCCTCGTGGTTCTCTAACCACAAAATTGCTTAGTACTATAAGCACTAGCACGAATTTCAGGTAATGATATAACACCCGTTGGGGGTGTACCAGATGACTCTTCACAAGAAGTTCATCATATTTTTACCCTGAAATGAAGATGGTATTTCTTTTACCATCATAGGAGAATGTAAAGTGCAATAAGGACATACAATCAGATCAAGATCTGAGAATGCCTTATCACATAATCTCAACTTAGTGTTGATTTATAGACAACAGAATATAAGCATCAACGGACTTGAAGTTCTTAATACAAATGAATACTCATTTGTGTGATGCTTATGACAACATATCTCTCCTTAAGGTAGTCCCAAAGGGCAAATGAGTATTCATTGTCCATTAAATACTCAGTTTGAGAACCGAGACATTGCGATGTCACATAAATGCAAATTTGCACATTTAAGCTATTTATAAATAGTCATGACATTCTCTGTAGGTGGAGTTTCAGTGGCGACAAGGCCACATGTCCACAAAATCATTAATGTCCATGACCCATTCTCAATAATGACTTCCACCTTGTGTCATCACATCGCATTTCCTTTCGGAAAAGGTCAGCCATATATTGCATGAAATGTTCATGCATTAATTTACCTTCAGTAAATTAAGTACAATGAAAATGCTATGGCTAAGCATAATCATAATCATGGTGATTCTTAGTGACTCATAGAGCAAGCCTTCACAAGAAGATAATCATCACAATATGATGTAGTTCTTCAAATTAAAGGTAGTCACCTCATAAAGAATAAACCTTTAATTCACACAAAACACATAGAGATAATCAACCACCTAGTGGTGCCTCACTCTTATGGACATTTCAATCAATCATAGCCTCTTCACAACCTTATGTTGTTTAAAACACATGAAGGTAATTACCACGAAGTGGCATAAACCTCTCAGTTGTGCACAAAATTTAATTCGTTGCTATGATCACATCTCATAAGTTGTGTACTCATGGAAGGTAATCACCAAAATATGCAAATATTTTGCATAATTCTCTTCATAGCAAAGTATATAGCATAGTCGCCACTAATGCCTTGGATTCCTCTCCTGATGGAGCATGTGACACAATAGTCACAACTAATGACAAATGCTATGAAATTGACAAGTATTTGGAAAAACATCATGAAGGTAGGCACCAACGCTGTAGGCCTCATGATGGTTATGTCATATGTTTTGTGCCTTCACTTTTTGCTTTGAACACATGGAGATCATCACTAAGTAGTGTAGACATCACTCTTATGGAGCTTCTCACAACCTTGTGTTAATTAAAACACATTGAAGGTAATCACCACATACTGGTGTAGACCTCGCAGTTGTAAACGAAATTTAATTCGTTGTCATAATGCAAACCATAAGTTGTGTGCAAAATTGAAGGTAGTCATTATGTCAAAACGACATAATATAGACCTCACAATAACATTGGATAATCTGCAATTAAGCAGTAGGTATCATTTGTCGATTCCTTGTGACAAATGTAAATTTGACATAACCAGGCAGTGTCATACACTTCACTACCCCATGTTTCCCAAATTTGCAAGCAAATTCCATATTCTAAGCGAATAATGAAATCAACATATTGCTTTGCAACAGTATTACTCATGTAATACAAATAAATGCAAAAGTATAAACATACTTGTGCAACATATATGAGGACTTGGGGCCTCAAACTGTCATTTTACATGATGTAAAATGATGCATAATCAACTATTATGCAATTCAGCAAGACCTGATGGTCTATTATGTATATTTGCTCTGAAGCCAAGGGCATAAAACACAAATTACAATAACCATATGGTTAAAGTGCTGAAAACAGTAAGCCATATGGCTAAACTGCTAAGTCCAATGAGCCTGATGACTTAATCATATTTTTTTTATATAAGTCCAAAGGCTAAACTGCAAGATCTGAAACGCCTGAGGCTGAATCAGAAATTCCAGGGACTTATACCGAGTTACCATAGAACACGAGGGCAGATTTTAAAAATCACGGAAGAAATAAGATTTTTCTTTCCTTTCCCGTCGGTTCCATCCCCAAAGGGGATTTTGTAACTGCCATCGTCCGACATGCGTGTACACGCCGGAGGAAGCCGTCGGTCGTCGCCGCCGGCTAGGCGTGTTGCCAGCCGGTAGCCGCCGTCGAGAGGCCGTGGGCACTCGCGCCCGCTTCTGCGCTAGAGCGTGCTGTCGGCCGCTGGACGCCGGCCAAAGTGGCTCGCCGCTCATTTCTGCCGCGAGTCTCGCCGGTGGACCGCACGGTGGGCAGCGACGCTGCGCCTTGCAGTCTGTACAGGCTGCGATACCCATGTCGCAGGCCGCGATTTGCACGCTCGCGTCTCTGGACATGAAAGTCCACGTTCTTCGGATGAAGAACATCTTGCAGCGATTCTGATTCACGTATGGACGTCTTTTGTCATGGATAGTAGGGTGTGTCGCCGCCTTTAGTGCGTAACCGCAGTACGCAGCCATGTTTGCCGTGCTTGCCGCCGGCCTCTTCATGGTTGGTGCGATGGAGCAATTCTCGTAGAAAAATTCAACGGATCAGAGAGAGAGTCTTCTTATTTCTTAATCACAAGAAGACAACGAAATTAAACATTATCCTGATTAGCTTCATGAACCGATGCATGCATGCTTCATCGCGCTGCCACTGCAGCCCCGTTGTTGACGCCGCGTCCGCAGCCTGCAGTCGCCGTGCCGCTGCATATCTCTGCCCAGTCAGCCGTGCAACCACGCACTGTTACTGACGCCTGATGGCGCCGTGATTGGGGGAACGGCGTCGTGGCCGAGCGCCTCCGCGTGTATTGGGCTGATGATCAAAAGGACGACCACGCGACGGTTTCTTCTTCTCGTGTCGTCAATTGCTCTTGGTGGAGTCTACGTGCTGATAACGTGTTGTAAAGCGAAAGTAAAAAGACAAATAAAGAGTCTAAATGATTCCACTTATTCCATTGCAATGTGGGAGACCCACTTATATACAAGATGAAGGGGTGTGTTGGGGAGACACCTCTTCCCCAACAGACATCTCCTGGAAGGCATCCCTTCCATACAATTGATCACATGTGCTATTTCTCAACAATTGAAACGAGGCAGGCAATCCTCAGAATTTCGGATTTTTTGTTTCGGTTAATTCGGTCTGTAAGTAATTCGGGTTTACAAAAATGAGAACCGAATATGCCTTTGCATAAAGAGACCGAACCCATATAGACCGAAAAAAATCATTCGGTTCTTTCGGATACCCAAAAAACAGATCTTCTGTGAGGCTCAGGCAGTCAACCGAGAGAGAATAGCCGAAGGAGGGTTGAGGCAGGCAACGACGCCGTGCCAATCACCGTGTCAGCGGTGCGGGGAGACGATAGCAAAGACAAGACAAGGGTGAGGGGATGAGAGGCGGGTAACACCGCACCCATGATTTGTGACAGTAAGCCCACTAGTAGAAAACAGGACATCAGTCCCGGTTTCAGAGGGCCTTTAGTCCCGGTTCTGCAACCGGGACAAAACGATCGGGATTAATGCCCATCACTTTTAGTTTCGGTTGGCTTACGAACCGGGACTAAAGGAGCTTCACGTGGCCGCTGTGGGGCGCCCAGGCAGGAGGACCTTTAGTCCTGGTTGGTAACACCGACCGGGACTAAAAGGTAGCCACGCGTCAGCAGCTGCCAGGCTCTAGGTTTTTTGTTTTTTTAAAGGAGGGGTTTAGGGGTTTTCATATTGTGTTTACCCTTCAATTCTTTTACATTTAGGGTTTTATTTTTATTTAATTCAAATTGGTCTATTGCATCCATCTAATTTGTACTGGTATATGTCATAGAACAACTCATCATCATCTTAATCAACTCTTCATCATTTTAGATAAAATAGCATAAAAAAGGTGAACTCCTCATCATTCTGGTTGTTATCATACTTGCAAGTGATCAAGTAATCACAAGTTAGAAACACTAACTACTGCTCTCTCCTAGGTAAAATAGCATAAAAAAGGTGAACTCCCGCATCTCCCCATTGAAGAATACAGATCAACCTATCTCCAACTTGTGGCGTGATCAACCTATATTCATCAATCAAGACATCATGTCCAAGTGGTTGCGTGGATGCTTTTATTGCCTGGCTCCATCCTTTGATTTTCAGGCTTTCTTCACTTCGAGATATTCTGTATTTACCAGGGTAACTCATCCACATTGGGCGTAAGCTAACCATATGCAAATCACCGGTGGTAACCATCCATTTAGGCACGGTCTCTGGCGGGAGTACCTGTTGAAGAACATAAGTAATAATAACATTGTTAGCTAAACTAGTTTTGCTTAAGAAGAATGTATGAAAAAGATGGACTAGTGACGCAATGGTAAAAAAGTCTTACAAAGTTGTCTGAAGTGATGTTATAACGGTTCAACTTGTGCACTAGTGGCACATATCCATGATAAATGTTCCCAGCCATGTAATGTTTAGCATGATACTCAACATCGTCAATAAATGATATCAGATGATTTTTCTCCAACCAAGTAAGCTCAGAGTCATAACTGTAGTAGGTGCGATCTATTATCTGTCGGGTAACTCTTGTAGCACGGAAATAAGCTAATAATTAAAAATAAAGAAATTTAGTCGGGATGAGTACCAAATACTTTTCAATAATCAATATAAATTGTCTAACAAATCTGTTGACAAACGCACCTGGAGGTAGCACCGGAATCAAGTCATCCAACGCATGCACCCAAATATCTATATTATTATCATGAACATCGTCATTACCAAGATCGAAGGTAATGTTCATGTCCTCATCCAACCCATACGCCTTGCAAAATGCTCTCCAACTAGAACAACCAAAATATGTGTGATCTTCGTTATTTTTCACCTTAACAGCAAAAGTGTAATGCTCCGTTCTTAGGTGAGCTATCTTTAGCTCTGTACTACAGTTCTCTTTGAAATGGAACTTGTCCAAGACAGCGAATCTTGCATGACAGGGAACGCACTAGTCAAATTGTACAAAAGAAAATTAAAGGTTAATTAAAGCAAAAAAGCACACGTCATACTTTATTAACAAAAAATACATGTCGTCTTTACATACCGTGGTAATACTAAATTCTTCCGTTAGTTTGACGGTGAATGACGTATCGTTGTCTAGGTGAGGATAAATGTCGCATATACCCCTGTCATCCCAGCACAAAGGGCACTGAGGGATCCTATCGTCGTCAGACGACGTCGACATTTCCTGTGTTCATGATTCTAAGATTAAAAATCAACAACAATTTTTTTTAGCAAGATCATCATATAATATCACTAATACATATAATAGCACCGGCGATCGTCGGGGACTCTTCATATAATATTATCATATAATATCACTAATACATCTCGAATAATCCAGTTAATGAAGCATCGAATATTATCACTAATACAGCTCGAATATTATCGAATAATCTAGTTCACTCGCGGTTCCTGAAGCGTGGGCGGTGGACACCCAAAGAGAAGGAACCATCACAGGATCATAGCTCGGGTGAGATCCCTGAAGGAACTGCCAGGTATTGGAGAACCTCGCATCCAACGCAACCATGTTGGGACGGACGTGCTCATCCTCCTCCCTGACACGGCGACGTACCACCTCCTTGGTTGCCGGCTGCCTCCGCACCCATAGTGGCCCACGCGACCGCCACCAAAGAAGCTCCGGGTCGACGACGATACCCGGATTCCTCACCAAACTGCGCGCCCCGGAAGGTAGCACCCCCCAGTGCCAGCCCGGCGGAGCCCAGTCCCGGACATGGCGCCTCTCAAGCAGGTTGTCGGCACCGAGTCGACGACGAGGATGTGGGATTGGCATCGTCGACGAGAACAAATTGTGGCTATAACAAATATCATTTTATTTAACAACAATAAAACAACAATACCATTTTTAATAAGAAAGCCTAGTGATGTGTATGTGTGTGTGTGGCGCGCGCCTAAAAACTGTAGTTTTGACACTAGAGTATTTGCCAAACCATAGTATTTTCTCTGCATAATAAAAATTTCTGCAAGTAAAGGATAATGACACCACGCCTTGTTTTTGACCATGACATGTTGTATGATTTTGTAGTAAATAATCTTCGTTTTTGTTATTTCTATACGATACTGTCATTATGATGGAAAAAAAATTCTTGCTAGCTACATGAACATTTTAGAATTGTACATGGCAAAACAAAATTTGAACACCCAAGTTCAAAATCCGGGATCCGCCTGTGGTATTTTCTACCTATAGGTTAAAATCCTGGATCCAAGTTCAAAACAGGGCCTAGTGTGGCCGGCGACAGACGGCGTCGGGGGCGGCGACGGACGCGGGCGACGACGGTGACCGCGGGGGGAGGGAGGATAGCTAGGAGGAGGGGAACGGCGGTGTGGCCGGCGGCTCACCTAGGAGGAGGAGGAGGCCGGAGCGGGCTCGGGGAGGCGATGGCGTCGGGGGGCGGCGACAGGGGACGGCGTCGGGGACGGTGTCGGGGGCGGCGACGAGGAGCGAGCGGGCTCGGGGAGGCGACGGCGTCGGGGAGGCGACGGAAAAATCCGGCAGCCTGGCGGCGTCGAGGTGGTTTTCGGCGCCGTCGGGGGAGAGGGAAAGCAGATGGATTTGGAAAATTTTCCAAGTCCCGCTTATATAGTCCCACCTTTAGTGACTAAAGGCCCCCCTTTAGTCCCGGTTAGAGCCACCAATCGGGACTAAAGGTAGTTTTCGCCAGCCCAAAGGGCGGGAAGCAGAGCCCTTTAGTCCCGGTTGGTATCACCAACCGGGACTAAAGGCCCCCCTTTAGTCCCGGTTGGAGCCACCAACCGGGACTAAAGGGTTGTGCTTCCCGTAGCCAAAAGTTTAGTCTCACCTCGCTAGTCGAGAGGGGCTCGGAGTGGTTTATAAGCGCTGCTGCCGCTGCCCTCTCGAGCTCCTCTCTATCGCAGGCAGTACATGCCTATCTCACGCCCTGTTGGGCCTGCTAGCACTGCGGGCCTGCATCCTGGCCCATTTCTAGGGTTTCTAGTCGTATGCAGGCCGTTGTGGCTAGAAGGCGGGCCTTATTTTTATTTTTTGCATATATTATGTTTTTTAAATTTTAATGTTATTTTTTTGCATATGTTTTAGTTGATTCCTTTTGCTATTAGAGTTTTATAAAAGCTTTTTACTATTAAAGTTTTTAACAAATAAATACTTTGATAATTTTAGTTAATATTATTTTGATTCTTTTTAGTTGATTCTTTTTGCTATTAGAGTTTTATAAAATCTTTTTAGTTCATTCTTTTTGCTATTAGAGTTTTATAAAATCTTTTTAGTTCATTCTTTTTCCTATTAGAGTTTTATAAAAGCTTTTTAGTTCATTCTTTTTGCTATTAGAGTTTTATAAAATCTTTTTAGTTCATTCTTTTTGCTATTAGAGTTTTATAAAATCTTTTTAGTTCATTATTTTTCCTATTAGAGTTTTATAAAAGCTTTTTAGTTCATTCTTTTTGCTATTAGAGTTTTATAAAATCTTTTTAGTTCATTCTTTTTCCTATTATAGTTTTATAAAATCCTTTTAGTTCGTTCTTTTTGCTATTAGAGTTTTACAAAATCTTTTTAGTTCGTTCTTTTTCCTATTAGAGTTTTATAAAAGCTTTTTAGTTCATTCTTTTTGCTATTAGTTCATTCTTGGAGCTAAATGACCCTGAATTTGACAAGCACTGCAATGAACACTGAAAAGGTTGAAACTTGGCATGGTATCATAATTTCACCCACATAGCATGTGCTAAAAAGTTGAGAGGGTTACGGGAAAAACTGGATGCACTTCGTGTACAAACTGGACAATCTCTTTCGAAGTAACAGGGTTTCGGACGAAAACTCATCTATTACAAAAAGGATTTCAATTTTTTAACATATTTTAACTCCAGACTTTTTCTGCATTCAATATGCACCATTCAAAGCCACATCATCAATTTTCAAACCTTTTCTGACTTCATTTGTTATTTTCATGCATTTCATGATTTATTTTGAGCTAAATGACCCTGAATTTGACAAGCACTGCAAATGAACTCTGAAAAGGTTGAAACTTGGCATGGTATCATAATTTCACCCACATAGCATGTGCTAAAAAGTTGAGAGGGTTACGGGAGAAACTGGATGCACTTCGTGTACAAACTGGACAATCTCTTTCGAAGTAACAGGGTTTCAGACGAAAACTCATCTATTACAAAAGGGATTTCAATTTTTTAACATATTTTAACTCCAGACTTTTTCTGCATTCAATATGCACCATTCAAAGCCACATCATCAATGTTCAAACCTTTTCTGACTTCATTTGCTATTTTTCATGCATTTCATGATTTATTTTGAGCTAAATGACCCTGAATTTGAAAATCACTACAAATGAACTCTGAAAAGGTTGAAACATGGCATGGTATCATAATTTCACCCACATAGCATGTGCTAAAAAGTTGAGAGGGTTACGGGAAAAACTGGATGCACTTCGTGTACAAACTGGACAATCTCTTTCGAAGTAACAGGGTTTCGGACGAAAACTCATCTATTACAAAAGGGATTTCATTTCTTGACATGTAACTGCAGTGATATTCTAGATCAAAAACATCATCAGAATAGTTGTGGAGAGAAAGTCTTCACTTTTTCTTCGCGTGTGTCCCTTCCTTATTGCGCCGTAACCATGGATAATTTTCATCGTTTAACAGGATGCTTGGGTCAGCCTTCACTTTGAAGTGAGGAATTTCATGAAACTTTTCATAATCCTTAGACATGTCTGTCTTGTCCTCCACTCCCACGATGTTTCTTTTCCCTGAAAGAACTATGTGGAGCTTTGGCTCATCGTTTGATGTATTCGCTTCCTTATCTTTTTTTTCCTCGGTTTGGTAGACATGTCCTTCACATAGAAAACCTGCGCCACATCATTGGCTACGACGAATGGTTCGTCTGTGTACCCAAGATTTTTGAGATCCACTGTTGTCATTCCGTACCGCGGGTCTAACTGTACCCTGCCTCCTGACAGATTGACCCATTTGCACTGAAACAAAGGGACCTTAAATTCATGTCCATAGTCAAGTTCCCATATCTCCTCTATGTAACCATAATATGTGTCCTTTGCCCTATTGGTGATTGCTACATCAAAGCGGACACCACTGTTTTGGTTGGTGCTCTTTTTATCTTGGGCGATCGTGTAAAATGTATTACCATTTATCTCGTACCCTTGGTAAGTCCATACAGTCGAAGATGGTGTCCTGGCCAACAAGTACAGGTCATCTCCAACAGTGTTGTTTCGCATGAGATGCATTTGCAACCAACCGCCGAAAGTCCCGATGTGTTCACGTGTATTCCAGTCGTCATACTGCTCCGGGTGTTTGTAGCGTAGAATATTCTCGTGTTCATTGATATACGGGGCCACCAAGGTAGAATTCTGTAGAACTGTGTAGTGTGCTTGCGCCCAGGAATGCCCGTTCCTACATATTATTGAATCCGCTCCTAGCATGCCTTTTCCACTCAGTCTCCCCTCGTACCGCGATTTAGGGACACCAATCGGCTTAAGGTCAGGAAAAAAGTCAACACAAAACCCAATGACCTCCTCTGTTTGATGGCCCGTGGAGATGCTTCCTTCTGGCCTAGCATGATTACGAACATATTTCTTTAAGACTCCCATGAACCTCTCAAAGGGGAACATATTGTGTAGAAATACAGGACCCAGAATGGCAATCTCGTCGACTAGGTGAACTAGGACGTGCGTCATAATATTGAAGAAGGATGGTGGGAACACCAACTCGAAGCTGACAAGACATTGGACCAAATCATTCTGTAACCTTGGTAGGATTTCTGGATCGATTACCTTCTGAGAAAATTGCATTGAGGAATGCACATAGCATCACAATGACTAATCGAACATTTTCTGGTAGAAGCCCCCTCAATGCAACCGGAAGCAGTTGCGTCATAATCACGTGGCAGTCATGAGACTTTAGGTTCTGGAATTTTTTCTCTGCCATGTTTATTATTCCCTTTATATTCGACGAGAAGCCAGACAAGACCTTGATACTGAGCAGGCATTCAAAGAAGATTTCCTTCTCCGCTTTGGTTAGAGCGTAGCTGGCAGGACCTTGATACTGCTTTGGATGCATGCCGTCTTTTTCGTTCACACGTTGCTGGTCCTCACGTGCCTCTGGTGTATCTTTTGTCTTCCCATACACGCCCAAGAAGCCTAGCATGTTCACGCAAACATTCTTTGTCACGTGCATCATGGCGATTGCAGAGCGGACCTCTAGGTCTTTCCAATAGCGTAGGTCCCAAAATATAGATTTCTTCTTCCACATGGGTGCGTGTCCCTCAGCGTCATTCGGAACAGATTGTCCGCCAGGACCCTTTCCAAAGATTACTTGTAAATCCTTGACCATATCAAGTATATCATCACCAGTACGGAGGACGGGCTTCTTCTGGTGATCTGCCTCACCTTTGAAATGTTTGCCTTTCGTTTTTAAGGCATGCTTGGTCGGAAGAAATCGACGATGTCCCAGGTACACATTCTTCTTGCATTTGTCCAAATATATACTTTGGGTATCATCTAAACAGTGCGTGCATGCGTTGTATCCCTTGTTTGTCTGTCCTGAAAGGTTACTAAGAGCAGGCCAATCATTGATGGTTACAAACAGCAACGCTCGTAGGTCAAATTCCTCTTGTTTATGCTCATCCCACACACGTACACCTTTTCCATTCCACAGCTGTAAAAGCTCTTCGACTAATGGCCTTAGGTACACATCAATGTCGTTGCCGGGTTGCTTAGGGCCTTGGATGAGCACTAACATCATAATGAACTTCCGCTTCATGCACAACCAAGGAGGAAGGTTATAGATACATAGAGTCACGGGCCATGTGTTATGCTTGCTGCTCTGCTCCCCAAAAGGATTAATGCCATCTGCACTTAAACCAAACCATACGTTCCTTGCGTCACCTCTAAAATCCCGCCACTTTCTCTTGATTTTTCTCCACTGCGACCCGTCAGCGGGTGCTCTCAACTTCCCGTCTTTCTTACGGTCTTCTTTGTACCATCGCAACAACTTGGCATGCTCTTTGTTTCTGAACAGACGTTTCAACCGTGGTATTATAGGAGCATACCACATCACCTTGGCAGGAACCCTCTTCCTGGGACGCTCGCCCTCAACATCACCAGGGTCATCTCGTCTGATCTTATACCGCAATGCACCGCATATCGGGCATGTGTTCAATTCCTCGTACTCACCGTGGTAGAGGATGCAGTCATTAGGGCATGCATGTATCTTCTGCACCTCCAATCCTAGAGGGCAGAGAACCTTCTTTGCTTCGTACGTACTGTCGGGCAATTCGTTATCCTTTGGAAGCTTGTTCTTCATTATTTTCAGTAGCGAACCAAATCCCTTGTCAGATACACCATTGACTGCCTTTCATTGCAGCAATTCCAGTGTGGTACCGAGCTTTGTGTTGTCATCTTCGCAGTTTGGGTACAACCCTTTTTTGTGATCCTCTAACATGCAATCGAACTTCAACTTCTCCCTTTCACTTTCGCCTTCTCTCTGTGCATCAACAATGACCTGGCCAAGATCATCATCGGGCACATCGTCTGGTGCCTCTTGATCTTCAGCTTCCCCCGTTGCAGTATCACCGTATTCAGGGAACATAGGATAGCTGTCATCATCCTCTTCTTCTTCGTTGTCTTCCATCATAACCCCTCTTTCTCCGTGCTTGGTCCAAACATTATAGTGTGGCATGAAACCCTTCTCAAGCAGGTGGGAGTGAAGGGTTTTCGAGTTAGAGTAATCCTTCGTATTCTCACAGACAGTACATGGACAATACATAAAACCATTCTGCTTGTTTGCCTTAGCCAGTTCGAGAAATTTATGCAGGCCCTCAATGTACTTGGAGGTGTGTCGGTCACCGTACATCGATTGCCGGTTCATCTGCGTGCATTATATAATTAAGTGTATAAAAACCATTACAGAACATCATGAATAGAGAAGTGACCAAATTAATACAAGTATCTATGTAAATCATACAAGTAAGAATTTTTTTATTTTAAAAAGAAGATAAGAACAAGAGGCTCACCACGGTGGTGCCGGCGACGAGATCGGCGCGGGCGATCGACGACGGTGAGGACGGGGACGGGAACGGCACCCTACACATGTGCAGACTCTAAGAAGTTAATTTCAGCTCTAATTGTGCGTCTAAATCAAAAGAACTCCCACATACACTCCTCCGCTAAAACCCACAAACCACACTCTACTTCTAGAGCATTTGAAATGAGCTAAACTAGCAGTGAGAGATGAAACGATGAAGTCGTTAACCTTTTAGAACACTTGTGTAGTTGGTGCACCGCCAAACCTAAACAAATCTTGGGGAAAATGTAGCTTGGAGGTCGAGCTTGGAGAGGAGAAAGCTTAAGTGTGGCTGCGGCATTTCATTGAACACCTCATGTGCATAGGAGGTGAGAACAGAGAGCAGCACACCTCCCACACGCCGGCCGGCCAAAAAACAGAGGAGTGAGCGGGCAGGGGCGAGCATATATATAGGCAACTCTTAAGTCCCGGTTGGTGGCTAGCACCGGGACTAATGGTGTCTCTTTAGTCCCGGTTGGTGGCTAGCACCGGGACTAAAGGGGCTGGGCCAGGAGCGAGGCCCTTTAGTCCCGGTTCCTGTCTGGAACCGGGACTAAAGGGGTCAGATGAACCGGGACTGGTTCCTGCCGAGGCCCGGCCGGCGCCCTGGCCGCTAGAACTGGGACTGATGCACCCATTAGTCCCGGTTCGTAACAGAACCGAGACTAATGCTCTGATCTGGCCCGGATCAAAGCCCTGTTTTCTACTAGTGTCCACAGATGCGGCCGTGCGGGTCACGGATAGCCGGCGAGAGCAGTCGGCGGCTAACCAAGAACGCTAGAGCGGAGCTAGGCCACGAGCAGTTTACTAGTTGACCAGGTATGCATTTAATTTTTTTGAGAACCGATAGAGCCGCTTAGGCGATTAGGGTTTTGCGGAGACTTGCGGCGCTCGTGGACTAGATCGGCGGGGCGCACTGGTGATCGCCGACCAGAGATGGCAACATCTTCTAGAAGCGACGTCGGCAAGGAATCTGGTCCCTGTCGCCCGAGTCTGCCAGGGCGCGGCTCGAGGAACAGTTAGGAAAGTTGGATATCTCGGAGGAGGAGGCGACCCCGCTGGTACTGGATGATCGTGTTGAGGGGGCGTCGGTCGGAGAAGTGGATGGTGGTGGGGAAGGTACTGCATCGCAACATACTTCACGTCCAGATGATCTCAACGCCCTTAGGCCTGCATGAGGAAACCCTAAAGGGCCGATCTTGTGTATTGTTGGAGAAAACATGTTCGTTACGGAGTTCGCTTCGCAGCGAGATCAGGATCGTGTGTGGGAAGGATTTCCATGGCACATCAGTAAACATGCGGTGATCCTGTCAGAATTTGATGAGTGCATGTGTCGGCAAAGGTTGTTAATCTTCCCTTGAACCTCCGGGATGAAGCGTGGAGCAAGGTGATTGCAAAGGAAATTGATAAGAATGCAACTTCAATCGAGTTTGATCACGGGGGGAGACTACTTACGTGCTTGAGTTACTGGTAACTATTAATGTGGATAAACCGTTGAAAAGATGGATTTTCACATGGATTTTGTGAATCTGCAAGGAGGGGAACTACAGATCCGTTTGACATGCGTATGAAAACATTCTCCACTTTTGCTTCTCTTGTGGTCGATTAGGCCACTCCGATTTATTTTGTCTGACGCCTCGTCGTTTGGCAAGGGGCTGAGGCCACCGGAGGGAAAAAAAGAGGGCTACATTAGCAGAGAGTTCTACCAAAAGCCAATAGTCAAGAAACAACAACAATGACACAAAGAACTCAAGCTCGGCCGATGCTGATGCAAAGGTGAACTTCCTTGTCAAACGCAATTCAGCGCCCAAGAGCGAAGAGGAACCGCCTGCACAGGTATACCATACGGTGGATCTGCCCCTACTCGCTAAGCATGCAGCAAATGATCGAGGTGGGGGAGCATATCAGAACACCGATACATGATTGTCTGAGGATGGGGGTGCAGCTGAGAATGATGGCACGGTGAGGGAACCAAATAAGAAGACGCCAACCCCAACGAACTCTGAATCTTCAACATGGACTGCTAGTCAGCCCCGCCCAATGAATTGCTTAAGCTGGAACTGCCAAGGGCTTGGGAATCACGAGGCAGTTTGTGGGCCTAGTTTAAAAAACCGGACCGGACCGGCGGTCGAACCGGAAAAAACCGGAACCGGCAGCCTCATCGGGTTTTTAAGCTAATAAGACCGTTCTGCAATCGGACCGGAGAAAACCGGTTGAACCGGACGGTTTTCTAGAAAACCGGTGAAAAACCGGATCATTAAACCGGGAAAAACAAGGAAAATATTTTAAAAGAAATTGGGAGAAGTGGGATTTGATCTCATGTCATGTGAGTAGTACGCAAGGCCTTTCCACTGTCCAATAACCAACTTGGCTATGCTACTTTGTTGTCCACTAGATGAAAATAATTGTATTTGACCATTGTTTCAGACTATATTAGCACATATATTACTTAACATTTATTATTCTATTGCTTAAAAAACCAACAATTGAACCGGTGAACCGGCGGTCCTACCGGTAAAAACCTGAACCGGCAACCTTTCCGGTTCGATTTTTTAAACTATGTTTGTGGGCTTCGCAATATGGTGAAGAAAGAAGTACCCACCCTTCTTTTCGTCATGGAAATAAAGATTAGGGTAAAGAGAGTAGAAAACCTGCAAACTACTTTGGGTTTTGCAGGATGTTTCATAGTTAACAGTGATGGCATGAGGTCTGGTCTTGGGTTGTTCTGGTCTAGAGATGTTTCAATCAAGTTGAAGAACTTTACTCTTGGCCATATTGATGTAATGGTGCAAGGAGTGGACCATTCCTTTGATGAATGAAGATTTACAGGTTTTTATGGTGCTCCAAGAGTGAAGGACCGACATCACAATTGGAGATTTCTCCGTACATTGCATGCAGTATCTTTTTGCTACAAAACACTTCGGTAGAGCATCACATCCGGCATGACAAATGAGGGTGTTCCATGAAGTCATGGATGAATGTTCTCTGCAGAATCCTGGTTGGTCCGAAGTAGCCTACACATGGGATAACAGGCAGGCGGGGAAGCCAATGTCAATGCAAGACTTGGTCGAGCTTTTGCTACGTAAGACCTTCTTTAGTGATATGAACACATACGTGTTCGCCATGTTATTGCCATTGAGTCTGACCATTGTTTTGTGGTAGTTGAGATGATTAAAATTCAGTTGGGCGGGCGGCGAAGCACTGTGAAACAAATCCGTTAGCCAAACGTCTAGCAAACTCATACGGATTATGATAATCTCTTATTGGAGACTTGGCGCAAAAATAGGAGTAACCAAGGTATGAAAGGAATTGTTGACACGTTGGGTGCTTTAGCATCGTGGAATGCTAGGGAGTTTGGTTCTCCGCGAAAAAACGTCCGGAAATTGCAAAAACAACTTGAGCGAGTTCGTGGTCAATCCACTGGTCATGGCCCTTGTGATGAAGAGAGGGAGATAATTAAAAAAACGACGGAGATGATGCACCAGGAGGAATCTAGATCAAGCAACATTCTTGAGTTTCATGGCTTCTAGCGGGGGACTGCAATACTGAACTTTTCCATGCCCAAGCGTAATAACAGAATTTTGGGACTGACTAAGCAAGATGGCTCCCGTTGTGCGAATGTCTATGATGAGAAATTGGAGGTTCAAACTTTTTTTGAAAATGTGTACACTTCTCAGGGGTTTAATGACACGGAAAATTTGTTGAGTCATGTCCATGTACGTGTTACTCCTAATATGAATAACGGGCTGGCAAACCCTTTGTTGCGGAGAAGGTCAAGTGCGCTCTATTCCATATGGCCTCATCCAAAGTGTCGGGAGTTCATGGATCCATAGTGGGGTTCTTTCAGAGACATTGGTCTATCATCAAGGACGACGTGGTGTTTGCGGTATTGGACTTTCTCAATGGGAGTGAGCTTCCAATGGTTCTTAGTGACACTTATATTACTCTTATGTCCAAGGTAGGCAACCCCGAGAAAATCTCTCAAGATCGACCTATATCTATCTGTCCGGTCCTCTATAAGATAGTTGCGTGCACCACATTGACTGATAAGCAGATGCGGGCACCACATGGAATTTAACGTTGTGCCAAAGGTCTGTGTTTTTCGTGCCGTGTTCTTATGGTCATTCTTCCTGATGAAGCGACTCTTAATTATCGACATATTAAAGAGCAAAGCATATGCAATGTCTACGATGCTATCGAGGAGGATCTTATGCATGCTCTAATTCATCGCTCACATGAGAGGAAATTCTGGGATCAATCATAGTCTGTGTTCGCCTTACGGCTGTCACGCCTTCACCCAACTACTTGGCCCGTGACATCTTGTGCGACCCCATCATATTGGATGCAGACCGACCAAAGATCATTAATGTGGTGTCGTCGATCTGGCACTCTCGGAACTGGTGGACGCATGCTAGCGAAGAGATCAATCGGGTCATGTCTATAAAGCAGACAAGGGAATCCCTTGCTCTGCTCGAACTACCACGTGATCACGCAAATATCCTACCTGGTTTTGGTTGGCGTCCGCGTGATGATGGCATTATCAAAATCAACACAGACGGGGCCATTTGTTCTGAAATGCGGAAGGGAGGGGCGGGTGGTGTTATTCGATCTGCATCCTCAAATGTCGCTGCTTGGAGCAAGCCTTACCAGGGTGTTCCGGACCCGCTGATCATGGACACTTTCCATGATGGTGTTTACCTTGCAAGCATCTAAGGATTCACACATGCATGTGATCATGGAGTCCAACTGCCTGGAGTTAGTTAATCTCTGGCACACTAGGCTTTTATCACGCTCGGTGATATCGCCTCTTTTAGATGAAATAAGAGACCTTATAACACTTCTTTTTTCGTTTCAACATGTAAACTAAAACGCTAATTTCTGGCTCAGTTTTGTGCGAAGCATGCTTGCACTTTGGGTGTAATTGAGAATTGACATGATACTACTCCCACCTTCCTGTTTAGTAGCCTTTTGGCTTACTGTCCTAAGGCTGTTTTTGTTGAATAAAGCTCTTCAGGTTTGCCCGCAAAATAAGATTCTTGGACAGAGCAGAGCGAGAGAGGCGGCCGGGGTGGATCGAGGGCCACATGCATGTGTGGCTGAGACAATGATGCATGTATGGATGTGCGGACTAGGCTAGGTTGGATGTTTTTTGTGGGGTTGGCTAGATTGGATTTGGATTCTTGGACGAGACCTCCTATTGGGCGCGTAGGGCATTGGCCAACATGCCAGCGCACACCCACTCCCCTCCCGCTGGCCCCTCATGGGTTGGCCCATAAGCGGGGTTGGCGTCCCATTTCTTTATGCGGTATTTTTTAATTCTTTTTTCTTTTATTTCTTCTTTAAAACAATTTGAAATATAAAATTTTCAAAATTTAAGGAAAAAAATGAATTTTGAGAAATGTTCAGAAATCATAACATGTTAGTGGTTAAAAAATATTCATGATTTTGAAAAAATAATGTTCGCGTATTTAAGAATGTTCATGAATTCAAAATATGTTCATAAATTTCATGAAAATGTTCGCTAATTCAAAATTCACTGAACATATTTATAACTTTATTAAAACAGATTTTATGAAAGAACATTCACTTTTGAAAAATGGATGAACAAATTTGCATTTAATAAACATTTTTTTAAAACAATGAACAAGTTTTGAATTTGATGACCGGTTTTTGAAAAAATGATGAACAAAGTTTGAATTTAAGGAACATCTTTTTATTTTGATGAACATGTTTTCATTCTATGCTTTTTTAAAATTCGATGAACATTTTTTTATATTGTTGAACATTTTTTGAATCTGATGAACAAAACACTGTTTGCGGATTTTAAAATAAAATTCGCAAAAAAGTGTAAAAGTAAAGAAGAAAAGAGAGAAAAGGAAAAAAACAAAAATGAAAACAAAAAACGAAAACAGAAAAGAAACAAAAAAGGAAAATAAAAACCGGAACAAAAAACAAGAAAAAAGAAATCCAGGTTTAGGGAAGGTTCAAGGACCTTTCCAAAAATAGTTGGTGGTGAAATCCGAAAAATGGGCGGGCCTATATAAATTCGAGAGACGCACCATCGAAGCCATCGACCAGGATGGGCCAGCCCGTTTAGAAGCGAGGCGTGCGTTCCACCAATCCTGGTTTTGGGAACCTTCTGGAAGGTTCCAGCCGCTTTTTCCGGTTTTGGAAACCTTCTGGAAGGTCCTCAATCGGTTTTTTTCTGTTTCTTTTCTATTTTTCTTTTTATTTCTTTTTTCTCCTTTTAAAATTATCTTTTCTTTTTCGTTTTTTCCTTTTTCTGTTTCTCCTTTTCTTTTCTTTCTTTCTCTTTTCAAGTTTATTTTATTTTTTTAACAAATGTTCAGCAATTTTAAAAATGTTTGCATTTTAAATTACTGTTCACAAATTCAGACATTTTTGTTCAAAAAATGTTCCCATTTTCAAAATTTTGTTCATAAATTTGAAAAATGTTTGCCTTTTTGGAAAGAATCTTCGATATTCAAAATATGGTTTTTTTTTTCAAAAAAATTTGGAATGTTTCTACTCCGAAATTTCAATAATTTTCAAAAAATGCTCCCCTTTAAAAAAATGTTCATGTTTTCAAAAAATGTTTCCGTTTCAAAAGATGTGCACGTTTTCCTTTTTTTGAAGTTTCAAAGAATGTTCCCATTTAAAAAAAAAATGGAAATTTCAAAAACTGTTGATGCTTGCAAAGTTTGTTTGTAAATTGAAAAAATGTTCGCTTATTCAAGAACTGTTTTGTGTTTTTGCAAAAAAAGTTTGGAATGTTTCTGCTATGAAATTGCACAACTTTTCAAAAAAAGTTCCCGTTTCAAAAAATGTTCATGTTTTAAAAAAATGTTCCCGTTTTAAAACATGTTCATGTTTCATTTTATTAAAGTTTCAAAAAATGTTTCCATTCCATAAAAAAAAATCAGAATTTTCAAAAAATATTCATGTTTTCAAATTTGAAGTCGCGAGTTTAAAAATGTTTGCATTTGCCCAGTTTTGTTTCGGAATTTCAAAAAATGTTACTATTTTAACAAAAGTGTTATTGATTTCGAAAAATGTTCATGCCTTTCTAAAATAATTCAATTTTTAGAAAACCATTCTCAAAATTGAAAAGTGTTTGTGTTTCACAAAACACTCAGTTTTTTTTTTAAAAATGCATCCAAAATTCCGAAAATAATTCCGATCTGCCCTGTGGGTTGGTTCTTAAATATTTGATGCTACCAATTAATCAGGAACGCTTGCTTGCTCAGCTGGTTGCAGTGCGTGGTTTGTAACATGAGATCCATGGTTTGATTCCTTGCAAGGTCGATTTTTTTTGGAGCTACAGTACAACATCGGAAAAGGCAGAAACAGTGAAACGCGCGCGGCGCGGCCCAGAAAACCCGTCGACCAGCTGCTATGTGCGAAGCCGTACCTAGTTGACGCAGAGTGCGTCACATAGGACGTCTCGTAGTGCACGGTGGCTCCGAGGTGACCCACGCGCCGTATAGGAGACATCATCTTGGAGTAGTTGGAGGTCGGTTTGCTAGTTGGGCCAGATCTATTTTTGACACATAACAAGGTTTTATTTGTTATTTCGGGTGAACTATTTCCTCTTGTTAGTGGCATTTTCTATTTAGCGCTTCATGCCCCGGTTATAAGCCATTTGGTAAACCGGACCACACCCTCCCCCCACATTAGGCCGGCCCGTTCCACTTTCATTTTTGGTTTAATACACAAAAAATGAGGTGCGAGAGAGATTCAAACTCACAATCTCCACCTTAAGTGTAACTCACACTAATTAACCAGACAGACCACACGTTGTGATAATGTATTTATTTTCTTCTTTTATACTTTCTCAAGCCGGGTTTTTTCTTTTTCCACCATGAATTTTTTCTGGACCAATTTTTTGTTTTGATTTTTATCTCTTTTTCTGTTTTATTTTCTTTCATCTTCTTTCCATTTTTCCATTTTCTTTAATTTTTATTCAAAATGCTCAAACTTTTTAAAATTCGATGAACATTTTTGCAAATTGACGAAGTTTATTTAAATAAATTGATGCTCTTTTTTCCAAATCGACGAACCTTTTCAAATTCAATGAACTTTTGTTCAAAATTGATGATTTTTTTTTAAAAAAAATCAATGAACTTTTAAAAAAAATCTATGAACTTATTTTCAGAATTGATGAATGTTTTCCAAATTAGTTTTTTTCTTTTCAAAATCCTTGATTTTTTGAATTCGATGAACTCTTTTTAAAAATCGACGAACTGTGTTCAATTTTTGATCATTTTTTTATTCAGAAGTTATAAACCTTTTCAAATTCTTATACATTTGTTCAACTTTGAAAATTAATTTGAATTTAGTGAAAAAAAATCATAAATTTATGATTTTTTTGTGAACTCAACTGTCGGAGAAACGACACCTATGGGATCGGAAGATCCCTTTACGATTCGGCGGGGAAGAGGGTTTGTACAAAGAGCAGATCCGATGATCAACACGCGGGAATTTTACCCAGGTTCGGGCCGCAAAGATGCGTAAAACCCTACTCCTGCTTGGTTGTATTGAATGTGTTTAAGCCCTGGTTCTAGGAGCGCTACAGTACTCAGCTGCTACACATGCATAACGGGCCAGAGAAGATCCTCTCTGTAGCTACGCCTTGGGCCTCCTTTTATACGTTCGAAGGGGTCACCAACAGTGGCATACATGGCATACATGAGGTGTAAAAGTAGCTACAGTGTTATCATACCTAACACTGACGGCTTGGGACAGAAGCATTTAATGCTCCGTTGAGGTGTCCCTTAGCGTCTTGGGGATGGAAAAAGGAGCCGTCCCATCAGCACCGCTTAAGCCCATCCACCGCTAGCACCTGACACGCTACCAGGAGGACAACAGCTAAAGACAAGCTGGTGACCGCACTGGAGCGGTGACAGGGCAGCGAGGGCTTGCCGGGTGCGAGCCTTGCCGGGGCCGTGAGCCATCCCGGCAAGATCTTGCCGGGGCGTCAGCCTTCGGTCTTCTGTCTCTGATCATCAGCTTGAATGCCTTCTTGATAGTCTTGTGCTTGCTCCCAGTTGTCCTCCGGCAAGCATCTTGCCGGGAGTCCAACATCGGGTCTTCTCGGTGACCTGCCTGGAGGTCTCCTCCCAGGAAGGCTTGCTTCCCAGAACTTCTATCTTGATCTTGCTGGCTCTTGATCTTGCCGGCGATGCGCAACAATGTGCTGTGCCCATGCTAGAGCCTGAGGCTCGACAGCAAGGACTAAAGGTATGTCTCCTGCCGCGGGAGCGTTTGTCTCTACGGCAAGGGCTTGAGGCCCTGCCGGAGCCTGTTGCCCCCCGACAGGCTCGGCGTTATTCCCGGCAAGTAGTCCTTGCCGGAAACCCTTCTGTGTTCTATGAGTGGATGTCTTCTCTGCCATGCCCTTCCCGCCTGGAGACTGCAACTTGCCGGTGCATGTCCAGGGGTAATGGGCACCCCCTGTTCATTACACCAACAGGAGCCCCCGGGCCTGGGCCGGACAAGCGCGCACAGTGCTGTCTGGGCTAGGCCCAAAAACATGCACCGGCACACGCGCGGCGAGAA
Organism: Elymus sibiricus; assembly: GCA_039707655.1. Classification (NCBI taxonomy): domain Eukaryota; kingdom Viridiplantae; phylum Streptophyta; class Magnoliopsida; order Poales; family Poaceae; genus Elymus; species Elymus sibiricus. Next base: position 399,664,336 of record CM077673.1, on the reverse strand, counting down.
GTAACCGTCACTCATGACTTTAACTGCACACTGATGATGACGCAAGAGAGCTTGCAGTTTGCCGGGCCTTGGGCTTGCCGGCAGCGTGGGCAGACAGAGCAGGACGGCAGCAGGAGTCGTGTTCCCGGAAGGGAGTGCCACACCGTGCGATGAAGAGCCAGCCCTCGAGCCTTCCCTACAAAGGGTACAGCGGGTGCGGTGCTCGATTCATACAGTCATCCCTGCTGTCGCCGCCGTCCTGCCGGCCTCCAGCGCGGCGCCCTTGGCTTTCTCGGCGGCCGTTGCTGCAATGGCGCATGTAAAAGAATAATTAGCCTTAGCCATGCCAATCTTTATGTATGCAAGACATGTTTCTTTATGCTAAATGAATGTTGCTTCCCTCTTGATTAATTCCGTCCTTGCATATATCTTATATCCTACGCTATTTGGAAACCTTGCCGGTGCGCACGTTTGCCGCGAGCGCTAGGTGCGGGGCTTTAGCAGCCTGCTGGAAACGCCGCCGCCGGCAAGGCGACTTGCCGGGTCAGAACGCGGCTGCTAAGCTTGCCGAGCGGACTCGAGGCGAAACTAGAGCGCGAGCTCACCGCGACAAGGTTCCTTCGTGTGCAGATTGATGTACAAGGACGAAAACCCAATCAAGACGACCCATGCTTGCCGGAAAGCTTTCCGGTGCGCACGCTCCAGTCGGCAGCACTTGGAGGAACGGGTCCTTAGCGGCTTGCCGGGAACGCCGCCTCCCGAAAAGGTTTACCTTCCCTGTGTCTGTGCAGTTGCTCACATCGCCGAGTGGACTCGAGGCGACTAGGAGTGCAACTAGCTCCGGGAAGGCTCTTTCGCATGTGGGTGTAAGGAGCAATTGAAGACAGCAAAAGAAATGCAACCGTCACAAGTTTTGTAACTTAGCTTTTCCTGCTGTGCAGCCCGCATAGTGAGGCCGCGCTTGTGGTGATGACCGGCAGCTCTCTAGAAGGTTACTCTCTAGGGTGCAGCCAGCCCCCGAGCCCGCCTTCCATGCGTATTCCTGCAACACTGATTGGGCATGTAATGCCACGACAACGTTTTAGCACAACAAGTTAATTAGCTTCTGGATTATGATGAACTTGTTGAAATCTTGACTTCTGTCGAATGTTCCCTTGCTTGCCGGAACACTTTCCGGTGCGTACGATCCAGTCAGCAGCGCTTTGAGGAACGGGTCCTTAGCAGCTTGCCGGGAACGCCGCCTCCCGAAAAGGTTTACCTTCCCAGCTTTAGTGCAGCTGCTCACATCGCCGAGCGAACTCGAGGCGACTAGAAGCGCAACTAGCCCCGGGAAGGCTCCTCAGCATACGGGTTTACGCAGAAATCCAAAAATCAAACTCATCGAGCCTTTTCCTTGAACAAATGCATTTTTGTACAATGAATCCCTGCGCTTGCCGGAATACTCCTCGAATGCGCACGTTCTGGTCGATGGCGCTTAGGATCGGGTCCTGTCTAGCAGCCTATCGAGAACGCCGCCTCTTCAGGAGCTTAACGCTCTAGAGACAGCCGCAGCTGCATCTGTGTTGTTGGGCGGACCCAGAACAACCAGGAGTGCAGAGTGTTTCTAGAGCGCTCCCTTGCGCACAGGTTATACAAAACTACCATCAAGGATAAGCCTATGCAACAAAAAGCAATCAAAGCTTTAGGACTTAGCTTTCTGTAAGTAGAGCGAAGTCGCCATGGACGATGAAGCTGATGCGCTGACCGCTAGATCAGGTCCGCACAACCTATTCCCCCCTACCTGGCGCGCCAAAGATGTCGGAGAAACGACACCTATGGGATCGGAAGATCCCTTTACGATTCGGCGGGGAAGAGGGTTTGTACAGAGAGCAGATCCGATGATTAACACGCGGGAATTTTACCCAGGTTCGGGCCGCAAAGATGCGTAAAACCCTACTCCTGCTTGGTTGTATTGAATGTGTTTAAGCCCTGGTTCTAGGAGCGCTACAGTACTCAGCTGCTACACATGCAGAACGGGCCAGAGAAGATCCTCTCTGTAGCTACGCCTTGGGCCTCCTTTTATACGTTCGAAGGGGTCACCAACAGTGGCGTACATGGCATACATGAGGTGTAAAAGTAGCTACAGTGTTATCATACCTAACACTGATGGCTTGGGACAGAAGCATTTAATGCTCCGTTGAGGTGTCCCTTAGTGTCTTGGGGATGGAAAAAGGAGCCGTCCCATCAGCACCGCTTAAGTCCATCCACCGCTAGCACCTGACACATTACCAGGAGGACAACAGCTAAAGACAAGCTGGTGACCGCACTGGAGCGGTGACAGGGCAGCGAGGGCTTGCCGGGTGCGAGCCTTGCCGGGGCCGTGAGCCATCCCGGCAAGATCTTGCCGGGGCCTCAGCCTTCGGTCTTCTGTCTCTGATCATCGGCTTGAATGCCTTCTTGATAGTCTTGTGCTTGCTCCCAGTTGTCCTCCGGCAAGCATCTTGCCGGGAGTCCAACATCGGGTCTTCTCGGTGACCTGCCTGGAGGTCTCCTCCCAGGAAGGCTTGCTTCCCAGAACTTCTATCTTGATCTTGCCAGCTCTTGATCTTGTCGGCGATGCGCAACAATGTGCTGTGCCCATGCTGGAGCCTGAGGCTCGACAGCAAGGACTAAAGGTATGTCTCCTGCCGCGGGAGCGTTTGTCTCTACGGCAAGGGCTTGAGGCCCTGCCGGAGCCTATTGCCCCCCGGCAGGCTCGGCGTTATTCCCGGCAAGTAGTCCTTGCCGGAAACCCTTCTGTGTTCTATGAGTGGATGTCTTCTCTGCCATGCCCTTCCCGCCTGGAGACTGCAACTTGCCGGTGCATGTCCAGGGGTAATGGGCACCCCCTGTTCATTACACCGACATCAACTATCAACAACGTGGCTAGTGGTCAATGCTCATGGTCAAAGGTCAACAAGAAACTTGTTTTAGATAAGTCAATTGGTGATCGGGGGGATCAAGCGACGAGGGACCTACTACGAACGAGAGAACGCTCAGGCGTATTGGGCTAGCCCACGAAGGGCATGTGTGGGTGTTGTTTCCCTTTACACGCAGAGAACGCGCGGAATAGGAGCTCCCCTTGTTAGGGGGATCTCCGATTTGGCGCATAGGTCCCTCGTTAGCGACCTAGCGTATACCCCCTACATCGTCTGATACTATATTGGGCCGACCCATTTTGGACCTTCCTTGAACCGGTTGTCTATTTATTTCTTTGTTTTTTCTTCTGGTTCTTTTCTTTTTGTTTTTCTTTGATGTTTTTTTTCTTTTTCTCCTTTCTTTCCTTTTTAGCAGCAACAACATGTCATGGAGGAATTGGTGGGAATGTTATCCCCACCACCATCGCCCGATCCTTCCTAGACAGCTCTGAAGACCATCTATGTCTGATTTTAGGAGCGACAACAAGGCACTAAAGCTCCTAAGAAGTTCGACTCTCTTGTAGGATGGGTAAGTAGATGCTTTTGATGCTTGTTGATTCAGGTAGCTCTCACAACTTTATCAACTCAGATGTGGCTCAGTCTTGGCAGGGGGTGCAACCCATCCAACACACTCTCAAGGTTAAAGTGGCAGATGGTGTTGCGAGTGTCTATGATATGGAACTTCCAAAGTGTGAATACAAAATCCGGGGCATGCTTTCCGGTTCATGTTCAAACTGTTTCCATTGGGATGTTATGATGCAATACTTGGCATGGATTGGCTCGAATCTAGAGGGCTCATGACTATGAATTGGCCCAAGAGAAACATGGTATTCCCGTACAAAGGGGAGTTAGTTTAGCTGCAAGGGATTTCTCGTTCTTCTGATTAGTGTTGTCCTATATCGTCAGCGCAACTACACCTGTTGCAGGCTAGATCAATAATCGCTCATGTTCTGTATGTGGCAGAGGGCAAACTAGATGCAGCGGGGGCACCCATTCCTGCGAGTATTGAAGAATTACTCACCGAACTCAGTGCAATCTTTAAGAGTCCATAGGGTTTATCTCCTCGACGAGCCCTTGATCACACTATTGAGCTGATATCCGGCGCCCAACCTGTCAATTGCCGTCCATATAGGTATAACCCAACTTAGATGGGATTGAAGCTCAAGTTGCAGAAGTGCTATGGCAAGGGATAATTCAGTGCAGTCATGGCTCCTTTTCATGCCGGTGCTTTTGGTCCTAAAAAGATGGGGAGTGGTGTTTCTCTATAGATTATCGCTGCCTTAATGCGATTACCATCAAGATGAGGTATCCAATCCCAATCATCGACGACCTGTTAGATGAGCTGCGCGATGCAACTGTGTTCACTAGTCTCGACCTCCAGGATGCTATCATGAAATACGGATGAGCCCTGAGGATGAAGCAAAAAATGCCTTTTCCACCCATCTTGGGCAGTTCAAGTTCAAGGTCATGCCACAAGGTTTGACCAGGGCACTTGCTACCTTCCAGGGAGCGATGAATGAAGCTCTGCACCCACTTTTGAGGCGAGGTGTGCTGGTGTTTCTTGATGACATACTCGTGTACAACAAGACACTTGGGGAACATGTTCTATTGATGCACTCGGTCTTCGAACTTCTGGACAAGTACTCTTTCAAGAAAGAAAGATCTGAAAGGACGTGGATGTTGCCTAGAGGGGGGGGGGGTGAATAGGCGCTTTAAAATAATTACGGTTTAGGCTTGAACAAATGCGGAATAAAACTAATATTTAATATGTCAAGCACAAAACCTAAAACAACTAGGCTCACCTATGTGCACCAACAACTTATGCTACGCAAGATAAACAACTAAGTGATAGCAATATATATAGCATGAAACAATATGGTTATCACAAAGTAAAGTGCATAAGTAAAGGGCTCGGGTAAGAGATAATCGAGGCACGCGGAGACGACGATGTATCCCGAAGTTCACACCCTTGCGGATGCTAATCTCCGTTCGGAGCGGTGTGGAGGCACAATGCTCCCCAAGATGCCACTAAGGCCACCGTTATCTCCTCACGCCCTCGCACAATGCAATATCCCGTGATTCCATTAAGGGACCCTTGAGGGCGGTCATCGAACCCGTACAAATGGCAACCCTTGGGGGCGGTCACCGATACCCGTACACTTTGGCAACCCTTGGGGGCGGTCACCGGTACCCGTACAAATTGCTCGGGGGAATCTCCACAACCTAATTGGAGACCCCGATGATTGCCCGGAGCTTTACACCACAATGATTGAGCTCCGAGGCACCACCAACCGTCTAGGGCGCCAAGGCACCCAAGAGGAACAAGCTCTAGGGTGCACAAACACCCAAGAGTAATAAGCTTCTCAAACTTCACTTCCACGTATCACCGTGGAGAACTCAAACCTATGCACAAAATGCAATGGCAAGGGCACACGGAGTGCCCAAGTCCTTCTCTCCCAAATCCCACCACAACAACTAATGCTATGGAGGAAAATGAGAGGAAGAACAAAGAAGAACACCAAGAACTCCAAGAACTAGATCCAAGGGGTTCCCCTCACATAGAGGAGAAAGTGATTGGTGGAAATGTGGATCTAGATCTCCTCTCTCTTTTCCCTCAAGAACTAGCAAGAATCATTGGAGGGATTGAGAGTTAGCAAGCTCTAAGAAGGTCAACAATGGGGGGGGGGGAAACACGAGCTCAAGAGTTGGGGACCATTGGGGAAGAAGACCCCCTTAAATAGGTCCCCACAAATCTGCCCGTTATGTGCAGAATTGCACAGGGGCGGTACAACCGGTGATGCGGGCGGTAGAACCGGGCTATAGATATAGCGGTACAACCGCCCAACCACCGCCCAACCACCGGACCACAACAGAAAGGTGGCCGGTGGTTCCACCAAGATGCAACAGCTCGGCCCGAGCGCTGGACCAGGCAAAGTCCCTAGCGGTACAACCGCTTGGGACACCGGTAGTACCGGGCTATATAATATAGCGGTACAACCGGTGCAGGTCTGCCCAACAACCGGAGCCCAACAGAACCGTGTCCGGTTGGAGCCCGGTGCTAGGCCGGTTCAACCGCCCAGAGCTGCCACCCTGGGTCACCCAGTTGTGGGCGGTACAACCGCCGGGGGCAGCGGTACAACCGCTGGGGACCTCTCAGTGACAGCACCTCCAGGGTATCACCCCTGGAGTGGTGATCAAACTGGATCTCTGGAGCGAGCGGTGTATCAGGTCGGGACAGCGGTGAAATCGCATCAAGAAAACAGGTAAGACCAGAACTGTCATAACCTCTGCAAATGAGCTCAGAATTGAGCAAACTCAAGCTTGTTGGATTCAGGACAACAAGAGCTATCCAACAATGACTAGTTAAATTAAGAACAAGCAATGGAGAATAAATGCCACTAGGATAAGGAAGATGACCTTCCCAATAAATATCCGGCAAAATCTCCAACACCGAAAACACAATATGATGCATACGAAATCTGTTTTCGATGAGCTTGAACTTATCACGATGAAGACCATAAGCTCAAAAACTCACATAGAGAAAAACCAAATAAGGACCAAGAAAGATGATGATGCAAGGATGCAAATGGTTTGAGCTCTCAACGAACGATACGATCAAGCTACTCACTTGAGAGCCCCCCTTGATAGTACGGCTATCGATCCTATAACCTGGTCTCCCAACTACCACCATGAGACCGGTAAAATGGAAAACCCTATCAAGGTCAAACCTTTGCCTTGCGCTTAGTCCACTTGAGCTAGATGATGACGATCTTGTCCTTCTCAAGATGAACCACCTTTCTTGATTGCGCCGGCTCGATGAAGACTAGTAGATTGCTCCCCCATACTCCACTATGGGTGAGCCACTCTTCGGCACATCTTCACAAGTCCATTGTCACCACAATGGATGGCAAGCTTCAAGCATGATCTCTCCATGATGCTTCACTTGAACTTGCACACCGCAACCTTGATGACGATCACCACTTGATGTCATCTTCCATGGGTTGTATGTGATCTTCCTCTTGATGCAAGCCCATGGAAATATACCTAACCCCACAAAGAACACTCACGTAGACCATGGGTTAGTACACAAAGCGTAATGGACAATGCTTACCATACCATGGGATCACTTGATCCCTCTCGGTACATCTTGTACGCTTTGTGTGTTAATCAACTTGATTCATTCTTTGCCTTAGTCTTGATCAACCTTGTATCTTGTATTCTCTATGACCAATCTTTGGATAAAACCTTGAATACCACCTTGGTCACCATATAAACTCCTTGAAACCAACAGATGGACTTCAAGAAGTGCCTATGGACAAATCCTTCGAATATAATTCAAGGCAACCATTAGTCCATAGGGGTTGTCATGAATTACCAAAACCACACATGGAGAAATGTGCTCTTACAATCTCCCCCATTTTGGTAATTGATGACAACCACCTTCAAGAGAGTTTATATAAGGAAATAAGCACAACCAAGCACACACATGCAAAGTAATAATGCATGGGTATGAGATGCAGATGCTTAAGCCATCAAAAGCAAAACTCTCTAAACTTTCCAACCTAAACTCTCTAAACATCTCCCCCATTGGCATTGATTGCCAAAATGGACGAAAAGCTTAGAAATCCAATATAATAGGTGTTCCTCCAAAAAGTGTGTATTTCTCAAAATATGAGTGCAATGAAATACACATATACAATGATAAGTAGTTGGAGGAAAACAAACTATATTGAGTATCCAAAGATTGCAAAAGGATCGTATGGCACAAAGACATACAAAAGAGTGAGACAAGCAATCAGAAGATACCAATTGGAACAAACAATCACATGATCCTATTGAGGGAGTCCTGGATAGAGGGGTCCTCGGGAGGCCGGCCTATGTCGTATGGGCCGGACTGTATGGGCCACTTGCCGAATACTGGAAGAATGGAAGATCTCATCTCCAAGGAGGAAGCTTCGGGAATCATGGATTGTCCTCCACGTTTGGAGTAGCGAATAGGCATGTTTATCCCTTCGACGTGTAACCGACCATGTGTAAACCCTAGGGACCCCGGCGTCTATATAAGCCGGAGGGTTTTAGGGTGTAGAGGGAGAGAACTCATCTAGGGTTTAGTTACTCGATCTCGTGGTAGATCAACTCTGTAATCTCCATACACTTAATATAATCAAGCTGGACGTAGGCTATTACCTCCATAGGAGGGCCCGAACCTGGGTAAAACCTTGCCCCCCTTGTCTCCTGTTACCATCGATCCAAGTATCACAGTTCGGGACCCCCTACCCGAGATCCGCCGGTTTTGACACCGACACCTATGAATCACATGAATAAAAGATATTATGATATGGGCAAAAGAGTGTTTTAAAGAAACTAGAGAAGCTCCCCATGATTTGTGCACTATTAAGAATTTTTGTATTTGGATACAAGAGCACAAAATAGGATCATCACTCCCCCAAAATCAATAGAAACACACAATAAGTGCAAGCACGTAGATAAGACAATAAGAATATCACTTGCCCCAAACATATGGTTGAGCAACATGTAAAAGAGGCAACTTAAGAATACGCTCAACCAAAATGATGTGTGTGAGTCATGGCAAGGCACTTGAGAAGACTATTATAAGGATGAGCATTAAGCATCAATATAGTCTTGATGAAATGAGACACAAAGTGCAAGACATATCCTTCCCACACACACAAAGCACTTTAGCAAATGGGTTCACAAGCTTACTAATAAGAAAATAAAAAACCAAAGCTTATGACAACCCATGGTGAAGATAGGAAATAATAGCCTTGTCAAGAGGAGGGATACCAAAAGAAGTGGAAAAACCCTCGTCAAGACAAGCATGAGGAAAAATAATCTTCACCACCAAAGATTGCATCAAGATGCATGGATATAAGATCTGCACTCAAGACAAATTCATTCACGAAACCACCAAGGAATTAAAAAAAAGGAATGCAACGGTGGACGTGAAGGAAAAGAGGATATCAACTAGAGATGTAACTTCTCTCATGTGTATAAGATTCTAGATAGAAGACAATCATTATGATATATATCCACAAAGAAGGATGTACACATGAGATAGTTACAATAAGAAAGAGCAAGATATCCAAACGGAAGTCATAAATATACCAATAAGAACTTTGCTTGAAAGCATATCACATGGCTTAATATTGTCTTATTGTATATAACTAGACTCCACCACACGAACATCAAACACATCACAACTAGCACCAAGAGATCATCGTTGGGATGCTTTGAGAAAGGAAACAAGTACCACAAGAAAGAATCAAGAAATTCATGCCATGATGCAACCTACAAGAAGTTGAATGCAAGAAATGTATGCATGCAGTAGATACTTGTTACCGAGATAGCATTGGATTGATGTAGTAGATAATGGTTCATTGATCATCCTAACTTGGCTCCAATAAGCACATGGTGTCAACACCTTCCTTGTAAGTGAGCCGAGCATCCAATGCATCTCCAATTGTTCCTAGAACAACAACACAAACAAAATGGTACCCAAACTCATTGGAACCAAAGAGTTAGTAGACCAACAATACATAGGACAAACTCCACATAACTATGTGCATATAGATATGAAATTGAATTTCATGCACACTTTTAGCCAATTTATGTCATAGTGGAGTTTCCCCTATATATTGGGTCAAGGAAAGAGAACATGCCAACAAAAGTACATGTAGTAAATATGCATGCTCAAGGCTTTCAAGAATCAAATGAACACATAGTTGATAAGATACCGAAAGATAAGGAATCAAGTGAAAATAAGATACCAAATGAAAAATTATCACTTGACGGATACCAACTAAAAGATACATCAAGGAATGAGATATCCATTGACACATGCCAAATAGAAGGAAACAAGATACCAATTGAAGGAAAACAAGAGGTATCAAGTTCCCAAAAGAGAGCTAGGTTCCAAACAAACCAAACCCTCGCCAAATTTTCATGATGGCACAAAGCACCATAAAGAAAAGGCTTGCCTCCCACCAACACACACTTGATGAAGATCAAAAGATTTTATGATAAATACATAAAGAGAGTGTTCTAAAGAAAATAGAATAGCTCCCCCAAGAGATGTGCATTCTATAGAATTTGCATTTGAATACAAAATGCACACGATGGGATCATCACTTTCCCTATATCTATAGAAACACTAGACATGCTCAAAAAGATCCACAAGAGGCAAGGAAGACAAACGATAAACAAAATCCTATGTAAATACGATTAGCAATTTCTACCACTTAAAAGGAATACCAATTGTCAAGGACAAGAAGTATTTGGAAATAATTCCCATTGGTAGATTGCAAATAGACCCAACATCATCTTTACTCCTAAATCACAAGCAAATGACACATGTAGAGCTAACATGCCACCTAGGAACAAGATAATTTACAATATCAATTCTAAGTGGCAATACCTCAAATGTACACATTTTATAGGCTTGTAATATGCACATATCATATTACTCCCCCATAATGTGAAAAACCCAAAAATAATTAACAAGTGGCAAATGAAATCCAACAAGAGATAATTAATGGACCATTTAGAATTTAATTTCTCATGGGAAGACATACCACATAGAAGCTAGATAATCTTGTAATATCAATACTAAGTGGTATTCCTCATGTACACACATTTTGAGGATCGTGGAGTGCACAAAGCACATCACTCCCCCAAAATGGGATAATCCATTAATCACTCAGAAGAGCCAACTAAGATACACACACGATGCAAAAAGGCTCAACACAAGTCTCACGCATACATGATGTGCAACCCACCATACAAACTTGATTACTCAAGATAAACAAGTAGGAAGCACAACATATACAAATACATGCAAGGTACAAAACCACAACATGCAAAGGGGCGAGTAACTAACAATGTATTCAATTTAAGTACAAGTTACCGCAAGGAGGCACATTGGATATAAGATAGAAACTCGATAATCCAAATGACTTGGCTTGAGATGATATGAATGATGAAGATCCCTTAATTCTTCATGATGTAGCCAAGTCACCAATGCCCTCCAACAACACATATTGATCAATGTCGTCGTTTTGTCACGGCAGATGCCATGGGTAGGCTTATCGAGTGTGGTTGGGGCCGGAGGACGCCGACGGGCTCCGGGAGCGGGGTTAAGCACAAGCGGTGGCGGACACACGATGTACCCAGGTTCGGGGCCCTCCGTGGGAGGTAACACCCCTAGTCCTGCTCGGTCTAGTTGACACAATGGTGAGGTTACAACGGTGCTCCTGGAGCTGTATGGCTAGAGGAGGAAGAAAGGGCTGGGCTGCCCTTGCTGCCTCTCTATATGTGTGTGGTGTGTGTGTAGAGTCAACCCCGTTGCATGGGGGAGGTCCGGGGGGTTTTATAGGCCAGCCCCCCGGATTACAATATGAATAAGAGATCTCAGGGGGCCCCAGCCGGCAGCCTCACTAGCCGGCCGTGGGCCCCCCGGCTGAGGGGTCCCGTCGCTGGTGGGGCCTGCCGGCTGCAGGGTCCCGTCGGGAGCCGGCGGGGCCCGCACGGTGGGTCCCCGCGCCGGTCATGTCACGGCACGGGTTCGTCCTTCGGGACGTCATCTTGTGGCAGCCGGCCGAGGTCAGCGGTACGGCCGGCCGCACTGTAGCCACGCCGGGGCAGGTAATGGAGTGGTTGGAGGCGTGCCGGCACTGTTGCCTCGCCCGGTCGTGGTCAGCCAGACTCAGCGGTCACTGTGGCCACGCGTGGCCATGCGCCAGCGGTCACTGTGGCCGCGCTGGGATACGTCGTGGGGGTCTTGTCTTGTCGCTGCACTGGCGCGCAGAATGAAGGGACAGGAGTTGGTCCGTCCGAAGGTCAGCGGAAGAGCCGACCGGGGAGCAGCCGGCCGCAAGCTGGACGACCGGCTCCTCGACCAGCCGGCCGTGAGCGAGCCGGAAGCGGACCCACTGGCTCCCCGCCAGCCGGTCTTGGGGCAACCGGCGGCCCGCCAGCCGGCCGTGTCCCAGCCGGCCGTGGACCGGCCCGCGGCATTGATTTTCTTTAAACGGGGGGGAGGACCCCGCAGCTTTGACCTACCCGGGGGTAATAACTCCGTCAGTAGTCCCCGAAGCCGGCGGGGGCCCGCATCCGCCCGACGAGGGGGAGCCGGCGGCTTCCTTCAGGCGGTGTTTTTATCTTCCGCGCAGAGCCGAACGGCCGGGCGAGGCGGTGGCCGCCCCCGACGCCTCGGGCTCCGTCGCGTCGCCCCGGGCCTCGCGTCGGCCCGCGGCGCGCCACGCGGGGCGCAGTGAAGCCGTGGGGCCCGCGCGCATGGGCAGACGGGACGTCGCCCTGGGCCTAGCCCGCCAGGCCGCGGGCGTAGCCTAGTAGGCCTCGGGACGCAGGCCGAGATTTTCTGTGCCCAGACCGCAGCGGTCACGTCCCGAGGCGCCCACGATCTCGCGGGTATCCCGGCGGAGTGGGCGCAGTTAATCCCTACCTCCCCCGGGCGTCGCCCCCTTATTTAAAAGGGAAGGGCGAGGGGCGGAGGCAGTTGCGCTCCTCTTGCCCCCTTCGTCTTCTTCCTCTTCGCTTTCCCCGCTCGCCTTGCGCCGCAACTTCGTCTGCTCGCCGCTTTTGTGCCGCCCCGCCGCAGCGATGGCTGATGGCCCGCATGGTTGCTGGGGAGGCTCCGTTGTCATGGAGGAGGACATCGCAAAGCTCCGCCACGCCCGCATGCTGCCGTCGGAGGAGCATGTGATCGCTCGCGCACCAGGCGGCGAGGTGGTGCCCAGACCGCAGGCGGGGGAGCACGTCGTCTTCGCCTGTCACTTCCTGCGCAGCTTTGGCCTGCCGGTGAGCCTCTTCTTCCGTTTCCTGATGGACACCTTCGACCTCCAGCCGCACCACCTCGGCCCCAACACCATTCTCTACATCGTGAGCTTTGTGACCTTGTGCGAGGGGTATCTTGGGATGCTTCCCTTCATGGAGCTCTTCAGGAAGCTCTTCTTTCTTAAGGCCCTGAAGAACAAGGACGAGGTGCCGTACGCCTGCGGGGGCGCGGTGGTGTGTTGCCGTGGCCCGCAGTTTCCCCGCATCGACCTCATCGATTCTGTCAAGGGGTGGAATCGGACGTTCTTCTATGTGAAGAACGCCGACCCGCAGCGGGACTACATCCGGCTGCCGGCGTTTGTGAATGCCCCGTCCACCGGAGTGAACTGGTCAGGGACCGGACCGCGCGGGGCCGTGCTCGGAGAGCTGGGCCGGCTCCAGGCAATGAGAAGCGGAGAGGGGCTTGTTGCCTCTGACCTGGTGGCCGCCTTCATCACGCGCCGGGTGCTGCCCCTCCAGTTGAGGCCGCACCGGATCTGCGACATGTCCGGCCGGCGGGACCCCTGCCGGCTATCCACCGTCGAGCTGACGCCGGCTCAAGTGGCGAAACGGGTGAACGCCATCACGACCTTCAAGCTTACGCCAGGGACTTGGTCCCTTGGCAAGGAGACGTACAGCCGGCAGAACCCGGCACCCCTGGTATGCCCCGTTGAGGTGAATTTTCTTTTTCTTTTCGAATCTTTCTAGCCGGACCTCGATCTCACCCGACAAGCTGACCGCAGCTTTTCGTTCGACAGAACACGCCGGACGGCCCGCATCCCCAGATTTTCGAGGCGGAGCGCGCCGAATCCGACCCCGAGGACTTCGAGCCGGGGGCCGGACCCGAAGAGGGGGTCGACTCCTCGGGAGAGGCCGAGGCGGGGGGCGACCCGGGAGCCGGCGGGTCCCGACCGGCTGGTGAGTTCCCCTCCGGCCCCATGATCAAAGATTGGAGCGATGATGATGACGATGATGATGATGATGTCCGGATCCTGGACGCGCCTCCCCCCGTAGTTCAGCGGAGCCCGCACGAGCGGAGCGAGGAGCGGCCGTCGTGCAGCCGGGCGGCCGGGACCTCCCGTCGGGAGAAGAGGCCGGCTCAGGAGGGTGAAAGCGGTCACGGCGAAGCCGCCGGCGCGGGCCAAGCGGGTCCTTCCTGTCGTCGCCGGGTAAGTACCTCGCTTCTTGGAGGTGTTTCTCTCAGTTAGTTTCGTGCCGGCAGACGGCTGAGTGTTTGCCTGTTCCAGGGACCCCATCGAGCTCCACGATGTGGAGTCGACAGCCGGCCCGGTGGAGCCTGCCAGCCAGCTGGCCCTGGAGCACGCAGCCACGCTGCGTGAGGAGAAGAGGAGGCTCGCGGAACTGCGAGCCTCGAAGTCAGGAGCCCAGGGAGGGACCGCGCACTCCGGGGCCTCGAGTGGCGGGAGGCGGAGGCGGTCCGCGGAGCCCGCGCGGTCATCGGATTTGGCGGCGGAGTCGGCTCGCATGGCGAGACCTCCGCCGAGCGAGCCGCGGAGGCCGGCTGCGGAGGCGGTCGCGACTTCGACTGGGGCGGAAGTGGCCCGGCCGGGGGGAGCAAACCTCGAGCCGGCACCGGAGGGGCCCCGACAGGCGGAGACGGTGGTGATGCCGCCCGTCATCGAGCCGGCCGTGGTCGTCGTGCCGGGGGCCCCGGCGGCACCGGAGGTGCCGGCCACGGAGACGGGAACGCTGGCCGCCGCGCCCGTCCCGCTGAGCCGGGCGGGAGAGGAGGCAACGGCGCCGGACGTGGGGCAGTCGGGAACTGATTCCCGAGCCCTTGTGGTCAGCGAGCGCCCCCCGGTAGCCGGCGCCGCGGCGGATGCCGGAGCGAGCGGCGGGGGGAGCCGGTCCGGGAGGACCATGCTGGATGCGATCCAGGACTGGGAGGCGCTGGCCCGCGTTCCAGCCGTCCTGCCTCCGTCTGTCGGCGGCCCGGTCCCGGCGCTCGACGAGCTGGGCAGCATCCTGGCGCGGTGCCGCGAGGAGCTGGCCAAGTTTGCCGAAGCGGCCGACAGCGCCCTGCAGCGCGCAGAGGTAAACCTTTCTGGTCCTCGTCGAATTTCCAGTGGGGGCGCGCAAGCGCACCCACTGGGTGTAGCCCCCGAAATGCGGTTCGGCTGACCGGCTGCGAGGCAGCCGGGCCGGATCTTTCTTTGCATGTTCTTGACTGGTTTCTCGGAGCAGGCGGGGAACTCCAGGCGGCGGGAGCTCTTTGACGAGGCGGTCGCCATCCACAACCATGGCAAGCGCGGCTATTACCATTTGGAGGAGGAGCTGAAGAAGGCGCAAGGTACGTCAGTTCCAGTGGGGGCGCGCGAGCGCACCCACTGGGTGTAGCCCCCGAGAGTCGGGCCGGCTGCTCGGCAGCCGGCACGGGTCTTGTGCGTTTTGCTGATTGCGGTCGATGTTTCTGCAGGGGACCTGGACGCCCTGGCCTCTATCCGGGAGAAGAGGGATGAGGTGGCCTCCGAGCGGGACCGGCTGGCGCGGAACGTCCAGGCGATCACCTCGGAGCGGGACCGGCTGGCCGGCCTGCTAGTGGACGGGCAGGCGGACCAAGAACGTCTGAGGGAGGAGCTGCAGCGAGAGGTGACGGCCAAGGAAGGCGCTGTCAAGGAGGCGGCTGATGCCGCCCAACAGACCGCCGCCCTCGAAGTCAAGGTGACCCGCCTCGAGAAGGCGCTTGAGGCGCGTAGCGCTGCCCTTGTCCAGGCGGAGACGGCACTGGCAAGTGAGAAGGAGGTGGCGCTGCAGTTCGCCATCGAGATGTACGACGCCTTCCAGCGTAAGCCTTGATCTTCTTCTCAGCCGTCCGTGTTTTTCTTGCCCTCGAGGTGTTTTCTGATTCCAACTTTTCTTTCTTCAGAGCGTTTCCTGGAAACCCAGCGCTGCGCTGAGCGAGCCGTGGCAGGCCACCGGGAGGATCTGCGGCAGCGCGGGCGGGAGCGCGAGGAGGATGCCGGTTGGGACGTGGATGAGCTTGGGTTTGCCGTGGAAAACCGGCTGATCCACCTCCAGCGCAGCGTGGAGCGGCTAAAGACGGCCGGCAAGGAGGTGATCGCCGCCTTGTGGCTGGGTCGTGGGGCCCCGGAGAACCGCGTGGCGCTGTGGCTGGAGAACGCCAAGGCCCGGCTCGAGGTCTGGAAGGCGTCAGTGGCTCGAGCCGGTGCGCAGATGGCGCTCCGGTTCGTCACGTCGTGGTATACCGATGTCAACTTAGACCGGCTGGCCACGATGCGTGATGTCCCGGCGGCGGAGCGGGCGGCCCGTGAAGGTGCCCTTGTCCGCCGGGCCAACGAGCTTGCCTCGTATGTCGACCCGGACGAGCTTCTGCCGGCACTTGGCGAGGACGGCGAGCCGGTCGCTGAAGACTCCTTCGGCAACCCCCAAGGCCCGGAGGACGATGAGGTCGCCGACGAGAGCACCGCCTCCAGCACCGACGGTGGCACCGGCGCCACAGAAACCACGGAGGCGGACCCGAAGGCCGCAGCTTCTTCTAGGCGGACCGTCGAGCCGGCTGACGACGCGCCGGTGGCCTGAGCCGCCCCGCATATTTACCTGTTTCTTTTGCTGCAACATTATGTTTAAGACACTTTTCCACCCACTGGGTGTGGGTGTATTGTAATGAATCTTTGGCCTGTGGCCGTTTATCGTATTGACTTGTGCCGTTAAAAATTTGTGCGTGCCGGCTCTTCTTTCGCCTTTTGCCTTTTGACTTGTGTCGCATGCCGGGATTCCTTCCGGCTTCCGCCCCGCCTGCCAGCCAGCCGAGAGCCGGTCTGGGGCAGGGACGAGGCGTCGTCCTTGGGGAAAACAAGCGCGCCATTTAGAGTCATCTGGCTAGGGCTAGGTCGAGCCGGCAGTGGCCGGTTTGCTAGAAATAACATAGTTCGGTTGGGTCGGTCCGGTTGCCACTCGTTGGCCGACCTTCGTGTGAGAAGTTCCCTCGTACCCCGTGGTCCCGTCAGCCGGACAGCCGGGAGCCGGTCTGTGGCTGGTTAGGGGGGGGTAGCGAAGGGTTGCTTGCTCACATTACTTATCCGCCTCGGAGGGGAGCCGGCGAGCTCCCGGGCCAGGAAGCCGGACCCGGGTGACGCGCTTTAAATAAAGAGAAACCTTTGGAAGGATCGAAAAGGGGCGTGCCCCAAGTGCTGGCTTGGGGCCCCCATTGCATTCATAAGCCCAAAAGGGAAGGATATATACATACACTGGTTTTCAGCAGTAAAATGGACGGAGGAGCGCCGCGTTCCATGGGCGCTCCGTCTCCTCGCCGGAGGCGTCTCTCTTGCGCTTCTGCGGCTTTTGGGCGTCTATTAGGTAGTACGCGTTGTTGTGCAGCGCCCTGCTGACGATGAACGAGCCCTCCCATGGGGAAGACAGCTTGTGCTGGCCGGCAGTTCGCTGGATCCGTCTAAGCACCAAGTCCCCTTCGCGGAAGGAGAGTGGTCGGATCCGCTTGCTGTGGTAGTGCCGGAGCTTCTGCTGGTAGATGGCCGTCCGGCTCAGGGCCAGCTCGCGGGCCTCCTTGAGGAGGTCGACGCCATCTTCTCTCGCTTCCTTCGCGTCCTTCTCTGTGTACAGGGTAACCCGAGGCGAATCAAACTCGATGTCGGTGGGGATGATTGCCTCGGAACCATACACGAGAAAGAACGGGGTGTAGCCGGTCGACCGGTTGGGTGTAGTCCTGAGGCTCCAGACGACAGCCGGTAGCTCTTCGATCCAGCAGCCGGCTGACCTGACCAGTGGCGCCACGAGTCGGGGCTTGATGCCGGACAGGATCAGGCCGTTGGCCCTCTCGACCTGTCCGTTTGACTGGGGGTGGGCGACAGACGCCAAATCGAGCCGGATGCCCTGCTTGGAGCAAAAACGCGCTAGCGCGCCCTTGGCGAAGTTCGTGCCGTTATCGGTGATGATGATGTGGGGGACGCCGTAGCGGACCGTGATGTCTTCGACGAACCGGACGACCGTGGGGCCGTCCAGCTTCTTGATTGGCCGGGCCTCGATCCACTTGGTGAATTTGTCGACGGCCACCAGCAGATGTGTCATGCCGCCCCGGGCGGTCTTGAAGGGTCCTACCATGTCCAGCCCCCAGACGGCAAAAGGCCACGAGAGGGGGATGGTTTGGAGGGCTGAAGCCAGCAGGTGGCTCTGCGTGCTGAAGCGCTGGCAGCCTTCGCACTCGTCAACCAACTTCTTGGCCGCCTCCAAAGCAGTCGGCCAGTAGAAACCGTGACGGAATGCCTTGGCCACCAGGGACCTGGAGGTGGCGTGATGCCCGCACTCGCCCTGGTGGATGTCGAGGAGGATTTCTTGCCCTTTCTCCGGCTCGACGCAGCGTTGGAAAACGCCGGTGGTGCTGCGATGAACCAGCTCGTGGTTGATGATGCTGTAGGCCAGGGCTCGGCGCTGGATTTGCCTTACCGTGGCCTCATCAGAGGGGAGCTCGCCGCGTAGGAGGAACGTCAGGATGGGCTGGGCCCATGAGGGAGCCGAGACGGGAGCCGGCTCGGGCTCGTGCGGGATGTTGGTGGCGGCAGCAACCCCCGGGTCCGGAAGACCTGTCCCCGGGACCGGCTCAACAGTCCCCGCGGCCGGCTCGCCAGTCCCCGGGAGTGAACTAGTTGAAGGAGCGTCGATTGCCATCATGACGGCCGCAGGCTCAGAGCCGGTCGTTGCGGATGTGGCCGGCTCGACAGCCGGAGCGGGTGGCGCCGGCTGGGCAGCCGGAGGTGGCGGAGCCGGCGAAGTTGCCGTAGCTGGCGGGGCCGGCTGGGCAGCCGGATCTACCGGTGGGCCGGTCGTGTTAGCCGGCACGAAGATGGACTCCGATTCGGGAGAGGGCTTGATTGAAGGTTTGAGCAGCCGCTCGAGGGAGACGCCGGCTGGGATGGCCTGCCGGGTGGAGCCGATCTTTGCCAGTGTATCAGCCGCCTCGTTGTCCGCACGGGGGACGTGATGGAACTCACAGCCCTCGAAGGAGCCGGTGAGCTGTTGGACGAGGAAGCGATAGCTGGCCATGTTGGCGTCCCTGGCGTCCCACTCACCAGAGACTTGCTGCACCATGAGGTCGGAGTCGCCGAAGCATATGATGCGCTGGATGCCGATCTCCTTGGCGAGCCAGAGGCCGTGGACGAGGGCCTCGTACTCGGCCACGTTGTTGGAGGCGGCAAAATGGATCTAGAGTGCGTACTTGAGCTGGTCTCCCCTCGGGGACGACAAGACGATGCCGGCTCCTAGGCCGGCTCGCATCTTCGAGCCGTCGAAGTGCATACGCCAATGTGTGGAGTCGGGTGGAGGCGGCACGAACTGGGTTTCGGCCCAGTCGACGAGGAAGTTGGCCATCGCTTGTGACATGATGGCGGTGCGCGGCTCATACCGTATTTCGTAGTCGGCGAGGGCGATGGTCCACTTGGCAATCCGGCCGGTGGCGTCCCGGCCGCACATGATTTCGCCCAGCGGCGCGGTGCTGACCACGGTGATGACATGCTCCTGGAAATACTGCTTGATCTTCTGGGCGGCGAAGTATATGCCATAGCACATCTTCTGGTAGTGCGGGTAATTCTGCTTGGAGGCGGAGAGGACCTCGCTGAGGTAGTAGACGGGACGCTGGGTTGGCAACGCTTTGCCCTCCTCCGGCCGCTCCACCACCAGGACGACGCTAATGACGCGCGTGGTCGCTGCGATGTAGGCGAGCAAAGGCTCCTTCTCAGCCGGCGTGGCCAGGATGGGCGCACTGGTGAGGGCCCGCTTGAGGCCGCGGAACGCCTCGTCTGCCTCGTCGGACCAGTCGAAAATGGCTGGCTTCTTCGAGGGATCGTGGCCCGGCTCGACCAGAGCCGTCTTACGCAGGAGCTCGTAGAGGGGCAGGGCCTTCTCGCCCAGCCGGCTGATGAACCGGCTGAGGGAGGCGAGGCAGCCGGTGAACTTCTGGACGTCGCGGAGCCGGGTCGGCTTGGGTATGCGCTCGATCGCCCTGATCTTCTCGGGGTTAGCTTCGATGCCGCGGGCGGACACGAAGAAACCCAAGAGTTGGCCGACTGGAATGCCGAAGACACACTTCTCCGGGTTGAGCTTGATCTTGTACTCGCGCAGGTTGGCGAACGTCTCCCGGAGGTCGTCGAGGAGGCTGAAATGCTTCTTGGACTTGACGACGATGTCGTCAACATAGACATGGACGTTCCTGCCTATCTGAGGCAGGAGGCACTTCTGCATGCAGCGCTGGAAGGTAGCGCCTGCATTCTTCAGGCCGAAGGACATGGTGATGTAGCAGTAGGCCCCGAAAGGGGTGATGAAGGAGGTTTTCAGTCGGTTGGCCGGGTCCAGCTTGATCTGGTGGTAGCCGGAGTAGGCGTCCAGGAAAGACAGCAGGTCGCAGCCGGCCGTGGAGTCGATGACTTGATCGATCCGCGGCAGGGCGAATGGGTCTTTGGGACATGCCTTGTTCAGGCTTGTGTAGTCGATACACATGCGCCAGGTCTTGTTCTTCTTCAGCACCAGGACTAGGTTGGCCAGCCAGTCCGGGTGGAATACTTCCATGATGAAGCCGGCTGCGAGCAGCCGGGCGATCTCTTCCCCTATAGTACGCCGCTTCTCCTCAGAGAAACGGCGCAGGGGTTGCTTGACCGGCTTCGCGTCCGGTCGTACATGAAGCTTGTGCTCGGCAAACTTCCTCGGAACACCCGGCATGTCTTTGGGAGACCATGCGAAGATGTCCCAATTCTCACGGAGGAAGTCGACGAGCTCGCTTTCCTATTTAGTGTTGAGGCGGGAGCCGATGGTGACGCACTGGGTGGGGTTAGCCGGGTCAAGCGGCACCTGCCTGGTGTCCTTGGACGGCTGGAACGAGGCTTCGCCGCCCGTCTGGGATGGAGGAGCCGGCATGGCCGGCTGGCCAGAGGTGTGGGCCACGAGCCGGTCAAGCTGCCGCTTCTCCTCCGCTATCTCCAGGGCTTCGGCCAGTCGGCTGCCGTCTCGCGCGCACGCGATTGACATCTTGTAGTCGCCGGCTATGATGATGATACCCTTGGGACCCGGCATCTTGAGCTTGAGGTAAGCGTAATGGGGGATCGCCATGAACTTGGCGAGAGCCGGCCGGCCCAGCAGCGCGTGGTAAGGACTGTCGAGGTCCACTACCTCGAACCACACTGGTTCGCGGCGGAAGTGGCTGTGGTCGCCGAAGAGGACGTCGAGCTTGATCTTGCCAACGGGGGTGCAGGATTTTCCCGGCACGATGCCGTGGAAAACCGTCCGGCTCGCTTGCAGGTCCTCCACCTTGAGTCCCAGCTTGTGCATCGTATCGAGGTAAAGGATGTTGATGCTGCTGCCCCCATCGATCAGCACCTGCGAGAAGCGGCACGAGCGCCTCTCGGAGGTGATGGTGGGATCGAGGACGAGGGCGTAGCTGCCCGGGCTTGGCATCACAGCCGGGTGGTCAGCCCGGCTCCAGGTGACCGGCTTCTCGGACCAGTGCATGAACTGGGGAGTCGCGGGCATAGTGGCATTCACCTCGCGGCGGAGCCGGCGCTGAGCGTGCTTGTCCGTCTCTTCACTGGTGAAGATGACGTAGGAACCATCTTGGGCGGGGAACTGATCGAGCAGCCGGCCGTCGTTCTGAGCCGGAGCCGGAGCCTGAGCCGGAGAGGGGGCCGGAGGCGGAGCCGGCGCGCGAGGAGGCGGCGGGGGAGGAGTCGGAAGACCCTCGCGCCGGGTCAGCCGCTGCGAGAAGCTGCACTGCCGGAGCGTGTGCGTGGCCGGCTTTGCGCCGGAATGGTGTTTGCAGGGGAGGTCGAGCATCTGCTCGAACGTGAGCTTGGGCTGCCAGGCAGCTTTGCCGGTGCGCTGACGCTGGCTGGAAGCCTGGGCAGCCGGCTGCTCTTCCTCGATTGAGGCAACCTGCCGGCTCCCGTAGCGGGGATCCGGCTGGTCGGCTTTGCGCTTGTTGTTCTGTTGCTGCCGGTTGTCGGCGGCCGCCCGCGGCGCGGTGGGCGGCGGAGCCGGCTTGGCTGGCGTGGCGACCTTCATCCGCATAGCGAAGTCGGCCATGGCGTACTTGTCCGCCTTGGCCATCAGGTCAGCCAGGGTAGCCGGCTTGGAGCACAGGAGCTTGTGCTTAAGGTGGGTGCCGTCTCGGCAACCCTCGATGAAGTATTGGATGGCTTGCACCTCGTGCACCCCTTCGCAGGAGTTGCGGAGCTCGGTCCAACGCGTGAGGTATTCGCGGAGGGGTTCCTCCGGCCCCTGGACGCACATGGCCAACTCGCGGGGCCGGCCGGGCTGCTTGTAGGTGCCGGTGAAGTTGCGGACGAACGCTTCTTCGAAGTCCGTCCAGGTGTTGATGCTGCCGGCCGCCAGGCTGTTCAGCCATGTGCGGGCCGAGCCGATCAGCATGAGGGGGGGCGTAGCGAACGGCTACGCGCTTGTTCCCCCTGGCGATGCCGACTGCGGTGGTGTAGTCGATCAGCCAGTCCTCCGGCTTGGCAGCCCCGTTGTACTTCGGGGTGTCGCGGGGAAGCGTGAAGCCAGGCGGGAACGGTTCGTTGCGGATCCGGGGGCCGAAGCACGCCGGGCCAATCGAGCCCTCCTCCTCGAGGAGAGCCGACTGCGCCAGACGGTCGAGGCGGAACCGAGCATCGTTTTCACTATGGGGGACCCGCGGCCCGAGCCGGGCCGCAAGCTCGGGGCGGACGGCCGGCGGGATGGACCGCGCCGGTTCCTGTCGCGGAGGCGGAGTGTGTCCGCGGCTGCGCCGGCTACCGCCGGCCGACGCTTCGTCACGGCGGTTGCCGCCAGCCGGGTTGTTGCTGCGCCGGCTGTTCACAGCCGGCTGCTCGTTCCCGCGCGACTGGGAACGCCAAACGTTGCTTCCCTCGGTATGCCGGCCAGAGGGACAAGGGGCGCTGGAGTGTTGAGCCGGCCGACGGTTAGCAGCCCCAGCGTCCTCGCCCTCGGGACGGGGAATCTCGGAGACGGCTCCGCCTGGGGCGAAACCGACTTGTTGCGCGTTGGCAGTGTCGATGAGGTCCTTGATGTGCCGCTCGCGCGCGGCACGCTCCTCACCCACCAAGGTAGCCAGATCCTCGTAGGCTACCTTGGCGGCCCGCAGGTTGGCCGCGGGGGTGTCGTAGACGGGAAGGCGGCCGCCAAGGATTTCCGCGACCACGCGGCCGCGGTCACGCACAGCCCCACGCCGGCTGGGCTCGGTGCCAGCCGGGGTGAGACCATACGCGGAGGCGTACTCCCGCTGCGCGGCTTCCATCTGGCGCCGCTCGGCAGCGAGGGCGCTGGCGTCTTCAAACAGCAGGCGGCGGGCCGCCTCCAGCTCGGCTGTGGCGGTGACCGGGTCCGCCGTCGGGGCGATGGGAGTGCCCAGACCCCGGAGGGTAGTGGCGAGCGGGTCGGAGGTACCGGCGCGGGCGGCGGCCGCGTCGGCCTCGGCCCGCGCACGACCCGAAGAGGTGGAGGATGCGGTGACCATTACTCCCACGCGGGCATGGGAGCCGATGGCCTCGCCCGTGGCAAGCGCGCCCACGGACGAGGGTGGATCGGTGCAGTCGAGCACCCAGCTAGGGTACTCGTCGGCCGCCGGCTCTCCGGCGAGGCTCAGCTTGCCGAGACGCACGGCGAGCGCGGCGACGTCGAGTGCGGAGTCGCGTCCGAGGCACTCGTTGGAGCGGCCGACAACGTCGCCCGCAGGGCCTGCCGGAGCAAGCCCCACGAGCATGCAGTTCCGCCCGGACGCGGGGCGGCCAGGGGAGATGGTGAAGGGCCCCGCCCGGAGCGTGACTCCGGCCGGCGCCGCGGACGGCCCCACGGTGGGCGCCAACTGTCGTCGTTTTGTCACGGCAGATGCCATGGGTATGCTTATCGAGTGTGGTTGGGGCCGGAGGACGCCAACGGGCTCCGGGAGCGGGGTTAAGCACAAGCGGTGGCGGACACACGATGTACCCAGGTTCGGGGCCCTCCGTGGGAGGTAACACCCCTAGTCCTGCTCGGTCTAGTTGAGACAATGGTGAGGTTACAACGGTGCTCCTAGAGCTGTATGGCTAGAGGAGGAAGAAAGGGCCGGGCTGCCCTTGCTGCCTCTCTATATGTGTGTGGTGTGTGTGTAGAGTTGGCCCCGTTGCATGGGGGAGGTCCGGGGGGTTTTATAGGCCAGCCCCCCGGATTACAATATGAATAAGAGATCTCAGGGGCCCCCAGCCGGCAGCCTCACTAGCCGGCCGTGGGGCCCCCGGCTGAGGGGTCCCGTCGCTGGTGGGGCCCGCCGGCTGCAGGGTCCCGTCGGGAGCCGGCGGGGCCCGCACGGTGGGTCCCCGCGCCGGTCATGTCGCGGCACGGGTTCGTCCTTCGGGACGTCGTCTTGTGGCAGCCGGCCGAGGTCAGCGGTACGGCCGGCCGCACTGTAGCCACGCCGGGGCAGGTAATGGAGTGGTTGGAGGCGTGCCGGCATTGTTGCCTCGCCCGGTCGCGGTCAGCCAGAGTCAGCGGTCACTGTGGCCACGCGTGCCCATGCGCCAGCGGTCACTGTGGCCGCGCTGGGATACGTCGTGGGGGTCTTGTCTTGTCGCCGCACTGGCACGCATAAAGAAGGGACAGGAGTTGGTCCGTCTGAAGGTCAGCGGAAGAGCCGGCCGGGGGGCAGCCGGCCGCAAGCTGGACGACCGGCTCCTCGACCAGCCGGCCGTGAGCGAGCCGGAAGCGGACCCACCGGCTCCCCGCCAGCCGGTCTTGGGGCAACCGGCGGCCCGCCAGCTGGCCGTGGACCGGCCCGCGGCATTGATTTTCTTTAAACGGGGGGGGGGGGGGGGAGGACCCCGCAGCTTTGGCCTACCCGGGGGTAATAACCCCGTCAATCAAGTTTGAGCTTGTTGGTCCCCAACCAAGTTGGGTCCTAAGAGGTTAGTCACAATAGGCTTGGATACCCAAATGGTTCTTTTCTTGACACCACTTTGAGTACCAACAAACTTGGCAAATACATTGCCAACCTTATCCTTCCCAAGAGAATAGATATCATCAATAATAATTGGGTTGGATAAATTACCATTCGTGCATGAAGAAGCAAAGTGACCCTTCTTACGACATATGTAGCAACATTTATCCTTTACTTTCTTCTCAATTGATTTCTCAACTTGAGGAGCGTTGACTTGGGTCTTCTTGGGAAGTGGCCTTTCTTCAACTTGACGTTGAGCATGAGATTGAACTTGTGGCCGCTTCCCTTGTTGCTTGTCACTATGGGGCTTCTTCTTCAATGGGCAAGATCTAGCATGGTGCCCTTCTATTTTGCACTTGAAGCAAACAATCTTGGCCGAGTTCTTGACTTGTTCTTGGCCCTTCTTGTTGTTGCTCTTGGACCTATTCTTCTTATTGGAGTTGAATCCAAGTCCACCTTTGTCATTTGGGGATTTTTGCACACTCAAGATATTGTTGAGTGTGGACTTCCCTTCATGACTCTTTTCCAAGTCTTTCTTCAAAGAAGTGACTTGGGCCTTGAGCTCATTGATTTCCTCTACATGGTTAGTTTGAACATAAGTACTAGAGGACGTATAAGCTTCATCGTTGGAGCAACAAGGCAAGGAAAGTAATTCATCACAAGATGTAGCAACATTATGAGTAGATGAACTACGAGGACTAGCACATGGCAATAAAGCATTTCTACTAGATGTAGTGCTAATGTCCACATGAGGCTCACTAGATGTTACCTTAGTAGTACTAGCCTCATGAGCTATTTTTAGCACATTATGGGATACTAGAAGATCACCATGAGAGCTCAAGAGATTTTCATGACTTTCTTCCAATTTCCCATAATTGCTAGATAGCAACTCAAGTTGAGCCCTTAGCTCAACATTCTCCTTCAAAATGGATGCTTCACAAGGAATAGAGTTAGTAGCACAAGCATCATCATTAACAAAAAGAGGAGAAGGCAAGTTGGCAAGATCTTTAGCATATGAAGCTTCAAGTTGAGCATGAGACTCGGTGAGTTCAATGAGCGAACTCTTAATGACCCTTGAGCCATTTTTGAGGTGCTCAAAGTCCTCAAGGAGTTTAGCATGTGCAACTTCAAGCTTATCATTTTTCGTTCTAAAATCATTAGCCACCTCGAGAGCTCTATCATGGGATTCCTTTAATCTAGATAATTCTAGAGCAAAGGTCTCCTCAAGAGATTCCTTGGTGGTTTGTTCATTTTCAAGAGCTTCAGATAGCTCCGCGATCTCATTAGCATAATCACGCTCATGACCTTCCATTTTATCAGTGGTGGCCTCATGCTCCTCGAGATGAGCTTCCAACTCCTCAATATATTTATTGCCCTCAATGGCAACAGACATGATTTCCATGAAGTTGGAGCGAGCAAGTTTATTCTTATGAAGAGCATTAAAAATCATTTCACCCTTAATTTTTAAGGAAGCAATATTATCACTCTCTTCATTATCTTCAACATCATCATCATGAGATATATTGGGATTCAAAGTAGGAGATACCTTTGAAGCCTTAGCAATAAAGCAAAAGTGAGAAACAATAGATGATGATGTAGGATCCCTTGACGCATCATTCAAGACCATATCTTGTTCCATGGAGTGTTGAGTTTCCTCTACATTGTTAGCACAACAACTCGAGGAAATAGATACAGTCAAGCAATTTCTACATGATATGCAAGGACTATCAACACAAGCTTGTGAAACTTGTAAGGTGCTCGAAGTGTTAAAGTCCAAAGATGGAGCATTGCAATGTGATAGTGATGAGGGATCATCAACAGTAAGCACACTATCAACATTGCAATGACCAACACTACTCACCATATCATTACCTTGTGGCAATCCACATGTAGGTGAAGTAGAAGAAGTTGAGAAGACAATACGACCGGAGGTGGAGGGAGAACAATCATCCTCACAAATCTTGGACACACCATATTTATCTTGAAGCTTTGTCCACAACTCATGAGCATCCCGGAACGACATGAGTTGAAATACAACTACATTGCTCAAAGCATCAAAAAGCACATTAGAAGCTTGAGCATTGAGATAAGAGTTTTTCTCATCCTCTAAAGATAATTTTTGAGGATCCTTCGGAGGAGAAAAACCCATATCTACAATCCGCTCTAAATTTGGGTCCATGACCCTAAAGAGATTAAGCATGCGAATTCCCCAAACATCAAAATTTGTGCCATCAAAACTAAGAGTGCCAGAGAATCCTAAACCCCTGGTCGACATCCTTACTCTCTAGGTGGTAAAACCTAATAATGAGAGACCTGGCTCTGATACCAATTGAAAGGGCGTGGATGTCTCCTAGAGGGGGGGGGGGTGAATAGGCGCTTTAAAATAATTACGGTTTAGGCTTGAACAAATGCGGAATAAAACTAACATTTAATATGTCAAGCACAAAACCTAAAACAACTAGGCTCACCTATGTGCACCAACAACTTATGCTACGCAAGATAAACAACTAAGTTATAGCAATATATATAGCATGAAACAATATGGCTATCACAAAGTAAAGTGCATAAGTAAAGGGCTCGGGTAAGAGATAAACGAGGCACGCTGAGACGACGATGTATCCCAAATCTCACACCCTTGCAGATGCCAATCTCCGTTCGGAGCGGTGTGGAGGCACAATGCTCCCCAAGATGCCACTAAGGCCACCGTTATCTCCTCACACCCTCGCACAATGCAAGATGCCGTGATTCCACTAAGGGACCCTTGAGGGCGGTCACCGAACCCGTACAAATGGCAACCCTTGGGGGCGGTCACCGGTACCCGTACACTTTGGCAATCCTTGGGGGAGGTCACCGGTACCCGTACAAATTGCTCGGGGCAATCTCCACAACCTAATTGGAGACCCCGATGCTTGCCCGGAGCTTTACACCACAATGATTGAGCTCCGAGGCACCACCAACCGTCTAGGGCGCCAAGGCACCCAAGAGGAACAAGATCTAGGGTGCAAAAACACCCAAGAGTAATGAGCTTCTCAAACTTCACTTCCACGTATCACCGTGGAGAACTCAAACCTATGCACAAAATGCAATGGCAAGGGCACACGGAGTGCCCAAGTCCTTCTCTCCCAAATCCCACCACAACAACTAATGCTATGGAGGAAAATGAGAGGAAGAACAAAGAAGAACACCAAGAACTCCAAGAACTAGATCCAAGGGGTTCCCCTCACATAGAGGACAAAGTGATTGGTGGAAATGTGGATCTAGATCTCCTCTCTCTTTTCCCTCAAGAACTAGCAAGAATCATTGGAGGGATTGAGACTTAGCAAGCTCTAAGAAGGTCAACAATGGGGGGAAACACGAGCTCAAGAGTTGGGGACCATTGGGGAAGAAGACCCCCTTAAATAGGTCCCCACAAATCTTCCCGTTATGTGCAGAATTGCACAGGGGCGGTACAAACGGTGATGCGGGCTGTAGAACCGGGCTATAGATATAGCGGTACAACCGCCCAACCACCGCCCAACCACCGGACCACAACAGAAAGGTGGCCGGTGGTTCCACCAAGATGCAACAGCTCGGCCCGAGCGCTGGACCAGGCAAAGTCCCTAGCGGTACAACCGCTTGGGACACCTGTAGTATCGGGCTATATAATATAGCGGTACAACCGCTTGGGACACCGGTAGTACCGGGCTATATAATATAGCAAAGAAGGAGTGATCACGGACTCCAAGAACATTGATATGGTTTAGGCTCGGTGTCAACCATCTTCAGTATAAACAATTGTGCCAATTCTTGGATCTTGAAGGTATCATCGTAAGTTTGTCAAGCATTATGGAGTGATCAGTCATTCCTTCACATAATTGTTGAAGAATGGAGTACCATTCATTTGGTGAGATGCGCAAGAACAAACTTTCAGAGCGTCAAAACAACACTAACTTCAGCTCTGATGTTGGCCTTCCTGGATTTTGCTAAGCCCTTCATCAGTGGGACTGACGCTTCAAATGTTGGCATATGTGCAGTTCTCATGCAGCAACACCACCCCATCACCTTTCTTAGCCAAGCGTTGGGTGCTCGCCATGATGCTCTTTCTACGTATGAGAAGGAATGCCTTGCTATACTCATGGCAGTTGAGAGGTGGCGTTCTTATTACTATCTGAAATCATCATTGCACCGACCACAAAAGTTTGGCTTGCTTGAATGAGCAAAGTCTGATTACACCATGGAAGCACAAGGCCTTCACCAAGTTGTTGGGGATCCAATACAAGATCGAGTATCGAATGGGTTCTTCAACCTAGCAGAAGATGCACTATTCAGACACCCAATTGCCACGGCTTACGCTCTATCCGTTTGTGTTCCAACTTGGTTGAATTATGTGAAGCAGGGTTATCAATAGGATCCCAATTGCTCGTGCATGCTGGCCTCCATGGCTGCGGGTGCACTGTTGGCAGGACCTTTTCAGGTGATAGATGGACTAGTTTGTTACATGGGCCGGATCTGGTCAGGCAACAACAGTGATGCACATGAATGAGTGCTGCAAGAGCTCCATGCTGGAGCCTGTGGTGTTCGTGCCAGGATCCATGCCACCTATAACAGAATTATCCATTTGTTCGCGTGGCAATGACTGAAAGGATCTGTCAAGAAATTTGCCAACGCCCGTGGTGTTTCCAAGCAAGCCAAGTAGGAGTATGTTCACTATTAAAGGCTATTACAACCCTTGTCAAGACCAGATCATGCCTGGGAGATAGTGACTTTGGATTTTGTATAAGGCCTTCACACTTCCAAGAACTATAGTTCAATTCTGGTGGTAGTGAATAAGCTTACAAGGTATGAACATTTCATCCCTTTGCATCACCTATTCATGACCCTTCAAGTAGCCAAAGCCTATATGCAGAATGTGTTCTAGTTGCACGGACCTTTCAATAAAATGGTGTCGGATAGGGATTCCATTTTCACCAGCAGAGATTGGCGCGAGCTATGCAAAGTTACTCATAGAACATTGAGCATATCCTTGGCAAGACATCCGTAGACGGACGACACCACATAACGCGTCAATCAATGCATGGAATAGTACTTGTGTTGCTTTGTGCATAGCTGTCCAAGCAAAATGGCAGAATGGTTGGCTTTGGCTGAGTTCTGGTAGAACACTTCGTACCACTCGACTCTCAAATCATCACCATACGAGACACTCTATGGTCACAAACCTTGTTTCTTTGGGATCATCAATGTTGCCGATGAGGGGTCACCAATTCTTCTGTGTGGCTCAGGATTGAGCTGCTATCATGGCACTTTTCAAGCAACATCTCTGATACATCCATTTTGCATCATGTTTCCCTATTGATATTTATTATGTTTGTAGTGATTATTTCACTTTATGATGCAATCCTAATGCCTTTTATCTCTTATTTTACAAGATTTATACAAAGAGGGAAATTATCGACAGTTGGAATTCTTGATCGGAAAGGGCTATAGAAGAGTTGGATATTTTCTGGAACTTCAAATGACATGAAAATTGACGGAGATTTATTTTGGAATATATAAAAATTATTGGCAAAAGAAACATTGGATGGTGAGCCACCAGGTGGCCACAAGCATGTTGGGCGCACCCTACCCCCTGGGCACACCCACCGAGCTTGTGCCCCCTCTGACAGCCATCTGGAGCCCATCTTCTCCTATATAATGTCATTTACCCTAGAAAAATCATAAGATTGCTTTCGGGACGAAGCGCCGCTGTCTCGAGGCGGAACCTGGGCATGAGCACTTTTGCTCTTTGACGGAGCGATTCCACTGAGGAAACTTCCCTCCGGGAGGGAGATATCGAAGCCATCGTCATCACCAACGCTTCCTCTATCGTGGGAGGACCAATCTTCATCAACATCTTCACCAGCACCATCTCCTCTCAAACCCTAGTTCATCTCTTGTATTCAATCCTTGTTCCAAAACCTCAGATTGGTACCTGTGGGTTGCTAGTTGTGTTGATTACATCTTGTAGTTGATGCTAGTTGGTTTATTTGGTGGAATATCATATGTTCAGATACTTAATCATATTCATTACACCTGCGATCTTGAACATGGTGATGATTTGTGAGTAGTTACTTTCATTCTTGAAGACATGGGATAAATCATGTTATAAGTAATCATGTGATGTTGGCATTCGTTCGATAATTTGATGATGTTTATGTTGCTCTTCCTTTAGTGGTGTCATGTGAACGTAGACTACATGACACTTCACCATAGTTGGTCCTAAGGGAAAGCACTGAGGAGTAATAAGTAGATGATGGGTTGCAAGAGTGACAGAAGCTTAAACAATACTTTATGCTTTATTCCGTGGGCTGATTTGGATCCATATGTTTCATGCTATGGCTATATTTATCTCAATTCTTCTTTCATAGTTGCAGATGCTTGCGAGAGGGGGTAATCATAAGAGGGTTGTTTGTTCAAGTAAGAACAACATCCTAGCAACGGTCCACTCACATATGAAATTATGAAAGTATCGAACGTGAATCAACTAAACATGATGAACGTGACTAGACAACAATTTCCACGTGTCCTCGAGAGCGCTTTACTTCATATAAGAGAACTTTCTGGCTTGTCCTTTGCTACAAAAAGGATTGGGCCACCTTGCTGGACCTTAGTTACAATTATTACTTGTTACTTGTTATGAATTACACTACTATAAAACTATCTGTTACCGCTACTCTCAGTGCTTGCAGGAATCACCTTGTTGAAAACCACTTGTCATTTCCTTTTGCTCCTCGTTGGGTTCGACACTCTTACGTATTGAAAGGACTACAATTGATCCACTATATTTGTGTGTCATGAAGACTCTTTTCTGGCGCCGTTGCCAGGGAGTGAAGCACTTTAGGTAAGTTGAATTTGGTAAGGAAGCATTTTTGCTACATGCTGAAATTTACTATTGCTTGTTACTATGGAGGATAATCCTTTGAGGGGCTTGTTCGGGGTATATTCACCTCGATCGAAAGTGGCAAGAGCCACTCCGCAACCTACTGAGCATTCTGAAAATATTTATTATGAGACTCCTTATGGTATATTAGAGAAACTACTAGCTAATCCTTATACAGGACATGAAACAATGCATCCTAATATGCACTTGATATATATAGATGAAATTTGTGGATTATTTAAGCTTGCTGGTTTATCTGAGGATGGAGTTAAGAAGAAGGTATTCCCTTTATATTTGGAGGGAGGGTATTGATTTGGTACATGCTATTGGATGATGCTGGAACATGGGACTGGAATCGATTGAAGCTGGAATTTCATCAGAAGTTTTATCCTATGCATCTCGTTCATCATGATCAGAATTATATATATAACTTTTGGCCTTGTGAAGGAGAAACTATCGCTCAAGCTTGTGGGGGGATTAAGTCTATGATGCACACATGCCCCAATCATGAGATCTCAATAGAAATAATTATACAAAACTTTTATGCTCGGCTTTCTCATGACAATCGATCAATGCTTGATACTTCTTCTACTGGTTCCTAGATAAAGAGAACTACTGAATTCAAATGGGGTCTTCTTGAAAGAATAAAATGCAACTCTAAAGATTGGGAAATCGACAAAGGTAAAGGGTCATGTATAAATCTAGAGTTTGATTGTGTTAAATCTTTTATGGAAACTGAAACTTTTCATAAGTTTAGTGCAAAATATGGACTTGACTCTGAGATAGTAGCTACTTTTTGCGAATCATTTGCTACTCATGTTGATCTACCTAAGGAGAAGTGGTTTAAATTTCATCCAACTATTGAAGAAACTTGTGAGGAACCTATTATAGCTAAAGAAAAAACAATCATTTATAATGTTCATCCAATTGTACCCACGGCTCACATTGAGAAACCACCTTTTTCCTGTTAGGATTAAGGAACAAGCTAAAATTGCAACTGTAGTTAATAAAAGTAATATCAAAATACATAGACCCTTCGAACAAATAAAAGTGGAACCTAAATTGAAATGATTAAGGATTTACTAGTTGATAACATTGATGGTCATGTTATATATTTTTGCAATGAAGCATCTCCTATTGCTAAACAGGACACTAAGGATAAACATAAACCCGTTGTTGGCATGCCCGTTGTTTCTGTTAAAATTGGAGATCATTGTAATCATGGTTTATGTGATATGGGTGCTAGTATTAGTTGAGGGAGTCCCGGACTAAGGGGTCCTCGGGCTGCCGGCTCATCTCTCAATAGGCCGGCTCGATGGGCCGTTCTCTGAAGAAGGGCCGGACACATCAAGACTCCACATTCCAGAAGGGAGCCCCGAAGGCGCGTCGTGCACTCCAAGTCAAGATGAGGAAATCGCCATCTCCACCCTCGGCAGGAGGCCCATTATGTGTAAACCCTAGGTACCCCCCCGGTGTCTAAATAAACCGGGAGGGTTTCAGATCATAGGATCCAGAAACTCATCTAGGGTTTTAGCTAGTCGATCTCGAGGTAGATCAACTCTGTAACCTTCATATCATCAATATAATCAAGCATGACGTAGGGTTTTACCTCCATAGGAGGGCCCGAACCTGGGTAAACATCGTCTCCTTCGTCCCTTTGTTACCATTGATCCTAGTCTCACAGCTCGGGACCCCCTACCCGAGATCCGCCGGTTTTGACACCGACATTGGTGCTTTCATTGAGTGTTCCGCTGTGATCCCCAAAGGAATCGATGGCTCGTGTTGTCATAAACGAAGAGTTCCATGGCATGGACTCCTTCGCCCCTGGACAGATCTTCGCTTTCGGCAGCATCGTGCTGCACGCTGACCCGACCGGCCGCCTTGGCCGGGTCAGGAGTTTTGCCCCTGATCAAGAAGTCAGATTCGGGAACTTAGAGTTCTCCGTTGACCCTCGGGGCGATCTCTTGCTCACCGGGCTCACAGTCTCACCTGACGCGCCCGAGGACTCTGAGGCCTTAACCTCGGATGTCGTTTGCAATCCCGCTCACGGGGCCAATCCCGGTGACGATCTCGACTTAAGTCCAGATCCGGCTATAGCGCCAGATCGCCGGGCACCAACTCCTGCCGAATACACTTCTCGTGCGGACGCGGCGGAGGTTAACTCCGAACACGCCAGGCAAATCGACCCGATCGAGCTCTCGGTACTCGGCGAAGCTCTAGATCGGATCTTGTCGATGAAAACTACTGACGACCCAACCCCGATCCACGCTCAGATCGGCCTAGAGGTGGGTCAACAAGAACTTTTCGTCCCACCCACCACCCATTTAGTAGCCACTATCGAAGACTTAACCGATATGTTGGACTACGCCTCCGAGGAGGCAGAGGACATGGAGGAAGAGGATCGCGCTCCCACCCCCGTCAACACCGGGCGATGGACCGCCACCTCCACCTATGACATCTACATGGTGGATACGCCAGCCGGTAACGGCGAGCGCATACCAGCAAACAATGGTGATGACTCAGGTGAGGCACCGTCAAGACGCCAGAAACTGCGTAAGTGATCAAAGACAAAAAAGGGAAGAGAAGCTATTGCCGGCACCGGGGAAAACGATACCCCAGAAGACCTCGGCGATCCCGATATCCCCGAGTATCCGTTGGAGGACTAGGAAAGGCCGGAGGACCAGCGCGACCCCGAAGATCCGAACGACTCCGAGGATGACAACTACCTCCCCCCTGTAGAGGAGGAGGATAGCCCGGACGAGGAGGACCTCATCATCCCAGAAACCATCGAGGATCATGAATGGTTCAGGCAACAGCTTTTAGCGACTGCCCGAAGCCTAAAGGCAAAAGCGCGACAACTCAAGGCCGAACAAGACACCCTCAAAGATAGATGGACAAGGGTTCTATCAGCCGAGGAAGAACACGGCGCCGGTCTATGGGACCAGCCCAAGAGCTACCCCCACCGGCGTTTGATGCCACACTTCGACGACGAGCTCCCCAACACGCCGTCCCCCAAGCACACTCCATACGACCAGCCGGACCGCCCTCCCCGAGGAAGAGATAGGACGGCTGGCGAGGCCGGTTATAGGCCGGCGATACCACGCAGAAGGGGAAAAGAGCCAATGGAGCTGGACGACAGGTATGATCTGCGACGTGACCTGGACTACAGAACAGGCCACACGAGATCTATCTACGGATCCAGAGGGTACTCCCCCGATAGACGGGATGAGTAACGACCCTGGCTCGACCGAAACAATAGAGTTCGGGACCAAAACCGGGCCAGAACAGACACCGATTACCGGCGCGATATAGCCCGGGTCAGAGGCGCTGCCCACCCGCTCTGCTTCACTGACGAGGTGATGCAGTATCAGTTCCCTGAAGGGTTTAAACCCGTAAACATCGAGCAATACGACAGAACAACTGACCCAACAGTGTGGATCGAGGATTTCCTACTCCACATTCACATGGCACGAGGAGACGACCTCCACGCCATCAAGTACCTACCCCTTAAACTTAAGGGGCTAGCTCGGCACTGGTTAAACAGTCTCCCCGAAAACTCTATCGGGAGCTGGGAGGACTTCGAGGATGCATTCCGATCGAACTTCCAGGGCACCTATGTACGGCCCCCGGACTCCTCCGACCTAAGCAATGTAGTGCAAAAGGCAGGAGAGTCCGCTCGACAATTCTGGAACCGGTTCTTGACAAAGAAAAACCAGATCGTCGATTGCCCAGATGCCGAAGCTATAGCCTGTTTCAGGCACAATATTCGGGACGAGTGGCTGGCTCGCCAGCTCGGTCAGGACAAACCCAGGACCATGTCCGCCCTCACATCACTCATGACCCGCTTTTGCATGGGCGAGGATAACTGGCTAGCAAGGCGAAGCCACAACCCCGAAGACCCCGGTACTTCCAAAGTCCAGGATGGAAACGGGAAACCACGACGCAACAAAAACAAACGCCGGCACAACACTAGCGACGCCGATGACACGGCCGTTAACGCCGGTTTCCGCTACCCAAGATCCGGGCAGCGGAAGGAGCCTCCTAAAGGCAACCGCGACGAACCCACCCCGCTGGACAAGATCACGGAGAGGCCTTGCCAGATCCATGGCACTCCGGACAAGCCCGCCAACCACACCAACCGTAACTGTTGGGTGTTTAAATAGGCCGGCAAACTCGCAGCCGAGGACCAGGGCAAAGGCCCACGCAGCGAGGACGAGGAGCCCCGCGGTCCGAGCAATGGAGGTCAGAAGCAGTTCCCTCCAGAGGTAAAAACTGTGAACATGATATACGCCACTCATATACCTAAAAAGGAGAGGAAGCACGCCCTTCGAGAGGTCTACGCCGTAGAGCCTGTTGCCCCGAAGTTTAACCCATGGTCGGCCTACCCGATCACTTTTGATCGGCGAGATCACCCGACCAGTATCCGTCATGGAGGATCGGCGGCCCTCGTCCTAGACCCCATTATCGATGGGTATCACCTCACTAAAGTCCTAATGGACGGAGGAAGTAGCCTCAATCTGATCTACTCAGATACGGTGAAAAAGATGGGCATAGATCCGTCAAGGATAAAGCCTAGCAACACTACCTTTAAAGGTGTGATCCCAGGTGTCGAAGCCCGGTGCACAGGCTCTGTTAGCCTGGAAGTAGTGTTCGGTTCGCCCGACAACTTCCGCAGCGAGGAATTGATCTTCGACATCGTCCCCTTCCGCAGCGGTTATCACGCCCTGCTGGGCCGAACAGCGTTCGCTCGCTTTAACACCGTCCCACACTACGCATACCTCAAGCTCAAGATGCCTGGGCCCAAGGGGGTCATCACCGTCAACGGCAACACAGAGCATTCCCTCCGAACTGAGGAGCATGCATTAGCCCTGGCGGCCGACTTCCATTATGAGGACGGTCGGCAAACACCCAAATCGGCCATAAAGGCCCGTAAGGTCGACAAACGAGTTCGGTTTCAATCAGAACTCCCAGACTCTTCTGCTCCCCAGAAATAGGGATACGCCCCCCATTGCACAGCCCTAACGACCGCCAAACACGTGCCAAGAAGGCACAACTTCGCGCTCAAGATTCCATGGGTAGCAATGGGGAGCAACCATCAAATGGTAAGTGTTCGGCTGGACCGACCAATACCAATACACGTCCTTGGACAAAACACAGGTACCATCAAGGACCTGCTAAAAAGCGTAAAGCTCATCGATACTTCGGCGACTTCTCAAGACCTTCTTCCCAAGGTCCGCTCGGCGACAGCAACACTCTTAATGGGATGCAACCACCACAGAGGAACATGAACGGACAGGCGACAAGGCACATCGAGGACGTCATGTCATCAATCGAAGACTCCTGGTATAGCCTCCCCTCTGTAAATTTTATATTTCATCTACCTGTAAACAGTTGCTTCGGCAATCCAAGTTATAAGAATTATTGAGCAAGTACAAAACCATTATATATGGCCACTTCGTTGTCTTTTATACATCCTCTGTTCTTCCCTTGGTCACGCTTCTTGCGAAAACTGTTTGGTATATATTATGATGCAACCGGCTAATAGACCGGGGGCTCGAATTTAAAATCGCCTTGAACATCACCCCAGTACAACTAGTTGTGTGTTCGGCGTCTTGGGTTTTGCTTTATATGCATCGGATCCGAACTATGTCTTGGGTCAATAGTTGGGTTGCCCGGCTCCTGTGCTTGCCCTCTTATGTTCCGCTCGTTCGGCTAAAAGGGCAAAGGGAGAGCCACTGCGATTGTGCTTCCAGCTCGTCTGGTCAAGCACCTCAGGGGAGAAAGCCGAAAACTGACCGTCATAGTAAGAGAGAACCGATCTGCGAATCCGAGCATAAGTGTCATACTAAAAAACCGATAGCGGTTATTCCGTGTTACACGATGGGTTTTGTACTAGTACAAACCATGTGATGCTGGCTTCGGTCCCGATACATCGGAACATCACAAAAAACTGAGGGCTTGTCCTCGGCCCCGCATTTTTCTACACTCCCACGGCTAAGTGAAAGCGATAGAGCACCATAGTCCGATTGCCTTGTGCCGCTCGCACTACCGCCTTCGGGCGCCGATACCTCGGCTAAGGGTAAAAGTACGTATACAGAGACACCCCGCGTAGTATCTACGTGGGGGCTGAAGCCGACGACTCGCTGCTTTCAGATGAACCGGCCACATAGGAGTCTAAATAAACATAAACTACTTATAAGACATGATAAACCATGCATCACTAATTATAAAGCGTTAAAGTCTTCGGACATATTACATCGCGCTCATTCATACAAAATGTCCTTGGAGCATTGAGCCTCTATTGACCGAGCACCCTCCATCACTGCGGGGAAGTATCGCTCGGGGCGCCTATACTCCTTTCCAGGAGGCGGAGGTGCGGTAGCCATCTCGGTTGGCTTGAGCTTCGGCCAATGCACCATGGTCTTCGCAAAGGCCATCCGCGCGCCCTCGATGCACGTAGAACGCTTCAGCACGTCGACCCGATGCGCAGCTTCGCATAGTTTCTGCACTAAGCCGAAGTAGCTGCTCGGCAACGGCTCATCGGGCCATAGACGGACGCAGAGGTCCTTCATGGCCGGCTCCGCCACTCTGTGCATCTCCATCAGTTGCTTCATTTGCTAGATGAGGAGAGGAGAGCGCTCGGGGGACTCAAACTGTACCCAGAATAGTCGGCCCTCATCATCCTCCGCCCGCGAAGCATAAAGCTTGTTCGCGTCCGCTGCACTCCTCTAGAGATCCGCATAGACGCCTAGGGAACGCCACACCTGGGTGAGCAAAGCAAACTTGCCACCACCGAAGGTGCATTGTAGTGAATATGGCTTACCATCGATGACAACCTTGACTTGGCGAACCTCCTCCTCAAAGGACCGCCTCTCCACCTGCTCCTTTTGGAGCTCGGATTTTAGCGCTGCTAGCTCGGTGGCTTGCTCCTTGCCTTTCTGCTCAAGGGCCTCGCACTTTGTGCCGGCATCCTTGAGCTCTTGCTGCACCTCCTCCACCCGGGCCTCATGCTTGGCACAGGCAGCTTTCAAAACGGAAAGCGCGGCTGCTGCTTGTTCGGCAACCGTCTTCTCCTCCGCGGCCTCCTGCTTCATTTTCTGGAGCTCGGCCTTGAGTTTTTCAACCTCCGCAGCTGATGCTGTGGACGCAATAAATAAACAGTCAATCTGGGTTACCAGTATGGACCATTACCAAAATATAGCCCGGATATTAGAATTCGGCTTACCTTGTGCCTCTTCGAACCTCTTGTTCAGTCTAACAAGCTCCTCGTCGGAGATCCTGAGCTTCCGATTTAGCTCGGTCAGCTCAGCGGTATTGACTGCCGCCGCCGATGACGAGGCCTACAAAAAATGTGCACCCAGTTACGTGCATTCCAACCTCCGAACTGTCAAGGATATGACTCTCTGTTCGGTCCTCTTAAGGGCTTTTCAAGCATTGCAGGACTAAATGGTGCCTTATGCATCATTGATCGATCCTTGTTATATGACCCCTGGATGCGTTTTTGCAAACCCATCCGGGGCTCGGGGGCTACTACATATATAAAGATAATACAAACTTAAAATTAAAGTTGTTTGGGAAAAAGGTATTACATGACTCACCTTGAAGCCCTCCAAGAGACCATTGAAGGCCTCCTTCAGTCCGTCATCAACGGACTGAATTCCTTGTAAAACCGCACCCATAAGAGTGCGGTGATCCTTGGATATGGGCCAGCGCCTCCTCCATTACCAGCCACCCAGTCGTCGGTGGCATCGGTGTTGACCGGACAGTCCGATCTATGATCGGAGACTGAGTCGGTAGCTCCGGAGGCGCACCGTGCTCCGGAGACGTCCTCGGAGGGGACTGGGCATCCTTTCGCCTTTCCTCTTCGGCGGCCAGGGGGATATTCTCCCCCTGGCCCTCAGCGGCCTGGGGGATTCCCTCTCCCTGGCCTTCGGTGGCCATGGCGTTAGCCTCGTCCATGGCATGGTCGCCCCCGCCGCTCGTGTTCGGCTCTACCGGAGCCTGGCTGGATGACCCTCCGTGGCGTCCTTCGCGGCCCCCGGAGGTGTGGGGTGCGATGCAGTCCTGCTCTCCGCCAGCTCGGTAGGCGGAGACTCCCCATCCAATATTTGATCGGTGGGGAGAACACGCGGTGGGCTGCAGACCAAAAGGCGCCCATGCGTTTAAAAACTATTACATACTTTGCGTAAATAACTCGGTGAGTCCTCGGATTCATTACCTTTGAGCGGGGGGCTTGACCCTTGGGTTCCTTCGGGGGACCCTCTCAAATTCCTCGGATTCTATGTTAGAATCCAAGCTGTCGTTGGGCAGGATCAACCTCGCCTGGCGCGCCCTCTTCAGGGCTGGAGGAGCTACCTCCTCCGCGGTGTCCGATGATGCCGCCCTCTTTCTTGCGCCGGGGGGGGGGGGGAACGCCTCCCCCCCGTCATCATGCTCCTCCTCATGGCTAGAGGAGGCATGGGTTTCCTCGGATGCAGCGTCTCGCTGGTCCTTAATGCGGAGGCCCTCTCTAGCCTTCTTCTTCTTCTCTTTCTTTTCGGGCGCCGAGTACGGTGCCACGACAAGCATCGCCGCCAACAGCTCCGACCTGGAGTCTTCGGGTTGTGGAGCCGGGCAGTTAACCTTCGCGGCTTTGCTCAGCCACTTCTGCGAAAGTAGGGGAGAAGGCATTCAGATTTTTGCCAAAGAAACAGAGTCAATGAATTGAAATTATACCATACCTTGGTCGGTGGGTTGACGGCGCTTAGGCCCGTATCCTCTTCCTTGGCCGGCCAGCTTTTCTGAGGCTTGAACAAAGCCCTCCACAGCTTCTCAGGGGTGGTGCGGAAGAATTGGCGCACGGTAGGCTCGTCGTCAGGACGGTAAGCCCACATGGGGGATGCCCGGTGCTGGCAGGTGAGGATACGGCGCTGGAGCATGACCTGGACCACGTTGACCAGCTCCACCTTGGCCTCGATCACCGAGGTAAGGCACTTCTGCAGCAGCTTCACCTCAGCATCCGACCCCTAGTCAAGGCCCTTCCTAAGCCACGAGGTCAATCTCGTTGGGGGTCCGGGTCTGAATTCGGCAGGCGCCGCCCAACTCTCATCCCTTGGCTCGGTGATGTAAAACCACTCCTTCTGCCAGATCTTGATTGTGTCGATGAAGGTGCCGGTAGGCCACTCGACGTGGGGGAGCTTGTTGATTACCGCCCCTCCACAGTCTGCATGCTCACTGGCCACGGTCTTCGGCTTGACATTGAAGACCTTGAGCCACAAGCCGAAGTGCGGTTCGACCCGCAGAAAGGCTTCGCAGATGATGATGAATGCCGATATGTGCATAAAGGAGTTCGGCGGAAGGTCGTGGAAGTCCAGCCCGTAGAAAAACATGAGACCCCTGACAAAGGGGTGGAGCGGAAAGCTCAGTCCCCGGATAAAGTGGGGGATGAACACCACCCTCTCGCCTGCTTTGGGGG
Source organism: Elymus sibiricus (assembly GCA_039707655.1). Taxonomy (NCBI): domain Eukaryota; kingdom Viridiplantae; phylum Streptophyta; class Magnoliopsida; order Poales; family Poaceae; genus Elymus; species Elymus sibiricus. The sequence continues at coordinate 399,623,270 of CM077673.1, read as the reverse complement.
TGGGAACCACCTGGTTCTTCTCCGGGGCGTGGTGGAAGACGTTGGCGGGGAGGTAGCCGGCCTGCTTTAGGTCCCGGATATCCTGATCGGTGACCGTGGAGGCCTCCCACTTGCCATTGGAGCCCGAACCTGCCATGGCTAAGCTCGGAGGAAAGGGCGAGGAAGAACTGGATCTGGGCTCTCGGAGCTTGGAGAGATTTTAGAGGTGGAGGATGCGAATGGGAAGCGTGAATAGGCCTTGGGGTTTTTTCCCTTTTTATGGGACGTGTCACCAATTAGCCTCTCTTACCGCGCCACAAATCCCTCCGCTTCCCAAGACATGCGTGCCGTTATGCGCGTGTGGAGATTAATCATATCCCGTGTGAAACGGAGCATGATCTGCGCATTGATAAGTCGTGTCGCTGTAAAAACGGCCCCGAACCGCGAATCGAGTTTTCGTAACTGGTTCAGTGGTCATGGTAGGCCACGACCCTTCGTCAGAGGGGGGTGTCAGAAAACACTGTTTACACTTTGGCGATTGGCCTTCGGGGCTAAGCAATTCATGGTGTTCGGTCAATCATATGATCAGAATAAATACGTGTCATCGGAAACCGAACTAGTCTCAGCCGATCATGGAAAGGGAAGAAGAACTCACCCCGCAAGGCGAAGACTCTGATCATACGAAGCAGCCAGAGCTGAGACCCTTGGCGTTGGGGGCTAGTTCGGGGGCTACTGAGGGAGTCCCGGACTAAGGGGTCCTCGGGCTGCCGGCTCATCTCTCAATAGGCCGGCTCGATGGGCCGTTCTCTGAAGAAGGGCCGGGCACATCAAGACTCCACATTCCAGAAGGGAGCCCCGAAGGCGCGTCGTGCACTCCAAGTCAAGATGAGGAAATCGCCATCTCCACCCTCGGCAGGAGGCTCATTATGTGTAAACCCTAGGTACCCCCCCCGGTGTCTATATAAACCGGGAGGGTTTCAGATCATAGGATCCAGAAACTCATCTAGGGTTTTAGCTAGTCGATATCGAGGTAGATCAACTCTGTAACCTTCATATCATCAATATAATCAAGCAGGACGTAGGGTTTTACCTCCATAGGAGCGCCCGAACCTGGGTAAACATCGTCTCCTTCGTCCCTTTGTTACCATTGATCCTAGTCTCACAGCTCGGGACCCCCTATCCGAGATCCGCCGGTTTTGACACCGACATTAGTGACATTCCCTTTACTCTTTATCAAGAAATTATGCATGATATTGCACATGTTGAGTTAGAATATATTGACGCTACTATTAAGCTTGCAAACAGAGAAAATATTTCACCGCTTGAGATTGTTAGAGATGTTGGAGTCTTGTGTGGTAAGATCAAATACCCTACTGATTTATTAGCTCTTGGGTCACTACAAGATAATTTTTCCCATTATTTTCGGTAGACCTTTCCTGAACACTGTTAATGCTAAAATTGACTGCAATAAGGAAACAATCAGTGTTAACTTTCGTGATGTATCTCATGAATTCAAGTTCTCCAAGTTTAGTAGACAACCACATGATAAAGAATTATCCAGTAAAGATGAAATTATTCGTCTTGCTTCTATTGCTGTGCCTCCTATTGATCCATTAGAGCAATATTTGCTAGACCATGAAAATGATATGCATATGAATGAGAGAAAAGAAATAGATGACATATTCTTGAATAAAACAACCATCCTTAAACATAATTGACCTGTTCAAACTTTGGGAGACCCTCTTCCTCCTAAGAGTAACCCTGTGTTTGAATTAAAGAAACTACTTGATACATTGAAATATGCTTATCTTGATGACAAAAAGATATATCATGTTATTATTAGTGCTAACCTTTCAGAGCATGAAGAAAGGCGGTTACATAAAATTCTAAAGAAGCACCGTGCTACCATTGTATATACTCTCGATGATCTTAAGGGCATTAATCCCACTCTATGCCAGCACAAGATTAATATGGAATGAGATGCTAACACTAGTGCAGAAACGACCACTAGTCCTGGTTGGGAAGGGTCTTTAGCCCCGGTTCACCAGCCGGGACTAATGTATAGAGAAGCCTTTAGTCCCGGTTTGCTACGAACCGGGACTAAGCCCCGGCCACGTGGTCGGTAGCGCGCGCCAAGGGGTGGGGACCTTTAGTCCCGGTTGGTAACACCAACCGGGACTAAAGATTTATGGGCTTTGGGGTTTATGGATTTAGGTTTTATTGTTTATTTTTCATTTTCATTTTGTGTATTCCATTTAATTCTTTTTCATATACGTTATGCATATATAATAGAATTTCTCGTAGAACCAATCATATATCATAGAACTTTTCGTACGACCATGCATACACATATGTACAATTTGGTATATACAATTTCTCCTACAATTTGAACATCATTACATGCAGTAATTAGGTGTAATGGTATTCTCCGTCGGGAGATATGACCTGCTCAAGCAAAAATCCCGCCATTTCCTCTTGAATTGCTCATATGCGGTCCTTTGGTAGGAGCTTATCCCGCATCTCGTTCATCTTTAAAGAAAGAGATCAATATGAATATGTTAGTTGTGTGTATATATATTAGATCATGATAAAAAAATGTGAATGGTGTTTACGTACCCAAAGATCTCTTGCAGTTTTGGTCCTTTCGGTCAGAAAGCAAATGTTCTCACAAACGTAGAATGCTCATAAATTAGTCCCCTGTTCCTGCCTCATGCACTTTACGAGAATAGAATTCAATCAGATAATAATCAAGCATGATAATGGTATTGAAACTATAATTAAAGAGATGCGCGGACGTAACTAGTACTGCTTAAATACCTTGGAATTTTGCCATTTCAGCTCTGGTTTCCATTCACCTCTAACCTCTTTGATGAACTTTTTCCAAACCCTGCCCAGCAAAGAAAATGAATAAAGGAGTTATTAATTACTTGATATCAACAAACGAACTAAAGAGGCCGACATAGTGCGTTAATGATTGAAATTACCTGTCGAGCATCGAATACAAGCTTCTGTATTCTTCAGGGTCTTTACGTAGTGAGTCCAGTACTTCAACAGTTCCATCGTCAATTCTAATGATTAGCAGGATCCAGTGGAAGCGTCGGACACGATTTGTATAAGCGGGCATGCATAACTCATCAACTACACTTAACATCGAGTATATATATATATAATATATATATAAGCAAAAAGAGAATTTGTAGTACAAGACAGTAACACTCACTTGAAGTTGTAAGGTAAAAGTATTTCTGGTTTGGTATTTAGGGCCTTCAAAAACCTTAGCAAGGCTTTCTCTGTGTCTTTGGAGTAACTTGTTAACATAGTTTCATTAACGGTATTTGGGCCAATGAACCCAATGCCATAGGCTCCATCTCTTTTTAATTCAAAAATCTTCATTCTTCATAATACCACACAAAAGAATTTAGTGAGGATAATTATATTACATGAAATGAACGAGCTGAGCTAGAGACTTCAATTACAAAAAGAAATCACTTACATACAATAGCAACTGACGAGAGATTTGTCGAGTGCGCCTTGATTGAATAACTGAAAAAATTCTTCATTTTCAATCCACAAATCTTTTTCATGGATGTAATGCTCTCGCTTGACTTTCACCATGAGGCTCTGTCGCCAGCTCGTTACTTCTCTCATGTACCAGTCATGCAAGTTGCGCATTTGAGTTGATAGAAGCTTCTCCTCTTCAGGACTCACCAGAGGGTTCCCGGGGACATATGTCCATGCTAGTTCCTTCGCATCCGTCGGTGGGAATTCCTCGATCTCTAGGAGTTGTTCAACAGTGATACCGATCTCTCTAGCCTTCTCTCTATCAGCGTCGGTTATTACCACCTTATGGGTACTCACCTTGAGCGGGATGATCGATTGCACTGCCTGTTCTCCGAGCTGGGGAACAGGTTTCCCGCATTTACTACTACCGCTCTACTTCTGTTTTTTTTGTTTATGATAGGACTTGCTAATAGAGCGTTCATAGTCTGATAGCGGCCTTTTCTCCACCGGTTTAGCTGCATCCAAAAAGTGTTGTACGACTTCCTCAGGTATTTTCTCCTTTGGCGGCGGGGGCGGTTTCAGTCCAAAATGGGCCTGCACTTCGATAGCCACTTGTTCATCGGTTTCCTCGTCAGTCTTCTCGTAAGCTAACTTCTTTTTGACAGGAGGCTCGGGTTTCTTCTTTTCTGCTCTCTTCGGCTTTGGACGGTGGAGATCGATATCGCGGACTCGCGCTAGGCTCCGTCTCGGGGTGGGAGGGATTATGCTGACGCGGCGGAGATCGATATGGCGGACTCGCCCTGCACTCCGTCTCGAGGTGGGTTGGAGTCTGCTGACGCGGCGGACTTGGAGGAGGAGTCGGTGGCCTTGGCACCGAGTTTGGAAACACGATGCATTCCTTTTTCCATACAATGATACCACGTATGGCTTCTCCCAGTGTCTGCTCCCCTTGACCTCCAAGTTAGTCAAGATGTAGTGATTCATATCCCGACAGAACTTCATCCACCCCGACACGAGCATAGCCAGGTGGAATCGGATTGCCGTAGAGGAGTGCTTCAGGTGCATTCGGTAAAGCAATGCCATCCGCCACCTTCGTGGATATGTTCTTCAGTTTCATGTGTAGCTCAAAAACTGTCGACTCTTGGATATCATCCACGGGGTAGTGAGCCAGCAGTGCATCATCGGACGGGACCCCCGTGGAACCCACGCTGCTTTTCGGCATAGATGATGGAATGGTACCATCCAATGCTGGATCTGGTTGCTCCTGCCACTGAGACGCGCTTTGCTGGCTAAGTTTGTTGATTTGCTCCTGTTGTAGCATGTATTTGCGTTCCAAGTCCGCGTTCTTTGATTCTACCATTTGAATCCGGTCTAGTTCATGCTTCTTCTTTCTCGCACGGCTTCTGTAACCGTCGTTCCAATCCGCAAACCCCTCAAGCCACGGAACAAGGCCTTTGCCTCGTGTTCGTCCCGGGTGTTCAGGATTCTTGAGGGCGCGTGTAAGCTCGTCGTTCTCTCTCTCGGGCTGGAACGCACCCGATCGAGCAGCTTCTATTGCCTCAAGTAAAGCTTCACAGGCTTCTTTAAGACTTGCCTGTTCAATAATCTCTCCTGTCTTTGGGTCCAACTTTCCCCCATGCGCATAAAACCAAGTCCTGCACCTCTCGGGCCAACCCGTTGTTTTTGGAGTGACCCCACCAGCAATTATCTTAGCCTCAGATTCATCCCACTTAGCCAACCCAGACTTGTAGCCACCTGGCCCCAGATGATGGTGCAACGTTTTTTTCTCAGCATTTATCTTGTTTACTCTCGACCGTTCCTTAGCTGCTTCTGATTCCTTGAACTCCACAAATTTGTGCCAGTCATCTTTTAACTTCACTAGTTCTCCTTTGAATTCTGGAGTCTTATTTCCTTCTTTCACGTACTTGTTCCATAATCTTTTCTTCCAAGTCTGGAATTGTGTGGCCATCTTCTTAAGAGCATACTTCTTGAATTTCTCCCGTTGGAGATCTGTGAGACCCTCTGGTAGGGTGAAATGTGATATGAGCGTCTCCCAAAGTGTATTTTTTGCTCTTTCGTTAACAAAAGGAACTGCACGATCTTTTGTCTGATTCCATTCTTGAACCGTGATTGGGATTTGGTCCCTAACATTAACTCCGCATCGACATATAAATTTGTCCGCGTTCTTTTTAGGAGCAACCGATTAGCCATCTACTCTGATTTGATCGATGCTGTACTTTATGCCAGCTTGCAACTTTTTGGCCGGGCCTCGTTTTACCCTTGTAGAAGATTTGCTCGATCCGGAGGGCTAAAAGAAGAAAGATTTTCGTTAATAAATATATATACTAATCAATTAATACATCTGATGATCACCAGAGGCCAAATTAATACCTCGTCGGACTTTCTTAATTGGAGAAAAATTTCGTCGCCATCATTGTCAGCTGGTTCCCCTTTGTCTCTTGGTTGTTCTTCCTCAATTCCCTCACCAGATGGGTTAAGATATTGTGAGCCATCATCTACTTCTTCATTCTCTTCGTTTCTGGAGTGTATCATGCCATGCATGACATTCTCTTGATCATGGTCTCTGTCTATACCGTCCATAGCTTAACTAACCTAGAACAAATATAAAACAATTAGAATGCATTCAATAAGCAAAACCGGAGATATGCAATCAATAAAAGGCAATGCAACAATATGATCATATATATTATTATCATATAATATCACTAATACATATCATCGAATATTATCACTAATACATCTTGAATATTATTAATTATATAATATCACTAATACAGATCCAGTTGACGTCTCGCGGCGCAGGCGGTGGACACCCAAAGAGAAGGAACGATCACATGATCATAGCTCGGGTGAGATCCCTGAAGAACCTGCCAGGTATTGGAGAACCTGGCGTCCAATGCAGCCATGTAGCGACGGACATGCTCGTCCTCCTCCCTGACACGGCGACGTACCACCTCCGCGGTGGCCGGCTCCCTCCGCATTGATAGTGGTCCACGCGACCGCCACCAAAGAACCTCCGGGTCGACGACGGGAGCCTGATTCCTCACCAAGTTGCATGCCCCGGAAGGTAGCACCTCCCAGTGCCAGCCTGGCGGAGCCCAGTCCCAGACATGGCGCCTCTTAAGCAGGTTGTCGCCGGTGCCGAGTCGACGACGAGGATGCGGGCTGGGCATCGTTGACGTCGAGAACAAATTCTACAACTATTTAAATTCCTACTATTTAATAAACTTTAATAAAGATGATTGCATTTAACAACAATAACAATAATAACATATTTAAGAACAATTACACATTTCCTATTTAAGTGATCGTCGGGGACTCCTCACCGGCGATCGTCGGGGACTCCTCACGATATCGCGTCACCGACGACTGACAATACTTCACTACATTATTTCCAACATATATACAACTAAAACAACCTAAAACAACTACAACTTATTTACAACTAAAACAACTAAACAACTAAACAATATGAACACTTAACTAAAACAACTAAAACATAAAAAAATTTCCCTCGGGTGGAGGAGGCCGAGGATGCCGGGCCGGGGTTCGGCGACGAAGGTGGCGGCGGCGGGCGAGGGGGCGGCCAGGGCAGCGGTGCCAGCGCACACGGCCATGATGGCTACGGAGGAGGAGGATGAGGAGGCGAGGAGGAAGGGGAGAAGGGCAGGAGCTCACCTGCGAAGCTGCAGGGGCGGCGGGAGGCTCGGGGAGGAGGGCGAGGCAGTCCGGCGACGATCAGCGGGCTCGGGGATGGCGAGGAGGCGACGGAACGACGACGGCGATCTCCGGCAGCCTGGCGGCGTCGTGTGGTTCGGCGTCGGGGGAGAAAGTGAGGAGAGGAAGGAGAAGGCGGGGTTAAATACCCTAGGACCTTTAGTCCCGGTTGGTGGCTACAACCGGGACTAAAGACCTTTCTTTAGTCCCGGTTGGTAGCACCAACCGGGACTAAAGGTCTCCTTTTCGGCGGCCCAAATTCCGCGCGGGAAGGGACCTTTAGTCCCGGTTGGTGGCTCCAGCCGGGACTAAAGGTGTATTTTCTGTTTTTTGTTTTGTTTTGTTTTTCTAATTTCTGTTTTTAGATTTGGAATAACTGTTAGAATATTTATAGTTTGTGAATGAATCTTTTTTGCTTTAGGTCAAAACAATTACAAACTTTCTGTTAGTGCCAGTAGTTTTCAAATTTAAATATTTTAAATTTGAATTCTTTTGAAATTTGTGTGAATCACTAGTTTGTGAATAACTTTAGTTTAAAAATAGATTTTTGAGTGATTGTTTTTGCTGTTGTTTAATATTAGTATGTTTTATAATTATGTTAAATTTGGGAATTTTTAGGATATTTTAAATAGGTGTTTTAATCAAAACCAGATTCTGTTTAACTCTTTTAGTTTTATACCTTCATTTGTTTTAATCAAAATCACTACAAATGAACTCTGAAAATGTTGAAACTTGGCATGGTATCATCATTTCACCCACATAGCATGTGCTAAAAAATTGAGAGGCTTATGGCAAAAACTGGATGCACTTCGGGTACAAACTGGACCATCTCCTTCGAAGTATGTGGGTTTCGGACGAAAACTCATCTGTTACAAAGGCATTTCATTTTTTTAAACTTATCTCAACTCCAGACTTTTTTTGTATTCAATATGCACCATTCTAAACCACATCTTCAAATTTCAACCCTTTCTAACTTCATTTTCTATTTTTCATGCATGTAATGATTTTTTTGAGCTAAACGACCCTGAAATTAAAAAACACTACAAATGAACTCTGAAAAGGTTGAAACCTGGCATGGTATCATTATTTCACCCACATAGCTTGTGCTAAAAAGTTGAGAGGGATACAGCAAAAACTGGATGCACTTCGTGTACAAACTGGACCATCTCGGCTACTCACTAGAGAAGAAAAGTGATGATGGTGAAGCCAATCACACCCCGGAGTGGGATCTTGGGGTATAAAACTTTTTCTTCTCTTGTGTCCCTTGCTTATTGCACCGTAACCATGGTCAATCTTCATCATTTAACAGGATGCTTGGGTCAGTCTTCACTGTGAAGGGAGGAATTTCATCAAACTTTTCATAATTTGTTGACATGTCTGTCTTGTCCTCCACTCCCACGATGTTTCTTTTCCCTGAAAGAACTATGTGGCGCTTTGGCTCATCGCATGATGTATCCGCTTTCTTATCTTTTCTTTTTCTCGGTTTGGTATACATGTCCTTCACATAGAAAACCTGTGCCACATCATTGGCTAGGACGAATGGTTCCTCTGTGTACCCAAGATTGTTGAGATCCACTATTGTCATTCCGTACCGCAGGTTTACCATTACCCCTCCTCCAGTCAGATTGACCCATTTGCACCGGAACAAAGGGACCTTCAAATCACTTCCATAGTCAAGTTCACATATCTCCTATATGTAACCATAATATGTTTCCTTTTCCCTATTGGTGTTTGCTGCATCGTCAAAGCGGACACCACTGTTTTGGTTGGTTCTCTTTTTATCTTGGGCGATCGTGTAAAATGTATTCCTATTTATCTCGTATCCTTGGAAAGTCAATACAGTCGAAGATGGTCTCTTGGCCAACAAGTACAACTCATCTTCAACAATGTCGTCATTCATGAGATGTGTTTGCAACCAACCACCGAAAGCCGCAATGTGTGTACGTTTAATCCAGGGGTCATATTGCTTCGGGTTCTTGGAGCGTATAATATCCATGTGTTTCTCGATATACGGGGTCACTAAGGTAGAATTTTGTAGAACTGTGTAGTGTGCTTGCGCCCAAGAATGCCCGTCCCTACATATTATTGATTTTGGTCCAAGCGTGCCTTTTCCACTCAGTCTCCCCTCATGCCGCGATTGAGGAACACCAATCGACTTAAGGCCAGGAATAAAGTCAACACAAAACTCAATAACCTCCTCTGTTTCATGGCCCTTGGAGATGCTTCCTTTTGGCCTAGCACGGTTACGAACATATTTCTTTAAGATCCCCATGAACCTCTCAAAGGGGAACATATTGTGTAGAAATACAGGACCCAGAATGGCAATCTCTTCAACTAGGTGAACTAGGACGTGCGTCATAATATTGAAGAAGGATGGTGGGAACACCAACTCGAAACTGACAAGACATTGGACCAAATCATTCTGTAACCTTGGTAGGATTTCCGGATCGATTACTGATGACCCACAAGTATAGGGAATCTATCATAGTCCTTTCGATAAGTCAGAGTGTTGAACCCAACGAGGAGCAGAAGGAAATGACAAGCGGTTTTCAGTAAGGTATTCTCTGCAAGCCCTGCAATTACCAGCAACAGATAGTTTTGTGATAAGATAATTCGTAACGAGTAGCAAGTAACAAATGTAGCAAAGGTGCAGCAAGGTGGCCCAATCCTTTTTGTAGCAAAGGACAAGCCTGGACAAACTCTTATATAAAGCAAAGTGCTCCCGAGGACACATGGGAATTTCTGTCAAGCTAGTTTTCATCATGCTCATATGATTCGCGTTCGTTACTTTGATAATTTGATATGTGGGTGGACCGGTGCTTGGGTGCTGCCCTTACTTGGACAAGCCTCCCACTTATGATTAACCTCTCTCGCAAGCATCCGCAACTATGAAAGAAGAATTAAGATAAATCTAACCATAGCATGAAATATATGGATCCAAATCAGCCCCTTACGAAGCAACGCATAAACTAGGGTTTAAGCTTCTGTCACTCTAGCAACCCATCATCTACTTATTTCTTCCCAATGCCTTCCCCTAGGCCCAAACAATGGTGAAGTGTCATGTAGTCGACGTTCACATAACACCACTAGAGGAGAGACAACATACATCTTATCAAAATATCGAACGAATACCAAATTCACATGAATACTTATAACAAGACTTATCCCATGTCCACAGGATCAAACATAACTACTCACAAAGCATATTCATATTCATGATCAGAGAAGTATTAATTATCATTAAGGATCTGAACATATGATCTTCCACCAAGTAAACCAACTAGCATCAACTACAAGGAGTAGTCAACACTACTAGCAACCCACAGGTACCAATCTGAGGTTTTGAGACTAAGATCGGATACAAGAGATGAACTAGGGTTTGGAGAGGAGATGGTGCTGGTGAAGATGTTGATGGAGATTGACCCCCTCTCGATGAGAGGATCGTTGGTGATGACGATAGCTTCGATTCCACCCTCTGGGAGGGAAGTTTCCCCGGCAAAACAGCTCCGCTGGAGCCCTAGATTGCTTCTGCCCAGGTTCTGCCTCGAGACGGCGGCGCTTCATCCCGAAAGCTCTCTTCTGATTTTTTCCAGGTCAAAACCCTCCATATAGCAAAAGATGGGCACCGGAGGGCCGCCAGGGGCCCCACAAGCCACAGGGGCGCGCCCTGGGGGGTAGGGCGCGCCCCCCAGGCTTGTGGCCTCCTGGTGGGTCCCCTCTGGTATTTTTTTCGCCCAATATTTTTTATATATTCGAAAATAATTCTCCGTAACTTTTCAGGACTTTTGGAGTTGTGCAGAATAGGTCTCTCCTATTTGCTCCTTTTCCAGTCCGGAATTCCAGCTGCCGGCATTCTCCCTCTTCATGTAAACCTTGTAAAATAAGAGAGAAAAGTCATAAGTATTGTACCATAATGTGTAATAACAGCCCATAATGCAATAAATAGCAATATAAAAGCATGATGCAAAATGGACGTATCAACTCCCCCAAGCTTAGACCTCGCTTGTCCTCAAGCGAAAGCCGAAATCGATAAATATGTCCACATGTTTAGAGATAGAGGTGTCGATAAAATAAAATACGGACATGAAGGCATCATGCTCATCTTTAGAACAACAACATATATTGACATATAATTTCTTATGCTAAAGTGACAATTCATTCACAAGGTAAAGTATGAATCAGAAACTTTATTGAAAACTAACAAACTATGATCTCGGTCATTGAAGCAATTGCAATTTATCATAACATTGGAAAGAGTCAATATAAGAGCTTTTCAGCAAGTTCACATACTCAACCATCATTTAGTCTTTTACAATTGCTAACACTCACGCGATACTTATGAGATCAAATTTTCAATCGGACACAGAGAAAGATAGGGGCTTATAGTTTCGCCTCCTAACTATTTACCTCAAGGGTAATGTCAACAGAAATAACTCATGATCACCCACATCCGAGTGGATATATGTGTCTAGATCATTCCCCAACACATGACTCTTGCCAAGAGAGAAAGGCGAAATATAGGAAGTGGTGAAGATCACCATGACTCTTGCATAAAGGTAAGTACTAGAAAGTAAAAGTAACAGATAGGCCCTTCGCAGAGGGAAGCAGAGGTTGTCATGCGCTTTTATAGTTGGATGCGCAATCTCTTAATGCAAAAGAACGTCACTTTATATTGCTGCTTGTGATAAAGAACTTTATTATGCAGTCTGTCGCTTTTATTTCTTCCATATCACAAGTTCGTATAAAGTTTGTTTTCCTCACACTAATAGATCATACATATTTAGGGAGCAAATTTTTTTATTGCTTGCACCGATGACAACTTACTTTAAGGATCTTACTCAATCCATAGGTAGGTATGGTGGACTCTCATGGCAAAACTGGTTTAAGGGTGTTTGGATGCACAAGTAGTATCTCTACTTGGTGCGGAAGTTTTGGCTAGTATGAGGTGGAAGCAAGCGTCACATGTTAGAGGATCCATGACAATATAACTTCTATTCGGAAATAAGCAAACATACCTCATTATGTTGTCTTCCTTGTCCAACATCAACCTTTTAGCATATAATATTTTGATGAGTGCTCACAATCACAAAAGATGTCCAAGATAGTATATTTATATGTGAGACCTTTTCCTCTTTATTACTTCCTATTAATTGCAACAATGAGCAAAACTATGTTTGTCAACCAACAACAAGTTTCATGCGACATACTTCCTATATGTGAAGTCATCACTCCCCATAAGGTCATCATATATACTCTTTGCTTTTATTCTATTCTTCTTTTTATTTCTTTTTCCCAAGATCATAGCAAGCAAGCAAATCCCTCAACTTAAAACTACTTTTTATTATATAACTCTCGGACTCGATTACATAGGGGGAACATAAACCAAAACTCAAAGCTAGATCACACTAAAACTTTATTCTACTAGATCAGGATATAACCAAAAGGATCGACCTAAGAAAAATGATAAAAGTAAAAGATGTGATGATGATACGATACCGGGACACCTCCCCCAAGCTTGGCACAAGCCAAGGGGAGTGCCCATACCCATGTGTTTAGTTGTCTTTCTTTGGAGGTGGTGATGGTGGAGAAGGATCTTAAAGCCTGTTCAGTTTCCTCTTAAGCATAAAATTTTGTTCCCTCAGATCGTCAACTTCCTGCTCGAGCTTCAATATCCTTTGACATAGTTCTTGCTTGCTCTCCTGCAGAAAACGAGAAGGGATAAATAGAACCTTGGGTTTTCTCCTTGTGTTTGGGAGGCTCGATTTCCTGAACTCCACGTGCATATCTCCTAGTTGAGGCAGAGGGATCTCTTCTTCATCCGAGCTTTCTTCCTCATACTTGCCTTCTTGTTCCTCCTCCGAGAACAATCCATAAGGATCTAAGTCCCCATAGAGCTTGGGATTAGCAAGATAATGCGATACATAGCTCTGCCCATCGGACTCTTGGGACGACGTATTTTCAGATCTGTCCGGAAAAACAACAACAAACAAGAACAGAGGATTTTTCCGTGGTACGGTGGTCAAAACCTTCGGGAGATTATATAATGAATTTTTACCGTCCTAAAGGAGTATACCACAAGAAAGCGGAGTCCGGAGGGTACACGGGGTGGCCACAAGCCACAGGGGCGCGCCCAGGGGGTAGGGCGCGTCCCCCTGGCTTGCCGCCTCCTCGTGCACTTTTCGGACTACTTTAAGTTTTCCTAATTTATTTAACATTCCAAAATGGAGAAAAAATGCTATTGGAAAAGTTTTGGAGTCGGTTTACTTACCGTACCACATACCTACTCCTTTTCGGAGTATGAAACGTTCTGGTAGACATCCCTTATGTACTCCTCCGGGGTTATGGTATTAATAATATTGGTTTCTACATTTACGGGAGTACCTGAGATATAATGTTTGACTCTCTGCCCATTTACCACCTTCGGATTTGTGCCTTCGGCGTTGTTGATCTTGATGGCACCGGAACGATATACTTCCTCGACAATGTAAGGCCCTTCCCATTTAGAGAGAAGTTTTCCTGCAAAAAATCTTAAACGAGAATTGTATAGGAAGACATGGTCACCTACATTAAATTCACGCTTTTATATCCTTTTATAATGCCATCTCTTAACCTTTTCTTTAAACACCTTCGCATTCTCATAGGCCTGGGTTCTCCATTCATCAAGTGAGCTAGTATCAAATAACCTCTTCTCACCAGCAAGTTTGAAATCATAGTTGAGCTCTTTGATTGCCCAATAAGCTTTATGTTCTAGTTCTAGAGGTAAGTGACATGCTTTACCATAGACCATTTTATACGGAGACATACCCATAGGGTTTTTGTAAGCAGTTCTATAAGCCCATAATGCTGCATCAAGTTTCTTAGACCAATTCTTTCTAGATCTATTAACAGTCTTTTGCATGATCAATTTAATTTCTCTATTGCTTAATTCTACTTGACCACTAGACTGAGGATGATATGGAGATGCAATTCTATGATTAACATCATACTTAGCAAGCAATTTACAGAAAGCACTATGAATAAAGTGTGAACCACTATCAGTCATTAAATATCTAGGGACTCCAAATCTAGGGAAAATAACTTCTTTAAGCATTTTAATATAAGTGTTATGATCATCACTACTAGTTGGAATAGCTTCTACCCACTTAGTAACATAATCAATAGCAACTAGAATATGGGTATACCCGTTGGACTTTGGAAAAGGTCCCATATAATTAAAACCCCAAACATCAAATGGTTCAATAACAAGTGAGTAATTCATAGGCATTTCCTGACGTCTACTAATATTACCAATTCTTTGACATTCATCACAAGACAAGACAAACTTGCGAGCATCCTTGAAGAGAGTAGGCCAATAAAAACCAGATTGTAATACCTTGTGTGTAGTTCTATCTCCAGCGTGGTGTCCTCCGTAGGCCTTAGAGTCACACTTGTGTAGGATCTGTGCCTGTTCATGCTCAGGTACACAACGTCTAATAACACCATCTACTCCTTCTTTATAAAGGTGTGGATCATCCCAAAAGTAATGTCTTAAATCATAGAAGAACTTTTTCTTTTGTTGGTATGTGAAACTAGGTGGTATAAATTTAGCAACAATGTAATTAGCATAATCAGCATACCATGGAGCATTACGTGAAGCATTTATGACAGCTAATTGTTCATCAGGAAAGCTATCATCAATAGGTAGTGGGTCATCAAGAACATTCTCTAACCTAGACAAGTTATCTGCTACGGGGTTCTCAGCACCTTTTCTATCAACAATATGCAAATCAAATTCTTGTAGCAAGAGAACCCATCTAATAAGTCTAGGTTTAGCATCTTTCTTTTCCATAAGGTATTTAATAGCAGCATGATCAGTGTGAACAGTAACTTTGGAATCGACAATATAAGATCTGAACTTATCACATGCAAACACAACAGCTAAAAATTCCTTTTCAGTAGTAGCATAGTTTCTTTGAGCACTGTCTAGAGTTTTACTAGCATAATGGATACCATTCAATTTCTTATCTACTCTTTGTCCTAGAACAGCACCAACAACATAATCACTAGTGTCACACATGATTTCAAAGGGTAGGTTCCAATCAGTTGGTTGAACAACAAGTGCAGTGATCAAGGCTTTCTTAAGAATTTCAAATGCTTCTACACAATCATCATCAAAAACGAATGGAACATCTTTTTGCAAGAGATTAGTGAGAGGCCTAGAAATCTTAGAGAAGTCTTTAATAAACCTCCTATAGAAACCAGCATGACCAAGGAAACTTCTTATACCTTTGATATCCGTAGGACACGGCATTTTTTCAATAGCATCAACTTTAGCTTTATCAACTTCAATACCTCTTTCGGAGATTTTGTGTCCCAAGACAATACCATCATTAACCATAAAGTGGCACTTTTCCCAATTCAAGACAAGATTAGTTTCTTTACATCTCTGCAAAACTCGATCAAGGTTGCTCAAGCAATCATCAAAAGAAGTTCCGTAAGGTACCGAAAGGACAAGTAAAAGTGGTCTTCTCTTGGTCCTCTTTTGACACAGGTATTTGAGAGAAACCAGAATAACCATCTAGAAAGCAAAAGTGTGTGTGTTTGGATAGTCTTTCTAGCATTTGATCAATAAAAGGTAGAGGGTAATGATCTTTCCTAGTAGCTTTATTCAATTTCCTAAAATCAATTACCATTCTATATCCTGTAACAATTCTTTGCGGGATCAATTCATTTTTATCATTGGGAACAACAGTAATACCTCCCTTCTTAGGGACACAATGAACGGGACTAACCCATCTACTATCAGCAATAGGATAAATTATACCTGCCTCCAGAAGCTTTAATATTTCATTTCTTACCACTTCTTTCATTTTAGGATTTAACCGTCGTTGGTGATCAACAACTGGTTTAGCACCAGGCTCCATATTAATTTTATGCTGACATAGAGTGGGACTAATGCCCTTAAGATCATCAAGAGTATATCCAATAGCAGCACGGTGCTTCTTCAGAGTTTTCACTAATCTCTTTTCTTCATGCTCTGAAAGGTTAGCACTAATAATAACAGGATATATCTTCTTTTCATCAAGATAAGCATATTTCAGAGTATCCGGTAATTGTTTAAGCTCAAACACGGGATCACCCTTGGGTGGAGGAGGATCCCCAAGTATTTCAACAGGCAAGTTGTGTTTCAAAACAGGCATTTGATAAAAGAAAATATTATCTAATTCCCTTCTTTCATTCATGAACATATCATTTTCATGGTCTAGCAAATATTGTTCTAAGGGATCAGTAGGAGGCATAACAATAGAAGCAAGACCAATAATTTCATCCTTACTAGGCAATTCTTTATCGTGGGGTTGTCTACGAAATTTAGAGAAATTAAACTCATGGGACACATCCCCAAAACTTACAGTAACAGTTTCTTTCTCACAATCTATCTTAGCATTAACCGTATTCAAGAAAGGCCTACCAAATATAATGGGACAAAAATCATCTTGTGGGGAACCAAGAACAAGAAAATCAGTAGGATATTTTATTTTCCCACACAAGACTTCAACATCTCTAACAATCCCAATTGGTGATATAGTATCTCTATTAGCAAGCTTGATAGGAACATCAATATCTTCTATTTCAGCAGGTGCAATATCATTCATAATTTCTTGGTATAAAGTAAAGGGAATTGCACTCACACTAGCACCCACATCACATAAGCCATGATAACAATGATCTCCTATTTTAACAGAAACAACAGGCATGCCAACAACAGGTCTATGTTTATCTTTAGTATCAGGTCTAGCAATTCTAGTAGCTTCATCACGGAAATGAATAACACGCCCATCAATATTATCAACCAAGAGATCTTTAACCATAGCAATACTAGGTTCAACTTTAATTTGTTCAAGGGGTGTAGGTGTTCTAACATAGCTCTTACGAACCACAGTTGAAGCTTTAGCATGTTCCTTTATTCTAACAGGGAAAGGTGGTTTCTCAATATAAGCAGCAGGAATAACAGGATCAACATTATAAGTAATAGTTTCTTCTTCAACTTTAATAGGTTCAACTACTTTCACTTCAATGGGAGGATGATATTTAAACCACTTCTCCTTAGGGATATCAACATGAGTAGCAAATGATTCACAGAAAGAAGCTACTATCTCAGAGTCAAGTATATATTTAGTGCTAAATTCACGAAAAGCATCGGTGTCTATAAACGATTTAACACAATCAAACTTAAGGTTTATACCTGACTCCTTACCTTCGTCGAGTTCCCAATCTTCAGAATTGCGTTTAATTCTTTCCAATAAATTCCATTTGAATTCAATATCTTTCTTCATAAAGGAACCAGTACAAGAAGTATCGAGCATGGATTGATCATTACGAGAGAGCCGGGCATAAAAATTCTGAATAATAATTTCTCTTCAGAGCTCATGATTGGGGCATGAATATAACATTGACTTAAGCCTCCCCCAAGCTTGAGCGATACTTTCTCCTTCACGAGACCAAAAATTATAAATATAATTCCGATCACGATGAACCAGATGCATAGGATAAAACTTCTGATGAAATTCCAATTTCAATCGGTTGTAGTTCCATGATCCAATATCATCACATAGCCTATACCATGTCAATGCCTTCTCCTTCAAAGATAAAGGGAAGACCTTCTTCTTGACATCATCCTCGGGCAAACCTGCAAGCTTAAATAATCCACAAACTTCATCCACATAGATTAGATGCAAATCAGGATGTAGTGTTCCATCTCTTGCATAAGGATTAGCTAGCAGTTTCTCTATCATACCCGAAGGAATTTCATAATAAATATTTTCAGTAGGTTCAGTTGGTTGAGGAGCAACTCTTTGTGTTTCCGGTCGAGGTGAAGATACCCCGAACAAGCCCCTCAAAGGATTATTTTCCATAGTAACAAGTGACACTAAATTTCAGCACACTATATAAAATTTTCCTTACCAAATTCCACTCACCAAAGGAGCTTCACTCCCCGGCAACGGCGCCAGAAAAGAGTCTTGATGACCCACAAGTATAGGGGATCTATCGTAGTCCTTTCGATAAGTAAGAGTGTCGAACCCAACGAGGAGCAGAAGGAAATGACAAGCGGTTTTCAGTAAGGTATTCTCTGCAAACCCTGAAATTACCAGCAACAGATAGTTTTGTAATAAGATAATTCGTAACGAGTAGCAAGTAACAAATGTAGCAAAGGTGCAGCAAGGTGGCCCAATCCTTTTTGTAGCAAAGGACAAGCCTGGACAAACTCTTATATAAAGCAAAGCCCTCCCGAGGACACATGGGAATTTCTGTCAAGCTAGTTTTCATCATGCTCATATGATTCGCGTTCGTTACTTTGATAATTTGATATGTGGGTGGACCGGTGCTTGGGTGCTGCCCTTACTTGGACAAGCCTCCCACTTATGATTAAGCTCTCTCGCAAGCATCCGCAACTACAAAAGAAGAATTAAGATAAATCTAACCATAGCATGAAACATATGGATCCAAATAAGCCCCTTACGAAGCAGCGCATAAACTAGGGTTTAAGCTTCTGTCACTCTAGCAACCCATCATCTACTTAATACTTCCCAATGCCTTCCCCTATGACCAAACAATGGTGAAGTGCCATGTAGTCGACGTTCACATAACACCACTAGAGGAGAGACAACATACATCTTATCGAAATATCGAACGAACACAAAATTCACATGATTACTTATAACAAGACTTATCCCATGTCCGCAGGAACAAACGTAACTACTCACAAAGCATATTCATATTCATGATCAGAGAAGTATTAATTATCATTAAGGATCTGAACATATGATCTTCCACCAAGTAAACCAACTAGCATCAACTACAAGGAGTAATCAATACTACTAGCAACCCACAGGTACCAATCTGAGGTTTTGAGACTAAGATCGTATACAAGAGATGAACTAGGGTTTGGAGAGAAGATGGTGCTGGTGAAGATGTTGATGGAGATTGACCCCCTCTCGATGAGAGGATCGTTGGTGATGACGATGGCTTCGATTTCCCCCTCCGGGAGGGAAATTTCCCCGGCAGAACAGCTCCGCCGGAGCCCTAGATTGCTTCTGCCCAGGTTCCGCCTCGAGACGGCGGCGCTTCTTCCCGAAAGCTCTCTTCTGATTTTTTCCAGGTCAAAACCCTCCATATAGCAGAAGATGGGCACCGGAGGGCCGCCAGGGGGCCCACAAGCCACAGGGGCGCGCCGTGGGGGGTAGGGTGCGCCCCCAGGCTTGTGGCCTCCTGGTGGGTCCCCTCTGGTATTTCTTTCGCCCAATATTTTTTATATATTCCAAAATAATTCACCATAACTTTTCAGGACTTTTGGAGTTGTGCATAATAGGTCTCTCATATTTGCTCCTTTTCCAGTCCAGAATTCCAACTGCCGGCATTCTCCCTCTTCATGTAAACCTTGTAAAATAAGAGAGAAAAGTCATAAGTATTATACCATAATGTGTAATAACAGCCCATAATGCAATAAATATCAATATAAAAGCATGATGCAAAATGGACGAATTAATTACCTTCTGAGAAATTGCATTGAGGAATGCACATAGGTTCACAATGGCTAATCGAGCATTTTCTGGTAGAAGCGCCCTCAATGCAACCGGAAGCAATTGCGTCATGATCACGTGGCAGTCATGAGACTTTAGGTTCTGGAATTTTTTCTGTGCCATATTTATTATTCCCTTTATATTCGACGAGAAGCCAGACGGGACCTTCATACTGAGCAGGCATTCAAAAAAGATTTCCTTCTCTACTTTGGTAAGAGCATAGTTGGCAGGACCTTCATACTGCTTTGGATGCATGCCGTCTTTTTCGTTCATACGTTGCTGGTCCTGCCGTGCCTCCGGTGTATCTTTTGTCTTCCCATACATGCCCAGGAAGCCTAGCAGGTTCACGCAAAGATTCTTCGTGACGTGCATCACATCGATTGCAGAGCGGACCTCTAGGACTTTCCAATATTCTAGCTCCCAAAATATAGATTTCTTCTTCCACATGGGGGCGTGTCCGTCAGCGTTAATCGGAACAGATTGTCCGCCAAGACCCTTTCCAAAGATTACTTGTAAATCCTTGACCATATCAAGTATATCATCACCAGTACGGAGGACAAGCTTCTTTCGGTGATCTACCTCACCCTTGAAATGCTTGCCTTTCTTTCTTAAGGCATGCTTGGTCGAAAGTAATCGACGATGTCCCAGGTACACATTCTTCTTGCATTTGTCCAAATATATACTTTCAGTCTAATCTAAACAGTGTGTGCATGCAAGGTATCCCTTGTTTGTCTGTCCTGAAAGGTTACTAAGAGCAGGCCAATCATTGATGGTTACAAACGGCAATGCTCGTAGGTCAAATTCCTGCTGTTTGTGCTCATCCCACACACGTACACCTTTTTTATTCCACAGCTATAAAAGTTCATCAACTAATGGCCTTAGGTACACATCAATGTAGTTGCCGGGTTGCTAAGGGCCTTGGATGAGCACTGGCATCATAATGAACTTCCGCTTCATGCACAACCAAGGAGGAAGGTTATAGATACATAGAGTCACAGGCCATGTGATGTGCTTGCTGCTCTGCTCCCCAAAAGGATTAATGCCATCTGCACTTAAACCAAACCATAAGTTCCTTGGGTCATCTGCAAAGTCCGGCCACTTTCTCTCGATTTTTCTCCACTGCGACCCATCAGAGGGTACTCTCAACTTCCCGTCTTTCTTACGGTCTTCTTTGTGCCATCGCAACAACTTGGCATGCTCTTTGTTTTGGAACAAATGTTTCAACCATGGTATTATAGGAGCATACCACATCACCTTTGCAGGAATCCTCTTCCTGGGGCGCTCGCCCTCAACATCATCACCAGGGTCATCACGACCGATCTTATATCGCAATGCACCGCATACTAGGCATGCATTCAAATTCTCGTACTCCTCACCGTGGTAGAGGATGCAGTCATTAAGGCATGCATGTATCTTCTGCACCTCTAATCCTAGAGGGCAGACAACCTTCTTTTCTTCGTATGTACTGTCGGGCAATTCGTTGTCCTTTGGAAGCTTCTTCTTCATTATTTTCAGCAACTTTTCAAGTCCCTTGTAATATACACCATTCTCTGCCTTCCATTGCAGCAATTCCAGTGTGGTACCGAGCTTTGTGTTGTCATCTTCGCAATTTGGGTACAACCTTTTTTGTGATCCTCTAACATGTGCTGCAACTTCAACTTCTCCTTTTTACTTTCGCAGTTTCTCTTTGCATCAGCAATGGCCCGACCAAGATCATCAGCGGGCTCATCTGATGCCTCTTCAGCTTCTTCATTCTCTTCCCCCATTGTAGTATGATCATCGTATTCAAGGAACCCAGGATAGTTGTCATCATCCTCTTCTTCTTCATTCTCTTCTATTAGAACCCCTCTTTCTCCGTGCTTGGTCCAACGGTTATAGCCGTACATGAAACCGGTCGTAAATAGGTGGACGTGAATGACTTTTGAGCAAGAGTAATTCCTATCATTCTTACACTTGGAGCATGGAT
Organism: Elymus sibiricus; assembly: GCA_039707655.1. NCBI lineage: Eukaryota > Viridiplantae > Streptophyta > Magnoliopsida > Poales > Poaceae > Elymus > Elymus sibiricus. The sequence goes on along the minus strand of CM077673.1, from coordinate 399,601,529 downwards.
AACACATAAAACCATCCCGCTTGTTTGCCTCAGCCGCACGTAGAAAACTATGCACGCCATCAATGAACTGGGGAGAGCGTCGGTCATCGTACATCCATTGCCGATTCATCTTCATTACACAACACCGAAAAGACCAAATTAATACAAGTTCATACATAAAGTTCATACACACTTATTCTCATAAAAACAACATAAAACTATCTAGCTAAAGCATTTAAATGCAACAACAAATGCGATCAAAATCGCAACTAAGGTAACAATTGATCCAACAACATAATGATACCAATCCTCTTTATCAACGACATATTTTCTAATCTTTCTAATCTTCAAGCGCATTGCATCCATCTTGATCTTGTGATCATTGGCGACATCGGCAACATACAACTCCAATTTCATCTTCTCTTCTTCAATTCTTTTCAATTTTTCTTTCAAATCCTCGTTTTTTTTCAACTAAATTTAACTGCTCGACAAGAGGGTCAGTTGGAATTTCCGGTGCACATACCTCCTAGATAAAAACATCTATGTAAACTTGATGGGCATAATTGTCATAAACACGAAATGCAACAAATAGTTATAAAAGAGAATATACCACATCCGAATCGTAAACTGGACGAGGGCCGACGGGCACGGATATCAAAACCATGGCACTATATATGTATAACAAACAATCATACAAGTAAGAAAATTATGCAAGTCACTATCTAAATCATACAAATAAGATATTTTTAATAAAAAGGATAAGAACAAGAAGAGGCTCACCAAGGTGGTGCCGGCAACGGGACGGTGCGGGCGATCGACGGTGGTTAGGACGGGGACGGGAAGGCACTAAGTAAACCACACTTACACATGCAAACTAAGAAGTTAATTTGAGCTCAAATTGCATATAAATCAAATAAAATCCCACATAATTACTCCCAAACTAGAACCCACAAATCACTATACTTATAGAGCATTGGACGAGCTAATCTAGCAATGAGAGATGAAAGGACAAAGTTGCTAACCTTTGTGAACACTTGAATAGATGGGGTGCCTCCAATCTTGACAAATTTTGGCAAAAATGGAGGGATGAGCTCGAGAAGAGGAAGAGAAAACAGAGAAATGGAGAGGATGATCTCGGGCTGGAAGAAGCATCTATATATAGGGATACATTTAGTCCCGGTTGGTCCTACAAACCGGGACTAGTGGTCCATCTCTAGTCTCGGTTGGTGTTACCAACCGGGATTACAGGGGCTCGCAGGGCCCCAGCCTGCCACCAGCCTGCCACCACACCTTTAGTCCCGGTTGGTAACACCAACCGGGACTAGAGGTTCCATCTCTAGTCCCGGTTTGTGTTAGCAACCGGGACTAAAGTGGCTCGCAGGGCCCCCAGCCTGACGCAATCCTGCCACCACCCCTTTAGTCCCGGTTGGTGTTACCAACCGGGACTAGAGGTTCCTCATGAACCGGGACTAATGCCGAGCCTAATGAACCGGGACTAGTGGTAGCATTAGTCCCGGTCCAGAAGCCAACCGGGACAAGTGCTTCGATCCAAAGGCCTGTTTTCTACTAGTGTAAGCCTGTTGTTGATCATAAACGTCATTTGAATCCTAAGATGAAGGATGTGTTAAGAATGAAATACTAAAGCTTCTGGAGGCAGGTATAATTTATCCTCTTGCTAATAGTAGATAGGTAAGTCTTGTTCATTGTGTTCCTAAGAAAAGAGGCATTACTGCTGTTCCTAATGATAAAAATAAACTTATCCCTCAAAGAATTGTAACTGGTTATAGGATGGTAATCGATTTCAGAAAACTAAATAAAGCTACCAGAAAAGATCATTACCCCTTGCCTTTTATTGATTAAATGTTAGAAAGATTATCTAAGCATGCACACTTTTGTTTCTTGGATGGATATTCTAGTTTTCTCAAATACCTGTAGCAAAACAAGGTCAAGAGAAAACCACCTTTACTTGTCCTTTTGGAACCTATGATTATAGACGTATGCCTTTTGGTTTATGCAATGGACCTGCTACCTTTCAAAGATGTATGACTGCTATATTCTATGATTTTTGTTAAAATATTGTTGAGGTATTCATGGATGATTTCTCTATTTATGGAACCTCTTTTGATGAATGCTTAAACAACATTGATCGAGTTATGGAGAGATGTGAAGAAACTAATCTTGTATTGAATTGGGAGAAGTGACATTTTATGGTGAATGAAGGTATAGTTGATACTTGTGATCTGTGTTGGGTTTTCCGTGAAGAGGAACGGGTAATTGCAGCACAATACAGATAAGTATTTCCCTCAGTTAAGAAACCAAGCTTTATCGAACTAATAGGAATATCAATCCACAACCGTCTTCAGCGGCTGCATACAAAAGAGCAAACACTTGCACCCAACGCGGCAAGAGGGTTGTCAATCCCCTTGATCTCGTTATTTGCAAGCAAGTGAAGTGTGTAGATAATAGTAGATAATTATAAATTGCAAAATAAAATAAAAAGTAAATAATGGCAACAAGGTAATGATAGTATTTTTAAATATATAAGTGAATAGACCCGGGGGCCATAGTTTTCCCTAGCGGCATCTCTCATGTAGGCAACATACGGCGGGTAAACAAATTACTGTTGGGCAATTGATAGAAAAGCGCATAGTTATGTGATATTCACGGCAATGATCATGTATATATAGGCACCACGTCCATAAGTAAATAGGCCGACTCCTGCCTGCACCTATTACTATTACTTCACCCATCGATCGCTATCCAGCATGCATCTAGAGTATTAAGTAAAACAGAGTAATGCTTGGAGAACGATGACATGATGTAGACAAAGAGAATTCAATTAATATGAACTAATCCCATCATTTTATCCTTAGTGGCAACAATACAAAGACGTGTCTTGTCCCTTTCTGTCGCTGGGATATAGAGCACCGCCAGATTGAACCCACTACAACGCACCCCTCTCACCGAAGAAGTATCAATCTAGTTGGCCAAACTATTTCAATGAATCAGAGAGGATTATGAAGCTATAACAATCATGCAAATAAAATACCAACAAGTATTCAGTAGCTTTTCATGAATAATCTGAACATAAACCCACAATTCATCGGATCCCAACAAACGCACCGTACCAAAGAATTACATCGGATAGATCAAAGCGAAGATGCGATGATCATTGTATTGAAGATCAAGAGAGAGAGAGAGAGAGAGAGAGAGAGAGAGAGAGAGAGGGACGGAGGGAGGGAGAGAGAGAGATCCATCTAGGTACTAACTACGAACCCGTAGGTCTGTGGTGAACTACTCACACATCATCATGAGGGCAGCAAGGTTAATGAAGAAGCCTTCCGTGATGGATCCCTACTTCGGCAGGGTGCCGGAACGGAGCTCCAGATGAGATCGTGGCGAAACAGAGACTTGCGGCGGAGAAAAAAGGGTTTCGGGATGCCCCTAGGGTTTTTGGAATATATGTGAATTTATAGGCCAGAGAACGGGGTCAGGAGGTCCACTAGGGAGGGACAAGCCATCAGGGCATGCCGACCCCCACTAGGTGCGCGTTGTTAGCTTGTGCCTCCCTCGTGCGGACTCCGGTCTTCTCCCGAAGCTTCGAGGTCTTCTTTTGGTCCAGAAAAAAATCATAAATAGGTTTGGGGCAATTGGACTTCGTTTGGTCCTGTAAACGTGAAAAGTAAAAAACATGCAAAAAACAACAACTAGTACTGGGCACTGGGTCAATAGGTTCGGGCTCAACAATAATATAAATTGGTAAATTATTACTCAAAAAGTATCCTAGAATGATAATATAATAGCATGGAACAATCAAAAATTATAGATACGTTGGAGACGTATCAATAGTTCTTGGGCATAAATTCTCCGAAAGAGGTATTGAGGTAGACAAACCTAAAGTTGATGCAACTGAGAAAATGCCATGTACTAAAGATATCAAAGGTATAAGTTTCCTAGGTCATTTTGGTGTTTATAGAAGGGTCATAAAAGACGCTCCTAAGATTTCTAGGCCTCTTACCAATCTTTTGCAAAAATATGTACCATTTGTTTTTTATGATGATTGTGTAGAAGCCTTTGAAATGCTTAAGGGAGCCTTAATTTCCGCACCCATTGTTCAACCACCTGACTAGAACCTACCCTTTGAAATAATGTGCGATACTAGTGACTATGCCGTAGGTGTTGTTCTAGGAAAAAGAGTTCATAAGAAATTGAATGTTATTAATTATGCTAGTAAAACTCTAGACAATGCTCAAAAGAATGATGCAACTACCGAGAAAGAATTTTTAGCAATTGTATTTGCATGTGATAAATTCAGATCTTATATTGTTGATTCTAAAGTAATAGTTCACACTGAACATGCTGCTATTAAATATCTTATGGGAAAGAAAGATGCTAAACCTAGACTGATTAGGTGGGTTCTTTTATTACAAGAGTTTGATTTTCATATTGTGGATAGAAAAGGAGGTGAAAATCCTGTAGCAGATTATTTGTCTAGGATGGAAAATGTTCTTGATGACCCACTGCCTATCGATGCTAGTTTTCCCGATGAGCAATTAGTTGTTATAATCCTTCTACTTCTCGTAATAGTCCTTGGTATGCTGATTTTGCTAATTACGTTGTTGCTAAATATATACCACCTAATTTCACATACCTACCCACATTTATATAAAGGAGTAGATGGTATTATTAGACGATGTGTGCCTGAGCATGAACAGGAACAAATCCAACGGAAGTGTCATTCCGAAGCATATAGAGGACACCACCTAGAGACAGAACTACACATAAGGTATTACAGTCTGGTTTTTATTGGCCTACTCTCTTCAAGGACGCACATAACACTACTAGAAAAATGGCTATAGCCAATATCCCTAGTAATGGCGCACCATGGGTGTGGTGCGCCACTGCTATATAGCAATGGCGCACCAGAAACAGGTGCGCCATTGTTATTTTTTTAGTAGTGGCGCACCACCTGAGCAGTGCGCCATTGCTATTTTTTTTCCACGCCCCACCCCCACCAGACATAGCAATGGCGCACCACACCTAGGTGCGCCACTACTATGCTACATAGTAATGGCGCACCTTGGTGTGGTGCGCCATTGTTATGTCTGGTGAGGGTGTGGGCCTGCGTGTGTGAGAGACATTAGTAATGGCGCAACCCCCCTGGTGCGCCATTGCTAAGGTTAGCAATGGCGCACCAGGGAGGGTGCGCCATTACTAATGTCTCTCACACACACAAACACACCCCACCACACACACACACACCCCTCCCCCCCCCCCCCCCCCCGTGGATCGCCTTTTCGGTTTAAAAAAAATAAAAGAAAATGATAAAAGATTCAAAAAAATTCAAAAAAGTAGATGCCCATGTGTTATGTGTTCTAGTTGTTACGAAAATTAACAAACATGAATTTTGAATTTTTTTGCAAAAAAAAACCCCCCGTGTTTCTGTAAAATGGCCGTAACTTTTGCATACGACCTCCGATGAAAAAGTTTTTTATATGAAAAAGGGTTTCGGGATGCCCCTAGGGTTTTTGGAATATATGTGAATTTATAGGCCAGAGAACGGGGTCAGGAGGTCCACTAGGGAGGGACAAGCCATCAGGGCATGCCGACCCCCACTAGGCGCGCGTTGTTAGCTTGTGCCTCCCTCGTGCGGACTCCGGTCTTCTCCCGAAGCTTCGAGGTCTTCTTTTGGTCCAGAAAAAAATCATAAATAGGTTTGGGGCAATTGGACTTCGTTTGGTACTGTAAACGTGAAAAGTAAAAAACATGCAAAAAACAACAACTAGTACTGGGCACTGGGTCAATAGGTTCGGGCTCAACAATAATATACATTGGTAAATTATTACTCAAAAAGTATCCTAGAATGATAATATAATAGCATGGAACAATCAAAAATTATAGATACGTTGGAGACGTATCAATAGTTCTTGGGCATAAATTCTCCGAAAGAGGTATTGAGGTAGACAAACCTAAAGTTGATGCAACTGAGAAAATGCCATGTACTAAAGATATCAAAGGTATAAGTTTCCTAGGTCATTTTGGTTTTTATAGAAGGGTCATAAAAGACGCTCCTAAGATTTCTAGGCCTCTTACCAATCTTTTGCAAAAATATGTACCATTTGTTTTTTATGATGATTGTGTAGAAGCCTTTGAAATGCTTAAGGGAGCCTTAATTTCCGCACCCATTGTTCAACCACCTGACTAGAACCTACCCTTTGAAATAATGTGCGATACTAGTGACTATGCCATAGGTGTTGTTCTAGGAAAAAGAGTTCATAAGAAATTGAATGTTATTAATTATGCTAGTAAAACTCTAGACAATGCTCAAAAGAATGATGCAACTACCGAGAAAGAATTTTTAGCAATTGTATTTGCATGTGATAAATTCAGATCTTATATTGTTGATTCTAAAGTAATAGTTCACACTGAACATGCTGCTATTAAATATCTTATGGGAAAGAAAGATGCTAAACCTAGACTGATTAGGTGGGTTCTTTTATTACAAGAGTTTGATTTTCATATTGTGGATAGAAACGGAGGTGAAAATCTTGTAGCAGATAATTTGTCTAGGATGGAAAATGTTCTTGATGACCCACTGCCTATCGATGCTAGTTTTCCCGATGAGCAATTAGTTGTTATAATCCTTCTACTTCTCGTAATAGTCCTTGGTATGCTGATTTTGCTAATTACGTTGTTGCTAAATATATACCACCTAATTTCACATACCTACCCACATTTATATAAAGGAGTAGATGGTATTATTAGACGATGTTTGCTTGAGCATGAACAGGAACAAATCCAACGGAAGTGTCATTCCGAAGCATATAGAGGGCACCACCTAGAGACAGAACTACACATAAGGTATTACAGTCTGGTTTTTATTGGCCTACTCTCTTCAAGGACGCACATAACACTACTAGAAAAATGGCTATAGCCAATATCCCTAGTAATGGCGCACCATGGGTGTGGTGCGCCACTGCTATATAGCAATGGCGCACCAGAAACAGGTGCGCCATTGTTATTTTTTTAGTAGTGGCGCACCACCTGAGCAGTGCGCCATTGCTATTTTTTTTCCACCCCCCACCCCCACCAGACATAGCAATGGCGCACCACACCTAGGTGCGCCACTACTATGCTACATAGTAATGGCGCACCTTGGTGTGGTGCGCCATTGTTATGTCTGGTGAGGGTGTGGGCCTGCGTGTGTGAGAGACATTAGTAATGGCGCAACCCCCCTGGTGCGCCATTGCTAAGGTTAGCAATGGCGCACCAGGGAGGGTGCGCCATTACTAATGTCTCTCACACACACAAACACACCCCACCACACACACACACACCCCTCCCCCCCCCCCCCCCCCCGTGGATCGCCTTTTCGGTTTAAAAAAAATAAAAGAAAATGATAAAAGATTCAAAAAAATTCAAAAAAATAGATGCCCATGTGTTATGTGTTCTAGTTGTTACGAAAATTAACAAACATGAATTTTGAATTTTTTTGCAAAAAAAAAACCGCCGTGTTTCGGTAAAATGGCCGTAACTTTTGCATACGACCTCCGATGAAAAAGTTTTTTATATGAAAAAGGGTTTCGGGATGCCCTAGGGTTTTTGGAATATATGTGAATTTATAGGCCAGAGAACGGGGTCAGGAGGTCCACTAGGGAGGGACAAGCCATCAGGGCATGTCGACCCCCACTAGGCGCGCGTTGTTAGCTTGTGCCTCCCTCGTGCGGACTCCGGTCTTCTCCCGAAGCTACGAGGTCTTCTTTTGGTCCAGAAAAAAATCATAAATAGGTTTGGGGCAATTGGACTTCGTTTGGTACTGTAAACGTGAAAATTAAAAAACATGCAAAAAACAACAACTAGTACTGGGCACTGGGTCAATAGGTTCGGGCTCAACAATAATATAAATTGGTAAATTATTTCTCAAAAAGTATCCTAGAATTATAATATAATAGCATGGAACAATCAAAAATTATAGATACGTTGGAGACGTATCAATAGTTCTTGGGCATAAATTCTCCGAAAGAGGTATTGAGGTAGACAAACTTAAAGTTGATGCAACTGAGAAAATGCCATGTACTAAAGATATCAAAGGTATAAGTTTCCTAGGTCATTTTGGTTTTTATAGAAGGGTCATAAAAGACGCTCCTAAGATTTCTAGGCCTCTTACCAATCTTTTGCAAAAATATGTACCATTTGTTTTTTATGATGATTGTGTAGAAGCCTTAGAAATGCTTAAGGGAGCCTTAATTTCCGCACCCATTGTTCAACCACCTGACTAGAACCTACCCTTTGAAATAATGTGCGATACTATTGACTATGCCGTAGGTGTTGTTCTAGGAAAAAGAGTTCATAAGAAATTGAATGTTATTAATTATGCTAGTAAAACTCTAGACAATGCTCAAAAGAATGATGCAACTACCGAGAAAGAATTTTTAGCAATTGTATTTGCATGTGATAAATTCAGATCTTATATTGTCGATTCTAAAGTAATAGTTCACACTGAACATGCTGCTATTAAATATCTTATGGGAAAGAAAGATGCTAAACCTAGACTGATTAGGTGGGTTCTTTTATTACAAGAGTTTGATTTTCATATTGTGGATAGAAAAGGAGGTGAAAATCCTGTAGCAGATAATTTGTCTAGGATGGAAAATGTTCTTGATGACCCACTGCCTATCGATGCTAGTTTTCCCGATGAGCAATTAGTTGTTATAATCCTTCTACTTCTCGTTATAGTCCTTGGTATGCTGATTTTGCTAATTACGTTGTTGCTAAATATATACCACCTAATTTCACATACCTACCCACATTTATATAAAGGAGTAGATGGTATTATTAGACGATGTGTGCTTGAGCATGAACAGGAACAAATCCAACGGAAGTGTCATTCCGAAGCATATAGAGGACACCACCTAGAGACAGAACTACACATAAGGTATTACAGTCTGGTTTTTATTGGCCTACTCTCTTCAAGGACGCACATAACACTACTAGAAAAATGGCTATAGCCAATATCCCTAGTAATGGCGCACCATGGGTGTGGTGCGCCACTGCTATATAGCAATGGCGCACCAGAAACAGGTGCGCCATTGTTATTTTTTTAGTAGTGGCGCACCACCTGAGCAGTGCGCCATTGCTATTTTTTTTCCACCCCCCACCCCCACCAGACATAGCAATGGCACACCACACCTAGGTGCGCCACTACTATGCTACATAGTAATGGCGCACCTTGGTGTGGTGCGCCATTGTTATGTCTGGTGAGGGTGTGGGCCTGCGTGTGTGAGAGACATTAGGAATGGCGCACCCCCCTGGTGCGCCATTGCTAAGGTTAGCAATGGCGCACCAGGGAGGGTGCGCCATTACTAATGTCTCTCACACACACAAACACACCCCACCACACACACACACACACCCACACCCCCCCCCCCCCGTGGATCGCCTTTTCGGTTTAAAAAAATAAAAGAAAATGATAAAAGATTCAAAAAAATTCAAAAAAATAGATGCCCATGTGTTATGTGTTCTAGTTGTTACGAAAATTAACAAACATGAATTTTGAATTTTTTTGCAAAAAAAAACCCGCCGTGTTTTGGTAAAATGGCCGTAACTTTTGCATACGACCTCCGATGAAAAAGTTTTTTATATGAAAAAGGGTTTCGGGATGCCCCTAGGGTTTTTGGAATATATGTGAATTTATAGGCCAGAGAACGGGGTCAGGAGGTCCACTAGGGAAGGACAAGCCATCAGGGCATGCCGACCCCCACTAGGCGCGCGTTGTTAGCTTGTGCCTCCCTCGTGCGGACTCCGGTCTTCTCCCGAAGCTTCGAGGTCTTCTTTTGGTCCAGAAAAAAATCATAAATAGGTTTGGGGCAATTGGACTTCGTTTGGTACTGTAAACGTGAAAAGTAAAAAACATGCAAAAAACAACAACTAGTGCTGGGCACTGGGTCAATAGGATCGGGCTCAACAATAATATAAATTGGTAAATTATTACTCAAAAAGTATCCTAGAATGATAATATAATAGCATGGAACAATCAAAACTTATAGATACGTTGGAGACGTATCAATAGTTCTTGGGCATAAATTCTCCGAAAGAGGTATTGAGGTAGACAAACCTAAAGTTGATGCAACTGAGAAAATGCCATGTACTAAAGATATCAAAGGTATAAGTTTCCTAGGTCATTTTGGTTTTTATAGAAGGGTCATAAAAGACGCTCCTAAGATTTCTAGGCCTCTTACCAATCTTTTGCAAAAATATGTACCATTTGTTTTTTATGATGATTGTGTAGAAGCCTTTGAAATGCTTAAGGGAGCCTTAATTTCCGCACCCATTGTTCAACCACCTGACTAGAACCTACCCTTTGAAATAATGTGCGATACTAGTGACTATGCCGTAGGTGTTGTTCTAGGAAAAAGAGTTCATAAGAAATTGAATGTTATTAATTATACTAGTAAAACTCTAGACAATGCTCAAAAGAATGATGCAACTACCGAGAAAGAATTTTTAGCAATTGTATTTGCATGTGATAAATTCAGATCTTATATTGTTGATTCTAAAGTAATAGTTCACACTGAACATGCTGCTATTAAATATCTTATGGGAAAGAAATATGCTAAACCTAGACTGATTAGGTGGGTTCTTTTATTACAAGAGTTTGATTTTCATATTGTGGATAGAAAAGGAGGTGAAAATCCTGTAGTAGATAATTTGTCTAGGATGGAAAACGTTCTTGATGACCCACTGCCTATCGATGCTAGTTTTCCCGATGAGCAATTAGTTGTTATAATCCTTCTACTTCTCGTAATAGTCCTTGGTATGCTGATTTTGCTAATTACGTTGTTGCTAAATATATACCACCTAATTTCACATACCTACCCACATTTATATAAAGGAGTAGATGGTATTATTAGACGATGTGTGCCTGAGCATGAACAGGAACAAATCCAACGGAAGTGTCATTCCGAAGCATATAGAGGACACCACCTAGACAGAACTACACATAAGGTATTACAGTCTGGTTTTTATTGGCCTACTCTCTTCAAGGACGCACATAACACTACTAGAAAAATGGCTATAGCCAATATCCCTAGTAATGGCGCACCATGGGTGTGGTGCGCCACTGCTATATAGCAATGGCGCACCAGAAACAGGTGCGCCATTGTTATTTTTTTAGTAGTGGCGCACCACCTGAGCAGTGCGCCATTGCTATTTTTTTTCCACCCCCCACCCCCACCAGACATAGCAATGGCGCACCACACCTAGGTGCGCCACTACTATGCTACATAGTAATGGCGCACCTTGGTGTGGTGCGCCATTGTTATGTCTGGTGAGGGTGTGGGCCTGCGTGTGTGAGAGACATTAGTAATGGCGCACCCCCCCTGGTGCGCCATTGCTAAGGTTAGCAATGGCGCACCAGGGAGGGTGCGCCATTACTAATGTCTCTCACACACACAAACACACCCCACCACACACACACACACACCCACACCCCCCCTCCCCCGTGGATCGCCTTTCGGTTTAAAAAAAATAAAAGAAAATGATAAAAGATTCAAAAAAATTCAAAAAAATAGATGCCCATGTGTTATGTGTTCTAGTTGTTACGAAAATTAACAAACATGAATTTTGAATTTTTTTGCAAAAAAAAACCGCCGTGTTTCGGTAAAATGGCCGTAACTTTTGCATACGACCTCCGATGAAAAAGTTTTTTATATGAAAAAGGGTTTCGGGATGCCCCTAGGATTTTTGGAATATATGTGAATTTATAGGCCAGAGAACAGCGTCAGGAGGTCCACTAGGGAGGGACAAGCCATCAGGGCATGCCGACCCCCACTAGGCGCGCGTTGTTAGCTTGTGCCTCCCTCATGCGGACTCGGGTCTTCTCCCGAAGCTTCGAGGTCTTCTTTTGGTCCAAAAAAAATCATAAATAGGTTTGGGGCAATTGAACTTCGTTTGGTACTGTAAACGTGAAAAGTAAAAAACATGCAAAAAACAACAACTAGTACTGGGCACTGGGTCAATAGGTTCGGGCTCAACAATAATATAAATTGGTAAATTATTACTCAAAAAGTATCCTAGAATGATAATATAATAGCATGGAACAATCAAAAATTATAGATACGTTGGAGACGTATCAATAGTTCTTGGGCATAAATTCTCCGAAAGAGGTATTGAGGTAGACAAACCTAAAGTTGATGCAACTGAGAAAATGCCATGTACTAAAGATATCAAAGGTATAAGTTTCCTAGGTCATTTTGGTTTTTATAGAAGGGTCATAAAAGACGCTCCTAAGATTTCTAGGCCTCTTACCAATCTTTTGCAAAAATATGTACCATTTGTTTTTTATGATGATTGTGTAGAAGCCTTTGAAATGCTTAAGGGAGCCTTAATTTCCGCACCCATTGTTCAACCACCTGACTAGAACCTACCCTTTGAAATAATGTGCGATACTAGTGACTATGCCGTAGGTGTTGTTCTAGGAAAAAGAGTTCATAAGAAATTGAATGTTATTAATTATGCTAGTAAAACTCTAGACAATGCTCAAAAGAATGATGCAACTACCGAGAAAGAATTTTTAGCAATTGTATTTGCATGTGATAAATTCAGATCTTATATTGTTGATTCTAAAGTAATAGTTCACACTGAACATGCTGCTATTAAATATCTTATGGGAAAGAAAGATGCTAAACCTAGACTGATTAGGTGGGTTCTTTTATTACAAGAGTTTTATTTTCATATTGTGGATAGAAAAGGAGGTGAAAATCCTGTAGCAGGTAATTTGTCTAGGATGGAAAATGTTCTTGATGACCCACTGCCTATCGATGCTAGTTTTCCCGATGAGCAATTAGTTGTTATAATCCTTCTACTTCTCGTAATAGTCCTTGGTATGCTGATTTTGCTAATTACGTTGTTGCTAAATATATACCACCTAATTTCACATACCTACCCACATTTATATAAAGGAGTAGATGGTATTATTAGACGATGTGTGCCTGAGCATGAACAGGAACAAATCCAACGGAAGTGTCATTCCGAAGCATATAGAGGACACCACCTAGACAGAACTACACATAAGGTATTACAGTCTGGTTTTTATTGGCCTACTCTCTTCAAGGACGCACATAACACTACTAGAAAAATGGCTATAGCCAATATCCCTAGTAATGGCGCACCATGGGTGTGGTGCGCCACTGCTATATAGCAATGGCGCACCAGAAACAGGTGCGCCATTGTTATTTTTTTAGTAGTGGCGCACCACCTGAGCAGTGCGCCATTGCTATTTTTTTTCCACCCCCCACCCCCACCAGACATAGCAATGGCGCACCACACCTAGGTGCGCCACTACTATGCTACATAGTAATGGCGCACCTTGGTGTGGTGCGCCATTGTTATGTCTGGTGAGGGTGTGGGCCTGCGTGTGTGAGAGACATTAGTAATGGCGCACCCCCCCTGGTGCGCCATTGCTAAGGTTAGCAATGGCGCACCAGGGAGGGTGCGCCATTACTAATGTCTCTCACACACACAAACACACCCCACCACACACACACACACACCCACACCCCCCCTCCCCCGTGGATCGCCTTTCGGTTTAAAAAAAATAAAAGAAAATGATAAAAGATTCAAAAAAATTCAAAAAAATAGATGCCCATGTGTTATGTGTTCTAGTTGTTACGAAAATTAACAAACATGAATTTTGAATTTTTTTGCAAAAAAAAACCGCCGTGTTTCGGTAAAATGGCCGTAACTTTTGCATACGACCTCCGATGAAAAAGTTTTTTATATGAAAAAGGGTTTCGGGATGCCCCTAGGATTTTTGGAATATATGTGAATTTATAGGCCAGAGAACAGGGTCAGGAGGTCCACTAGGGAGGGACAAGCCATCAGGGCATGCCGACCCCCACTAGGCGCGCGTTGTTAGCTTGTGCCTCCCTCATGCGGACTCGGGTCTTCTCCCGAAGCTTCGAGGTCTTCTTTTGGTCCAAAAAAAATCATAAATAGGTTTGGGGCAATTGAACTTCGTTTGGTACTGTAAACGTGAAAAGTAAAAAACATGCAAAAAACAACAACTAGTACTGGGCACTGGGTCAATAGGTTCGGGCTCAACAATAATATAAATTGGTAAATTATTACTCAAAAAGTATCCTAGAATGATAATATAATAGCATGGAACAATCAAAAATTATAGATACGTTGGAGACGTATCAATAGTTCTTGGGCATAAATTCTCCGAAAGAGGTATTGAGGTAGACAAACCTAAAGTTGATGCAACTGAGAAAATGCCATGTACTAAAGATATCAAAGGTATAAGTTTCCTAGGTCATTTTGGTTTTTATAGAAGGGTCATAAAAGACGCTCCTAAGATTTCTAGGCCTCTTACCAATCTTTTGCAAAAATATGTACCATTTGTTTTTTATGATGATTGTGTAGAAGCCTTTGAAATGCTTAAGGGAGCCTTAATTTCCGCACCCATTGTTCAACCACCTGACTAGAACCTACCCTTTGAAATAATGTGCGATACTAGTGACTATGCCGTAGGTGTTGTTCTAGGAAAAAGAGTTCATAAGAAATTGAATGTTATTAATTATGCTAGTAAAACTCTAGACAATGCTCAAAAGAATGATGCAACTACCGAGAAAGAATTTTTAGCAATTGTATTTGCATGTGATAAATTCAGATCTTATATTGTTGATTCTAAAGTAAAAGCTCACACTGAACATGCTGCTATTAAATATCTTATGGGAAAGAAAGATGCTAAACCTAGACTGATTAGGTGGGTTCTTTTATTACAAGAGTTTGATTTTCATATTGTGGATAGAAAAGGAGGTGAAAATCCTGTAGCAGGTAATTTGTCTAGGATGGAAAATGTTCTTGATGACCCACTGCCTATCGATGCTAGTTTTCCCGATGAGCAATTAGTTGTTATAATCCTTCTACTTCTCGTAATAGTCCTTGGTATGCTGATTTTGCTAATTACGTTGTTGCTAAATATATACCACCTAATTTCACATACCTACCCACATTTATATAAAGGAGTAGATGGTATTATTAGACGATGTGTGCCTGAGCATGAACAGGAACAAATCCAACGGAAGTGTCATTCTGAAGCATATAGAGGACACCGCCTAGAGACAGAACTACACATAAGGTATTATAGTCTGGTTTTTATTGGCCTACTCTCTTCAAGGACGCACATAACACTACTAGAAAAATGGCTATAGCCAATATCCCTAGTAATGGCGCACCATGGGTGTGGTGCGCCACTGCTATATAGCAATGGCGCACCAGAAACAGGTGCGCCATTGTTATTTTTTTAGTAGTGGCGCACCACCTGAGCAGTGCGCCATTGCTATTTTTTTTCCACCCCCCACCCCCACCAGACATAGCAATGGCGCACCACACCTAGGTGCGCCACTACTATGCTACATAGTAATGGCGCACCTTGGTGTGGTGCGCCATTGTTATGTCTGGTGAGGGTGTGGGCCTGCGTGTGTGAGAGACATTAGTAATGGCGCACCCCCCCTGGTGCGCCATTGCTAAGGTTAGCAATGGCGCACCAGGGAGGGTGCGCCATTACTAATGTCTCTCACACACACAAACACACCCCACCACACACACACACACACCCACACCCCCCCCCCCCCCGTGGATCGCCTTTTCGGTTTAAAAAAAATAAAAGAAAATGATAAAAGATTCAAAAAAATTCAAAAAAATAGATGCCCATGTGTTATGTGTTCTAGGTGTTACGAAAATTAACAAACATGAATTTTGAATTTTTTTGCAAAAAAAAAACCGCCGTGTTTCGGTAAAATGGCCGTAACTTTTGCATATGACCTCCGATGAAAAAGTTTTTTATATGAAAAAGATACTACTCGAAAAGTTACATCCGAATTTGACGGGCTCTGCCCGTTATCGATTTTTTAGAATCCTCAAAAACCTAACAGAAAAAACGTTATAGCCATTGTTAGATCTGGAGGCAAAATAATACAAAAATTGAAAAAAATTAGCAATGGCGCACCAGTGCATAGTGCGCCACTACTATTTTCCCGCCTTCAAAATTCAAAAAAATTTAAAAATAGTAATGGCGCACCACACCCAGGTGCGCCATTACTAAGGTACATAGTAATGGCGCACCACATCTAGGTGCGCCATTACTAAGGTACATAGTAATGGCGCACCTCTGTGTGGTGCGCCATTACTATGTAACACATGGCACACCACGTACGCACCCACCCACCCCTCTCCTTCCTCTCTGCTTATCCCCTTCCTCCTCCCTTCTCCTTCCCCATTTCCGTTTCCCCTTCCCCTTCCCCTTCCTCCTCCCTTCTCCTCCCTGCTCCGGTGACCGAGCCACAGGAGCGCCGCCGCCCGTCGCGCCTTCCCTTCCCCTTCCCCTTCTTCCTCCCTTCCCCTTCATTCTTCTCCTCCTCTCCTCCTCTCCTCCACTCCATCTCCTCCTCTCCGGCGACCTACTCCTCCTCACGGTGCTCCTCCTAACGGTGCTCCTCCTCACGGTGCTCCTCTTCCTCACGGTGCTCCTCCTCCGGCGACCTCCTCCTCCCACCTCTCCTCCTCACGGTACTCCTCCTCCGGCGACCTCCTCCTCCCACCTCTCCTCCTCACGGTGCTCCTCCTTCCTCTCCTGCTCACGGTCCTCCTCCTCTCCGGCGACCTCCTCCTCCCTCCTCTCCTCCTCACGGTCTCTCCTCCCTCCTCCTCTACTTCCGGCCACATGTGGAGCTCCCTCGGCACAAAGAACGTAAAAGATCCAAGTCGAGAACGAAATTTGAAAAAAATTCAACCAAAAAAAACCGAGCCAAAATAATGAGCCAGATCTAGATCCAGATCCAAATTCAAAATTCAAAAATAGCAATGGCGCACGGTGAGGGTTGGACGGTGCGCCACTACTATTTTCCCGCCTACAAAATTCAAAAAAAAAGTTACCAGTGGCGCACCTGTAGCAATAGTAATGGCGCACCTCTGGTGCGCCACTGTTACCTGCAATACTAATGGCGCACCAGAGGTGCGCCATTAGTATTTGTTACTAATGGCGTGGTAATAGTGGCGCACCTATAGTGCGCCATTAATGGCAGAAATAGGTGCGCCACTAACAGCCTTTTTTCTAGTAGTGTAAGTTTGTCCTCTCTTGTGATGAATGTCAAAGAATCGGTAATATTGGTAGACGTCAGGAAATGCCTATGAATTATTCACTCGCTATTGAACCATTTGATGTTTGGGGCTTTGATTATATGGGACCTTTTCCGTCCTCTAATGGGTACACTCACATCTTAGTTGTTGTTGATTATGTTACTAAGTGGGTAGAAACTATTCCAACTAGTAGTGCTGATCATAACACTTCTATTAAAATGCTTAAGGAAGTTATCTTTCCGAGGTTTGGAGTCCCTAGATATTTAATGACTGATGGTGGCTCACACTTTATTCATGGTGCATTTCGTAAACTCTTAGCTAAATATGATTTTAACCATACAATTGCTTATCCATACCATCCTGAATCTACTGGTCAAGTTGAATTTAGCATTAAGGAAATAAACTTAATTCTGCAAAAGACCGTTAATAGATCTAGGAAGAATTGATCTAAGAAACTTGATGATGCAATGTGGGCATATAACTGGTTATAAAAATCCTATGGGATCCCCCCTATAAAATGGTTTATGGAAAGGCTTGTCATTTACCTCTAGAATTGGAGCATAAAGCTTATTGGGCAATTAAAAAACTTAATTATAATTTTAAACTTGCCGATGATAAGAGGCTGTTTGACATGAGTTCTCTGGATGAATGGAGGACAAACGCCTATGGAAATGCCAAGTTTTTTAAAGAGAAAGTTAAAAGATGGCATGACAAAAGAATACAAAAACGAGAATTTAATGTTGGTCATCAAGTTCTACTGTACAATTCTTGTTTTAGTTTTTTTGCAGGAATACTCCTATCCAAATGGGAAGGACCCTATATTATCGAGGAGGTTTATTGCTCCGGATCCATCAAGATCAACAACACCGAAGGCACCAATCCTAAGGTGGTTAATGGGCAAAGAATTAAACATCATATTTTAGGTACACCCATTAACAATGAAACCAACATTATCTAAACAATGACATCGAAAGAAACCATAAAAGATGCCTTCCAGAATGCTCTAGAACCCGGAAAAGGGGTAGGTATGTGGTACGGTAAGAAAACCGACTACAAAAAGTCCATAAAAGCAATTTTTCTTCGTTTTGAAATATTTAAAAAATTACAAAAATAACAAACAGCCAAGATAGTGCACGAGGAAGCCACAAGCCTGGGGGGCATGCCCACTGAGCTTGTGGGTCCCTCGTGGAGTTTCCCAACTCAATTTTCTTCTCGAAGACTTGTCCTGCACAAGAAAAATTCATTATATATACTCCTCACTATTTTGACCACCGTATCGCATGTTTTCCTCATATTCTTTTTCCAGGCTATTTTTCTGACAGATCTAGATTGCCATGGCCTCGTCAAGTTCGTCCAAGGACAAGTTCTTTGAGAAAGTCATTAACCCTTACCTTCCGGAGGTGATGAAACACCCTCAAACCATTAAGATGCATGATGGGGTTTCACATCCAGGATGTTCAAGGGCCAAAGAAGGAAGGAAGCGAGAAGGCCAAGCTTGCATTGGTGGAACATGATACCTTCAAGTGCCAGGGGATGGTTGAGCGTGGACTCAGCGCTAACCACTCCATGATCACGAATTTTATCCGTCAGCATAAGATGGACAACAAGGAGACCGCGGAGGCGATCTTTAAGCTCCACACCTAGCTTCAAGATCTTCAAGCTCAAATCTGTGATCTACAAAGCCAAAACTATGAGTATGAATCTCGTTTCAGGAGGATGAGCATAGCTGCAGATGTCAGAATTCCAGAGACCCGCTTTTCCTTCTTCGACGGGGAACCTATGCCATGGAAGACGGAGGACAAGCTGACCACCTCATCACCACCATCACCCAAGAAGGAACTTGAGTACACAGGTATGGGCACCACCGTTGGCTTGTTCCAAGCTTGGGGGAGGTGCCCCGGTATCGTATCATCATCACTTTTACCATCATTACCTATTCCAGTTCAATCCTTAGTTATCCTATGATCTAGAAGAATAAAGTTTTAGTATGATTTAGCATTGAGTGTTTGCTTTGTGATCTATCTATCTATGTAATCGAGTGCGAGACTTATATAATAAAGAGTGGTTTGAGTTTGTTTGCTTTACCCGTATGCATCAATCCTAGCAATGAAAAGAATGAATAAAAAGATCATATGCTAATCCCATGGGGAGTGATGACTTCACATAAAAAGAGTATAATTGATAAAACTTGTTGGAAGTTGACAAACATAGTATTAGTCATTGGTGCAATTCATGAAAAAGTAATAACGAAAGAGAGGTCTCACATATAGATATGCTATCTTGAACATCTTTTATGATTGTGAGCCCCCATTAAATATTCTATGCATGATCAACTAGTTGATGTTGGACAAGGAAGACAATGTAACGAGTTATGTTTGCTTATATTCACATAGAAGTTATATTGTCATGGATCCTCTAACATGTGGTGCTTGCTCATAACCTTTGCTAGCCAAAACTTCCCACCAACTAGAGATACTACTTGTGCATCCAAAACCCATAAACCCAGTTTCTTGTCACAAGAGTCCACCATATCTACCTATGGATTGAATGAGATTCTTCAAGTAAGTTGTCATCGGTGCAAAAGCAATAAAAATTTGCTCCTAAATATGTATGACCTTTTATTGTAAGGGAAAATAAGCTTTGTACGAACTTGTGATGGCAATGAAATAAAAGCGACAAACCACATAATAAAAGTTATTATCATAAGGGGCGATATAAAGTTACGTTTCATTCCATTAAGAGCTTGCACAACCAAACAAAAAGCGTATGACAACCTCTGCTCCCCTCTGCGAAGGGACTATCTTTACTTTCATGTATTTACATTTATGCAAGAGTTAAATGATCATTCCTATTCTATCTTCATTCTCTACTTGGCAAGAATCATGTGGTGGGGAAAGATCCAGGTATATATATATCCAGTTGGATGTAGGTGGTCATGAATTATTATTGTTGACATTATCCTCGAGATAAATAGTTGGGTGGTGAAAACTTTAAACCCCTATCTTCCTATGTGTCGGATTGGTACTTTTTGTTTCACAAATATGCCGTGAGTGTCAACAATCATAGAAGACCAAATGATAGTTGAGTATGTGAACTTTCTAAACAAAGCTCTGACGTAGACTCTTTATGAAAATATGATGGATTGCAATTGTTGCAATGACTAAGAACATAGTTTGTTAGTTTTCAATAAGGTTTGTGGTTCATACTTTAGCTTGTGAATAGATTACCACTTGTTCATGAGAAGTTTTATGATGATATATTGCAAATATGATAATAAACATGATGCTTGCATGACCGCATTTTATTTTTATCGACACTTCTCTCTCTAAGCATGTGGTCATGATTATCGAGTTTGGCTTTCACTTGAGGACAAACGAGGGCTAAGCTTGGGGGAGTTGATACGTCCATTTTGCATCATGTTTTCCAATTGATATTTATTATGTTTTGAGTGATTATTTCACTTTATGATGCAATCCTAATGCCTTTTCTCTCTTATTTTACAAGATTTATACAAAGAGGGAAATTATCGACAGCTGGAATTCTGGACTGGAAAGGGATATAGAAAAGTTGGATATTTTATGGAACTCCAAATGACCTGAAAATTGACGGAGATTTATTTTATAATATATAAAAATTATTGACGAAAGAATCACCGGAGGGGGACCCACAAGGTGGCCACAAGACTGGTGGGCGCGCCTTACCCCCCAGGGCGCGCCCATCGAGCTTGTGGGCCCCCTGGGAGCCCTTCGGAGCCCATCTTCTCCTATATGATGTCATTTATCCTAGATGAAATCATAAGATTGCTTTCGGGACGAAGCGCCACCGTCTCGATGCGGAACCTGGGCAGGAGCACCTTTGCTCTCTGGCAGATTGATTCCGTCGGGGAAACTTCCCTCTGGGAGGGGGAAATCGAAGCCATCGTCATCACCAATGCTTCCTCAATCGTGGGAGGACCAATCTTCATCAATATCTTCACCAACACGATCTCATCTCAAACCCTAGTTCATCTCTTGCATTCAATCAATGTTCCAAAATCTCAGATTGGTACCTGTGGGTTACTAGTAGTGTTGATTACATCTTTGTAGTTGATGCTAGTTGGTTTATTTGGTGGAATATCATATGTTCAGATCCATAATCATATTCATTACACCTCTGATATCGAACGTGGTGATGATTTATGAGTAGTTACTTTCGTTCTTGAGGACATGAGATAAGTCTTGTCATAAGTAATCCTGTGATGTTGGTATTCGTTCGATATTTCGATGATGTGTATGTTGCTCTTCCTTTAGTTGTGTCATGTGAACGTCGACTACATGAAACTTCACCATATTTGGGCCTAAGGGAAAGCATTGGTGAGTAATAAGTAGATGATGGGTTGCGAGAGTGACAAAAGCTTAAACCCTAGTTTATGCTATATTCCGTAAGGGGCTGATTTGGATCCATATGTTTTATGCTATGGTTAGATTTATCATAATTCTTATTTCGTAGTTACGGATGCTTGCGAGAGGGGTCAATCATAAGAGGGTTGTTTGTTCAAGTAAGAACAACACCCTAGCACCGGTCCACTCACATATCAAATTATCAAAGTACTGAACCCGAATCAACTAAACATGATGAACGTGACTAGAAAACAAGTCCCATGTGTCATCGAGAGTGCTTTTCTTCATATAAGAGAACTTTTAGGCTTGTCATTTGCTACAAATAGGATTGGGCCACCTTGATGCACCTTAGTTACAATTATTACTTGTTACTTGTTACGAATTACACTACTATTAAACTATCTGCTACTGCTACTCTCAGTGCTCGTAGGAATCACCTTACTGAAAACCACTTGTAATTTCCTTCTTCTGCTTGTTGGGTTCGACATTCTTACTTATCGAAAGGACTACTATTGATCTCCTATAATTGTTGGTCATCAATCTCCACAGGGCGCGACAAGTTATGAAACACAAAGCAGATCCAAAGTGCTTGGATCGCGTGTTCCGAGAGGGTGATTGGGTCCACCTCAAGTCGTAGTCTTACGCGCAGTCGTCGGTGGCGGCGTGATTACCCACAAGTATAGGGGTTCACAACAGTCTTTGAGGGTAGTATTTCAACCAAATTTATTGATTCAACACAAGGGGAGCCAAAGAATATTTATGAGCCTTAGCAGTTGAGTTTTCAATTCAACCACACCTGGAAAGATTTCTTTCTGCATCAAAGTGTTTAGTAACACAATAGTTTGATAGCGTTGGTAGTAGCGATAATAGTAACAATAATAACTTAGCAAAGGCAATATAAGCGAGACGTATGCATTGGATCGGTGATGGATAATTGTATGGATGACATTCATCATGTAACAGTCACAATCTAGAGCGACACAAAACTAGCTCCAATTCATCAATTCAATGTAGGCATGTATTCCGTAAATAGTCATGCGTGCTTATAATAAGAATTGCATGACTTCTTTTGTCCTACCATCCTGTGATAGCGGGGTCCATAAGGAAATCTAAGGAATATTAAGCCCTCCTTTTAATAGATCCAGAACAAAGCATTAACACATAATGAATACATGAGCTCCTTATACTACGGTCATCACCGGAAAGAATCCCAATTTTTGTCACCTTGGGGGCATGCGGATCATAACACATAGTAGGTGCATATAACTTGCGATATAGGATCCAGAGCACTCTTATATTCATGGAAACATAATAGGTTCAGATCTGAAATCATGGCACCCCCAACCCTACTGACAAGCATTAAGCATAGCAAAGTCATAGCAACATCAATCTCAGAACATAGTGGATACTAGCGATGAAGCCCTAACAAATTGACTCAATTACATGAAAAATCTCATCCAACTTCATCACCGTCCATCAAGGCTATGAAGGAATTACTCACTCCCTGTGGTGAGCATCATGGAGTTGTTAATGGAGAAGGGTTGATGATGATGATGGCGACGAATACCCCTCTACAGAGCCCAAATTGGACTCCTGATCAGCCCCCCGATGAAGAATAGGAGGTGGCAGAGGCTCCGTATCATAAAACGCGGTGATTCTTTCTCCTTTATTTTTCTGTACGAGACGGAGCTTATATGACCAGAGGTAGGGCAAACGGAGTTTCTAGAGGCCCACAAGCTCAGGTGGCGCGCCCTAGGGGGGCACTTGAGCTTGTGGCTCTATGGTGCCCCCCCTCCCGTAGCTCTTTTCACCGGTATTTTTACATATTCCGGAAAAATTCTCCTTAATATTTTGTCGAATTCCGAGCACTTTTATTTCTGCACAAAAATAACACAAAGGTAATTCTGCTGAAAACGTTATCAGTCCGGGTTAGTTTCATTCAAATCATGCAAATTAGAATTCAAAATAAGAGAAAAAGTGTTTGGAAAAGTGGATACGTTTAGGACGTATCACGGCATGTGCTAACCATAAACTTGCCTTTCGTTTCTTTATACCATTTCAGGTGATTGGCAAAGTGGGCGAAGTTGTTTATCGTTTGCAACCGTCAGAACAAGCCAAGGTCCATCCAATTATCCATGTCTCACAACTGCACGCTGGTGTTCCCCTTCAACGCTAGTGATACCTAAACTTCCTGTACTGGACGAAGACCTCCTTCCACTTTAGGTGCTAATGGAGATCTTGCAACACCTATAGTCAACGGGGGCGCACCAAGTTGAGCGGGTACTCGTGCACTGGTCCGGGCTCCCTTCCTCCTTGGCCACTTGGGAGGATGAAATCTGTCTCAAGTCAATGTTTCCACAGGCTCTGGCTTGGGGACAAGTCAGGTTCAAAGAGCAGAAAAATGTCATGGGAACTACCAAGGCCCCATCCAGGGAGACGGAACGCCCAAGTGAAGTGCCAAGCCATATCCACGAGTGTAGGGAAAGTACTCGCTCTCGTGAGTTACTTAGGGCAGCAGTGTGTGCGGGAGTTGGTCATCGACTGATCATTTATCTGGCGTGTAATCCCCTTTCCCATCCCCTGTCTCTTCTTCCCCGAGCCCCCTTTTTGCCGAAACCCTAGCTATAAATTGTGTATCTGTCTTGGTGAATCCTATAGATCGAGCTAGCGGGTGTGAGGATCGTAAGTTCGTAACAGCGTAGTTCGGCATGACAGAGAACTACTCATTGTTGACGAGGAATCTGTCCAGTTTGACGAGCGTGGGGGAGCGCTGGTGTTTTGTCCAGGTGAAGAGGTGGTTGAGGAGCAACAGCTCGACGAGAGTGGCGGCGTCGATGCGGTGTCCAAAACTGAAATCGCTAGTCACAACCAAGGGCCCATCAACGGGACTGCTCACCAGGGTGATATCCTCCAAAGAAAACCCGCCTTTTACGTGTTGTCGTTTGTTTGCCAGTTTTGCTTTAATTTCTGGCTCCGTTCGATATGTACCTAGACCTGGATTTGAACTTTAGTTGCTTGTAGTAGGGCTTATTTGTACATGTTGCGTTTCTTAATGAAATATAATCGGAGTAATGATCCCTGATGATATAAAAATACCACAACATACGCCATAGTCAGCTGCGGCAGCCTATATTGATGTATTAGAGTATAGGTCGGTTACGGATAGTATGGCCGGCCGGTTTTGGATTGTAATCTATCTCTATTAGTCTTGGAGTCCAAGTTTTGTAATCTATATAAACAGCCCTTTGAGGCCTCAATCAATACAATTATTATTCTCCAGTTATCATGGTATCAGACGCCTAGGTTTTTCCGCACCTGGCATGGCACCGCCGCCAACGCCGCCACCGCGGCCGACTCGGCCCCTCCTCTCCATAGCCGAGTTCCGCACCGCCGGTGCCCCTTCCTCCTCTTCCTCTACAACCACCCCACTAGCTCCTCCTCAACTACCAATGATTTCCCTAGCCGACACCATCGCCGACGTCTCCCCCTTCATCCCGATCTCTCTCGATCTTGGCGCCCACAACTACTACCATTGGCGCCACCTCTTCAACATCCACCTCGGCCGCTGCGGCCTCCGCCACCACATCGACCCGTCCTACCCTCCGCAGCCTGCCGATCCACGCTGGGTGAAAGATGATCTCGCCATCATCCAGTGGATTTACACCCGCATCTCCATGGAGCTCTTCAATCTGGTCTCCTCCGACGATGCAACCGCCGCCGAGCTTTGGGCCTCCCTTCAGCACCTGTTCCAGGACAACTCCGACGCGTGAATCAACGCCCTCAACACCGAGCTCCGTACGACCGTCCAGGGCGATGCCCCGGTCACCGTATTCTGCCAGAGGATCAAGGCCATCGGTGACGAACTCCGTGAACTCGGTGATCACGTCGACGACCGCGCCCTCATCAACGCCCTCCTCGTCGGCCTCGGTGAGCAGTTCGAGAAGCAGCAGTCCTTCATACCCATGCTCAAGCCCTACCCTACCTTCAAGGAGGTACTCTCCCTCCTCCAGCAAGAAGAGAAGAACCAAGCTCGCAAGGCTCAACGGCCACCGCAGGTGTTTCACGCTGCCGCGCCTGGGCTGCCGCGCCAATTTGCTGCACCCGCTCCTCCTCCCGCGGCGGCAGCAGCTCCTTCACCGCCGCCAGGATGGCGCCCGAGCCCTAACTACCGGGGCAAGAATCCGATCTACCGGCCCCCTGCTCCTCGCCCCGCCGGCACTGCACCAGCTCCGCCATCGGCCGCTCCATCGCCACCAGCTCCTTCGACATGGCCTTCTCAGCACGATCCCTGGACCGGCCTTGTCCAAGCTTGGCCAATGCCCTGGTCGGCTCCATCATTGTACGGGGCCCCGCCTGCATACACGGGCACGTGGAGCCCCGGTCTCCGACCGGCCACCGGTTCTCCTGGACTCCTTGGGCCCAAGCCGCCGGCGCACGTCTACACCGCCACCCCTACACCACCTCCCAGCGCGCCAGGACTACTGCCACCCTACTATACCTTGTCGGCTCCTTACGGCACCTTGCCGGCCCTGGCAGCATACTACCAGCCGCCGACCCTGCCCTACGCTCCCATGCAGGCTCCTGGCCCCTCTGCTCCTCCACCGCAGCCGGCCTGGGATCAAGCCGCCTTCATCAACGCCATGAACAACTTTACTCTCAATAGCGAAGGTACGGATTGGATTTTCGATTCTGGTGCCTCCTCGCATATGTCTTCAAATATGAATTTGCTGTCAGCTTGTTTTCCTTCTGTTTTTTCTACGATCACCATTGGTGATGGTTCTACCATACCTGTTTCCTGCACCGGTCATTCCTACATCTCTTCCTCTTACGCCAATTTTCTTCTCCGCAATATTCTTGTTGTCCCTTCCCTAATCAAAAATCTTATTTCTGTTCGCCAATTTTTCATTGACAATAAAGTTATTTTGGCTTTTGACCCTTTTGGTTTGTTTGTGAAGGATCTGACAACGGGGGAGGTCCTCACTCGGTACAATAGCACGGGCGATCTTTATCCGCTTCATGGCGCACCTACATCCACTCCTCGAGCCATGCTTGCATCAGTTGATTTGTGGCATCGTCGTCTAGGACACCCCAATAAAACCACCTTGTCATCTTTGCTAAAAGAATTTTGTATTCCTAGTTCTACTGTTCCTCATAATCCCTCTCTCTGTAATGCCTGTCAATGCGGCAAACATGTTAGATTACCTTTTGGAACCTCTACTACCCGTAGCACTTTTCCGTTTGAATTAATTCACTGTGACTTATGGACCT
This sequence comes from Elymus sibiricus, assembly GCA_039707655.1. Taxonomy (NCBI): domain Eukaryota; kingdom Viridiplantae; phylum Streptophyta; class Magnoliopsida; order Poales; family Poaceae; genus Elymus; species Elymus sibiricus. The sequence goes on along the minus strand of CM077673.1, from coordinate 399,574,761 downwards.
CTCCCGTCCCTAGTGTCTCTAGTTACAAATATTATCTTGCGATTTTGGATGACTATTCTCATTATATTTGGACTTTTTCTATTCGTGCTAAATCTGAAGTGCATGGCATCTTTCTCAATTTTCGACAATATGTTCTTACACACTTTGGCTTGCCAATTAGATTTATTCAATGTGATAATGGTCGAGAATTTGACAACACTCAAAACCGCAACTTCTTTCTTTCTCAAGGCATTCTTCTTCGTTTTTCATGTCCTTATACCTCCCCTCAAAATGGTAAAGCTGAACGCTCTCTTCGCTCCATTAATGATATTCTTCGCACCTTGCTATTACAAGCTTCTCTTCTCTCTCGTTTTTGGGCCGAAGCCATTCGCACTGCCACACTACTTCTAAAGATTCGACCAACTAAGACATGTCCTCTTTATTCGCCTTTTCAATCTCTTTTTCTCTCCCATCCCGATTATTCTTTTTTGCGTGTTTTTGGCGGTCTTTGTTTTCCGAACACCGCCTCTACCGCCTCCAACAAACTCGAACCACGTTCACTACCTTGCATTCATCTTGGTCTTTCTGACGATCACAAAGGATATCGCTGTTTCGATCCATCTTCTGGTCGCGTGCTTGTCTCTCGCCATGTCACATTTGATGAAAACACTTTTCCTTATTCTGTCACTAACACCACCACCTCTGCCGCGACCTCTCCCTCTCCCGCGGTAAGGCCGGCAAGCCTGAGGCAGCCGGCAGGCCCGGCAAGCCCGACAGCCCCGGCAAGCCCGGCAAGCCCGGCAATCCCGGCAAGCCCGACACCGGCAGGCCCGGCAAGCCCGGCAAGCCCGACAAGCCCGGCAAGCACGGCAAGCCTGACAAGCCCGGCAAGTACGGCAAGCCCGGCAAACCCGGCACCGGCAGGACCGGCAAGCCCGGCACACCCGGCAAGCCCGGCATGCCCGGCAAGCCCCGCACCGGCAGGACCGGCAAGCTCGGCAACCGACATGCCCGGCAAGCCCGGCGTAGCCAGCGAGGCAGCTGGCAGGCCCGGCAACCGGCAACCCGAGGCACCCTGCTCACCCCATCCTACCACAATTTCTCCACCATCCCAACCACCACTCCCACCCAACGCCGTACCCATTCCCCCACCCGCTAATGATCACGTCATGTACACCCGCGGCAAACGCGGATTCCTTCTTCCCACCAAATGCCTCAACCTCACAGCCACCCCAACCCTCTCTCCTTTTCCCACTTCTTACAAACGAGCTCTTCTTGATCCTCTTTGGCTCACCGCTATGCGCGATGAATTTAACGCTCTTCAGAAAAATAATACATGGACTCTTGTTCCCACACCTCCTGGTGTTAATGTTGTTTCTGGAAAATGGGTTTTTCGTCATAAATTTCATTCTGATGGCACTCTTGCTCGTTACAAAGCCAGATGGGTGTGTCGTGGTTTTTCTCAACAACATGGCATTGATTTTGATGAAACTTTCTCTCCCGTTGTTAAACCAAGTACTATTCGCATTATTCTTAGTCTTGTTGTTTCCTCCTCTTGGCCCATTCATCAGCTAGACGTTAAAAATGCTTTTCCTCACGACACTCTTAATGAAACAGTTTATTGTCAGCAACCATCTGGTTTTGAGGATCCCTCTTCTCCCAATTCTGTATGCCTTCTCAACAAATCTCTTTATGGTCTTAAACAAGCTCCTCGTGCATGGTTTCAACGTTTTGCTGCCTTTATTCAAACAATAGGCTTCATTCCATCCAAATCTGATTCGTCATTGTTTATTTTTCGCTCCTCTTCTCACACTGCCTATCTCTTGCTTTATGTTGATGATATAGTTCTCACGGCTAGCTCTGACTCTTTTCTCCAACATATAATCTCCTCTCTTAGTCATGAATTTTCCATGACTGATCTTGGTTCTCTTCATCATTTTCTTGGCGTTACTGTTTCTCGCACAAAGTCTACCCTTTTTCTCTCTCAACGATCCTATCTTTTAGACTTGCTTTCTCGTTCTAGTATGTCTGATTGTCAACCCTCTCGTACCCCGGCCGACATTGGTGCCAAATTGTCGGCTGATGGTGATCCTGTTTCTGACCCCACTTTGTATCGTAGCATCACCGGTGCCCTTCAATATGCCACTCTCACTAGGCCCGACATTTCATACTCCGTTCAGCAAGCCTGTCTTTTTATGCATGATCCTCGTGCTCCTCATCTTGCTCACGTCCACCGCATTCTTCGCTATTTAAAAGGAACTCTTGATCATGGTCTTCTCATTAATTCTTCTTCTCCAACAAGCTTGACAGTTTATTCTGATGCAGACTGGGCAGGTTGTCCAGATACTCGACGGTCCACATCCGGATTTTGTGTTTATTTGGGTGATAATCTTGTTTCTTGGTGTTCTAAAAGGCAGGCAACAGTTTCCAGGTTTTCTGCTGAGGCTGAGTATAGGTCGGTTGCTCATGCTGTGGCTGAAGCGGTCTGGCTGCGTCAGCTTCTTGTGGAACTTCATCGCCCACTTGATCGTGCAACCATCGTTTATTGTGATAACATCTCTGCAGTATACATGGCTTCCAATCCAGTTCAGCATCGTCGCACCAAGCACATTGAGATTGACATACACTTCGTTCGAGAGAAGGTGGCTCTTGGCGAGGTCCGTGTTCTTCATGTACCTACCAGTGCTCAATTTGCTGACATTTTCACCGAAGGACTTCCGACTGCATCTTTCACCGACATACGCTCCAGTCTCAACATCGTTACTCCTGATGCTGAGACTGCGGGGGGATATTAGAGTATAGGTCGGTTACGGATAGTATGGCCGGCCGATTTTGGATTGTAATCTATCTCTATTAGTCTTGGAGTCCAAGTTTTGTAATCTATATAAACAACCCTTTGAGGCCTCAATCAATACAATTATTATTCTCCAGTTATCATGATGCCCGCTCCATGCATCGTCTGCGAGCATGCATGCCCCTGGTCCTAGGGTTGCATGTCGTCGTTCTAGTGACTCAGCATAAAGGGCTCCTGCAGAGTTGCAGCGCAGTTTAGGCATGCATGAGGCCCATCACAGTCAACGTTGATCGACGACCTAACCTGACTAAGTTAGTTCATCGTGTATATGCACGAAGTCCATGGAGTTGTAGCTGACTTGGCATCGGATGGAGTGGCCTCACCCCCGTGTAAATCACGCCGCGGGGGGGGGGGGGGGGGGGGGGGGGGGGGGGGGGCAGAATTTAGTGCAAGGTTGCGTAGCCTAGTTATGTAAGGCTTCGTAGGTGTACGATTCCCACCCACTATGAGTCTGGCAAAGGGCTTTGCTAGACGTACGAAAGATTTTCTATGTAAGTTAACGGGCAGACGTATGTGGACGATTGCTATTGGGCCTAAGAAGAGGACGGGTCCACCCCTGAAATTCAGAAGGGCAGAGATAACTCGCGAGAAGGATTTACGTAAAACTTTCGTAAGTTCACGCAGGTGTAGGATTACTGGCCTGGCAAACAATTCAGTGAGACATTGACCACGCGGGCACCTACGTGGCTACGTGCATCACTTTCTAAATACTTCTTCGTTCCTAAATATAAGTCTTTTCAAAGATTTCACTATGGACTGTGTATGTATACATGTGATGCTCAAGTTGTACCTGCGTACCGGTTGCCGGTTTCATTCGACGAAACAATCTTTCAACTCTCAGGCCATTCAACACACGATCGATCGAGACGCATGCTCCAGTGGATCCTGCTACTAATTAACTTCGCTTGCGGCACCTCTCTTTCAAGGGCTCCACTGGAAAAAGAAGAAAACGGGACTTCAATATATGTCGATTTCCAAGTTGGAATTTCAGTTAACTGACCCTGGTTAACCAGTTAGCTAGCAGCTGTCGAAGTATCAACTTTTGGTACAGTTTGTGTATATGGCCGCCAGTGCTGTTAACCACCATAACCAGTTGGGATGCACCGACCATAGTCACATTGATTTCATTACAACCCTGGATACGGCGCCGGGGCAACCGGATTTTCCAGATTTTCCAGAGCAACAGGATCAATGCATGAAAAATCTGTTTAATTATCAGCGCTAAAGATCTCTATGGCAATGAACCCATGCATCTGGCTAACAAATAAAATAGACTGTGATGGAGAGAAACCTACGTTTAAGTCTTCCGGTCGGCACCAACTTGCTCGATCTGGTTATTTATCTCCATTCTTTGGATTTTGCTTAATCCGTGGAAAGTTCTGGATCGCTCAGAGACACCAGCCGTACTGCATGCGGTTATTTAATGGAGTTTTACGCGGTGTAAACGCTGATCGACCAGCGACTGACGAGAACTACAAAGAAGCCAGAATTAAGTCTAGCCTAGCCAAGAATTGAAATTACAGCTTGGTTACGAGACAGTACAGGTATGTTCTAGAAAGTGGCCCTTTGAGGGGTAGACAAGCCGCACGTCTATTGATTTTTGTAATGTCTGCATTGGTGCATAACCATTAAGTAATCCGAGGTGTCTGTTTTTACGGTTACTACCTCGCTAGCTCCGCATGCAGTAACTACATAACTCCTGTCAAGAAAAAGACCCTGCGTGTTCAGATGCCTCTTTCCTGCGAGTAGTAACGATTTGTTTGCCCGATCTGGTCATGTACTTGCACTTTCAGACTAGCAGCATTTATATTATAAGATAAGATAAATTATATTTCTAAGTCTAGCAACATCTCGAAGTTTTTGACGGGATGTTGCTAGTCACACACCCGGCCTCTGCATAGCTAGGATGCACACAGCCAACACTAACACACACAAAACATGCCGACAAATAGCAAAGTCATATAAGACCAAAGCTATGCATAGGCGGAAAAAAAAACCCTAAGTGACTAGATCCATGATCGGCAAACTACAGGAAAGACCATATCTACACCAACCATCTCATGAAAACACACGGACGACAAAGTTCTTCGACAGCAACGCCTTCAAGAAGGGAGTGACGCTTAAGCGCCATCGTCACCGGATCCAACCACCGAAGGACAGGATATAGGTTTTCACCATGAAGAAACAGTCAGAGCATAACCGAGCAATGCCTTCAGCAAGGTAACGACGTATAATAGTCGCCATTGCGAGGTAACCAACTCGGGTCAGACCTGGGCTTTCGCCCCGGAGCTCGATACAGGGTGCTCGATAAGCACCACTATCGTAGTCACTCCTGTGATGTCGCCACCACTTTTCCACAATCCCAGCAGCTTCACACGATGCAATCGCCATCACTGCACAACCATCCCTCTACATCAAGTCACCGTCATAGTTTGCATCTCATTGTCGAGGCACCAGATCCGGAGAGGTACATCCTCCCGAAGATCTTTCCATGCCCACAACTGTCATGGAGCCGCACGAGGTCGATGCAGGCAGTGTGCAGCCACCTCCAAAAGGCCGATCAGAATCGAGATCACCACCACCATGCCAGGCCCTGCGCGCCGGGGAGGGGAGGCCAGGCTGGACAAGTCCATCCGGCAGACCGGAGGACGCACGCACGCAGGAACACTCCGCTGGAACATGTCCAGGGATGGCCCGCGGCAAGCCAGCCTCAGTCAGCGCACACCCATCCGCACTCGCACGCATCCACCGTCGCGGCGAAGACCCATCGCCAGGGACAGCTGCCGCATCCGTCCAGCAGTCGATCCTGCCTCGACCGCCAGGACCCTGCGTCCTAGCGCCCGCCGACGCGCTGCAAACATCTGTGCCCACCAGATCCAGGCGCCGCCGCGAGAGGAAGCCCCGCCGCCGTCGTCGGCCGCACGGGCTTCGCCCGGCGGCGTCCTTCGGTGGGGGCGCGGCAGCAGGGGAAGATTAGAAGGGTGACATCGCTAGGGTTAGGGTAGGGACGCCCGAGCCGCCCTGGGCAGGGCGACGCGGGGTCGTTCCTATAAAATTGGGGGAGAATTTCACTTCCCCGACCTCTGCACCAACTAGGGATGCACGCAGCCTTTTAAGTATGAGTACTAGGATTTTTAGTCTCGGTTACACACCAAGCCTAGTCCTCAATAAATGCGTGAGTATCAGGAGAGCCTGGTCCTCAAGAATAAATAGGAAACTAAATTCGCCCCCGTGAGGATTCGAACCCAGGTGTTGGGCTTGTACATCCACTCCCCCAACCAGTTAAGCTAGGCTCACTCACCTTTTAAAATTGGGGGAGAATTTCACTCCTCGGGCGTCTGCACCAACTAGGGATGCACACAGCCTTTTAAGTATGAGTACTAGGATTTTTAGTTTCGGTTACACACCAAGCCTAGTACTCAATAAATGCGTGAGTATCAGGAGAGCCTGATCCTCAAGAATAAATAGGAACCTAAATTCGCCTCCGTGAGGATTCGAACCCAGGTGTTGGGCTTGTACATCCACTCCCCCAACCAGTTGAGCTAGGCTCACTCACCTTTTAAAATTGGGGGAGAATTTCACTCCTCTGGCCTCTGCACCAACTAGGGATGCACACAACCTTTTAAGTATGAGTACTAGGATTTTTAGTCTCGGTTACACACCAAGCCTAGTCCTCAACAAATGCGTGAGTATCAGGAGAGCCTGATCCTCAAGAATAAATAGGAACCTAAATTCGCCTCCGTGAGGATTCGAACCCAGGTGTTGGGCTTGTACATCCACTCCCCCAACCAGTTGAGCTAGGCTCACTCCCTTTTAAAATTGGGGGAGAATTTCACTTCCCCGGCCTCTGCACCCACTAGGGATGCACACAACCTTCTAAGTATGAGTACTAGGATTTTTAGTCTCGGTTACACACCAAGCCTAGTCCTCAATAAATGCGTGAGTATCAGGAGAGCCTGGTCCTCAAGAATAAATAGGAACCTAAATTCGCCTCCGTGAGAATTCGAACCCAGGTGTTGGGCTTGTACATCCACTCCCCCAACCAGATGGTGATGATGAGCTGATGACCTCGGTTAAGTCGACCAAGAAATAGATTGTAGGAAATGCATGCATGTGCCCCGTCGTATTCAGCTAGCAACCGTATATATTACTCCTGGAACATTCTATCCTTGCACGGCGTTAACTGATTAAATACTACTCTAATACCACTTTGGTGCAAGTCAGACAGAGCAAATAGGTAAGTGATTGATAACCTAAGCTTATCTCCAGAGATATTTCTGCATGCACCGTTGAAATAAGCTTCTTCGATATTAAACAACAAAGGGATAATGATACATGCAACACTCTTATAATTAACTAAACCAAATGTCGTGGTCACTTGGAGGTGTCCTCTGACATTAAGAGTCCTAGGTTTGGCCAACCACTATGTATGCATGCACCAAATGTTCAAATTAATCGTCACACTAATCGGCTAAGACATGTCGACGCAACACGACATTTCGGGCACCGCTAGCCATTCAAAAGAAACAAATTGTACCGTTGAATGGTTAACTAATCACCGAGGCCCTTGGGAAAATTTGCTCGTTCTTTCTTTCGTGACGTTTCTTGTGAGCTACTAAGTTCATGGTCGATTCTTCAGTAGTAGAACGAACAAATCAGTGATTCAGTGGCACCACCACCTACATGAGACGTGCGTGTATTTATTCTTCTCTGATCTGACTACAAACGACCAAACATGCGCGATGGCAAGGACTACATGCATGATCGGACTGTACACACACATATAATTTTCACGAAGAGGTTCCATGCAAGCAAAACGAAGGAAGATCACGCTGATGGTGCCGAAGATGCAGTTGTCATGCCCCATCATCGTCTCGAGCTCTGCACCCTCTTCCTTAGAGCAAGTATAATAGGATGATATAGACAGACTATAAGAGATGTCATGCCACATCAGATTTTTGTCTAGTTTGATGATAGAGAAGAGAAGCAGACTGTAGAATTATAGCCGGTTGTAGCACTTGCTCAACACATTTTGTGAGATAAAAAGATGAGCTATATACTAATGACATATAGTATAGTAATATGACTAACTATTGTACAAGTGACTATTAGATTGGCTATATATAACGTGTCAACTTTGTATAGCCGGTTGTTGGTTATACTATCAACCATGCTCATAGTGGAAGATAGCTACCGACATGATGAAGCGGCGGTACGCTCGCATCGAGGGTGCTCTCCCGGCCGTACGTTGAGGGGTGGCAATGAAATTGTCTCTGGTGGGAGGGGGTGTCATGAGGGCATGTCATGCACACCTCGTGTGTGAGAGGAGAAAATATGCACCTGACATTCAAGTGGGTTGAACAACTTAACCGATCCAAGAGCTCACTACTGCAAAACAGGCTATCAATGATGGACGCAAAATGTTCACCAATGACGGGTCGGATGTCTACCACAAGTACTCTAGGTATCAATGACGGTCACACTGCATGGTTCGCCATCAGTAATCTCCATACCAGTGTCAGTTTTATATTACAGCCTGCCACTGTTTACCTCCCCCGGTCAGAAATAATAATGTACCTCCCTAGCAGTATATTTGAACCATTACTGTACATAATAGGTTTAACCATTCAACTTTTTTAAGAGTAGTATCATGTCTAAACAGTACATACTAAGTTTAGCCTAAAACAAGTTCGATGGTCAGAAGGGACTATGACTCAAAAAATCATTGACAACTAATACTTCTCCTTTTTTGGAATGGATGTGAAGAAGAGGATAATCTCAGCACGTCCATGATGGAGCACAAAGATCAACCAACTTCTGGTTTGTAGATTGCACTGCCTCAGCATTCGCCTCCACCCACTAATAACGTCCGTCTATCCGATAGGGGTGCAATCAAGTATGTGTCTCTGAAATCGGTATTGTCATCTCATCATACTAATCTATCACCTCAGGACAATATATTTTGGGAGCTTATGTGGCAAGAATAAGAACATAATAGTAATGTAGTAAGCAATATATTTAGTTTACCAAAAGAACATGAAATTGAACACAATTCTTACCAGGATGCTTTTCTAAGTGTTGGACATGTTCAAAGCATGCACTAGTGGCACGTATGGTGCATCACTTGGTCAATGGTGTTATTGTTACAAGCCACCCAATACTATGAACAAAGGTGTGGTGTACCAAATATCACCTGGTCCGTCCGCCAACAGTAAAAATATCATCACTTCTCTAAAAGAAACAGTAAAATACCGCAGATCCCAGAAAAATTATCAAGAACAGGACGAAGAAAAATCCTCATCAGTTCTGTCATGAAACTTTACAGAAATTTCTCTCGTGCTGCAAACTGCTGGCCTGATCCGGACGGATGGGGGCACGGGTGCCACCCGCGTGACGGGAGCAAGCGACGGCGAGACAGGGGGAGATGCATCCACAATCCAGAAACAGAAGCAGAAACGGAAGTAGAAGTTGTAGCGGCAAACAAATCATCCATCCACAGATAAGCCTCCTGTCAACGGACACATCAGATGCATGTATTTGTCTCCAAATTGTCATTCATGTATTGATGTATATCCAGAACAAAACTCACGGGTTATACACAGCGGGCAGAGAGCTCACTCTATGTACAAGTGGAGCAGAGAGGAAGAAGAGGCTCGCTCTATGTGCAGCGGGGAGGAGGACGAGGCTCACTCTATGTACAGCTAGACGCTACTTCCTAAAAAAATAGTTTACAAAAACGTTTTACATTGTGGGGAAAAGGGAGTAGCTAATTGACCAGACCGGAATCGAATTGGGTCTTAGAACTCCAACCTCCCGGCCTGGTTCCCATCGACCGAAGGAGCAGCTCCTCCGCGAGGTCATGCATCGTTCGCTTTGGTGTCTCAGTAGATTTATTTATTTTGAAATGGTGTCTCAGTAGTTGAGTTCTGGTGGTTCGCTGCCGGTTTGAGTAAAGCTCAGATGGGAGCCGCTGGTTGGCCCCAAGTTATCGAGAAGCGGAAGGGCGAGAGGAGGTGCATTCTGGTAAATTCGTGGGCGTTAAGAACCTGGGTTCCGCCGCAATGAGATGATGTGACATGACCGCGGTTGCTATGGCTGTGCGTCCGAGTTTCCTTCGATTCTTGGCGACTGGGTGGTCGAACGTCGGTGTCTCTTTCCCTGACCATCCGTTTCTCATTCGCTTTCGCTTCCTGTCTTTGCTCTTTGTTTGTTTTGTTTTACTGTGAACGGCCGGATGTCGAAAGATGATGATCGACAAGCCGTCCTTGGTACCTGCGTCAATGAAGGCCTAGATTAATCCTTGTAAATTTAATTACTTAATTACAGCCTTGCGCTGCTGCAGGCACCCTGGCCACATACATGCAGTCGTACATTTAGCTGTGCCGTGTTAGAGAATCTATGACTGAAACCTACACATCCACCCCAAATGCTCGGGCTGGCTGTGCCGTCACTTCCAAACGCAAAAAATGCACCCAACCGGCTTCCCAAAACTAGCCCAAACGCTCGGCTGTTCGACAACCCCCGTATTCAGTTCATATGTGAAACGGACATGAGGAGGCTCAGACGCGCCCGAACACCACCACCACGTCGAACCGACCCGTTATACCCCCACCCCTCATCACCTTTCCCACAAAACCCCCATCCAGCAAATGAACCCTAGTCAAACCCCACTCCACTCAGTCCTCTCGCCCTCTCCGCCCTCCTCCCGTCTCCTCCCCTTCCTTTATAATCTATTCCGTCCCTCTGTCATGTGCAAGTCCGGCCAGACTCCAACAGGGAGCCTGATCCCATGGGTTGGGATGGTCGTGTGAAGAAGGAGAACTCCGGCTCCAACAGAGATGCGTCGGACGAGGACGAGCTTGCCACTCCGCATCTCCATCCAATGGTCATGGTTGGACACTGGCGGGAGTTCGAGCCCCGCGACGTCCGCCGCCAGCTTGCCCCGGCCAAGCCCCACCAATGCGCTCCAGCAGGTTCCTCCATCCTGCTCCGCGCCGCTACATATCCGGAGCTGAGTGACCCTCTCCCCTCCCCTTCTGGTGCCAGCTCCTCCCGGGCATCATTGGGTCCTCGTGCCCACAGCTCCCGTGGGGATGCACATGTTGGAGTCGAAGGCCAAGGCCGCCCGCCGCAAGCAGTAGCGGGCCGATCCGGAGGCCGGTTCCTCCCACCAATATTCCTGCTCCATCCCCATCGACCCAAAGGAGCATCGCCTTCGCGAGGTCATGCGTCGTTCGGTGACCTTGGTGGAGACGGCCGCCGGGCGCCTCCGACGGAAAAGTGCAAAGGCGTTCGACTCGGGATCAAAGCTTCGAAGCGCCATCGAGGGAGGAATCCGTCAAGGCCAAGGCGGCGCGTGATACGTCCCCAACGTATCTATAATTTTTGATTGTTTCATGCTATTATATTATAAATATTGTATGCTTTATATGTCATTTTATATTGTTTTTAGGGACTAACCTATTAACTCAGTGTCCAAAGCCAGTTTCTGCATTTTGCTTGTTTTTGATTTTCTTAGCAAATCCATACCAAGAGAATTCCAAATGCAACAAAACAAATTGATGATTTTTTCTGGACAAAAAGAGACCCTGGAATCTTGGGAGGGGGGAGGGAGGGAGCCACAAGCCAGGGGGTGCGACCTAGGGTAGGATGTGCCCTGGTGCCTTGTGGTCCCTCTCTGCCTCCGTTTGACCTAATTCCAACGCTATAAATTTCCTAATATCCAGAAACCCTCGAATTGAGACCCGGTACAATTTTATCGCCGTCGCAAGGCTCTGGTCTTTTCGCGACCCCATCTGGACGCCTTTTTCCAGTGCTCTACCAGAGGGGAATCCATTATGGAGGCCATCTTCATCAACCTTGTTGCGTCCATGATGATGTGTGAGTAGTTCCTACAGGACCTACGCGTCCGTAGCAGTAGCTCTCTCTCTCTCTCTCTCTCTCTCTCTGATCTTCAATGCAATGATTTTTTTGAAGACCTATTCGATGCAATTCTTGTAGTGTGTTTATTGAGATCCAATGAATTATGGGTTTATGATTAGATTATTCATTGAAACTGTTTGAATTTATTTTGAGATTTATCTATGTTGTAATTTTGTAGCTATGTATACTTTTCAATCTATGATTTTTCTTTTGCCAAGTTAATGAGTAGATCATCAAAGGGAGTGATGCATAGTAGTGGGTTCAATCTTGCGGTGTCGTTACTCTGTGACTGTAAGGTTGGAAGGCACATATTGTATTGTTGCTACGAAGGATAAAACGACGGGTTAGGACATATTATTTGGTCTTAATTTGTCTACATTGTGTAATCTTGCTTAAAGTGTTACTCTCCTTGTCATGAACTTAATACTTTGAGATGTATGCTGGAGAGCAGTCTTGGGTGGAGTAATAGTAGTAGATGCAATTGGATGACGGTCTACTTGTCACGGACGTAATTTCTATATGTGAATTATGCCATGAAGAATCATAATAATTATGCGCTTTCTATCAAATGCCCAACAGTGATTTCTTTACCCATCGATGCTACACTAGTGCAGAAAAGTCTAAAAATGGCGTGTCAAAAAAGGCCTTGCTGGCGTGGACATCACCATTGCGAAAAAATAATGGTGGTGTTTTAGCCTACGTCAGAAGTATTTCACATGTTGATGACGTGTCACGTGACCAATGCCAGAAGTAAATGTATGTTACCACTGTCGTGCCTTGTTGGCCAACGCCAGCAAATTGATTTTTCGCTTAAAAAATATATCCAGTTAAACCATCAACTAATTTAAGATGTAATACTGCATCAACTAGTTCAACTCCACAAAACTACATGGGTACTCATCAACTTAACTAGTTCAACTTCACAAAACTACATAGGTAGTCATCACCTCAACTAGTTCAACTTCACAAACTACATCATCGTTCCATAGCGAGCCTGCTAGGTGGTCAATCATATTTCTTGATCAAGGATTAACTTCAATTGATGAATCTTGTATCAATTGTTCTCTCCATCTTTTTTGAAATGATCTCTCTCCATCTTGAGCTCATTCCTCTCGGCCCTGAGGACTTTTCTCTCATTCTTCAGCTTATCCCTCTCCTCGATCATCTGATCTCTCTCGTCCCTCAACCTATGAGTCTTGGTGAACAGATCAGCCTTCTCGTTCAGCAGCTGGACCGTCTCCGTGTTCAGCCAGGCTTTCACCACCTACAGGGCCTTGATGGTATATTGATGAGACTCTACGAGCTCGCGGTTGAGCATCTCTACATCATATACCTCCTCCTTGACGGTTGTCATATCAGGTACGTATCCCTACGAAGTCAAATGTTTAAAATCGTTAGATATGCATGTGTGTTTGCAATCATCATCATTGGTTAGATATATATGGATGTGTTTGGACTCTTACCTGGCTGCCTCCATTGTCCATGACAAGTCAATGCCAACTAAAAAATAATGACAAGGCAGCACCAACTACAAAACATATATAGCAATTGATCTGTATGAAGTTTAGCACCTATTCATGTCATTATACCATGCATTTGACAATTGAACTATATATGACAATAATATGCATAGCTTTGGCCAACAAAAGAAATCTTGTTCATAAAAGTATCGTGTGTTTGTTCTAGCTAGTATTATTAATCTCACATGATGCACTTTGTTAGACAAATAAATAAATAGCTACATGTCAGCCTGCTGATACAACTTCAATGTATCTATAATTTCTGTTTGTTTCATGCTATTATTTTATCAATCTTGTATGCTTTATCTGTCATTTTATACCATTTTTAGGAACTAACCTATTAACTCAGTGCACTATGCCCTTGTGGCACCCGCACTGCCTCTTCGTTCTATGAATCCCCGGCCCAAATATTTCAAAAACCCTAGGAGAGCATCCGAAATACTTTTTTCGCCACCGCAAGTCTCTGTTCCGCCGCGATCCCAACTGAAGGCCTTTGCCGGTACTCTGCCAGAGCGGGAATCCATCACGGCGGCCATCTTCATCAACTTTGTTGCCTCTCACATGATATGTGAGTAGTTCCTACAGGACCTATGAGTCGAAAGTTGTAGCTAGATGGCTCTATATATCTCTCGTTTGATTTTCAATACAATGATCCCTTCGGAGACCTATTCAATATAATCTTTGCAGTGTGTTTGTTGGGATCCGATGAATTGCGAGTTTATATTCAGATTATTCAATAAAAGTAATTGATTCAATCTGAGATTTATTATTTGTGAGTTCATAGAGCTATGTATGCTTTCCTACCTATAAGTTTGCTTTGGCCAAGTAGATGAGTACATCATCAAAGGGAGTGATGTATAGTAGTAGGTTCAATATTGTGTGTCCTCACTTTGTGACATGAGGAGTAGCGAGACAAGTATTTGTATTGTTGCTACTAAGGAGAAACGATGGGGTCTGAACATATAATTTGGTCTTACTTTGTCTACATTATGTCATCTTGCTTAATGCAGTACTCTGTTTGTTATGAAATTAATAGATGCATGCTGGATAACGGTTGATTACTGGAGTAATAGTGGGAAAATGCATCCAACTACCGGGTGTAACTACACCCATGTCTTATATACTACCATGTGGTATATATACTAATTTGTCACTTCGACTATGTTCACATACTATATATAAGATACTCCAAAGTGTGTTACATGGAAAAAATTAAAGTTGACCCATATTTTTTATCATACTATGAAATACGTACATAATTATACGGAAAAATTAGTATGCTAAAAATATGGTATATACTACCTAAAAAGTAGTATATATACTATCCAAATATTCTTATATACTACATACTACGCGTACATACTCTTCGATACGATAGATACTACCTACAACATATCAAACAAAAGTGGGAGTAACTACACCTGGTCGTACGAAATATTTGTCATATATATATACATGAAATGAATAGCGACATAATTATTTGCTTTTCTATCAATTGCTCAACAATAATGTGTGGACCCACCACTGCTACGCTCATGAGAGAGATGCCTCTATTGAACGCTATGGCCCCCGGGTCCATCTTTATATTTTATATATCAAAAACATATAAACACATTTGTTGTTATCTATTTACTTTTTATTTGTATTTATTTATCCTACTCTATCAAGATATCCTTGCAATTAACAAGTACAAGGGGCTTAACAACCCTCTTGCCCGTGTTGGGCGCAAGTATTTGATTTTGTGTGTGCAGGAACTGTTGATCGTGTGTTTGGATAACTTCCTATTGGTTCGATAACCTTGTTTCTTAACCGAGGGAAATACACATTGCTACTTTACTACATCATCCCTTCCTCTTCTGGGAAAAACCCAACGCATCTACCAGTAGCACCAACATCCATGGTTGTCCATCCGACTATATCTTTGCAAAACTACACTAGTAAATCAAATTAAACTACATCTTTGCAATTTTACATCTAAATGGGGACTAAGAGCATCTCCAATATATGATGTAGATGCAAACATAACTAATTTTTGCATCTCCGAGACCCAAAACCCACATCCAACAGATGATGTAGGTGCAAAAAAAAAATATTACATCTTCACCTCCTGGAGATGTAAAATACAACACCTCGACATGCAAATATACATCTCCACCTACATGACATGTAAAACTAGCGGCCGCGCGCCAACCGCCAACCGCTTTTCAGTTTCCTTCCCTTCTTCCCCCCTCTGCCCGCTGCACTGCCGCCGCCGCCCCGGTTCGCCCGCCGCTCCCCGCCGCCACCCGCCCGCGCCAGATCCGGCCGTCCCCCACTGTCGTCGCCCCTCCGCCTCTCCCCAGTCGCTGCTCCGCCTTGAATCGCTACCCCCACCGCTCCATATCCGCCGCCCCAATTCACGTCGCCGCCGCCCCCAAGCACAGCCTCCGCCGCCACCCTGATTCGCACCATCCCACCGTCGTCCTGATGTCACCACCCCGATTCGCGTCGTCGACGCCCTATTTCGCGCCGCCCCGTCATCGCCATGCCGCCGAGGAAGCTCCCGTAGAGAAATATGGGGTTCTTCGGTGTGTGGGCGAAGTCGTCCAGTAACTTCGGTGTGGAGTTCACCGCCGCCGGTTGCCGCTTTTGGCTCGACACATACCCCACCATCAATGTGACCGCGCGTGCCTACGGCGTGGCAGTGTGGCGTGCCGGGAGGACGAGGTTGGACCTCAAATTCCCGAAGATTGAGACCAGGGAGGCTGCGGATTTCCTCGTGCCGGAGTGTATTCAGATGGAGGAGATGACGAAGATCAAGATGAAGAAGAAGAAGGCCATTGTCGTTGCTCCCGGTGATAACGGCGAGGCAGCGATGGTGAGATTCACACGGGAGAATCTGGAGTATGTCCACGACAAGCAGAGGTACTTCTGGAAGCGTGACGCTGAGCAGAAGAAGAAGGAGGACGAGGTCGGTCCCTCGACGGTGATCCCCATCGAGTCCTCAGAGGAGGATGACGAGGAGATCTGGGGGTCCTCAAATGAGGACGAGGAGTACTGGATGCCCTCGAACGACGAGTAGTTTGAATTAGTTGTAGTAGTCGTTCAATTTATGTTTTTAATTTTTAACTATGTTTGAATTATGTTTGCACAATGTTTGAAATGAAGTAGTAGTCGAAATATCTATATTTTACATCTCCATTTTGCATGATCTATTGGAGTTGCACGTTTACATCTCCAATATACATCATCTGTTGGAATTAGCTCTTTTTTGCAGATGTAAAAAGTACATTTTGGAGATGTAAATTTTACATCTCGTAGTTTTACATCTCCAAATTTGCATCATCTTTTGGAGATGCTCTAAGTCTAATCAGACTTGAACACTAAGTACACAAAACTACATCTTTGCAAAACTATACTAATAAATCAAAACTATATCTTTGAAAAAATACATCTGAATGGGGACTAAATCTCATCGGATTGAACACTTACAAAAAAGTACATCTTTGCAAAACTATTCTACAACTAATGTAAGTAGAATATCAATTCATGGACGTCCATGGATTCAACCGTAAGTATGATATTGACAACTAATATATGCAAGTCTACAGCGGCTAGCGGCGACGAGCAGTGAGGCCCAGAGGTGAGGGGAAGAAGATGCACGAGGGGAGAGGAGGGGTTTAACCTTCTGGTCTGGCGGTGGCGCTGGTCGAGAGGTGGAGTGAAAAGGAGTTAGGAATCGGAAGGGGTTAGGTTTTCTTATGTTGACGGGAGATACACAGTGAGTGGACTAGTGTTGGCGTGGACTTAACAAGCTACGCTATAACAATGTGTAGCCCACATAAAAATATCACGAAACATCTACGGTGTGACATAAAAATACAACGCTAGAAATAAGCCGATAATGATGTGGTACCAAATATGACCACGCCACCACTATTTCAAAAAAATAGTGCTGGCGTTGATTGTAAATGAGGCGCCATCAAAAACATTTATGGCTAACCATTTATCCACTAGTGGTATTCTTATGAGAGAGATGCCTCTAGTGAATGCTATGGCCGTCGGGTCCTTTTTTCATTAATACTGAAGAATACACATTGCTTATTGTATTTATATTATTTATTTATTTATATACCTATCGCTATCAGATTAAATCCTTGCAATCGGCGGGAACAAGGGGATTGACAACCCTCTTGCTTTTGTTGGGTGTGAGCATTTGCTTTGTTTGTGTGCATGTACTGTTGACATTATTTGCGTGTTGCCTCCTATTGATTCGATAACCTTGGTTCTTGTCTAAGGGAAATACTATCTGCTACTATACTGCTACACCCTTGCTGATGGAGGAAAATCCAACACATACACCAAGTAGCAGAAGGATTTCTGGCGCCGTTGCCGGGGATGCTTCACCAAATAACCGAGGTGCCTTCCCACACATTTATCAATTTTCTTGTTTTTATTTTCCTTTCCTTTTTCTTTATTTTCCTACTTTGCAAAAAATTAAAATACCAAAATATTGTGCTACTATCTTCACTTGCTATTATGGCTAGTTCTTCGCTTGTTGCTTCCACTCGTGAAAATGAAGTGCTTAATTTCAAACAATGGGGTGAAGAAAGTTTAAAAAATTCTTGGTATGGGATTTGCGATGCTCAATAGATCTACTTGTAAGCAATCCACCAAGGCTCTCCTTCGATATTTGTATGTGGTGTTAACCATGCCTAATAGGCAAATATTGGATGTTGTTGCTAAAGACAATTTTAATTTATCAAAAGAGATGCTAATACTGATTATGAATACCACCACCGGCATGCATTTTTTCGGTGTGTCAGTATTTCTCATTGCATATCGTGTCCTCACACATCTCAACAAAATGGCATCGCTGAACGTAAGCACCGTCATTTGATTGAAACTGTGCTTGCTCTCCTCATTCACTTTAATCTCCCTCTGCGTTATTGGAGTGAAGCTTTTCTCACCGCGTGTTATTTGATCAATCGCATGTCTAGCCGGGCCCTTGCCACCACTCAAACATCTTCTTGACATCACTTCAGATTACTCGTTTCTTCGTATTTTTGGATGCGCGGGTTGGCCTAGTCTTCGCAAATACAAATCCCGAAAACTTGAGTTCCGCTCCAAGATGTGCATTTTCCTTGGATATAGTTCGTTTCATAAAGGATACAAGTGTCTTCATAAGTCCACTGGTTGCATCTACATCTCTCGAGATGTTGTCTTCGATGGAAAATGTTTTCCCTTTGCGACTGAGTGAATTGCAAAAAACACCACATTTGAAGTTCTCATTCGGAATTGCTATCACATTTCTTGAGCGCCCCAAAAATCTACCTTTTTCTTGTGAATTTTCTCAATAAACACTAATGACTGATCTGGGCCAAATTAACCGATTTCTGACAGCTAGGGCCCGCCTGTAACCGCTGACATGGCATAAAACGGGCAACACCGTTTGTTGACCGTCCAATTAGACATGGCGCTTGGGTTGATCCAGTGGCTGGATGCGGCAGCGTCCGCGTATCCCTCGTCGCCCTGGATACCGATGGCGGCGGCGGGAGTCGCGTCCATGGACGACGACGAGCATTACATGGGCGACAGGGTGGAGCGGGCGCTCGGGTGGTAGTCGTGGCGCGAAGCGGCTCGGGCCGCGCTGCTCAAAGGGGCGATGGTGCCGTCTGGCAGCCCACAGAGCAGCGCAGGTGGTGGGTGGCCTCGGGGCCGTGCTGGAGCAAGTGGCCGGCGAGAAGCAACGACAGTGTATGCGTCGGCAGCAAGCAGCGGTGGCGGCAACCCATGGGAGCGGATGCGTGCGGGTAGGAGTGGTGCGGCACGGGAGGAGAGAAGGTAGATGAGGGGTGCATAAGACCCCGATAGGTGGGCACTCCTTCAAGTTAACAGTCAATGTCGTTTATGTTGACCATATAGTGCCGCGTTGATTGACCAGCGGGCCTGATATATCGGAAATCAAATTAATTTAGCCCAGATCGATCATTAGTGTTTATTGAGAAAATTAGTAAGAAAAAAGATAGATTTTTGGGGCGCTCAAGAAATGTGGTGGCAATTCTAAATGACAACTTCAAATGTGATGGTTTCTTGCAATTCACTCCTTTGCGACTAATGCGTGTCCGGTTTATCACACTTAAATCCTCTTGTGTCGTTTCCATCCACTGAGTCAGTAGTTCAGTATGCTAATTTACAAAATTACAATCTGTCACTTTTGTTTCCTTAGAGTTGTCCTGCAGGTACAGAGGCTGGCGAGGCAAGAGCGATCGGAGCGACAGGCGCGATAGGCGTGCATGCTACACGCCATGCACACAACCGGCATGCGCCACACGCCATCCACACAATAGGCAAGGAACGGTCTGATGGCTCTCTTAATAAGTATTATAAAGCATGTCTGGTTGCTCTTGCGTTTACTCAGCAATATGGTGTTGATTATGTTGCTACCCTTAGTCCGGTTGTTAAACCGGCCACCATTCGTCTTGTGTTGTCACTCGTTGTTTCACGGGGCTTGTGTTTTGCGTTAGAATCATGTCAACAATGTGTTCCTTCATGTTCTGCTTAAAGAGGATATGTACATGCAATAGCCCCAGGTTTTGAGGATCCTCGTTATCCCAACCATATTTGCACGCTTCGGAAGTCTATTTATGGGCTCAAACAGTCTCCCCGGGCTTGGTAATCTCGCGTCATTGATCAACTACATCAGCTTGGGTTTCACTCGTCCAAGCCTCACACCTCCCTCTTCATTTTTTGGCAAGGAGATGTGGTCATTTACATGTTGGTAGATGTTGATGATATTGTCATTGCTGGCTCTTCCTCTTATGGAGTTGATCATTTGCTTTGCACTTTGGCTGGGTCCTTTCCCATCAAAGACCCATGGCGTCTTTCTTACTTCCTTGGGATTGAAGCCACTTACAATTCAGGGGGAATGGTGCTGTCTCAGCGGAAGTATGCTGATGATCTTCTTCATCGTGCTCATATGGAGAATTGCAAGGAGGTTTCTACTCCCATGTCAGTCACGGTGTAGTTGGCTGCAGATCTTGGTACTCCCATCACTGATAATGATGCCTTCAAGTATCACAACATGGTTGGAGGATTGCAATGTCTTACTCTTACTCGCCCTGATATTCCGTTTGGTGCCAACAAGGTGTGCCAATATTTGGCCAAACCCACTATTGTGCACTGGGAAGCAGTCAAGCTTATATGAGGTATATCAAGGGCACTCTGACCACTTTACTCTCCATTCGCCGGTCTAGCTCCACACTTCTTAGTGTATTTAATGATACTGATTGGGCAGGGTGTGTTGATGACATACGCCTACATGCGGTTTTGTGGTTTTCCTTGGTCCTAACTTGATTTCATGGAGTGCTCGTAACAACCGACAGTTTCATGATCTAGTACCGAAGCAGAGCACAAGGCACTTGCAAATGGCACAACTGAAGTTATTTGGGTGCAATCTGTGCTTAAAGAACTGGGGGTATTTCTGCCACGCCACCAGTTTTATGGTGTTAAAATTTGGGTGCAACCTATGTGCACTAGTGCAGAATCGGCCTATAGTGCCGGTTCGTAAGGGCCTTTAGTGCCGGTTCTCCAACCAGCACTAAAGGGTGGGGACTAAAGCCCCCCCCCCTTTAGTCCCGGTTCATCACGGCCCGGCACTAAAGGCCCACCACGTGGCACCTGCCGGCGCCGTGGGCTGGGGGACCTTTAGTCCCGGTTGGTAACACCAACCGGGACTAAAAGTATTTAATTCTTTTAATTTTGGTTTATTTTTCCTTTTAATCCTTTAGGGGTTTATGAATTAATTATGGTTTATTTTTCCTTTTAATTTTGTGTTTTCCATTTAATTATTTTTCATTTCAAACATATATTACGCCACTACATACTGTACACGTTGTGCATATATATATAAATAGAATTTCTCGTAGAACCGATCATATATATATATATATATATATATCATCGAATTTCTCGTACGACGACCATTCACATACATATATATATATATATACAATTTGGTATATACAATTTCTCCTACAATTTGTGGATCATTACATATGCAGGCATTACTGCTTGATCTTGTAATGGTATTTTCCTTTGGGATCTATGACCTGGTCGACCAGAAATCCAGCCATTTTCCTCTTGAATTGCTCGTACGCGAGCCGTTGGTAGGAGCTGGCCCCGCATCTCCGTCAGCTATAAGAAGGAGATCAAGATGAATATATTAGTTGTGTGTATATATATTAGCTAGATCATGATAAAAAAATATGGATAGTGTTCTGGCAACCGTACCCAAAGATTTCTTTCGTTTCTGCTCCTTTCAGACGTGATCATGCGAATGTTCTCGCAAACGTAGTATGCGCATAAACTATTCCCCTGCTCCTGCCTCATGCACTTTACGAGAATAAAATTCAATCAGGTAATAATTAATCAAGCATGATAATGGTATTGAAACTAGAATTAAAGAGATGCACGGACGTAGCTAGCTAGTACTACTTAATTACATTGGGTCGCACCCATGTCAGCTTTTGTTCCCAGTCGCCTGGGACCAGTTTGATGAACTTGGCCCAAGCCCTGCCCGCTGGCAAAGAAAATGAATAAAGGAGTTATTAACTAGTTGATATCAGGAAATGAAGTAAAGAGGCCGACATAGTGCGATAATGATTGAAATTACCTGTCGACCATCCCCCTCACGGTTGCGTATTCGGATGGATTCTTATGTAGTGAGTCCAGTACTTCAACTTTTCCCTTGTCAACTTCAATGATTAACAAGATCCAGTGGTAACTGCATGCGCACACGTTTTGTATAATTAAGCGGGCATGTGCATAACTCATCAACTACACTTATTAACATCTAGTAAGCAAAAAATAAAATTTGTAGTACAAGATATAGTAACACTCACCCGAAGTTGTAAGGAAGTAGTATTTCTGGTTGGGTGTTTAATTGCTTCAAAAACTCTAGCAGGAATCTCTCTGTGTCTTTTCTCGAATATTCAGTTTCCCATATCGCCTGATTAACCGTATTTGGGTCAATGAACCCAATGCCATAGCGTCCAGCTTTTTTCATTTCATACATCTTCATTCTGCATAATACCACAGAAAAGAATATAGTGAGGATAATTACAGGTAATGAACGAGAGCACAGTTAGCTAGCTAGAGACTTAAATTACAGAAAGAAATCACTTACAGACAATAGCAACTGACGATAGATTTGTCGAGTGCGTCTTGATTGAATAACTGAAACAACTCTGAATAATGAATCCACAAATCTTTTTTATGGAAGTAATGCTTTTTCTTGACTTTCACCATGAGGGACTCTTGATTGGTATTTGTTGTTTCTTGCATGTACCACGTATGCAAATTGTACAAAATCGTTGGTAGAAGCTTGACATCGTCAGGCTTGACCAGAGGTTTGCCGCGGACATATTGCCATTTTACTTCCTCCTCTTTAAGCCCGGGGATTTCCTCAAGGCCTAGGAGTTGTTCAACAGTGACACCGGCCTCTTTAGCCTGCCTTTTATGATCGTCGGTTACTACCAGCCGATCGGCGGTACTGACAGGTGTTTGTACAATGAGCGGGGGGATCGATTGCACTGCCTGTTCTCCTAGCTGGGGAACAGTTTTCCCGCTTTTTTTGCCAACTGCTTGGCTCGAGCTCGAGCTCGACTCCTTTTGTCTTGCAAAATATGACTTCTTGATAGACCGCACATAGTCGAGCCATATCAATAAAGTGTTGTGAGACATGCTCAGGAACTTTCTCCTTTGGCGGCGGGGGCGGTTTCGGTCCAAAATGGGCCTTCACTTTGGCATCCACTACGGTGTTGAGTTCCTCCTCAGTCAGGTGGTAAGGCAACTTCGGAAGAGGCTTGAGGCTTGGACCATATTTGAATTTCTTGCCTGTTGTACCGCTAGCCGTCGTAGTTGCGGCCTCTCTCTTCCGTTGTTGCTTAGGCGATGGAGCATGCTGAGTCGGCGGAGACGGCAGACGCGGTGCCGGACTTGGAGGAGGAGGAGTCGGCTGACGCCGTGCCGGACTTGGAGGAGGAGTCGGCTGACGCGGTGCCGGACATGGAGGAGGAGGAGGTGGCTGACGCCGTGCCGGACTTGGAGGAGGAGTCGGCTGATG
Source organism: Elymus sibiricus (assembly GCA_039707655.1). Lineage (NCBI taxonomy): Eukaryota > Viridiplantae > Streptophyta > Magnoliopsida > Poales > Poaceae > Elymus > Elymus sibiricus. Next base: position 399,551,381 of record CM077673.1, on the reverse strand, counting down.
CGGTGCCGGACTTGGAGGAGGAGGAGTCGACTGACGCGGCGGCGGACTTGGAGGAGGAGGAGTCGGTGACCTTGGAAAGACGATGCAATCCTTTTTCCATAGAATGATACGATGTATGGCCTCTCCCAGTGTTCTCTCCTCGTCACCTCCAAGAATGTCAAGTTGTAGCTTCACATATCCTGACATCACTTCATCAACCCCGACACGAGCATAGCCAGCTGGAATGGGATTGCAATGGAAGGTTGCTTCAGGGGGATTTGCTAAAGCATAGCCGTCCGCCACCTTCATGGATAAGTTCTTCACTTTCATGTGTAGCTCACAGTTAGTCCTGTCTTTGATATCATCCACAGGGTAGCTAGCTAGCAGTGCATCATCGATATCGGCCGGGGCGGAACCCAAGCTGCTTCTCGGCATAGATGGGACGGTGCTATCCAATGCTGGATCGATCTGCTCATGCTGCCGCTGAGACGCCCTTTCCTGGCTGAGTGAGTCGATCTGCTCCTGCTGCCGCCTGAAAGCGTGTTCCAACTCTAGGTGCTTTGATTCTAGGCCTTCAAGGCGGAGTGCTTCCTCCTTCTTCTTTTGCTCCACCTGCTTCTTCTTTCTCGCACGGCTTCTGTAGTCGTCGTTCCAATCCGCAAACCCCTCAAACCACGGAACAACGCCTTTGCCTCGTGTTCTTCCCGGGTGTTCAGGATTTTTCAGGGCGCGCGTAAGCTCGTCGTTCTCTCTGTTGGGCGTGAACACCCCCGTTCGAGCTTCTTCTATTGCAAGAAGTATTTCGTCTGTCGCTTCTTTAAGACTTGCCTTCACCTTAACCAGCCCTATCTCTGGGTCCAACTTCCCCCCATGCGCATAAAACCATGTCCTGCACCTGGGGGGCCATGTCAATGTAACTGGAGTGACCCCTGCACTAATCATCTCTTGCTCAGATTGATCCCACTTAGGCAGGGCCACCTGGTAGCCACCTGGCCCCAGAGTATGGTGCCACTTCTTTTTCGCAGCATTAATCTTATTTTTTCTCGACCGTTCCTTAGCGTGTTCCGATTCCTTGAACTTCACGAAAGTGTCCCAGTGATCTTTTGCCTTCACCAGTGCTCCCTTGAATTCCGGAGCCTTCTTTTTTGCTTTGACGTACGCAGTCCATGTATTTTTCTTGAAGGTGTTGAATGCGATCGCCATCTTTTTGAATGCGATCGCCAACCGAAAGTGGCCCATGCGAACGCCACCAAAGAAGCTCCGGGTCGACGACGGGACCCGGGGCCGGGTTCCTCACCAAGCTGCGCGCCCCTGAAGGTAGAACCTCCCAGTGCGAGCCCGGCGGAGCCCAGTCCTGAACGTTGCCCCTCTGAAGCAGGACGTCGTCGCGAACGAGTCGACGACGAGGATGCGGGCCGGGCATCGTTGACTCCGAGAAGAAATTCTATGCAAATTTAACATTTTTTAAATGCTTGATTGTGATTTCTTATATACGAGGAACCTTCAGAATCATAACGGATTCTCTTAACCTTTAAGGGATTTAACAAAATGGCGCCATTGTGGATGTGCAGAAAATGGTCCATATTTTTCCTGATATCATCTACCCTTCTATATGTCACGTTGTATAGCTAGTGTCAAAGGAAAAAAACCATGGCTTCATCATTAGCCGGAAGTAACAGGCGCATGATGGTACGAAGCTGTCCAAAGTTGTTTTGGAACGGAGTCCCGAATAGGATAATTAGCTTTTTGGTACGAAGTTCAGCAAGAGCCTTCCGAATATCGCTATTTGGAAGGCCTTTTTGCTGAACTTCGTACCAAAAAAGCTAATTATTCTATCAAGAACTCCGTTCCAAAACAACTTTGAAAAGCTTCATACCATCATGCGCATGTTACTTCCGGCTAATGATGAAGCCATGGTTTTCTTGAATCCTTTGACACTAGCTAGACAAAACGTGACATATAGAAGGGTAGATGCATGAGATCAGAAAAAAATTAGATCAACTTGCGCACATCCATAATGGGGGCATTCCTAAATCCCTTAAAGGACTAAGAGAATCTATTGTATACATACATATACTAATTGCAAATCTAACATTCATCTAACATTTCTATATCTTTTTTATATATAAAATTTATATAGCAATAAAAAAAGTATAAAAAACTAAAAAACATTTCTATATCTTTTTTATATCTAACATTTATCTAGCTATAACTAAAAGTATAAAAAACTAAAAAACATTCATCTAACATTTATATATGTAACATTTCATCTAACATTTATATATCTAACATTTCATCTAACATTTATATAACTAAAAGTATAAAAAAACTAGAAAACAGAAAAACAGAAAATAAAAATGTGTGTGTGTGTGTGTGCGGGCTCGATCGATGGGAGGGGCGGCCATGGCGGTAGGGGCTCACAGCGGGGCGACGGCCGGCGAGGCGAGGCGAGTGGTCGGCGACGGCGACTGCCACGGCGACGGCGACGGCGCACGAGGTCGCGAGGAGAGCGGTGGCGTCGGGGAGGAGGCCGGCGTCGTCGGGGAGGAGGCGCAGGCGGCCGGCGTCGGGGAGGAGGCGCGGGCGGCTGGCGTCGGGGGCGGCGGCGACGATCTCCGGCGTCGGGGGAGGCGACGGCGTTGCGCAGCAGCCTGGCGGCGTCTCGCGCGTTCGGCGTCGTCTAGAGAGAATGGAGATCGATCTGAATTTTTGCGCTTATATAGAACGACCTTTAGTCGCGGTTGGTGGATCCAACCGCGACTAAAGGTAGCCTTTAGTCGCGGTTGGAGCCACCAACCGCCACTAAAGGTATTTTTCACTAGGCAAAGCGGCGGGAAGCGCAGACCTTTAGTCGCGGTTGGTGGCACCCACCGCAACTAAAGGTTTCCTTTAGTCGCGGTTGCCGCCACTAACCGTGACTAAAGGTCTCGTGCTGCCACAGCAGCGGTGCAGAAAGTTTAGTCCCACCTCGCCCAGCGAAGGGCAGCCGCACTGATTTATAAGCCCCGCTGCGGCTGCTCCCTCGAGCTCCTCTCTAAGCAGGCCTATGTGGGCCTATTGAACCTGTGCTGCCCTGTTGGGCCTACTGGGCGTTGTGAGCCTGCGGTTGGGGCCCAGTAGGCGGGGTTTTTTTTACTTTTTAGTTTTTTTTAATTTCTGTTTTATTTATTTTCTTTTGTTTCTAAGTTTTTTTTGCTTTATTTAGAGTTAATGAGTGAATCTTTTTGCGTTAGGTCAAAAAATTATAAACTTTCTGTTAGTAGTAGTAGTTTTCAAATTTGAATAGTTTAAATTCGAATTATTTGAAATTTGTGTGAATCACTAGTTTGTGAATAACTTTACTTTAAAAATAGATTTTGTAGTGATTCTTTTTTCTGCTGTTTAATATTAGCGTGTTTTATCATTATATTCAATTTGGTAATTCTTAGGTTATTTAAAAAATGAAATGCCTTTGTAACAGACGAGTTTTCGTCTGAAACCCTGATAGTTCGAAAGAGATTGTCCAATTTGTACACGAAGTGCATCCAGTTTTTTCCGTAACCCTCTCAACTTTTTAGCACATGCTATGTGGGTGAAATGATGATACCATGCCAACTTTCAACCTTTTCAGAGTTCATTTGTAGTGCTTTTCAATTTCAGGGTCATTTAGCTCAAACTAATCAGTAAATGCATGAAAAATAGCAAATGAATTCAGAAAGGATTGAAAATTGATGGCGTGGCTTCGAATGGTGCATACTGAACACACAAAAAGTCTGGAGTTGAAATAAGTTTAAAAAAATGAAATGCCTTAGTAACAGACGAGTTTTCGTCTGAAACCCTGATATTTCGAAAGAGATTGTCCATTTTGTACACGAAGTGCATCCAATTTTTGCCATAACCCTCTCAACTTTTTAGCACATGCTATGTGGGTAAAATGATGATACCATGCCAACTTTCAACCTTTTCAGAGTTCATTTGTAGTGCTTTTCAATTTCAGGGTCATTTAGCTCAAAAAAATCAGTAAATGCATGAAAAATAGCAAATGAAGTCAGAAAGGGTTGAAAATTGATGACGTGGCTTTGGACATAATATTTCGACGCGTTTCAAATGCCAAAACACATAAGTACACTACTATTACAAAGATTCCCTCAGGTTTGTCCGAAGTGGGACTTTCCAGATATATAAGTCCGGAAACTAACTAGAGAAGCCAGTCACATCCCAGAGTGGGATCTTTGGGTATAAAACTTTTTCTTCGCGTGTGTCCCTTTGCGTCGTAACCATGGACAATCTTCATCGTTTAACTTGATGCTCGGGTCAACATTCACTCTGAAGGGAGCAATTTCATGAAACTTTTCATAATCTTCTGACATGTCTGTCTTGTCCTCCACTCCCACGATGTTTCTTTTCCCTGAAAGAACTATGTGGCGCTTTGGATCATCGTATGATGTATTCGCTTCCTTATCTTTTCTTTTTCTCGGCTTGGTAGACATGTCCTTCACATAGAAAACCTGTGCCACATCATTGGCTAGGACGAATGGTTCGTCTGCGTACCCAAGATTGTTGAGATCCACTGTTGTCATTCCGTACCGCGGGTCTTCCTTTACCCCGCCTCCTGTCAGATTGACCCATTTGCACCGAAACAAAGGGACCTTCAAACCAAGTCCATAGTCAAGTTCCCATATCTCCTCTATGTAACCATAATATGTGTCCTTTGGCCTATTGGTGTTTGGTGCATCAAAGCGGACACCACTGTTTTGGTTGGCGCTCTTTTTATCTTCGGCGATCGTGTAAAATGTATTCCCATTTATCTCGTACCCTTTGAAAGTCAATATAGTCAAAGATGGTAACTTGGACAGCAAGTACAGGTCATCTGCAACAGTGTCGTCATGCATGAGACGTGTCTGCAACCAACCGGCGAAAGTCACCGTTTGTTCATGTGTAATCCAGCCGTCAGACTGCTCCGGGTGTTTGGAGCGTAGAATATTCTTGTGTTGCTCGATATACGGAGCCACCAAGGCGGAACTTTGTAGAACTGTGTAGTGTGCTTGCGCCAAAGAATGCCCGTCCTGGCATATTACTGAATTATTTCCTAGCGTGCCTTTTCCACCCAGTCTGCCCTCATGCCGCGATTCAGGAACACCAATCGGCTTAATGTCAGGAATAAAGTCAACACAAAACTCAATGACCTCCTCTGTTTCATGGCCCTTGGAGATGCTTCCTTCTGGCCTAGCACGATTATGAACATATTTCTTTAAGACTCCCATGAACCACTCAAAGGGGAACATATTGTGTAGAAATACAGGATCCAGAATGGCAATCTCCTCGACTAGGTGAACTAGGACGTGCGTCATGATATTGAAGAAGGATGGTGGGAACACCAACTCGAAACTGACAAGACATTGCACCAAATCATTCTCTAACCTTGGTAGGATTTCTGGATCGATTACCTTCTGAGAGATTGCATTGAGGAATGCACATAGCTTCACAATGGCTAATCGAACGTTTTCCGGTAGAAGCCCCCTCAATGCAACCGGAAGCAGTTGCGTCATAATCACGTGGCAGTCATGAGACTTTAGGTTCTCGGACTTTTTCTCTGCCATATTTATTATTCCCTTTATATTCGACGAGAAGCCAGACGGGACCTTCATACTGAGCAGGCATTCGAAGAATATTTCCTTCTCTTCTTTGGTAAGAGCGTAGCTGGCATGACCCTGAAACTGCTTTGGATCCATGCCGTCTTCTCCGTGCATATGTTGCTGGTCCTCCCGTGCCTCCGGTGTATCTTTTGTCTTCCCATACACGCCCAAGAAGCCTAGCAGGTTCACGCAAAGATTCTTCGTCACGTGCATCACGTCGATTGTAGGGCGGACCTCTAGGTCTTTCTAATAGGGTAGGTCCCAAAATATAGATTTCTTCTTACACATGGGTGCGCGTCCGTCAGCGTCATTCGGAACAGATTGTCCGCCAGGACCCTTTCCAAAGATTACTTTTAAATCCTTGACCATATCAAGTATATCATCACCAGTACGGTGGCGAGGCTTCTTCCGGTGATCTGCCTCACCTTTGAAATGCTTGCCTTTCTTTCTTACAGGATGCCTGCTCTGAAGAAATCGACGATGCCCCAGGTACACATTCTTCTTACATTTATCCAAATATATACTGTCGGTATCGTCTAAACAGTGCGTGCATGCGTGGTATCCCTTGTTTGTCTGTCCTGAACGGTTACTGAGAGCAGGCCAATCATTGATGGTTACAAACAGCAACGCATGTAGGTCAAATTCCTCCTGTTCTTTCTCATCCCACGCACGTACACCTTTTCCATTCCACAACTGTAAAAGTTCTTCAACTAATGGCCTTAGGTACACATCAATGTCATTGCCGGGTTGCTTGGGGCCTTGGATGAGCACTGGCATCATAATGAACTTCCGCTTCATGCACAACCAAGGAGGAAGGTTATAGATACATAGAGTCACATGCCATGTGCTATGATTGCTGTTCTGCTCCCCAAAAGGATTTATGCCATCTGCACTTAAACCAAACCATACGTTCCTTGCGTCCTTTGCAAAGTCCTTCCACTTTCTCTCGATTTTTCTCCACTGCGATCCGTCAGCGGGTACTCTCAACTTCCCGTCTTTCTTACGGTCTTCGTTGTGCCATCGCATCAACTTGGCATGCTCTTTGTTCTGGAACAAACGTTTCAACCGTGGTATTATAGGAGCATACCACATCACCTTGGCAGGAATCTCCTTCCTGGGGCGCTCGCCCTCCACATCACCAGGGTCATCGTGGCCGATCTTATAGCGCAATGCACAGCATACCGGGCATGCATTCAAATCCTCGTACTCACCGCGGTAGAGGATGCAGTCATTAGGGCATGCATGTATCTTCTGCACCTCTAATCCTAGAGGGCAGACAGCCTTCTTTGCTTCGTACGTACTGTCGGGCAATTCGTTGTCCTTTGGTAGCTTCTTCTTTAACATTATCAGCAACTTTTCAAATGCCTTGTCAGATACACTATTTTCTGCCTTCCATTGCAGCAATTCCAGTGTGGTACCCAGCTTTTTCTTGTCATCTTCGCAATTTGGGTACAACAATTTCTTGTGATCCTCTAACATGCGCTGCAACTTCAGCTTCTCCTTTTTACTTGCGCAGTTTCTCTTTGCATCGGCAATGGCCCGACCAAGATCATCAACGTGCTCATCTGATGCCTCTTCTTCAGCTCCTTCCCGCATTGCCGACTCAGCTTCTTCCCCCATTGTTGTACCATCGTATTCATGGAACCCATGGACAGGATAGCTGTCGTCATCCTCTTCTTCTTCATTCTCTTCCATTAGGACCCCTCTTTCTACGTGCTTGGTCCAACAGTTATAGCCGGACATGAAACCGGACTCAAACAGGTGGACGTGAATGGTTCTTGAGTTACAGTAATTTCGATCATTCTTACAGTCAGCACATGGACAATACATAAAACCATCCGCCCGCTTGTTTGCCTCAGCCGCAACCAGAAAAGTATGCACGCCATTAATGAACTGGGGAGAGCATCGGTCATCGTACATCCATTGCCGGCTCATCTTCATTACACAACACCGTAAAGACCAAATTAATACAAGTTCATACACACTTGTTCTCATAAAACAACATACAAACTCTCTAGCTAAAGCATTTAAATGCAACAACAAATGCGATCAAAATCGCAACTAAGGTAACAATTGATCCAACAGTATAGTGATACCAAGCCTCACTATCAATGGCATATTTTTTAAATTTTCTAATCTTGAAGCGCATTGCATCCATCTTGATCTTGTGATCATCGACGACATCGGCAACATACAACTCCAGTTTCATCTTCTCTTCTTCAACTCTTTTCAATTTTTCTTTCAAATACTCGTTTTCTTTTTCAACTAAATTTAACTTCTTGACAAGAATATCTATGTCGGTTGCAATTTCCGGTTCACATACCTCCTAGATAAAAATATCTATGTCAACTTGATGGGCATAATTGTCATAAACACGAAATGCAACAAATAGTTATAAAAGAGAGTATATACCACATCCGAATCATAAACCGGACGAGGGCCGACGGGGACGGATATCAAAACCATGCCACTATGTATAACAAACAACCATATAGGTAAGAAAACTATACAAGTAACTATCTAAATCTTACAAACATGATTTTTTTATAAAAAGGATAAGAACAAGAGGCTCACCAAGGTGGTGCCGGCGACGGGACGGTGCGGGCGATCGACGGTGGTTAGGACGGGGACGGGAAGGCACTAAGTAAACCACACCTACACATGCAAAGTAAGAAGTTAATTTGAGCTCAAATTGCATATAAATCAAATAAACTACCACATATAAATACTCCCAAACTAAAACCCACAAATCACTATACTTATAGAGCATTGCAAGAGCTAATCTAGCAATGAGAGATGAAAGGACAAAGTTGCTAACCTTTGTGAACACTTGGATGGATGGGGTGCCTCCAAATCTTGACAAATTTTGGCAAAAATGGAGGTGAGCTCGAGCAAGGGGAAGAACAAAGGAGAGGAAGAAGGGGAAAAACAGGGAGGAGTGTGCTCGGGCTGGCCGAAGGGTTCATATAGGGGATCTTTAGTCCCGGTTCGTGGGGCCCCAGGCTGACACCAGCCTGCCACCACCCCTTTAGTCCTGGTTCGTGTCACGAACCGGGACTAGAGGTCCGGAACGAACCGCGACTAATGATGCCCGTCCCGAACCGGGACTAATTGTCACATTAGTGTCGGTTCAAAACCAGACCGGGACTAATGCTTTGGACAAAAGGTCTATTTTCTACTAGTGGTGAGTGCAAATCCAGTTTTTCATGCGAGGACAAAGCACATTGATGTGAATTTTCACTTTGTGAGAGAAAGGGTAGCACAAGGAGCGTTGGATGTCCAGTTTGTTTTCTCCCATGATCAAGTGGTGGGCGCTTTCACTAAACCGGCTACAAAGTTCATGTTAGAGAAATTACGTCGCAATCTCAACCTTGTGGCCAGTTGAGATTGCGGGAGATGTTGATGTATATACATCTGTATGTAATCCTAGTAATAATATCTGACAGATTAATTAGGATAGTTCCCATGTAAGTTATTCTTTAGGATCCCTTGTAATCTCTTGTATACTATGCAAGTCCGTAGCTAATTGCATGGCAAAATTATTCCATCTTGTCTGATTTAGCGGAGCTATAACGCACTGTTTAAAACCGGGATTTTGACACTGAAATTAGGTATTCAAAGCAAGCTAGCCTAAAGTATATTGGGAGGATGGACCTACCTGCCTTGAATCCCAGACCGTGTGCTGCCTTCCGGACCCACGGCACAGTCGCGCACTGCTTTACAGCCATAACCCCAGTTAGTTAACTCGACCATGCTTGTCCTGTCAAAAAAAAAAAAAAAAAAAAAAAACTCGACCAAGCTTGAGCCTCTGGCTCTCACACCGACTAAAGTTACCACAATACCCTCTCTCGCCCATTTGTTCCTATAAAGTGTGGCCCTGAACGGAAGTTCCACCGAACACCACCAGTAAACACGATCACTTCCACCCAACGGCTCCAGGAAGGAAACACGACCGCTTCCACCCAACAACACCAGGAAAGACCATGAATCAAACACAGCCTCCTGCTTGCAGCTGCTCCATTAATTTCTCATGGCGACGGCGACGGTGGCTGCCAGTCGGCCCAGCGAGCCGGTCCTCTTGAGTCCCAACAACCGCTCCGCCTCCCCCACCCGCGTCAAGCTCGCCGGAGGCGGCACCATCCGCTACAAGTCCGTCAGCTTTTCGTCTCTAAAGATGTTTCCAACGCCGCCAGGAGTCGGCAGTCCTGCATGCATGTGCTCCCCGACGAACCACCCGGGCTGGTTCCGCTGCAGCCTCCACAAGGAGCGCAAGCAGGATAGTAAACAAACTAACGTCGACATGCCATGCAAAGGTACTGTACATAGGAATTCTATATAGAAATTAAAGAGAACCCCTTATACACACTTCATTGTAAGTTGGAGTATTTTTTTTTACCGAATCCAGTCTAATAATAAGTCCATGTACATAGAGTTCGTCGTCCGCTCTGCTGTACATAAGGGACAGAGTAGGCTCGCCCTCTCCGCTCCGCCACCATTACAGAGTGAGCTCGTCCTCTCCGCTGTGTATAAGCTTATGTGCGACGAATTGGAGACACATTTCATCTACCAAGATTCAAGGCTTTGTGTATGGCTTGATCGCCAGATTATAGCGAAGAAATAAGTTACTTTGTGAAAGGCTTGATCTTGCCCCTGCACTAATCAACGGCAAATCTACAAGATGTAACCTGTTTGGGTAAGAGGCCAGTGGTACCCCTCAAGGACGGTCAGAAAAAAAGGACGGTCAACAAAATGGAAGACGGTAAAATCTCTTAAAAAATAGGTATATAAACGGCGTACAGAACAAACAGCTCTCGATTGCACCGATGCTTAGTGATAAGTATATGGCGTACAAAACAAACAGCTGCCGATTGCACCGATGCTAGTAATAGGTATATTGCGCACAAAACAAACACCTGCCGATTGCGCCGATGCTTCTACGAACAGCTGCCGATTGTACCGATGCTTTCCTCGAGTATACGGCGTGTCAACCGATGGTCAATGTGATGGCATGTCGATATCTGCAACGTAATAAATTTAGTTTGCAGGGGCGCCATTGTTTCAGACTTTCACACGCCCACGGAAAAAAGCTAGCTAGCTAGGCGTGATCGATCGATCGATCGGAAACTATGGGGATGGCCGCAGCGCTGTGGGATGCCCTGTCGAAGGCCGCCAACCTGGCGCAGATCTCCGGCCTGCTCGTCGCAGTGGGCACGAGCCTCCTGCGCATCACGCAGAGCAAGCGGGAGTGCGCCAGGCTCGAGCGGTGCAACCGCAGGCTCCATGCTCTGCTGGAGTGGCCGACGGGCTGCGGGGCCGCGCTGCTGTGCTCGGAGATGGGAGGCCCAGCTGTAAAGGCGCTCGGCGACGCTGCCGGCCTCGTCGACGACTACAAGAAGAGCACGTTGTGGCGCCGCGTCCGGTGGGACAGGAGCATGGCGAACGAGCTCCGTGACATGCAGGACGTCGTGGACTCCTACTGCGGCCTACTGCTCTTCATCAACGCGCATCTCCTGTTACAGCAGGCAACCCATCATCATCCTACGTTGTCACATACTCCTACCAGTACTACTACGACCACGTACGAACGCGAACTGAGACGAGAGATGCAAACTTTATTCATTATTAGGCGATTACAACAGGCAACCAAGCCCTAGCTAATTAGCACGTCATCATGTTACTTTTATTGCCAATGCTTGCAGGCTTCATGAGGTGATTGTCCCATCGCAAACTCAAAGTGTGCCAGCAGTTAGCATTTGCCCCCAAATCACAGAAACTCGTGACATTCAAAGGACCAACAACTTTATTGGCGAGGGAGGCATAGGCAGCCAGACAGACAGCATCGACCCGGCTGGATGTGAAAGAAGTGTGACCCACGCATAACCATACAATGAGGAGACTGGTCAGTTCCAACTATCATAAAGCCGGCGCTTTGCTGTCTGTATTATTAGTGTTTAGTGAGTTCATTTTAAAATCTTTGTATATAAAATGTGAGATTTTACGGTGCATCATACTACACATGAAACTATATATGTAGTATATGACGGATCTAGACTATTCACTCCGACGATTCTATTTCTACAATTGACCTTTCAAGTGCAATTAATCTTAATTACTCATAATTGATACTCCCTCTCTTGCGTTTTATAAGGCTTAAATCTGAAATCTCATCAATTAAGGTGGATTGTGAGTGGATGGCACTAGTTTTAACTAGCCAATGAAATATTTCTCACTTTTTTGATTCCCAAAGCAATAAATGTAGCACCCTCCTTCTCATTGGACTTGCATGGTGCATGTAGAAAAAGATGCATGCATGACCACTAATTTCCTTTCTCTTTATTTCTATGAATTAAATGTGGTGTGAGACTCAAAGCACTTTAACTCAAGTAGACTCAAATTGAGCCTAATATAATGAAAATCTGAAAATTTTGAGATAAGCCCTATAAACCGGAAAGGAGGGAGTGTGTGCCTGTTAACGGATCTAGACTATTCACTCCGACGATTCTACTGCTACAATTGACCTTTCAAGTGCAATTAATCTTAATAACTCCTAATTGACATGTGCGTGTTAATTCAAATTACACTCTTTGTGCGGTCATTCGCCGCTGCCTGAAGAGACGTACGCCCTAGCGATGAACGTCGCCGCCCTAACTCGCCGCCTACTGCGCCATGCCCTCTAGTCGATGCACCCTAAGCTCGTACAGTGATGCGCACGCAATCCGCATCACGTGCTCGCACGCCCACTCCCACAAACATCTGGTAAACCCTAAACCTATTGTGCCACACGAAAAGTTCCGCTGGCTCTAGTTGCGTTGGCGCCGTCTACTACATCTTAGGCGTCTTGAACATGTTGCTGATGTGCTTGGTGATCTACATCATGGCGCAGCAACTAGCGACATCAGCATTGTGTAACGCGGCGAGGGCTTCCAGACCCTACTGCCGCCACCTGATCTTACTCCCCGGTACACCAAGCCCTAGTATCGTCACCGAGATCATCGTCATCTTCGTGCTCATGTACCCTCTTGTCCGCCACTGAACCCTATCGCATCACCCTCTCGCCCTGGTGACTACCTCTGACTCCGCATGAATTCTCGTTTGTGTATCTTGTAGAAGTGATATTTTGTCACTACTTTGCGTCCATAGGTAGGTAGTTTTTTTAGTTTTAGGGAATGTTTTGATTATGTGTAGAAAATATGATTTCAGGAGGTGTCATAATCGGGGGCGGCAATACTAGTCACTCCAAGTGGTTTAAGATTAGGTGACCAGTCCATCAAAAAGATATGATATCAGAGAGTTGTGAGCATAATCAGATTGAAAGTAAGATGGTGGAACATTGGATTAACCTTTTTTTGCGGCATAATACTTGTATTACTTAAAAATATCCAGGGATACAATCACGACTGACAATGTCGAGGAGTTCATCAGGACCCGATCCAAGTCAAATAACAGTTCGACATTGTGATCGTCCAAAATTTGCCAAAATGTGACTAGCATTATTTTTGCTGCGCACAACATGAGTAATACAAGAATTACGCTCAATCAAACTAGCTTTGATATCCTTTATCAGAAAGGCATATTTTGATCTATTGATATCTCCAGTATGAATCATCTTCACTCCTTCCAGGCTGTCTCATTCAACATCAACAGGTAAATTGCTCCATTGTAATGCTAGTGAGAGACCTTCTCGAATGCCCATGATCTCTGTCTCGAGAACGTCATTACAAACAAACAAATATCTGCAGGAGCAAAAAATTATTATTCGGCGATGCGGTGGTCAAAACAGTCGGGGGTATATATAGAATTTTTTTATTCTTGGGAAGCAAGCATATGGAAGGAAAACGAAGTCGGGAAGGTGTCCGAGGTGGGCACAACCCACCAGGGCGCGCCTGGCAGGGATGGCGCGCCCTGGTGTATCGTGCTCACCTCGGTTGCTTTCTTGTTTATTTCTTATTTTCATTTTTTTTAATATTCCAAAACTGACAGAAAATATTTTTGCGGATCTTTCGGAGTCCGTTTACTTACCGTATCACGTACCTTCCCTTTTTTAGAATTCCGAAGTGTTCTGGAAGGTTTCTTTTATGTGTTCCTCCGGTGTCATGGTTTGGATAACATTGCTTTCAACATTAATAGGCGTACCTGAGATATAGTGTTTAATTCTTTGTCCATTGACCACCTTCGGGTTAGTACCTTCGGCATTATAGATCTTGATAGCTCCAGAACGATAAACCTCTTCGATAATATATGGTCCTTCCCATTTGGAGAGAAGCTTACCTGCAAAAAATCTTAAACGAGAGTTGTACAAAAGAACATAGTCTCCTACTTTGAATTCCCGCTTTTGGATTCTTTTGTCATGCCATCTTTTTACCTTTTCCTTGAATAGTTTGGCATTTTCATAAGCTTGGGTTCTCCATTCATCTAGTGAGCTAATATCAAATAGCCTCTTCTCACCGTCAAGTTTGAAATCATAATTGAGTTCTTTAATTGCCCAAAATGCTTTATGTTCTAACTCTAGAGGCAAATGACAAGCTTTTCCATATACCATTTTGTATGGAGACATACCCATAGGATTTTTAGAAGCTATTCTGTAGGCCCAAAGTGCATCATCTAGTTTCTTAGACCAATTCTTTCGAGACCTATTGATAGTTTTATGTAATATCAATTTTATGTCTCTATTGCTAAGTTCAACTTGACCACTAGATTGAGGATGATAGGGTGATGCAATTCTATGGTTAACATCATATTTAGCAAGCATCTTACGGAAAGCACCATGAATAAAGTGTGAACCACCATCCGTCATTAAATACCTAGGGACTCCAAACCTCGTTAAGATAACTTCTTTAAGCATTTTAATGGAGGTGTTGTGATCAACACTACTAGTTGAAATAGCTTCTACCCACTTAGTGACATAATCAACAGCAACCAAAATATGAGTGTACCCATTAGAGGAAGGAAAATGTCCCATGTAATCAAAACCCCAAACATCAAATGGTTTAACAACAAGTGAATAATTCATAGGCATCTCTTGACGCTTACCGATATTACCAATTCTTTGACATTCATCACAAGACAAGACAAACTTATGGGCATCCTTGAAGAGAGTAGGCCAATAAAAACCAGATTGCAATACCTTATGAGCAGTTCTGTCTCCCGCATGATGTCCTCCATAAGCTTCGGAATGACATTTCCGTAGGATTTGTTCCTGTTCATGCTCAGGTACACAACGTTTAATAATACTATCTACTCCATCTTTATAAAGATGTGGGTCATCCCAAAAGTAATGTCTTAAATCATAGAAGAATTTTTTCTTTTGCTGGTATGTGAAACTAGGTGGTATATATTTAGCGACAATGTAATTAGCATAGTCAGCATACCAAGGAGTGTTTTGATAAACATTTATTGCAGCTAACTGTTCATCAGGGAAGCTATCATCAATAGGTAGTGGGTCATTGACGTGGCTTGAGACTGCGTCGGTATTTTCCCAAAGAGGAAGGGATGATGCAGCACAGCGACGGTAAGTATTTCCCTCAGTTATGAAACCAAGGTTATCGAACCAGTAGGAGGATCACCAACACCCAATAAGCAGCACCTGCACACAAATAACAAATACTTGCAACCCGACGCGAAAGAGAGGTTGTCAATCTCTCTACGGTAAAAACATAGATTAGGTAGTGATAGATAGGAGAGATAGATCTCTCAAGAACACAAAATAAAGAGAGTAAATAAAAAGTGCAGCAATATTTTTTTTGGATTTTTGGTATGGTAGATCTGAAAACAAAGAGGCAAAAAGATAGATCGGAAAGCAATATGTTGGAAAAGTAGACCCGGGGGCCGTAGGATTCACTAGTGGCTTCTCTCATGAGTATAGCACATGGTGGGTGAACAAATTACCGTTGGGCAATTGATAGAAGATCAAATAATCATGACGATATCCAAGGCGATGGTCATTATATAGGCATCACGTCCAAGATAAGTAGACCGACTCCTGCCTGAATCTACCACTATTACTCCACACATCTACCTCTATCCAGCAAGCATCTCGTGTATTAAGTTCATGGAAAAACGGAGTAATGCAATACGAACGATGACATGATGTAGACAAGATCTATTCATGTAGGAATAGACCCCATCTTGTTATCCTTAATGGCAACGATACATGCGTGCCTTGCTGCCCCTTCTGTCACTGGGAAAGGACACCGCAAGATCGAACCCATCACAAAGCACCTCTTTCCATGGCAAGAAAAATTGATCTAGTTGGCCTAACTAAACCAAAGATTCGAAGAAGAAATACGATGCTATAAGTAATTATGCATATAAGAGATCAAAGAAGACTCAAATAATATTCATGGATAGAAACTGATCATGAACTCAAAATTCATCAGATCCCAACAAACACACCGCAAAAGTTCACATCAAATAGATCTCCAAGAGACCATTGTATTGAGAATCAAAAGAGAGAGAGGAAGCCATCTAACTACTGCCTACGGACCCGTAGGTCTATGGTGGACTACTCACGCATCATCGGAGAGGCACCTATGAAGAAGATGAACCCCTCCGTGATGGTGTTTAGATTGGATCTCAAGGTTCTGGAACTTGCGACGGCTGGAATTGTGTTTCATCGACTCCCCTAGGGTTTTCTGAATATTTGGGAATTTATAGGCGTCAGAGGCGGTGGAGGGGGCCCCATGGAGGGCACAACCCACCAGGGCGCGCCCTCCACAGCCCACCTCTCTGGTACTTCTTTGGCCCACTGGGTGTCTTCTCGTCCAGAAAAAATCTCCAAAAATTTTCGTCGCGATTGGACTCCATTTGGTACTGATATTCTGCGAAGTAAAAAACAAGCAAAAACAACAACTATCACTTTGGCACTATGTCAATAGGTTAGTTCCAAAAAAATGATATAAAGTTGTTATAAAATGATTGTGAAACATCCAAGAATGATAATATAACAACATGGAACAAGCAAAAATTATAAATACGTTGGAGACGTATCAGCATCCCCAAGCTTAATTCCTACTCGTCCTCGAGTAGGTAAATGATAAAAACAGAATTTTTGATGTTGAATGATGCCTAAAATGTTCATCTCATATTCTTTTCTTTTGTATAGCATGGACATTTGGACTTGTATATGATTCAAAGCAATAGTCTAGTTTTAACATAATGACTTCAATACTCAAGCATGCCAACAAGCAACCATGTCTTTCAAAATATCAACACTAAAGAAAGTTATCCCTAGCCCATCATACTCAATCATTGATCCATTCATGAAACACACTCAAATATTAACTATACCCAATGCTCAAGTACGATCAAAGTGCCCCCTAGTTGGTGCTTTATAAGAGAAGATGGAGACTCAAGTAAAAATAAAAAATGCATAAAGTAAATAGATAGACCCTTCGCAGAGGGAAGTAGAGATTTGTAGACATGCCAGAGCTCAAGGTTTAAATTGAAAGAGAAAAAATATTTTGGGTGGCATGCCTTTCCTGTCAACGAAAATGACAAAGTAGTTCACAATACTTTCCATGCTAGATATATCATAGGCGGTTCCCAAACAGAAAATAAAGTTTATTCCTTTTTTCACCAAACTTTCACATTCCATGGCGGGCTATCCACGGTTGCCTTCCATACCAACACTTTCCAAGGAATTTATTATTTGACAACATAAAGTAAATATTTTTTTCTTTTTCTTTTTCATTTCGGGAATGGGCATCCCTATTACCGCCGCACTTTCGTGCAATGACAAGTGAATAAACACTCATCTTGAGAATAACACATCTAGCATGGAAAAATATTGGACAGTCCCCACCGTTTCATGAGCGGTACGAGCACACAAAAGAGAAAATTTATTTTGAAAATTTAGAGATGGCACATACAAATTTGCTTGGAGCGGCATGGAAATACCGCATATAGGTAGGTATGGTGGACTCATAAGGGAAAACTTGGTCTAAGGATTTTGGATGTACAAGTAGTATTTCTACTTAGTACAAATGGAGGCTAGCAAATAGATTGAGAAGCAACCAAACCAAGAAATAAAAATTCACATAAGCGAGCATTGAGCATAACTAACACCGAATAATGCACCATAAGTAGGATGTAATTTCATTGCATAACTATTGACTTTCGTACTTGCATAGGGAATCACAAACCTTAACATCAATATTCCTACTAAAGCATAATTACTCACTAACATGACTCACATATTAATATCATCATGTTTCAAAACTATTACAAGGAACCAAGTTTAATTTGTCCAATGATCTTCATGAAAGTTTTTATTACATCCTCCTTGGATATCTATCACTTTGGGACTAGTTTCATATATTGCCATTGCTTTTTGACAAGCTCAAACAAATCTATGTGAAGCACATGAGCATAAAGATTTCATCTCTCAAAAATGTATAAGTGAAGCATGAGAGGATTTCTTCAAAATTTACTAACTCTCAAATTAATCTAAGTGAAGCATGAGAGTATTTCTACAAAAAATTCCAAGCACACCGTGCTCAAAAAGATATAAGTGAAGCACTAGAGCAATTCTATAGCTCAAAAAGTTTAAGTGAAGCATAGAGAGCAATTCTAACAAATCATAGCATAATTTTGGCTCTCCCAAATAGGTGTGTCCAGCAAGGATACAAATGACAAACTAACAAGCAAAGCAAGCAAAGACTCAAATGATACAAGACGCTCCAAGCAAAACTCATGATATGTGACGAATAAAAATATAGCTCCAAGTAAAATACCGATGGTCGTTAGAAGAAAGAGGGGATGCCACTCGGCGGCATACCCATGCTTAGTTGCTTGTTCCTATTTGGATATATCTTGGGGGTGCTGTAGCATCCCCAAGCTTAGGCTCTTTTCACTCCTTATTCCTTCATCCATCGTGATCTCACCCAAAACTTGAAAACTTCAATCACATAAAACTCAACAAAATCTTCGTGAGATCCGTTAGTATAATAAAGCAAATCACTACTTTAGGTGCTATTGCAAACCCATTCATATTTTATTATTGCATTATACCTAATGTATTTTAATTTTACCATGGCTCATACCCTTCAATATAACCTATAGATCCATCAAAACAAGCACACGATGCAACGAAAACAGAATCTGTCTTAAACAGAACAGTCTGCAGTAATCTATACTCTAACCATATTTATGTAACTATTTTTTTTGAAAAATTAGGAAAACGTAAAGAATTTCTATAGCAACACTGTGTTAAAATTTCAGCTCAAGATCACGTTCCAGTAAAAAATGAAATTCTAATACTTGACGCAAAGTTTCTGTTATGAATCATCCGAAAGGCTCTACTTGGCACAAACACTAAATAAACCATAAAAACACAATCATAACAGAGGCATAATTCTGTCAACACTCAAAAACAGAAATAAAAAGACAAAAATAAATTTATTCATTGGGTTGCCTCCCAACAAGCGCTATCGTTTTACGCCCCTAGCTAGGCATAATGATTTCAATGATGCTCACATAAAAAGTAGTAATTGAAATATGCAAGAGAGCATCATGAATTTCATGACAAGCACATTTATGTCTAACCCACTTCCTATGCATAGGGATTTTGTGAGCAAACAATTTATGGAAACAAGAATCAACTATCATAGGAAGGCAAAACAAGCATAACTTCAAAACTTTGAACACAAAGAGAGGAAACTTGATATTATTGCAATTCCTACAAGCATATGTTCCTCCCTCATAATAAATTTCAGTAGCATCATGAAGTAATTCAACAATATAACTATCACATAAATCATTCTTTTCATGATGCACAAGCATAGAATTTTCATTACTCTCCACATAAGCAAATTCCTTTTCATCCATGGTAGTGGGAGCAAACTCAACAAAATACTATCATGAAACACTTGATTGACATAACCGCATTGCAAATTAAAACCATGATGACAAGTTTCATGGTTATCATTACTCATTATAACATACGTGTCATCACCATCACCATAAATAAGAGGCATGCAATCATCATAATAAATTTGCTCATCAAAACTTGGGGGACTAAAAATATCATCTTCATCAAACATAGCATCCCCAAGCTTGTGGCTTTGCATCATGGATATTTAGAGAATTCATACTAGCAACATTGCAATCATGCTCATCATTCAAGGGACTATCATGAATCACCTTATAAATTTCTTCTTTCAACACTTCATCAAAACTTTTAGATTCATGATTTTCAAACAAAACTTCATAGAGATAATGAAGTGCACTCAACTCACTAGCAATTGGTTCATCATAATTTGGTCTTTTGAAAAGATTAGCAAGTGGAAGAGGATCCATATCAATAGATTTTTAGCAAGCGAAGATGCGAGCAAATAGAAGGCACATGGCAACACAAGCAAAGATAGCAAACAAGCAAACAAAAAGAGATCCGGCGAGAAAAAGGCAAAGGAAAAAGAGGGCAAATAAAACGGCAAATTCTGTGAAGTGAGGGAGAGGAAAACGAGAGGCAAATGGCAAATAATGTAATTGCAAGGAGATGAGATTTGTGATTAGGAACCTGGTAGATGATGATGGAGTCTCCTCGGCGCCAAAGATTGGCACGTAGAAGAAACCGCTTCCTCCCCGGCAACAGCGCCAAAGATTGGCACGTAGAAGAGACCGCTTCCTCCCCGGCAACAGCGCCAGAAATTCCTTTTGACGTGGCTTGAGACTGCGTCGGTAATTCCCCAAAGAGGAAGGGATGATGCAACACAGCGACGGTAAGTATTTCCCTCAGTTATGAAACCAAGGTTATTGAACCAGTAGGAGGATCACCATGTTGGGGAACGTTGCATGGGAAACAAAAAATTTCCTACACACACGCAAGATCTATCCATGGTGATGAGCATCTACGAGAGGGAGAGTGGATCTAACTACCCTTGTAGATCGCTAAGCGGGAAGCGTTAAGAAACGCGGTTGATGTAGTCGAACGTCTTCGCGATCCAAATCGCTAGCCATCCCGCGATCCAATCACGATCTAGAGCCGAACGGACGGCACCTCCGCGTTCAGCACACGTACAGCTCGATGACGATCTCTGCCTTATTGATCCAGCAAGAGGGAGCGGAGAGGTAGATGAGTTCTCCGGCAGCACAATGGCGTGGTGGCGGTGGTGGTGAACTAATCCGGCAGGGCTTTGCCGAGCTCCGCCGAACTAATCTAGAGGAGAAACGATCTAGAGGAAGAAGTGGGCAGCACGTGGCAATTAGGGTTTCAGGCTGCCCTCAAATTCTCTAGTATATATAGGAGGAAGGGAGGGGAGGAGGCAGCCTCAAACCCTTCACAAGGAGGATTCGGCCGAACCACCTCAAGGAGGTGGAATCCACCTCCTACTAGGAGGTGGATTCGTTTTAGGAAGGTGTCCTACTCCTTCCAACCTCCACCTTTTTCCTCTTGGGCGCATGGGCCCCCATGGGGCCGGCTGCCCAGCCCACCAGGGGCTGGTGCGCCACCTCTTGGGCCCATGTGGCCCCCCGGGATGGGTGGGCCCCACCCGGTGGACCCCCGAAACCCATTCGTCACTCCCGGTACACTACCGAAAGTACCCGAAACTTTTCCGGAACCCAAATACCACTTTCCTATATATCAATCTTTACCTCCAGACCATTCCGGATCTCCTCGTGACGTCCGGGATCTCATCCGGGACTCCGAACAACCTTCGGTCACCAACATACATAACTCAATACTACCGCAACGTCACCGAACGTTAAGTGTGCAGACCCTGCGGGTTCGAGAACTATGTAGACATGACCGAGACACCTCTACGGTCAATAACCAATAGCGGGACCTGGATGCCCATATTGGTTCCTACATATTCTACGAAGATCTTTATCGGTTGAACCTCTATGTCAAGGATTCAGTTAATCCCGTATAATGTTCCCTTTGTTCTTCGGTATGTTACTTGCTCGAGATTCCATCGTCGGTATCTCTATACCTAGTTCAATCTCGTTATCGGCAAGTTTCTTTACTCGTTCCGTAATACAAGATCCCTTGGCTAACTCTTTAGTCACTTTGCTTGCAAGGCTCATTGTGATGTTGTATTACCGAGTGGGCCCTGAGATACCTCTCCGTCACACGGAGTAACAAATCCCAGTCTTGATCCATGCCAACCCAACAGACACCCTCGGAGATACCTGTAGAGCACCTTTATAGTCAACCAGTTACGTTGCGACGTTTGATACACACAAGGTACTCCTCCGGTGTCAGTGAGTTGCATGATCTCATGGTCATAGGAATAGATACTTGACATGTAGAAAACTATAGCAATAAACTGACACGATCATATGCTACGTTCATTGTTTGGGTCTTGTCCATCACATCAATCTCCTAATGATCTTATCCCGTTATCAAATGACATCTCATGTCTATGGCTAGGAAACCTTAACCATCTTTGATCAACGAGCTAGTCTAGTAGAGGCTTACTAGGGACACTTTGTTGTCTATGTATCCACACATGTATTTGAGTTTCCAATCAATACAATTATAGCATGGATAATAAACGATTATCATGAACAAGGAAATATAATAATAACCATTTTATTATTGCCTCTAGGGCATATTTCCAACAGTCTCCCACTTGCACTAGAGTCAATAATCTAGCTCACATCGCTATGTGATTTACATTGTTATGAATCTAACACCCAATGAATTCTGGGGTTCGGTCATGTTTTGTATGTGAGAGAGGTTTTAGTCAACGGTCTGCAATATTCAGATCCGTGTGTTCTTTGCAAATCCATATGTCTTACTGCAGATGCTAGCACACTCCACTTGGAGCTATTCCAAATGACTGCTCCACTATACGTATCCGGACTGCTACTCAAAGTCGTCCGGATTGGTGTCAAAGCTTGCATCGACGTAACCCTTTACGACGAACTCTTTATCACCTCCATAATCGAGAAACATTTACTTAGTCCTCTAGTTACTAAGGATAATTTTGACCGATGTCCAGTGATCCGCTCCTGGACCACTCTTGTACCCCTTGACAGACTAATGGCAAGGCACACACCAGGTGCGGTACACAGCATGGCATACTATACAGAGCCTATGGATAAGGCATAGGGGACGACCTTCGTCCTTTCTCTTTCTTCTGCCGTGGTCGAGCTTTGAGTCTTACTCAACTCCACACCTTACAAATCAGGCAAGAACTCTTTCTTTGACTGATCCATTTTGAACTCTTTCAAAATCTTGTCAAGGTATGTACTCATTGAAAGTCTTATGAGACGTCTTGATCTATCTCTATAGATCTTGATGCCCAATATTTAAGTAGCTTCATTCCAGGTTTTCCTTTAAAAAGCTTCTTTCAAACAACCCTTTATGCTTTCCAGAAATTCTACATCATTTCCGATCAACAATATGTCATCCACATATACTTATCAGAAATTCTATAGTGCTCCCACTCACTTTATTGTAAATACAAGTTTCTCATAAACTTTGTATAGACCCAAAAACTTTGATCACCTCATCAAAGCGTATATTCCAACTCCGAGATGCTTGCTCCAGTCCATAGAAGGATTGTTGAAGCTTGCATACATTTTAGCATCCTTAGGACTGACAAAACCTTCCGGTTGTATCACATACAACCTTTCCTCAAGGAAACCGTTAAGGAAACAATGTTTTGACATCCATCTGCCAGATTTCATAATCGAAAAATGCAGCAAACTGCTAACATAATTCCAACAGACTTTTAGCATCGCTACGGGTGAGAAAGTCTCATCGTAGTCAACTCCTTGAACTTGTCGGAAACTTCTTTGCGACAAGTCGAGCTTTATAAATGGTGACATTTACCATCAGCGTCTGTCTTCTTCTTAAAGGTCCATTTGTACTCAACGGCCTGCCGTTTAACGGGCAAGTCTACTAAAGTCCATACTTGGTTTTCATACATGGATCATTTCTCGGATTTCATGGCTCCTAGCCATTTGTTGGAATCCGGGCACACCATCGCTTCTTCATAGCTCGTAGGTTCACTGTTATCTAACAACATGACCTCCAAGACAGGATTGACGTACCACTCAGGGGCGGTACGAGTTCTTGTCAACCTACGAGGTTCGGTAGTAACTTGATCCGAAGCTTCATGATCATCATTTGCTTCCTCTTCACTTGGTGTAGGCGTCGTAGAAACATCTTTCTGCGTCGTGCTACTATCCAACTGAAGTGACGGTTCAACAACCTCATCAAGTTCTACTTTCCTCCCACTCAATTCTTTCGAGAGAAACTTTTTCTCGAGAAAGGACCCGTTTTTAGCAACAAACACTCTGCTCTTGGATCTGAGATAGAAGGTATACCCAACTGTTACGTTAGGGTATTCTATGAAGATGCATTTGTTGGCTTTGGGCTCGAGCTCATCAGGTTGAAACCTTTTTCACATAAGCGTCGCAGCCCCAAACATTAAGAAATGACAGCTTAGGTTTCTGCCAAACCAAAATTCATACGGTGTCATCTCAACGGACTTAGATGGTGCCCCATTTAAAGTGAATGTAGTTGTCTCTAATGTATAACCCCAAAACGATAGTGGCAAATTGATAAGAGACATCATAGTACGCAACATATCCAATAGAGCACGACTACGACGTTCGAACACACCATCACACTATGGAGTTCCAGGTGGCGTGAGTTGTGAAACAACTTCCACATTGTCTTAAGTTGTATACCAAACTCGTAACTCAGATATTTACCTCTGCGATCATATCGTAGACATTTTATCTTCTTGTCACGATGATCTCAAACTTCACTCTGAATTTGTTTGAACTTTTCAAACGTTTCAGACTTGTGTTTCATTAAGTAAATATCCCCATATCTACTCAAATCATCAGTGAAGGTAAGAAAATAGCGATATCCACTGCACGCTTCAACACTCATTGGACCGCATACATCAACATGTATCATTTCCAATAAGTCACTTGCCCGCTCCATCAAGCCGGAAAACGGGGTTTTAGTCATCTTGCCCATGAGGCACGGTCCGCATGTCTCAACCGATTCGAAATTGAGTGAGTCCAAAGATCCATCAGCATGGAGTTTCTGCATGCGCTTTACACCAATATGACCTTTAGCGGCAGTGCCACAAGTATGTGGTACTATCATTATTAACTTTGCATCTTTTGGCATCAATATTATGAACATGTGTATCACTACGATCGAGATTCAATGAACCATTCACATTGGGTGCATGACCATTGAAGGTATTATTCATGTAAACAGAATAACCATTATTCTCTGACTTAAATGAATAACCATATTGCAAAAAAACACGATCCAATCATGTTCATGCTCAACACAAACACCAAATAATATTTATTTAGGTTCAACACTAATCCCGAAAGTAGAGGAAGCGTGCGATGGTGATCACATCAACCTTGGAAACACTTCCAACACACATCGTCACCTCACCCTTAGCTAGTCTCCGTTTGTTCCGTAGCTTTTATTTCGAGTTACCAACATTTAGCAACTGAAACGGTATCTAATACCCAGGTGCTACTAGGAGTACTAGTAAGGTACACATGAATAAAACGTATATCAAATATACTTCTGTTGACGTTGCCAGCCTTCTTATCTACCAATTATCTAGGGTTGTTCCGCTTCAGCGACCGCTCTCCTCATAATAGAAGCACTTAGTCTCGGGTTTGGGTTCAACATTGGGTTTCTTCACTGGAGCAGCAACTGGCTTGCCATCCATGAAGTTTCCCTCCTTGCCCTTGCCCTTCTCGAAACTAGTGGTTTTACTAACCATCAACACTTGATGCTCCTCCTTGATTTCTACCTTCGTGGTGTCAAACATCGCGAATAGCTCAGGGATCATTATTTCCATCCCTGGCATTTCATAGTTCATCATGAAGCTCTAGTAGCTTTGTGGCAGTGTCTTGGAGAACTATATCAACCACTATCTTATCTGGAAGATCAACTCCCACTCGATTCAAGCGATTGTAGCACCCAGACAATCTGAGCACATGCTCACCAATTGAGCTATTCTCCTTCATCTTGCTGGCAAAGAATCTTGTTGGAGGTCTCATACCTCTCAACACGGGCACGAGCCTGAGATCCCAATTTCAGCTCTTAGAACATCTCATATGTTCCGTGACATTTAAAACGTTTTGGAGCCTCAATTCTAAGCCGTAATGCATGACGCACTGAACTATCAAGTAGTCATCAGAACGTGCCTGTCAGATGTTCACAACATCTACAGACGACGCTTGAGGGGGTGGCGCACCGAGCGGTGCATTAAGGACATAAGCCTTCTGTGCAGCAATGAGGACAATCCTCAGATCACGGACCTAGTCCGCATTATTGCTACCATCATCTTTCAACTCTATTTTCTCTAGGAACATATAAAAAACACAGGGGAGCTACAGCGCGAGCTAGTGATCTACAACATAATTTGCAAAGACATTTTGACTATGTTCATGATAATGAGTTTAGTTAATCATATTACTTAAAAAACTCCCACTCAAATTGACATCCCTCCGGTCATCCGAGTGTTACATGATCCAAATTTACCAACCCAAGTCCGATCATCACGTGAGATGAGGTGGTTTCAATGGTGAACATCTTCATGTGGATCATATCTAATATATGACTCATGTTTGACCTTTCGGTCTCTTGTGTTCCGAGGCCATGTCTATACATGCTAGGCTTGTCAAGTTTAACCTGAGTGTTCCGCACGTGCAACACTGGCTTGCACCCGTTGTATGTGAACGTAGAGTCTATCACACCCGATCATCACGTGGTGTCTCGAAACGACGAACTTTCGCAACGGTGCACACTCGGGGAGAACACAATTTTATCTTGAAATTTTAGTGAGGGATCACCTTATAATGCTACCGTCGTCCTAAGCAAAATAAGATGCATAAAAGGATTAACATCACATGCAAATCATAAGTGACATGATATGGCCATGAACTTGTGCTTTTGATCTCCATCTCCAAAGCCCCGGCATGATCTCCATCGTCACCGGCATGACACCATGATCTCCATCATCTTGATCTCCATCAACGTGTCGCCATGAGGTTGTCACGCCAACTATTGCTTCTACAACTATTGCTAACTCATAGCGATAAAGTAAAGAAAAACGGCGAAAATAAATTAAAGACAACCCTATGGCTCCTGCCGGTTGCCATAATCATCGACATGCAAGTCGTGATATTCTATACAAAACATGATCATCTCATACATCACATATATCTCATCATGTAATTGGCCATATCACATCACAACATACACTGCAAAAACAAGTTAGACATCCTCTAATTGTTGTTGCATGTTTTACGTGGCTGCTACGGGTATCTAGCAAGAACGATTCTTACCTATGCAAAAACCACTACGGTGATACACAAATTGCTATTCAACATTCTCAAGGACCGCCTTTGTCGAATCCGATCCAACTAAAGTGGGAGAGACAGACACCCGCCAGCCATCTTTATGTAACGAAGTCACATGTCAGTTGATGGAACCGGTCTCTCGTAAGCGTACGAGTAAGGTTGGTCCGGGCCGCTTCATCCCAATACCGCTGAATCAAGAAAAGACCAAGGGAGGAAGCAATCTGAGAATCAACGCCCACAAACTTCTTTGTGTTC
Source organism: Elymus sibiricus (assembly GCA_039707655.1). Taxonomy (NCBI): domain Eukaryota; kingdom Viridiplantae; phylum Streptophyta; class Magnoliopsida; order Poales; family Poaceae; genus Elymus; species Elymus sibiricus. Next base: position 399,524,229 of record CM077673.1, on the reverse strand, counting down.
TACTCGTGATCTCATCTACGCATAGACCTAGCTCATGATGCCACTGTTGGGGAACGTTGCATGGGAAAAAAATTCCTACGCACACGCAAGATCTATCCATGGTGATGAGCATCTACGTGAGGGAGAGTGGATCTACATACCCTTGTAGATCTCTAAGCGGGAAGCATTAAGAAACGCGGTTGATGTAGTCGAACGTCTTCGCGATCCAAATCGCTAGCCGCCCCGCGATCCAATCATGATCTAGCGCCGAACGGACGGCACCTCCGCGTTCAGCACACGTACAGCTCGATGACGATCTCCACCTTATTGATCCCGCAAGAGGGAGCGGAGAGGTAGATGAGTTCTCTGGCAGCACAACGGCGTGGTGGCGGTGGTGGTGAACTAATCCGGCAGGGCTTCGCCGAGCTCCGCCGAAGTAATCTAGAGGAGAAACGATCTAGAGGAAGAAGTGGGCAGCACGTGGCAATTAGGGTTTCGGGCTGCCCTCAAATCCTCTCGTATATATAGGAGGAAGGGAGGGGAGGAGGCAGCCTCAAACCCACCACAAGGAGGATTCGGCCGAACCACCTCATGGAGGTGGAATCCACCTACTACTAGGAGGTGGATTCGTTTTAGGAAGGTGTCCTACTCCTTCCAACCTCCACCTTTTTCCTCTTGGTCGCATGGGCCCCCATGGGGTCGGCTGCCCAGCCCACCAGGGGCTGGTGCGCCACCTCTTGGGCCCATGTGGCCCCCCGGGATGGGTGGGCCCCACCCGGTGGACCCCTGGAACCCATTCGTCACTCCCGGTACACTACCGAAAGTACCCGAAACTTTTCCGGAACCCAAATACCACTTTCCTATATATCAATCTTTACCTCCGGACCATTCCGGATCTCCTCATGACTTCCGGGATCTCATCCGGGACTCCGAACAACCTTCGGTCACCAACATACATAACTCAATACTACCGAAACGTCACCGAACGTTAAGTGTGCAAACCCTGCGGGTTCGACAACTATGTAGACATGACCGAGACACCTCTACGGTCAATAACCAATAGCGGGACCTGGATGCCCATATTGGTTCCTACATATTCTACGAAGATCTTTATCGGTTGAACCTCTATGTCAAGGATTCAGTTAATCCCGTATAATGTTCCCTTTGTTCTTCGGTATGTTACTTGCCCGAGATTCTATCGTCGGTATCTCTATACCTAGTTCAATCTTGTTATCAGCAAGTTTTTTTACTCGTTCCGTAATACAAGATCCTGTGGCTAACTCTTTAGTCACTTTGCTTGCAAGGCTCATTGTGATGTTGTATTACCGAGTGCGCCCTGAGATACCTCTCCGTCACACGGAGTAACAAATCCCAGTCTTGATCCATGCCAACCCAACAGACACCCTCGGAGATACCTGTAGAGCACCTTTATAGTCATCCAGTTACGTTGTGACGTTTGATACACACAAGGTACTCCTCCGGTGTCAGTGAGTTGCATGATCTCATGGTCATAGGAATAGATACTTGACATGTAGAAAACTATAGCAATAAACTGACACGATCATATGCTACGTTCATTGTTTGGGTCTTGTCCATCACGTCATTCTCCTAATGATCTGATCCCGTTATCAAATGACATCTCATGTCTAGGGCTAGGAAACCTTAACCATCTTTGATCAACGAGCTAGTCTAGTAGAGGCTTACTAGGGACACTTTGTTGTCTATGTATCCACACATGTATTTGAGTTTCCAATCAATACAATTATAGCATGGATAATAAACGATTATCATGAACAAGGAAATATAATAATAACCATTTTATTATTGCCTCCAGGGCATATTTCCAACACACCACCACCCAATAAGCAGCACCTGCACACAAATAACAAATACTTGCAACCCGATGCCAAAGAGAGGTTGTCAATCTCTCTACGGTAAAAAGATAGATTAGGTAGTGATAGATAGGAGAGATAGATCTCTCAAGAACACAAAATAAAGAGAGCAAATAAAAAGTGCAGCAATTTTTTTTGGATTTTTGGTATGGTAGATCTGAAAACAAAGAGGCAAAAAGATATATCGGAAAGCAATATGTTGGAAAAGCAGACCCGGTGGCCGTAGGATTCACTAGTGGCTTCTCTCATGAGTATAGCACACGATGGGTGAACAAATTACTGTTGGGCAATTGATAGAAGATCAAATAATCATGACGATATCCAACGCGATGATCATTATATAGGCATCACGTCCAAGATAAGTAGACCGACTCTTGGCTGCATCTACCACTATTACTCCACACATCGACCGCTATCCAGCATGCATCTTGTGTACTAAGTTCATGGAAAAACGGAGTAATGCAATAAGAACGATGACATGATGTACACAAGATCTATTCATGTAGGAATAGACCCCATCTTGTTATCCTTAATGGAAACGATACATGCGTGCCTTGCTGCCCCTTCTGTCACTGGGAAAGGACACCGCAAGATCGAACCCATCACAAAGCACCTCTTCCCATGGCAATAAAAATCGATCTAGTTGGCCTAACTAAACCAAAGCGTCGAAGAAGAAATATGAGGCTATAAGTAATCATGCATATAAGAGATCAAAGAAGACTCAAATAATATTCATGGATAGAAACTGATCATGAACTCAAAATTCATCGGATCCCAAAAAAAACCGCAAAAGTTTACATCAAATAGATCTCCAAGAGACCATTGTATTGAGAATCAAAAGAGAGAGAGGAAGCCATCTAGCTACTGCCTACGGACCCGTAGGTCTATGGTGGACTACTCACGCATCATCGGATAGGCACCTATGAAGAAGATGAACCCCTCCATGATGGTGTTTAGATTGGATCTCGAGGTTCTGGAACTTGCGGCGGCTGGAATTGTGTTTCGTCGACTCCCCTAGGGTTTTATGAATATTTGGGAATTTATAGGCGTCAGAGGCTGTGGTGGGGGGCCCCATGGAGGGCACAACCCACCAGGGCGCGCCAGGGCGCCCATGTGGGTTGTGGCCTCCACAACCCACCTCTCTGGTACTTCTTTGGCCCACTGGGTGTCTTCTGGTCTAGAAAAAATCTTCAAAAAGTTTCGTCGCGATTGGACTCCGTTTGGTACTATGTCAATAGGTTAGTCCCAAAAAATGATATAAAGTTGTTATAAAATGATTGTAAAACACCAAGAATGATAATATAACAGCATGGAACAAGCAAAAATTATAGATACGTTAGAGACGTGTCAGTCATCAAGAATATTTTCCATCCTAGACAAGTTATCAGCTACGGGGTTCTCAGCTCCCTTCCTATCAACAATATGTAAGTCAATTTCTTGAAGCAAGAGAACCCACCTAATGAGTCTAGGTTTAGCATCTTTCTTTTCCATAAGATATTTTATAGCAGCATGATCGGTGTGAACGATGACTTTGGAATCAACAATGTAGGATCTAAATTTATCACAAGCAAAAACAACTGCTAGAAATTCTTGTTCAGTAGTAGCATAATTTCGTTGGGCACTGTCTCGAGTTTTTCTTGCATAATGGATAACATTTAATTTCTTATCAACTCTCTGTCCTAGAACAGCACCAACTGCATAATCACTAGCATCACACATAATTTCAAAAGGCAAGTTCCAATCAGGTGGTTGAACGATAGGTGCAGTAGTTAAGGCTTTCTTGAGTGTTTCAAAGGCTTCTACACAATCATCATAAAAAACAAAAGGGATATCCTTTTGCAAAAGATTAGTAAGAGGCCTAGAAATTTTAGAGAAGTCTGTAATGAACCTCCTATAGAAACCAGCATGACTAAGGAAACTTCGAATACCTTTAATATCTTTAGGACATGGCATTTTCTCAATTGAATCAACTTTAGCTTTATCCACCTCAATACCTCGTTCCGATATTTTATGCCCCAAGACAATACCTTCATTAACCATAAAGTGACACTTCTCCCAATTCAAGACAAGATTAGTTTGTTCACATCTCTGCAAAACTCGATCAAGGTTGCATAAGCAATCATCAAAAGAAGTTCCGTAAACGGAAAAATCATCCATGAAAACCTCCACAATCTTTTCACAAAAATCAGATAATATAGCAGTCATACATATTTGAAAGGTAGCAGGTGCATTGCATAAACCGAAAGGCATACGTTTATAAGCATAGGTTCCAAAAGGACAAGTAAATGTGGTTTTCTCTTGATCGGATTGTGATACAGGTATTTGAGAGAAGCCAGAATATCCGTCCAGAAAAGAAAAGTGTGTGTGCTTAGATAATCTTTCTAGCATCTGATCAATGAAAGGCACAGGGTAATGATCTTTCCTAGTAGCTTTATTTAATTTCCTAAAATCAATTACCATTCTATAGCCAGTGACAATTCTTTGTGGAATGAGTTCATTTTTATCATTAGGAACAACGGTAATACCTCCTTTCTTAGGGACACAATGAACGGGACTTACCCATCTACTATCAGCTATGGGATAGATTATACCTGCTTCGAGAAGCTTTAATATTTCAGTTCTGACCACTTCTTTCATCTTAGGATTCAATTGCCCTTGATGATCAACAACGGGTTTAGCATCAGGTTCCATATTAATCTTGTGCTGACATAGAGTGGGACTAATGCCCTTAAGATCATCAAGAGTATATCCAATAGCAGCCCCGTGCTTCCTCAGAATTTTTAATAATCTTTCTTCTTCATGTTCTAAAAGGTTAGCACTAATAATAACATGATATATCTTTTTCTCATCAAGATAAGCATACTTCAAAGTATCAGGCAATTGCTTTAATTCAAATACAGGATCACCTTTAGGTGTGGGAGGACCTCCAAGGGTTTCAATAGGCAAATTGTGTTTTAGGAGAGGTTGTTGTTCAAAGAAAATTTTATCTATTTCATTTCTTTCACACAAGTGCATATAATTTTCATGGTGAAGCAAATATTGTTCTAGTGGATCAGTAGGAGGCACGGCAATAGAAGCAAGACCAATTATTTCATCCTTACTAGATAATTCTCTATCACGAGGTCGTCTACTAAACTTGGAGAAATTAAATTCGCGAGACACATCACCAAAACTAACACCGACAATTTGTTTTTCGCAATCTATCTTGGCATTGCCGGTGCTTAAGAAAGGTCTACCAAAGATAACGGGACAAAAGTCATCTTGTGGGGAACCAAGAACTAGAAAATCAGTAGGATATTTTACTTTCCCACACAAGACTTCAACATCTCTAACAATCCCAAGTGGTGTGATGGTGTCTCTGTTAGCAAGTTTAATAGTAACATCAATGTCTTCTATTTCAGCGGGTGCTATGTCATTCATAATTTCTTGGTATAAGGTAAAAGGAATAGCATTAACACTAGCACCCAAGTTACATAAACCATGATAGCAATGATCTCCTATTTTGACTGAGACAACAGGCATGCCCACTACGGGTCTATGTTTATCTTTTTCATCAGGTTTGGCAATTCTAGCAGCTTCATCACATAAGTAAATAACATGCCCATCGATATCTTCTACCAAGAGATCATTAACCATAGAAACACTAGGTTCTACTTTAATTTGCTCAGAGGGCTTAGGTGCTCTAATATTACTCTTGCGAACCACAGTTGATACCTTAGCATGTTCCTTTATCCTAACAGGGAAAGGTGGTTTTTCAATATAAGCAGTAGGCACAACTGTATCAACATTGTAAATGATGGTTTCATCTTTAGTTTTCACTGGTTCTTTAATTTCTTCTTTAATAGGGGGATGATATTTAAACCACTTCTCCTTAGGGAGATCAACATGAGTATCAAATGATTCACAGAAAGAGGCTACTATCTCAGAGTCAAGGCCATATTTAGTGCTAAACTTGTGAAAAGCATCGGTATTCGTAAAAGATTTAACACAATCAAACTTAAGCTTTATACCTGACTCATTACCTTCGTCGAGTTCCCAATCTTCAGAATTGCGTTTAATTCTTTCTAAGAGATCCCACTTGAATTCAATAGTCTTCTTCATGAAAGAACCAGTACAAGAAGTATCGAGCATGGATTGATCATTATGAGAAAGTCGAGCATAAAAATTCTGAATAATAACTTCTCTCGGGATATCATGATTGGGGCATGAATATAACATTGACTTAAGCCTCTCCCAAGCTAGAGCGATGCTTTCTCCTTCACGAGGCCAAAATTAATATATATAATTCCGATCACGATGAACTAGATGCATGGGATAAAACTTTTGATGAAATTCCAATTGCAATCGATTGCAGTTCCACGATCCAATATCATCACATAGCATATACCATGTCAATGCTTTTCCCTTCAAAGATAAAGGGAAAACCTTATTCTTAGCTTCATCTCTGGATAAACCTGCAAGCTTAAAAAATCCACAAATTTCGTTCACATATAATAGGTGCATTTCAGGATGTTCAGTTCCATCTCCTGCATAAGGATTAGCTAGCAGTTGTTCTACCATACCCGAAGGAATTTCATAGCCAAAATTTTCAGTAGGTGCAGTAGGTTGAGGGGCAACTAATTGTGGTTTCGGTCGAGGTGAAGATACCCCGAACAAACCCCTCAACGGATTGTTTTCCATAGTAGCAAGTGACAATAAATTTCAGCACGTAGTATAAGTTTTTCCTTACCGATTTCCACTTACCAAGAGCGCTTCACTCCCCGGCAACGGCGCCAGAAAAGAGTCTTTATGACCCACAAGTATAGGGTATCAATCGTAGTCCTTTCGATAAGTAAGAGTGTCGAACCCAACGAGGAGCAGAAGGAAATGACAAGCGGTTTTCAGCAAGGTAATTTCTGCAAGCACTGAAATTGTAGGTAATAGATAGTTTGATAGCAAGATAACTGGTAACAAGGAAGTAACGGTAACGGTAAATAAAGTGCAGCAAGGTAGCCCAATCCTTTTGTGGCAAAGGACAGGCCAGAACAGTTTCTTATAATAGGCAAAGTGTTCTTGAGGGTACACGGGAATTTCATCTAGTCACTTTTATCATGTTGGTTTGATTCGTGTTCACTACTTTGATAATTTGATATGCGGGTGGACCAGTGCTTGGGTGTTGTTCTTACTTGAACAACCTCCACTTATGATTAACCCCCTCGCAAGCATCCGCAACTACGAGAAAAGTATTAAGATAAAATCTAATCATAGTATTAAACGTTTGGATCCAAATCATCCCCTTACGAAGTAGCGCATAAACTAGGGTTTAAGCTTCTGTCACTCTAGCAACCCATCATCTAATAACTAGTCCACAATGCATTCCCTTAGGCCCAAGGATGGTGAAGTGTCATGTAGTATATGTTCACATGACACCACTAGGGGAATCACAACATACATATCATCAAATATCGAACACATATCAAATTCACAAGATTACTTGCAACATGACTTCTCTCGTGACCTCAAGAACAAAGGTAACTACTCACAAATAATATTCATGCTCAAGATCAGAGGGGTATTAAATATCATAATGGATCTGAACATATAATCTTCCACCAAATAAACTATATAGTAATCAACTACAAGATGTAATCAACACTACTAGTCACCCACAAGTACCAATCTGAGGTTCTGGCACAAAGATTGAACACAAGAGATGAACTAGGGTTTGAGAGGAGATGGTGTTGTTGAAGATGTTGATGAAGATTGGCCTCCCAAAGATGAGAGCGGTGTTGGTGATTACGATGACTTTGATTTCCCCCTCCGGGAGGGAAGTTCCCCCGGCGGAATCGCTCCGCCGGAGGGCAAAAGTGCTACTGCCCATGTTCCACCTCTAGACGGCGGCGTTCTGTCCCGAAAGTCCTCTCCTTATTATTTTCTAGGTCAAAAGACCTTAAATACCAGAAGATGGGCACCGGAGGTGGGCCGTGCTGAGCATAACCCACCAGGGAGCGCATGGGGGGCCTGGCGCGCCCTCGTGTCTTGTGCTCACCAGGTGCCCCCCCTCCGGTAGTTATTTGCTCTAGTATTTTTTTATTCCAAAATAATTCTCCGTGAAGTTTCAGCTTATTTGGAGATGTGCAGAATAGGTATCTCTGATGTGCTTTTTCAGGTCCAGAATTCCAGTTGTCGGTATTCTCCCTCTTTGTGTAAACCTTGCATATTATGAGAGAAAAGGCATTAGAATAACTCCCTAAAGCATTATTATGCATAAAAACATTATAAATAACAGTAGGAAATCATGATGCAAAATGGACGTATCAGCTGACAATTAATAATAAACAAGTTAAGTAGGGATGGACACCAACTATTTTTAAATAAACAGTATAAACTACTTAACAAATATGATTGACAAACTCACATGGAGGTAAAACTGGAAGCATATCCATATCCACCCAAATGTCGATATTATCTTCAATATCATCTTCAGGACGAATATCAAAGGTTATGTGCATATCCTCCTGAAATCCATATGCCTTGGCTAGAGCTTCCCAATTTGAGCAACCAAAATGTGAGTGATTAACAACATTGTATAGTTTAACCAGAAATGTGTAACCATGTTTAGTCCTCATGTTAGCTCTCCCCGTCTCCATAATCTCACTTTCTTGGAAACCGAGCTTCCCGAAGACATATCGTCTTGCATGGCAGGGGATGCACTAGTCGAATTCTAAAAAATGGAAATTACACGTTGAAGCAAAGGAACAAAAGTCATGATTAATTACGAAAAAAAATACTTGCTATCGTTATGTACTGTAAAAACATCGAAGGTCTTGTCCAGCTTGATGGTGAAGAACCTACCGTCTTGCATGTGAGGCATGTCGCACATACCCCGATCGTCACCGCAGTAATCATACTTAGGGATCCTATCGTCATCAGACATTTCCTGTGTTCATGATTCAAAGATTAAAAATCGACGACAATTATACAAGGAACTATTCAGCATGGTTGGAGTTTCGGTCTCTCGAGGCTTCCATGAGAAACTCCAATATCTCATAGTATATATAGTGTGCACTTCCTCGCACTGATATGGTGGTATATGTGGTGGACACTCCTCTCGACAGAATATTCGACCGTCGGTGTTGGCCTCCCCTCCCTTCGTCCCCGCGTGCATTACCAAAATGTGTAGCACACGGGGAAGAAGGAGGAAGCGACCCCCACGACAACAGTTGGGATTCTTCCTCTGATATTTCGACCGTCGGTGCTGGTCGCTTTATCTCCCTCTCTCGCGCATTATACCAAGGTATATATCGCGAGAAGAAGAAGAGGAAGCGACCCCCATGATAACAGTCGGTATTCCTTCATCAACAACATACTGGAAGTCACACAAGGAGCTCCGACAGACTGAAGTACCCTAATAAGCATAAGTCAATTAACATTGCATTGATGGAGTAATGGCATAAAAATGGCCTATGTTTTGCTGGAATGTCATCTAATTCCTGTTCTACCAAATCACAGGCACTCGATATTTCCTACTTTCTAGCACAAGCCATGCCAAAATCCACGAAATATTTTGGCATGACCTTTTCTAAAAATAGGATGTATCGAGCGCCTGGAATTTGCCGAAACGGAAATGAATCAACATTCCGGCAAAACATAGGCCACTCGCAGGTGTTCCCTATAAAATCATACACACTTGTACAAAGAGACAAGCAATACACAAGTCTACATATCATCATACACATATGCGAGGAGAAGAGAAGGAGGAGGTGGAATTTTAGCTCACCCCCATGAAAATGATTAAATTTCCGAATACATTTACATATTGAAAAAATAATTACTAAAAATTTCTATACCTAATTTTTTTTACTAAAAACTTCTATACCTAATTTTTTTACTAAACATTTCTATACCTAAACTTCTATACATCAACATTTCTACGTTCTATTGTATTCCAATACATTCTATTGCATTCCAATACATTTCTATACATCAAGATATTCAAACCTATTATATTCTATTTTAAAAACCTATACCATCTTATCCTCTAAAAGAAGAAATGGAGGGAAGTGGAGGGAGGAGGGAGGGAAGTGGAGGGAGGAGGGAGGAGGGAGGGAAGTGGAGGGAGGAGGGAGGAGCTACCTTGGCGGGAGACGGTCACGAGCGCGGGAGGGCGATGATGGCGGGCGCGGGATCGAGGGCGACGGCGGTGTGCGCGAGAGGGCGGCGGGCGGAGAGAGTGGGAGAGTGTGGAGAAAGAGTGAGTGGGAGCGTCCGAGGAAGAGGATAATGTAGGCTTGGCAGCAGTGCGGGGCAGGGACCACCGCTACTGGTAATGGGCTTAGCAGTAGCGCGTTTTGACGACCAGCGCTACTGCTAAGTGGGGCAGGTAAGCTGGGCCCGTGCTACCTATAGTAGCAGCGCGGCGCACTGGCCCGCGCTACTACTAGTTGCCTTACCAGTAGCGCATGAATATGTGCAGCGCTGCTATACTGTGGCCAGCACGGGGCACTGTCTGGCCCGCTTAGTAGTAGCGTCTGTTTCCCACCATGCGCTACTGCTAAAAATCAGCAGCAGCGCTTGGTTTTGCCCGCGCTACTGCTAATTAGTAGTAGCGCAGCATATTAACCAGCGCTACTGATACCTCTTTACCTATAGGCTTTTCCCTAGTAGTGGGAGGTGGATGTGCTAGGGCTGGGGGACGCCGGCCGGCTTAAATAGCGGGCTATGAATAAGGGCGGGGAGTCGGAGCGACGCCATGCGACGTTCACACTCCACCGACGGTCGAGGCGCCCGTCGGACCGTCGGGTTTCTGGGCGAGTCCGCATGGGGCCACGCCATCGGGCCGACGTGGCGGGCGTGCCCGCACGCGCCCGGGCTCCCTCATATTCACCCGATATTTGGGCTGGATATGAGGAGTGTCGGTCAACCCGGACGTTTGAGGCCAGTTTGAGGGGGCTGACTGGGTGGATTTTTTATGACCGGTCAGTGACCGAATGGCCTGCCCGGACGTTTGAGGGAGGGTATGAGGAATCCGGATGTAGATGCTCTTACGTTCAAATGGGATGAGCAACTAGACCAATCTGTGAGCTCTCTACTGCAAAACAAGCAATCAATGACGAACCCAACTGTCCACCATGACGGGTCGGATGTCTACCACGGGTACTCTAGGTATCAATGACGGGAATGCTGACCACGTGACACATGTGATGAGCAAATCAAACTATTTACGAAAAATTACAGGAATGCTGCGTGGTTCGCCAGTTTTATATTACAGCGACGTACTGTTTACCTCCCCTGGTCAGAATTAATAATGTACCGTCCTAGCAGCATATTTGAGCCATTACAGTACATAATAGGTTTAACCATTCAAGTTTCTAAAGCCTAAATGATAATGCCCACATGTGTGTCACGAGGCAATATGGTCCACACGCCTCTATAACCATTCATCTTGCCACATCAAATATATAACATCAGCGATTTTTTTTTGGTTTTTAGACTTAAAATGTTTTACCTCTTAAATAAAAAATCCAATTAAAAATCCGTTTTCACCATCAAATCCGTCTCGACGAGATCTTTAAAACTACCTCCCATATTGATATGTTTCGACGACTTTTTTTTAGGGCTACAAGTTGCCACATGTTTACACTGAATTTGTCATAGGGTTTACAATAAAGTGGCCATGACATGTTTCATCTAGTTTTTTCTTCTAGATTTAAAGCTACCATTGTATTTCAAATACTTTTCATGGCAATTTTTATTAATTGGCCATTGCAAATTTTAGTAATTACAAATTTAATTCATGGATCATGGCAACTTTTGGTAATTCATCATGGCAAATTGAGTTTATACATCATGGCAATTTTTAGTATTTTGATCATTAAAAACATTTTTTGTATGAACCATGACAAATTTTAGTGCACGTATCATGAAAAATTTAAGTAATTCACCATGGTAATTTTAGTTTATGGTTCATGGCAAATTTGAGCCAGTGACCATGCATTTTTAAAATAACCGACGGCATATTTCTTTTTTACTTATGAACCATGTCAAAATTATTTCATGGATCATGGCAAATTATAGTAATTCAGCATGGCAAGTTTACTTTGTTAATTTCCTTTTCTATAACATGTCAAAGTTTATTTTAAACGTAGAAGAAAAAGTAGTTGAAATATATCATAGCAACTTCAGTGTAATCATGATGACGATTTATGTGCAATAGACATGGCAACTTTTAACCCCCCAAAAAAGTCGTCGAAACATATCAATATGAGATCTAGTTTCGAAGATCTCGTTGCGGCGGATTTAATGGTGAAAACGGTTTTTCAATCGGATTTTTTATTTAAGGGATAAAACATTTTAAAAACTAAAAAAACAAAAGATTCCTGTTGACATCATCGATTTCGTCACTTGTGCATGCATGCGGTGACGTGACGCAACCTGTGATCATTGAGCATGTGGGCTGTTGTTTCTCCTACCACATGTGTGGGCGTTATCGTGATCCTTTTAAAGAGTAGCATCATATCTAGACAGTACATACTAAGTTTGGCCTAAAACACGTTTGACTGTCAAAATGGACTATGACTCAAAAAGTCATTGACAACTACTACTTCTAGCTTTTTTTTTGAAACGAGGCAAAAGATTTGCCATTTCATTGATTAAGAAGGAGGTTTCGAACAAGAGCCGCAAAGCGGCAAAATTAAGGTCTACTCTCATGGCATTACAACACTCATGTGTTCTGCATCCGCCATCGGCCACAAAGACATCTCCTCTTTGATCTTACATATTACAACAATCATGTACTTCTTCCAATTTGGAATGGATGTGAAGAATAGAAAATTTCAGCACGTCCATGATGTAACACAAAGATCAACCAACCACCAGTTTGTACATTGCACTGCCTCAGTATTCACCTCCACCCATTAACGAGGAAGCGTCTATCCGATAGGGGTGCAATCAAGTATGTATTGTGATGGAAGCTACGCGTCATCTCATCATACTAATATATAACCTCGGGCACACTACATTTTGGGAGCTTTTGTCGCAAGAACATTATGATAACATAGTAAGTCGAAAGTTATGTTCTAATCCTGAGCTGATGTGAGCTCGGGTGAACAGTAAAATCACAAAAAATAGGAAAAAATAAAAAAAATTCCAAACTTTTCTGTTTGAAACACTGACATATGTTTTCATAACTTGCAAAATTTCATCGTGAAATGATATTCTTTGAAAATGTGGCAAAGAAGACAAATCGATTCTCCAAAATGCATTTGAAATAACATTTTGGAGCATCGATTTTGTTTCATTTGTCACGTTTTCCACGAATGTCATATGGTGATGAGATTTGGAAAGCTAACAAACATTTTGTCAATGTTGGACACACAAAAAAATCAAAATTGTTTGAATTTGTTATATTTATCTTTTTACTGTTCACCCGAGCGCACATGAGCTCAGGATTAGAACAGCTGCATCCTATAGCTATATTTAATTTACCAGAAGAACATGAAATTGGACTCAATTATTACCATGAGGCTTTTCTCAATGTTGTGCTTGTTCAAAGCATGCACTACTGGCATCGTATGGTGCATCACTTGGTCCAACAGTGTTATTGTCTACAAGCCACCCAATACTGTCAACAAAGGTGATGTACCTCATCTCCTCCCAAGTAACCGTGGTGCCAACAGTATAATAAATGTTGTCTTCTATCCTCTGGGTTCTCTTGGCGCTCAAAAATAATTGTCCAATTATATAGAAGTAAGATTAATTAGTTATAACTAGCAACTTATTTTCAGTAATATAAAGGTCGTTACCAAGTATGTTTAGGAAACTTATATAGAGGAAGAATTGGAATCTTGTCGCGATCAATTTCTTGTCCAATATATAGGAACAGTTCATCCCAACATCAAAAGTGTAATTTTTGACAAATGCTCTCCAATTAGGACAGCCGATAATGTTAGATTTTCTTTGTTTTCGATTGTAACCATGAAATAGAAGCCCTCTTCCATCTCGAGGAAGGCAATGATCATGGCCTCCTTATCGATGGCGACCCTCAACTTCTTTAGGAGGTGAGCCCATACAAAGCAGGGGATGCACTGAATAAAATTAAAGAAAACATATTGAGCTTATTAAGCCAAATCTTAATACATGCTAACGAAGGAATATGTGCAACAACTCATAAGGAATACTGTCATCCTCTTCAAAAAAGTTCCAAATTTCAGAAAAAAGTACCAAAAATGATAATATGTTCGTGGATTGCAAAAATGTTCGTGATTTCGAAGAAAAAAAAGTTCACGTACTCAAAAACTGATCATGATATTCGTGAATTAATAAAATGTTCATAAAGTTTATAGAAATGTTTGAAAAACAAAAAATGATCGTTAATTCCAAAAGATGTTCCTAGATTAAAAACATTCACTGATTCAGAAAATATTCATGAATTCGAATAATGTTCATGCATTTTAAGAAAATGCTTGTCAAACAAAAAGTTCTTCATGAACTTCAAAAAACAATACACCGATTCAAAAAATGTTCATCGATCCAAAAATGCTCGCCTATTCAAAAAAAAAACATCGAGTCAAGAAATGTTATGAAATCAAAAAAAGTTTGCCTATGCAGAAAAATAATCATATTTAAAAACATTGGTCGCAAAAATTATAAAAATGATTGTGAATTAAAAAAAAGTTCATTGACACAAAAAATGAGTGCTAATTCAATAAAATTATTAATTTTGAGAAAATGTTCTTGCATAAAAAAAATGTTTGTCAAACAAAAAAATGTCAGGAATTAAAAATTGTTCGTGAAGTTCTATTTTTTTATAATATCATAAATAAGTGAAATAAAAAATGTTCTCGATTTATAAAAATGCTCACAAATTTGAAAGATGTTCATATAATTAAAAATAAAATTGAAAATAAAATAAAAATGAAAATAAAAGACTAACATAACAAATAAAATGGAAAAGAAAAAGATAGGAAAAAAGTAAATAAAAAAAAAGAAAAAACCAACAACAATAAAAAAAAACAGAGTGGAGCTAGTTTGGGCCAGCCAAGAATCAGTATGTACCGGGTGTGGGGGTACGTGCCCGGTCGCTGCGCACGGAATAAGATCATCCGGCCTACTGTTTTTTCTCAAAAAAAAAACGGCTAAATAATTCTGTCTCCGAAGGAGGCAAAGCATACTTTTAGTTGCATGCCCCGAAGTCTGAACTAGAAAAGTAGTAGAGCTAGTGCAGGAACCGGTGTATTTTAAAGGTCAAAGCGAGCACGATGTGGGACATGCCAGTGAACACCACTGCAAAGTCAATTTCTAGCCCCTGATCGCCCAACAAGACCTAATCAGAGCATCTGCAAAGACAAAAATAAACCAGCGATGATTCACAACGAATCGAATCTTCTCGTCCCGCTTTGTGCGTTGCAACTCACCGTATCAGAGCCCCCGGCGCTCCCCGGCGGCGGCGGCGGCGAAGGCCGTTTACTTTACCCGCGCTTTACTAATTTGAACTTCACCCACGGCTGGCTTACCTGTCGGCGCGCTCGCATGCTACCTCGGCCAACAAAGCTCGGACCCGCCCGGAGACGCTGGAAAATAA
This sequence comes from Elymus sibiricus, assembly GCA_039707655.1. Lineage (NCBI taxonomy): Eukaryota > Viridiplantae > Streptophyta > Magnoliopsida > Poales > Poaceae > Elymus > Elymus sibiricus. Next base: position 399,508,797 of record CM077673.1, on the reverse strand, counting down.
GCCATTGATTGCCCAGTTCAGGTGGCACTGAACCTCTCCAGCTTTCAGCCCTAGTGGCTGTGCACTGACAAGATCCTGCCCTGGCGCTAGGGCAACCTCCTGTCGTGTCAGTGGCAAGAGGGACCTTCCTTCCTTGGAACCCATCGATCGAGTCCAATTGTGCGTCCGCGCGGGCGATCGAGTCCGGCCTACGACGGTGCCCGGCGGGGAGCATATATGTCGCCATCAAGTAACTACGACGGGCCATGCGTTCTCTTGACCTGCTCGGGGCTGACGTTCCGGGGCTTCTTCTGGTTGGCCAACGCCCGTCTGATGTTTGACGAGCTTGTTTGCTGTGGACTGTGGTAGCAGTAGCATACCAACTCAGCAAGATACCAACCCAGCAGTACCATATATGTGCTCCACTCTCAGCAACTGCAACTCCACTTGGTTTTTTGCTTTGGCAGCTGTTCAACGCATCTGGTGTGCGTCCATACATAAACGGCCGGGTTTCAACTTTACCTTGCTAACGATTTTAGTTGACACTTTTTTTAACCGCGCGCGTACAACGCATGATCAGTATTCCCTTGGTCATGGAGAAGGAACACCGTATTCGCCTTCCACAACTAACAAGAAGCTGTCGAGCTGTGCGCCAACAGTAAAAATATCATCACTTCTACTAAAAGAAACAGTAAAAGGCCACGGATCCAAAACGATCATCAAGAAGAGGACGAAGGAAAATCCTCATCTGTTCCGCCGTGAAACTTCACAGAAATTTCTCCCGTGCTGCAAATTGCTGGCCTGATCCGGCCGGCTGGAGGCACGGGTGCCGCCCGCATGACGGGAGCAAGCGACAGCGAGATGCCACCGAGGAGCTTGCTTATCCAAAACAGAAACAGAAACGGAAGCAGAAGGTTGTAGCGGCAAACAAATCATCCATCCACAGATAAGCCTCCCGTCACGGCCGGGACAGATGAGATGCATGTATGCGTGTGTCTCCAATTTGTCACTCATGTAGTATTGACGTATATCCAGACCTGAACTCATGGCGTTATACACAGCGGGCAGAGAGGACGCGAGCTCAATCACTATATGTACAAGTGGAGCAGGGAGGACGAACTCACTCTATGTGCAGCGGAGCAGAGAGGACGAACTCACTCTATGTGCAGCGGAGCAGAGAGGAGGAAGAGGCTCACTGTATGTACAGTATCTACTGGCTTGCTAATTGAGCAGGCCGGAATCGAATTGGGTCTTAAAACTCCAATCTCCCGGCCTGATCCCCACCGATCTTCCTTCTATACAGCAGCGAATTTCTTTCCTATGAACAGTTTGTGCAGTATGTACTGGTATGGCATGTCGAGGATGTTGTTTTTTTACTGGTTGCTGCCGCCTGCGCGGTGGCCGGCCATGGAGGCTGCGGAGAGACGGCTGGGCCCCGCGTGGAACCGGTTCGCCCGCTTCCGGTGCTGCAGCTGTTGCACCACGGGGGACGGCGCCAGCGCCCTGCGCGCCCAGTGCCCACTCCCCACGACGGCGGTGAAGGCGGGGAGGATGGTTTGCTGCAGCTGCCTGCGGCGGGGGCCTCCTGCTTGCGGTCCTTGTGGAGGCTGCAGCGGAACGAGCCCGGGTGGTTCGTCGGGGAGAACATGCAGGACCGACGGACCTTGGCGGCGGTGCCCGCGGGGGAGGAGCGGGGAGACGAGACGCTGACGGACTTGCTTGGCGATCGAGCGGCGCCGCCGACGGGGAGCTTGACGCGGGTGGGTGAGGCGGGATGGTGGGCTGAACTCAAAAGGACGGGGCCGCTGGGCCGAGATGCAGCCGCCGTCGACATGATGAGGGATTCGAGAGGTGGATGGGCGGTGGGTTTGGTATGTCAGTTAAGCTCCGGTGGACGGTGGTTCGCTGCCGGTTTGGGTAACCTGAAATGGGAGTCGGTCGGCCGCAATTTATAGGAGAGCGGAGGGGCAGTTTGGTAACTTTGCGGGCGTTAAGATCGCGGTTAATTAAGGTCGGGGTTATGGGTGTGATGCAGTGGGCGTTTGTGCTGTGGGGCCGGGCGGCAGCACACGGGATGGTAGGGCGCATGCCAGCTCGATTTGCACACTAATTTAAATGTCAAATTTCCCGGTCAGTTTCTTGCATTACAAACCAGACAACCAGTGCTCACCAGCATCTCGTTACTCTGCGTGCAGAACAAAAATATATTAATCGGAACATGTGGTTGTTTCCATGTGAACCGCACTGATTCGTAAGTTCTCTGTTCACAAAAAGCGTCATACAGGAGGATCCCTTTTTGAGACGCCTGGTATTATCAGGAGCACACCGCGCATGTGCCAGTTCGCCTGGAATTCGGAAATGCCGACCCAATCCCCCGCTGCGTGCAGCCGCCCACCTGTTTTGGGAGGCCCCATTCCCTTGTTGCTGTCACTAAACCAGTTCTGGCACACCGAAAAGACGGTCCCAGAAAAAGAGCAAGTTTAAAGCATCTACAACCGGACTCTTAAACCCGTTTTAAATGCACGGACAGGTCGTCTGGTCACTGACCGGTCATAAAAATGTGACTCAGACAGGCTTCTTAAACCGACCTCAAACGTCCAGGCTGACCGGCACCCCATATCCAGCCCAAATATGAGGCGGGTACTGGGGAGCGCGGGAGTGCCCGAGCACGCCCGCCTGGCCCGCATCGATCCCACATATATTCATTCTCATTCGCTCGCCGTACCAAGCCCTAGCCACTTCACTCCACTCCCATCCGACACCCTGGCTCACCTCCGGCAATCTCCGGCCTTCTCCGCCATGGCGGGCAACGGATCCGAGTCCTTCACCTTCGGATCCGTCGACCACGAGCTCATCCCACGCGGCCTGTCGTCGTTTTCTCACGACAGATGCCATGGGGTGGCTTATCGAGAGTGGTTGGGGCCGAAAGGACGCCGGTCGGCTCCGAAAACGGGATCGAGGACAAGCGGTGCGCGACACGCGATGTACACAGGTTCGGGGCCATCCGAGGAAGGCAATACCCCTAGTCCTGCTGATCTGGTTGACGAACCAAGAGGGCTACAATGGTGCTCCTTCAGCTGTTCGGCGGAGGAGGTAAGGGAAGCTGCTGGCCCTCGTTCCTCTACTGTATGCGTGTGTGTGAGTGTGAATGTGAATGCTGCCGCCCTCTTGCGCGGGGTGGCTCCATGGGGTTTTATAGGCTAACCCTCTGGCTTACAATATGCGTATATGGTACTGGGGGGACCCGGCTGGCAGCTTCTCTAGCCGGCCAGGGGGCCCGCCAGCCGAAGAGTCTTGTCGCTTGTAGGGCCCGCCGGCTGTCGGGTCCCACCAGGGCCCGCCGGCTCGGCGTCGCCATTGGTGCGTGCCCGTCACACCACGACACGGACCGCCCTGTACGGCGTTGTCTTGCGGCAGCCGGTCGTGGTCAACGGTACGGCCGGCCGCACTGTAGCCACGCGGGGCAGGTAATTGAGTGGTTGGAGGCGTGCGGGCACTGTGCCGCCTGCCTGGTCACAGTCGGCCTGGGTTAGCGGCACTGTTGCCTTCACTGTGGCCATGCGGATGCTGACCAGTGGTACAGCGGGCGTCATTGTAGCCACGCGTGTTCTGACCAGCAGTACTCGGTCCCTGGCGCCACGTCGCGCCGTGAAGCCCCTGTCCCGTCGGGCAGGGTGATGTGACGGGTGCCGACCCGCCTCGGCGGGTCGCCCTCGATCCGGACGGCTGGCTGTTGGAAATATGCCCTAGAGGCAATAATAATTTAGTTATTATCATATTTCCTTGTTCGTGATAATCGTTTATTATCCATGCTATAATTGTATTGATTGGAAACTCAAATACATGTGTGGGTACATAGACAACACTGTGTCCCTAGTATGCCTCTAGTTAACTAGCTCGTTGATCAAAGATGGTTAAGGTTTCCTAGCCATAGACATGAGATGTCATTTGATAACGGGATCACATCATTAGGAGAATGATGTGATGGACAAGACCCAAACTACGAACATAGCATATGATCGTGTCAGTTTATTGCTATTGTTTTCTGCATGTCAAGTATCTGTTCCTATGACCATGAGATCATGCAACTCACTGACACCAGAGGAATACCTTGTGTGTATCAAACGTCACAACGTAACTGGGTGACTATAAAGGTGCTCTACAGGTATCTCCGAGGGTGTCTGTTGGGTTGGCATGGATCAAGACTGGGATTTGTTACTCCGTGTGACGGAGAGGTATCTCAGGGCCCACTCGGTAATACAACATCACAATGAGCCTTGCAAGAAAAGTGACTAAAGAGTTAGCCACAGGATCTTGTATTACGGAACGAGTAAAGAGACTTGCCGGTAACGAGATTGAACTAGGTATAGAGATACCGACGATCGAATCTCGGGCAAGTAACATACAGAAGAACAAAGGGAACAATATACGGGATTAACTGAATCCTTGACATAGAGGTTCAACCGATGAAGATCTTCGTAGAATATGTAGGAACCAATATGGGCATCCAGGTCCCGCTATTGGTTATTGGCCGTAGAGGTGTCTCGGTCATGTCTGCATAGTTCTCGAACCCGCAGGGTCTACACACTTAACGTTTGGTGGCGATATAAGTATAGTTGAGTTGTTATGTTGGTGACCGAAGGTTGTTCGGAGTCCCGGATGAGATCCCGGACATGACGAGGATCTCCGGAATAGTCCGGAGGTAAAGATTGATATATTGGATAATAGTGTTTGGTCTCCGGAAGGGTTCCGGAATTCACCGGAAGGGGTTCCGGATGTTTCCCGAAATGTTCGGGTACGAGAACACTTTATTTGAGCCAAGGGGTAAAGCCCACGAGGCTTAGGCAAGGTGCAAAAGGAAGTTTTGCTGGCGTCTGGGGCGGTACTACCGCTTATCGTAAGCGGTACTACCGCTACAGGCGGTACTACCGCTTATCGTAAGCGGTACTACCGCTTGTACGCGGTACTGCCGTGCTGGAATCCGAGTGGGACTCTTGCCTTGCGGGCCAAACCGACCTTGAGGAGGCTTTTTCTCCAAGTTTCGACCCCAGGGCTCAACATATAAATAGAGGGGCAGGGCTAGCACCCGAGATAGATCAAGATTTCCCCAAGCCGTGTGCCGGCAACCCTGTCCCTCTAGTTCATCCTCCGTCATAGTTTCCGTAGTGCTTGGCGAAGCCTTGCGGAGATTGTTCTTCACCACCACCGTCACCACGCCGTCGTGCTGCCGGAACTCATCTACTACTTCACCATCGCTCGCTGGATCGAGGAGGTGAAGGCGTCATCAAGCTGTACGTGTGTTGAATGCGGAGGTGCCGTCCGTTCGGCGCTAGATCGGACGGACCGTGATCGTGATTGGATCGCGAGATGGATCGTGATGAGATCGCAGGACGCTTGGCGATTTGGATCGCGAAGATGTTCGACTACATCAACCGCGTTTCTTAACGCTTCCGCTTAGCGATCTACCAGGGTATGTAGATTCACTCTCCCTCTCGTAGATACTCATCACCATGGATAGATCTTGCGTGTGCGTAGGAAAATTTTGGTTTCCCATGCTACGTTCCCCAACAGTGGCATCTGAGCTAGGTCTATGCGTAGATGAGATCTCGAGTAGAACACAAAAGGGTTTTGTGGGCGTTGATATTCAGATTGCTTCCTCCCTTGGTCTTTTCTTGTTTCGGCGATATTGTGGGATGAAGCGGCTCGGACCAACATTACTCGTACGCTTACGAGAGACCGGTTCCTTCAACTGACATGTAACTTCGTTGCATAAAGATGGCTAGCGGGTGTCTGTTTCTCCCACTTTAGTCGGATCGGATTTGACAAAGGCGGTCCTTGAGAAGGTTGAAAAGCAATTTTTATATCACCGTTGTGGTTTTTGCGTAGGTAAGAATCGTTCTTGCTAGATACCCGTAGCAGGCACGTAAAACTTGCAACAACAATTAGAGGACGTCTAACTTGTTTTTGCAGGGTATGTTGTGATGTGATATGGCCAATTACATGATGAGATATATGTGATGTATGAGATGATCATGTATTGTATAGAATATCACGACTTGCATGTCGATGGGTACGGCAACTGCAAGGAGCCATAGAGTTGTCTTTAATTATTTTCACCATTTTTGCTTTACTTTATCGCTATGAGTTAGCTATAGTCGTGGAAGCAACAGTCGGCGCGACAACCTCATGGCGACACGTTGATGGAGATCAAGATGATGGAGATCATGGTGTCATGCCGGTGACGATGGAGATCATTCCGGTGCTTTGGAGATGGAGATGAAAAGCACGAGTTCATGGCCATATCATGTCACTTATGATTTGCATGTGATGTTAATCCTTTTATGCATCTTATTTTGCTTAGAACGACGGTAGCATTATAAGGTGATCTCTCACTTAAATTTCAAGATAAATTGTGTTCTCCCCGAGTGTGCACCGTTGCGAAAGTTCGTCGTTTCGAGACACCACGTGATGATCGGGTGTGATAGACTCTACGTTCACATACAACGGGTGCAAGCCAGTGTTGCACATGCGGAACACTCGGGTTAAACTTGACGAGCCTAGCATGTACAGACATGGCCTCGGAACAAAAGAGACCGAAAGGTCGAACATGAGTCATATAGTAGATATGATCAACATGAAGATGTTCACCATGGAAACCACCTCAACTCACGTGATGATCAGACTTGAGTTGGTGGATTTGGATCTTGTGACACTCGAATGACCGGAGGGATGTCAATTTGAGTGGGAGTTTTAAGTAATATGATTAACTAAACTCATTATCATGAACATAGTCAAAGTGTCTTTGCAAATTATGTTGTAGATTACTAGATCGCGCTGTAGCTCCCTTGAATTTTTATATGTTCCTAGAGAAATAGATTTGAAAGATGATGGTAGCAATAATGCGGACTGGGTCCGTAATCTGAGGATTGTCCTCAATGCTGCACAGAAGGCTTATGTCCTTAATGCACCGCTCGGTGTGCCACCCCCTCTAGCGTCGTCTGTAGATGTTGTGAACATCTGACAGGCACGTTCCGATGACTACTTAATAGTTCAGTGCGTCATGCATTACGGCTTAGAATTGAGGCTCCAAAACGTTTTGAACGTCACGGAACATATGAGATGTTCTAAGAGCTGAAATTGGGATCTCAGACTCGTGCCCGTGTTGAGAGGTATGAGACCTCCAACAAGATTCTTTGCCTGCAAGATGATGGAGAATAGCTCAATCGTTGAGCATGTGCTCAGATTGTCTGGGTGCTACAATCGCTTGAATCGAGTGGGAGTTGATCTTCCAGATAAGATAGTGATTGATATAGTTCTCCAAGTCACTGTCACTAAGCTACTAGAGCTTCGTGATGAACTATAAAAGGCCAGAGATGGAAATAATGATCCCTGAGCTGTTCGCAATGTTTGACACTGCGAAGGTAGAAATCAAAAAGGAGCATCAAATGTTGATGGTTAGTGAAACCACTAGTTTCGAGAAGGGCAAGGGTAAGGAGGAAAACTTCATGGATGGCAAGTCAGTTGCTGCTCCAGTGAAGAAACCCAAGGTTGAACCCAAACCCGAGACTAAGTGCTTCTATTATGAGGAGAACGGTCGCTGAAGTGGAACAAACCTAGATACTTGGTAGATAAGTAGGTTGGCAACGTCGACAGAAGTATATTTGATATACGTGTTATTGATGTGTACCTTACTAGTACTCCTAGTAGCACCTGGGTATTAGATACCGGTTCGGTTGCTAAAAGTTAGTAACTCGAAATAAAAGCTACGGAAGAAACGGAGGCTAGCTAAGGGCGAGGTGACGATGAGTGTTGGAAGTGTTTCCAAGGTTGATGTGATCACCATCGCGCGCTCTCTCTACCTTTGGGATTAGTGATGAACCTAAATAAATGTTATTTAGTGTTTGCGTTAAGCATGAACGTGATTAGATCATGTTTATTGCAAAACGGTTATTCATTTAAGTTAGAGAATAATGGTTATTCTGTTTACATGAATAATACCTTCAATGGTCATGCACCCAATAAGAGTGGTTTATTGAATCTTGATCGTAGTGATACACATGTTCATAATATTGATGCCAAAAGATACAAAGTTAATAATGATAGTACCACATACTTGTGGCACTGCCGCTAAATGTCATATTGGTGTAAAACGCATGAAGAAACTCCATGCTGGTGGATCTTTGGACTCATTCGATTTCGAATCGGTTGAGACATGCGGACCATGCCTCATGGGCAAGATGACTAAGATCCCGTTTTCCGGTATGATGGAGCGGGCAATTGACTTATTGGAAATGATACATGTTGATGTGTTCGGTCCAATGAATGTTGTAGCGGGCGGTGGATATCGTTATTTTCTTATCTTCACTGATGATTTGAGTAGATATAGGGTATATTTACTTAATGAAACACAAGTCTGAATCGTTTGAAAAGTTCAAGCAAATTCAAAGTGAAGTTTGAGATCATCGTGACAAGAAGATAAAATATCTACGATATGATCGTGGAGGTGAATATCTGAGTTACGAGTTTGGTATACAACTTAAGACAATGTGGAAGTTGTTTCACAACTCACGCCACCTGGAACACCATAGTGTAATGGTGTGTCTGAACGTTGTAGTCATGCTCTATTGGATATGGTGCGAACTATGATGTCTCTTATCGATTTACCACTATCGTTTTAGGACTATGCATTAGAGACAACCACATTCACTTTAAAAGGGGCACCATAAGTCCGTTGAGATGACACCGTATGAATTTTGGTTTGGCGGAAACCTAAGCTGTCATTTCTTAATGTTTGGGGCTGCGACGCTTATGTGAAAAAGGGTTTTCACCTAATGAGCTCGAACCCAAAGCGGACAAATGCATCTTCATAGAATACCCTAACGTAACAGTTGGGTAAACCTTCTATCTCAGATCCAAGCACAAAATGTTTGTTGCTAAAACGGGTCCTTTCTCGAGAAAGAGTTTCTTTCGAAAGATTGAGTGGGAGGAAGATAGTACTTGATGAGGTTGTTGAACCTTTACTTCAACCTGAGAGTAGCGCAGCGCAGAAAGATGTTTCTGTAGAGCCTACATCAGTTGAAGAGGAAGTTAATGATGATGATCATGAAGCTTTGGATCAAGTTACTATCGAACCTCGTAGGTCGACAAGGATGCGTACTGCTCCTGAGTGGTACGGCAACCCTGTCTTAGAGGTCATGTTGTTGGACAACGCCGAACCTATGAGCTATGGAGAAGCGATGATGGCCCGGATTCCGAGAAATGGTTAAGACCATGAAATCCGAGATGGGATCCATGTAAGAAAACAAAGTATGGGCTTTGGAAGTATTACCTGAAGGGCGAAAGGCCATTCAGAACAAATGGATCTTTAAAAGGAAGACAGACACGGACGGTAATGTCACCATCTATAAAGCTCGACTTGGGGCAAAGGGTTTTTCACAAGTTCAAGGAGTTGACTACGATGAGATTTTCTCACCCGTAGCGATGCTAAAGTCTGTTGGAATTATGTTAGCAGTTGCTGCATTTTTCGATTATGAAATCTGGCAGATGGATGTCAAAACATCGTTTCCTTAATGGTATCCGTGAGGAAAGGTTGTATGTGATACAACCAGAAGGTTTTGTCAGTCCTAAGGATGCTAAAATGTATGCAAACTCCAGCGATCCTTCTATGGACTGGAGCAAGCTACTCGGAGTTGGAATATACACTTTGATGAGGTGATCAAAGTTTTTGTGTCTATACAAAGTTTATGAGAAACTTGTATTTACAATAAAGTGAGTGGGAGCACTATAGAATTTCTGATAAGTATATGTGGTTGACATATTGATTGATCAGAAATGATGTAGAATTTCTGTAAAGCATAAAGGGTCGTTTGAAAGGAGTTTTTCAAAGGAAGACCTGGAATGAAGCTACTTAAATATTGGGCATCAAGATCTATAGAGATAGATCAAGACGTCTGATAAAACTTTCAATGAGTACATACCTTGACAAGATTTTGAAAGAGTTCAAAATGGATCAGTCAAAGAAAGAGTTCTTGCCTGATTTGTAAGGTGTGGAGTTGAGTGAGACTCAAAGCTCGACCACGGCAGAAGAAAGAGAAAGGACGAAGGTCATCCCCTATGCCTTATCCATAGGCTCTGTATAGTATGCCATGCTGTGTACCGCACCTGATGTGTGCCTTGCCATGATTCTGTCAAGGGGTACAAGAGTGATCCAGGAGTGGATTACTAGACAGCGGTCAAGATTATCCTTAGTAACTAGAGGACTAAGGAAATATTTCTCGATTATGGAGGTGATAAAGAGTTTTTCGTAAAGGGTTACGTCGATGCAAGCTTTGACACCTATCCGGACGACTCTGAGGAGCAGTCAGGATACATATAGTGGAGCAGCCATTTGGAATAGCTCCAAGTGGAGTGTGGTAGCAGTGTCTACAGTATGACATAGAGATTTGCAAAGTACACACGGATCTGAATATCGCTGACCCGTTGACTAAAGACCTCTCTCACATACAAAGCATGATCGAACCCCAGAACTCATTGGGTGTTAGAACAATGTAAATCACATGGTGATGTGAACTAGATTATTGACTCTAGTGCAAGTGGGAGACTGTTGGAAATATGCCCTAGAGGCACTAATAATTTAGTTATTATCATATTTCCTTGTTCGTGATAATCATTTATTATCCATGCTATAATAGTATTGATTGGAAACTCAAATACATGTGTGGGTACATAGACAACACTGTGTCCCTAGTATGCCTCTAGTTAACTAGCTCGTTGATCAAAGATGGTTAAGGTTTCCTAGCCATAGACATGAGATGTCATTTGATAACGGGATCACATCATTAAGAGAATGATGTGATGGACAAGACCCAAACTACGAACATAGCATATGATCGTGTCAGTTTATTGCTATTGTTTTCTGCATGTCAAGTATCTGTTCCTATGACCATGAGATCATGCAACTCACTGACACCGAAAGAATACCTTGTGTGTATCAAACGTCACAACGTAACTGGGTGACTATAAAGGTGCTCTACAGGTATCTCCGAGGGTGTCTGTTGGGTTGGCATGGATCAAGACTGGGATTTGTTACTCCGTGTGACGGAGAGGTATCTCAGGGCCCACTCGGTAATACAACATCACAATGAGCCTTGCAAGCAAAGTGACTAAAGAGTTAGCCACAGGATCTTGTATTACGGAACGAGTAAAGAGACTTGCCGGTAACAAGATTGAACTAGGTATAGAGATACCGACGATCGAATCTCGGGCAAGTAACATACCGAAGAACAAAGGGAACAATATACGGGATTAACTGAATCCTTGACATAGAGGTTCAACCGATGAAGATCTTCGTAGAATATGTAGGAACCAATATGGGCATCCAGGTCCCGCTATTGGTTATTGGCCGTAGAGGTGTCTCGGTCATGTCTGCATAGTTCTCGAACCCGCAGGGTCTACACACTTAACGTTTGGTGGCGATATAAGTATAGTTGAGTTGTTATGTTGGTGACCGAAGGTTGTTCGGAGTCCCAGATGAGATCCCGGACATGACGAGGATCTCCGGAATAGTCCGGAGGTAAAGATTGATATATGGGATAATAGTGTTTGGTCTCCGGAAGGGTTCCGGAATTCACCGGAAGGGGTTCCAGATGTTTCCCGAAATGTTCTGGTACGAGAACACTTTATTTGGGCCAAGGGGTAAAGCCCACGAGGCTTAGGCTAGGTGCAGAAGGAAGTTTTGCTGGCGTCTGGGCGGTACTACCGCTTATCGTAAGCGGTACTACCGCTTGTACGCGGTACTGCCGTGCTGGAATCCAAGTGGGACTCTTGCCTTGCGGGCCAAGCCGACCTTGAGGAGGCTTTTTCTCCAAGTTTCGACCCCAGGGCTCAACATATAAATAGAGGGGCAGGGCTAGCACCCGAGATAGATCAAGATTTCCCCAAGCCATGTGCCGGCAACCCTGTCCCTCTAGTTCATCCTCCGTCATAGTTTCCGTAGTGCTTGGCGAAGCCTTGCGGAGATTGTTCTTCACCACCACCGTCACCACGCCGTCGTGCTGCCGGAACTCATCTACTACTTCACCATCGCTCGCTGGATCGAGGAGGTGAAGGCGTCATCAAGCTGTACGTGTGTTGAACGCGGAGGTGCCGTCCGTTCGGCGCTAGATCGGAAGGACCGTGATCGTGATTGGATCGCGAGACGGATCGTGATGAGATCGCGGGATGCTCGGCGATTTGGATCGCGAAGACGTTCGACTACATCAACCGCGTTTCTTAACGCTTCCGCTTAGCGATCTACAAGGGTATGTAGATTCACTCTCCCTCTCATAGATACTCATCACCATGGATAGATATTGCGTGTGCGTAGGAAAATTTTTGTTTCCCATGCTACATTCCCCAACACTGGCGGCATCGCCCCGAGCCGGCCGTACCGCGTAGCCGGCCCGTGGGGAGCCGGTCGACGAGGGGCGCGCCTCGCCCCACGAGGGACGAGGAAGTCGGCGACCGCCTGCGATTTGATGGCCGTGCGCGGCTCGTACCGGATGTTGTGGTCGGCCAGCGCGATGGCCCATTTGGCGATCCGGTCGGTGGCATCCCGGCCGCTCATGATCTCGCGGTCAGGGTATGCTCCTGGAAATACTGCTTCACCTTCTTCGCAGCGAATTATACGCCGTAGCACATCTTCTGGTAGTGGGGGTAGTTCTCCTTGGAGGCGGAGAGGACCCCGCTCAGGTAGTAGACGTGGCGTTGTACCGGCAGCGCCTTGCCTTCCTCGGGCCGCTCCACCACCAGGACGACGCTGACCACGCGCGTGGTTGCCGCTATGTATGCGAGCATAGGCTCCTTCTCAGTCGGCGCGGCCAAGACGGGCACGCTGGAGAGGGCGCGTTTGAGGTCGCGGAATGCTTCGTCCGCCTGGTCGGTCCACTCGAACTTGGCTAGCTTCTTCATAGGGTCGTGGTCCGGCTCAAGCTTGGTCGCCTTCTTCATGAGCTGGTAGAGGGGCAACGCCTTCTCGCCCAGCCGGCTGACGAACCGGCTGAGTGAGGCAAGGCAGCCGACGAATTTCTGGACGTCGCGGAGCCGGGCCGGCTTGTGCATGCGTGATGTCTACTACGCAACTTTATTCTTGTAGACTTTGTTGGGCCTCCAAACGCAGAGTTTTGTAGGACAGTAGCAATTTTCCCTCAAGTGGATGACCAAAGGTTTATCAATCCGTGGGAGGTGTAGGATGAACATGGTCTCTCTCAAGCAACCCTGCAATCAAATACAAGAAATCTCTTATGTCCCCAACACACCCAATACAATGGCAAATTGTATAGGTGCACTAGTTCGGCGAAGAGATGGTGATACAAGTGCAATATGGATGGTAGATATAGGTTTTTGTAATCTGAAAATATAAAAACAGCAAGGTAGCAAGTAACAAAAGTGAGCACAAACGGTATTGCAATGCTTGAAAACAAGGCCTAGTGTCCGTACTTTCGCTAGTGCAATCTCTCAACAATGCTAATATAATTGGATCACATAACCATCCCTCAACGTGCAACGAAGAATCACTCCAAAGTTCTATCTAGTGGAGAACATAAGAAGAAATTGTTTGTAGGGTACGAAACCACCTTAAAGTTATCCTTTCCGATCGATCTATCCAAAAGTTCGTACAAAAATAACACCATATGATACGCGTCAACCAACTCTAATGTCACCTAGATACTCCAATGTCACCACAAGTATCCATGAGTTAATTATACGATACGCATCAAACAATTTCAGATTCATAATACTCAATCCACACAAATAACCTCAAAGAGTATCCCAAGATTTCTATCGGAGAAAGTAGGACAAGAACGTGTATCAACCCCTATGCATAGATTACCCCAATGTCACCGCGGAAATCCGCAAGTTGAGTACCAAAACATATATCAAGTGAATCAATAGAACACCCCATTGTCACCACGGGTATCCACATGCAAGACATATATCAAGTGTTCTCAAATCCAATATTCAATCCAACATAACGATATCTCAAAAGGAAAGATTCGATTCACCACAACAAGATAGTAAGGGAAACACATCATATGATCCAACTATATTAACAAAGCCCGTGATACATCAAGATCATGACATCTCAAGAACACGAGAGAGAGAGAGAGAGAGAGAGAGAGAGAGAGAGAGAGAGAGATTGAACACATAGCTACTGGTACATACCCTCAGCCCCGAGGGTGGACTACTCCCTCCTCGTCATGGCCACCCCCGGGATGATGAAGATGGCCACCGGAGATGGATTCCCCTCTCCGGCAGGGTACTGGAACGCCTCCAGATTGGTTTTTCGTCGATACAGAGAGTTGCGGCGGTGGAGCGGAGAGTCTAGGGTTATTTCTGATTGTTTCTATATTTATAGGATTTTTGGGCGTCGGTTTCACGCCAAGAGGGGCCACGAGGAGGGCACGATACACCAGAGCGTGCCTGGGCCCTCTGGCGCGCCCTGGTGGGTTGTGCCCACCTCGTGGCTCTTCTCCGGTGGTTCTTCGCTCCAATATTGCTTATTTGGTCCAGAAAAAATCACCAAAAAGTTTTAGGCGATTCCGAGAACTTTCATTTTCTGCACAAAAACAACACCACGGTAATTCTGCTGAAAACAGCGCCAGTCCGGGTTAGTTCTAAATAAATCATATAAAGTGTATCAAAACCAAATAAAAGTATTGTAAACATAGATGAATATGGTATAAATACTTCATAAATTATCGATTCGTTGGAGACGTATCAGCATCCCGAAGCTTAATTCCTACTCGTCCTCGAGTAGGTAAATGATAAAAGAACTAATTTATGAAGTGTGAGTGCTAGCATAATATATGAGTTTGATCATTGATAATTTCAGTCAATTTTCTAGCATCATAACCAGCAACTTTTTCTCATAAAACTCATCATGATAAAGTAGCAACCAATTCACATGTTATGGTTCAAACAATGAATTCTCTTGAAACTTAACAACCTATGTTCTTAGTCACCAAACAATTGCAATTCAACTTATTGTCAATAAAGTCTAAGTAAGAGCTCCACATACTCAATCATCATATAGTCTTCTATGATTGCTAGTACTCAAAGCATATTTTTAGAACAAATGGCATCCATCGAACACAGAGAAAGATAGGGGCTTAATGTTTCGCCTCCCAACTCATTTATCATAGAGATAATTGTCAACAATAATAAATCATGATCAAATATATTTGACTGGATATATATGTTTGGATCTTTCCCCACCACATGATGCTTGCCAACTAATAGACTGAGGTTGGAATAAGAAGTTGACTCAACATGAATAGTAAATAACATGAAAGTAAATAGATTGTCCCTTCGCAGAGGGAAGCAGGGATTTGCAAAGGTACTAGAGCTCATTGTTTAAAAATAGAGATGAATATAGTTTTGGGAGGTGCACCCTTCCTGTCAACGTTACGACCAAGAGTTATCAATATCTTCCATGTTAAACACATTAGCGGCGGTTCCCAAACGGTAAAAGTAAAGGTTTACTCCCCCTCCACCAACAAACACACTCCACGGCTAGCCGAATCCACGGGTACCGTCCATACCAACAACATTCCTGGGGGAGTTTTGATTAATTATTTGCATTTTTTTTCGGGACTGAGAATCCCTATTACCGCCCCTCTCGTGCAAGGACGAGTGATTAAACACTCATCATGAGAATAACCCGCTTAACATGGAAGATACTGACCGCCCCCCGTCGCTCCATGAGCGGTCCAGGCACACAAAACAGATGTTTATTTGAATGTTTAGAGGTGGCACATGCAAATTTACTTGGAATGGCAGTGAAATACCATATATAGGTAGGTATGGTGGACTCTTATGGAAGAAACTTGGCTCAAGGATTTGGATGCACAAGTAGTATCTCTACTTAGTACGAAGTGTTGGCTAGCAAAAGGTTCTAAACAAGCACCACATGTTGGAGGATCCATAACAATATAACTTCTATGCAAATATACACAACCATAACTCATTACGTTGTCTTCCTTGTCCAAGTTCAACTAATTTGCTCAAGTTTTAAAATAATTAATGGGTATTCACAATCATAGAAGATGTCCAAGATAATATATTTGTATGTGAAAGTTCTCTTCCTTATACTAATCATTCATGAATTGCTTGTATGACCAATATTGTGATTGTCAAACTTCAATAGATTTTACTTTATAAAACAGATGTGAAACTACTACTAAGCATAAAGCACATTGATAATTTCAGATTTATGATATTTCATTCATTCACAATTTACTCTTAGGATATAAGTGAAGCACAAGTGTAAACATCAAACTACTCTCAAAAGATATAAGTGAAGATCAATGAGTAGTCAAACAATTAAGTAGCTATGTGAGGACTCTCTCTCTCTCAAAAAAGATTTTCAGATCTGAGTATTTTATTAAAACAGCAAACTAAACAAAAATAGAACTCCAAGAATAGCACGCATCATGTGAACGAATTAAAATTGAGGCTCAACATAGGCTAACCGATAGTTGACGAAGAGAGGTGGGATGCGTAGCATCCCCAAGTTAGATGCTTGAGACTTCTTGAAATATTTACTTGGGGTGCCTTGGGCATCCCCAAGCTTGAGCTTTTGTATCTCGTTCAATCCTCTCATATCATGGTTTCACCTGTTCTCAAAAACTTCATGCACACAAAACTCGAAAAGAACTCGTGAGATAGGTTAGTACACATAAAAACAAATCAACACTTCATGTACTGCCTAGACAAGTTGCACAATAATTTTCAAACATCATCTACTGTTTACTATCATTTCCACAATTTATATCTACCAATATAGGCTATGGAAACTATAGGATAAGCAGATAACAAAACTATGACAGCAATCTGTCCAAACAGAACAGTCTGTAGTAATTTATGAAAACAGTGTACTTATGTAACTCAAAAAGTTATGAAAATTTAGGACATGCTAAATAATTTATATGAAAACACTATGTAAAAATTTCAGAAACTTTCCACGTTCCAGTAAAATATGAAAATTCAAACACTACAGAGAAAGTTTCTGTTTTTACACAGCACACATCAAACATGCAATGCAAGCATCCTAAAGGCAATTATTGGAAGTTTTTATTGAAAAACAAGATTATAAATAACACCTAACAGAGAACAAAAAAATAAAATGACGCTCCAAGCAAAACTCATATTATGTGATGAATAAATATATAGCTCCAAGTAAGATATAGCTATAGTGTTGAAGATGAAAGAGGGGATGCCTTCCAGGGCATCCCCAAGCTTAGGCGCTTGAGTATTCCTTGTATATTACCTTGGGGGTGCCTTGGACATCCCCAAGCTTAGGATCTTGTCACTCCTTATTCTCCTCATATCGGTGTCTCACCCAAAACCTGAAAACTTCAATCACACAAAACTTAACGGAACTTCGTGAGATGGGTTAGTATAATAAATAAAGATCATTCACTTAGGTACTGTCAAGAAAAGATTCTTAATTGTTCTCACATAATACCTACTGTATTCTACCATTCACATAATTTATATCACTGAATATAAGCTATGGGAACACTAAAACAAGCAAACTATGCATGCAAAACAGAATAGTCTGTGAAGATCTGTAGTGTAACCATACTTCCCTGTCTCTAAAAATTCTGAAAAATTAGGACAACCTGTAGAATTTGTATATAAAGACTGTGTAAAACTTCCAGAATTTTTTGATGCGCCAGTAAAATCAGAGAAATTCTTTACTGGAGGCAAAAGTTTCTGTTTTTGCACGGCATCAAATCAACAAATATCCATACTATCCAAAGGCTTTACTTGGCACATTATTGAAATAAAAGACATAAAACATGATTAATCATGTGAACATACAAAAACAGAAAGTAAAAGTGTTGTGTTGTCTCCCAACAAGCTCTTTTCTTTAATGCCTTTTAGCTAGGCATGATGATTTCAATGATGCTCACATAGGAATAGTATTTTAAACATGCAAAGGAGCATCATGAAACACATGACAAGCACATTTAAGTCTAACCCACTTCCTATGCATAGGGATTTTGTGAGCAAATAATTTTTGGGAGCAAGAATCAACTAGCATAGGAAGGCAAAACAAGCATAACTTCAAAACTTTGAACATATAGAGAGGAAACTTGATATTATTGCAATTCCTACAAGCATATGTTCCTCCCTCATAATAATTTTCAGTAGCACCATGAAGGAATTCAACAATATAACCATCACATAAAGCATTCTTTTCATGATCTACAAGCATAGAAAATTTATTACTCTCCACATAAGCATATTTCTTCTCATTCATAATAGTGGGAGCAAACTCAACAAAATAACTATCATATGACACTTGATTGACATAAACACATTGAAAATTAAAATCATGATGACAAGTTTCATGGTTACTATCACTCTTTATAGCATACATGTCATCATCATAATCATCATAGACAAGAGGCATGCCATCATCATAATAAGTTTAATCATCAAAACTTGGGGGACAAAGAATATCATCTTCATCAAACATATCATTCCCAAGCTTCTAGCTTTGCATATCATTAGCATCATGAACATTCAGAGAATTCATACTAGCAACATTTTAATCATACTCATCATTCAAGGAATTCTCATTAAGTATTTTCATAATTTCTTCCTCTACCAATTGAGCACAATTTTCTGAATCCTTATTTTCACGAAAGATATTATAAAGACGATACAAATGATGCAACCTAAACTCCATTTTTTTGTAGTTTTCTTTTATAAAACCAAACTAGTAAAAAACAAGAAACTAAAAGATTTAATTGCAAGATCTAAAGATATACCTTCAAGCACTCACCTCCCCGGCAACGGCGCCAAAAAAGAGCTTGATGTCTACT
Organism: Elymus sibiricus; assembly: GCA_039707655.1. Lineage (NCBI taxonomy): Eukaryota > Viridiplantae > Streptophyta > Magnoliopsida > Poales > Poaceae > Elymus > Elymus sibiricus. The sequence goes on along the minus strand of CM077673.1, from coordinate 399,489,943 downwards.
ACGCAACTTTATTCTTGTAGACTTTGGTGGGCCTCCAAGCGCAGAGTTTTGTAGGACAGTAGCAATTTTCCCTCAAGTTGATGACCTAAGGTTTATCAATCCGTGGGAGGTGTGGGATGAAGATGGTCTCTCTCAAGCAACCCTGCAATCAAATACAAGAAATCTCTTGTGTCCCCAACACACCCAATACAATGGAAAATTGTATAGGTGCACTAGTTCGGCAAAGAGATGGTGATACAAGTGCAATATGGATGGTAGATATAGGTTTTTGTAATATGAAAATATAAAAACAGCATGGTAGCAAATAACAAAAGTGAGCACAAACGGTATTGCAATGCTTGAAAACAAGGCCCAGGGTCCGTACTTTAGCTAGTGCAATCTCTCAACAATGCTAATATAATTGGATCACATAACCATCCCTCAACGTGCAACAAAGAATCACTCCAAAGTTCTTATCTAGCGGAGAACATAAGAAGAAATTGTTTGTAGGGTAGGAAACCACCTTAAGTTATCCTTTACGATTGATCTATCCAAGTGTTCGTACTAAAATAACACCATATGATACGCATCAACCAACTCTAATGTCACCTAGATACTCCAATGTCACCACAAGTATCCATGAGTTAATTATACGATACGCATCAAACAATTTCAGATTCATAATACGCAATCCACACAAAGAACCTCAAAGAGTACCCCAAGATTTCTATCGGAGAAAGTAGGACAAGAACGTGTATCAACCCCTATGCATAGATTACCCCAATGTCACCGCGGGAATCCGCAAGTTGAGTACCAAAACATATATCAAGTGCATCAATAGAACACCCCATTGTCACCACGGGTATCCACATGAAAGACATATATCAAGTGTTCTCAAATCCAATATTCAATCCAACAGAACGATATCTCAAAAGGAAAGATTCGATTCATCACAACAAGATAGTAAGGGAAACACACCATATGATCCAACTATATTAACAAAGCCCGTGATACATCAAGATCATGACATCTCAAGAACACGAGAGAGAGAGAGAGAGAGAGAGAGAGAGAGAGAGAGAGAGAGAGAGAGAGAGAGAGAGATTGAACACATAGCTACTGGTATATACCCTCAGCCCCGAGGGTGGACTACTCCCTCCTCGTCATGGCCTCCCCCGGGATGATGAAGATGGCCACCGGAGATGGATTCCCCTCTCCGGCAGGGTACTGGAACGCCTCCAGATTGGTTTTTCGTCAATACAGAGAGTTGCGGCGGCGGAGCGAAGAGTCTAGGGTTATTTCTGATGGTTTCTATATTTATAGGATTTTTGGGCGTCGGTTTCACGCCAAGATGGGCCACGAGGAGGGCACGATACACCAGGGCGCGCCTGAGTCCTCTGGCGCCCTGGTGGGTTGTGCCCACCTCGTGGTTCTTCTCCGGTGGTTCTTCACTCCAATATTGCTTATTTGGTCCAGAAAAAATCACCAAAAAGTTTCGGGCGATTCCGAGAACTTTCATTTTCTGCACAAAAACAACACCACGGTAATTCTGCTGAAAACAGCGTCAGTCCGGGTTAGTTCTAAATAAATCATATAAAATGCATCAAAACCATATAATAGTATTGTAAACATAGATGAATATGGCATGAATACTTCATAAATTATCGATACGTTGGAGACGTATCAATGCGCTCGATGGCCTTGATATTCTCCGGGTTGGCCTCCATGCGACGCGCGGACACGAAGAAGCCCAGGAGTTGGCCGGCTGGCACGCCGAAGACGCACTTCTCCGGGTTGAGCCAGATCTTGTACTCGCACAGGTTGGAGAAGGTTTCACGGAGGTCATCGAGGAGGCTGAAGTGCTTCTTGGTCTTGACGACGATGTCGTCCACATAGACGTGGACGTTTCTGCCGATTTGGGGCAGGGGGCATTTATGCATGCAGCGCTGGAAGGTGGCGCCTGCGTTCTTCAAGCTGAACGAGATGGTGATGTAGCAGTGGGCCCCGAAGGGGGTGACGAAGGAGGTCTTCAGTCGGTCGTCCCGGTCCAGCTTGATCTGGTGGTAGCCAGAGTAGGCGTCCAGGAAAGACAGCAGATCGCAGCCGGCCATGGAGTCGATCACTTGATCTATCCGGGGCAGGGCGAAAGGGTCCTTGGGACACGCCTGGTTCAGGCTGGTGTAGTCGATGCACATGCGCCAAGTCTTGTCTTTCTTCAGCACCAGGACTGGGTTGGCCAACCAGTCCGGGTGGAAAACTTCCATGATGAAGCCGGATGCGAGCAGCCGGGCGATGTCTTCTCCTATAGTGCTCCTCGGAGAACCGGCGCAGAGGTTGTGTAACAGCCTGAGACCGACGCTCTAGATGCCTCCCAATTATTTCGAGTTTCGCCGTGTGATTTATTTGGTTTTTTGCATTCATCATCGCATCATCCGCATCATTCGCATTGCATCGGCACTCCGTTGCCGGTACTTTTCAAAAACTTGCATCCGTTCGTAGTTGCCGGTTCTTACCGTTCTCGCCGTCGACCGTTTCGAGACCAACCACACTCGCACGAGCCCGCGGCGTTGATAGATTTTGTTTTTAAAAGTGCGTGTTAAACTTTCTCGGATTGGGTCGAAAGTTGGTGTGCAGTCTTGTTTTATTGTAGGTAGACCGCCTGCCAAATTTCATCGCGATCGGAGGTCGTTTGATACCCTAACGTGCAACGTAGCGGCACCGTCATTGGTTTATTCGTCGGACGTTTTCAGTGTTTCAAAACTCGTGTCACGGGCCACAAACTCCCTCTCATCTCAGCCCACACCCCCTCTCCACAGCCCACTACCCACCTAGCAACCCCCCTCCGCTTCCGAGCCGTCCGATCGGGATCGAACGGTCCGAAAACGGATGAAAATCCCCCTAACCTTAGCCCCCTTGCTATATATAGACCCCCTAGTCCATTTTTGGACATCCCTAGACATAACCTAGCCCTAAACCTACCCTCACCTCCTCCCACGCAGCTAGCCGCCGCCTCCAACGTTTTCCGCGCCGGCCGAACATTCCGCCGCCACTTGTCGCCGCCAAAACCCCCTGCGCCGCCACCTGAGATGCCCTCGGCTAACCACGCGCTGCCACGCGTCCCCCCAGCGCCTCCCACCACCGTAGGCCCGCCCAAGCCCGCATCTGGATCGCCCAGAGCCGAACCTGGCCCGGACGAGCCGCCGCCGCAGCCCCCGCGCACCCGAAGCACCCGTGCCTCCCGCTCCCACTCGCCCTTCGCCGCCCCAAGCGACGGCCGGACCGCCTCGACCTCGCCTCCACGCCGTCATCCCTGCCGCTATGGCCTCCCCATCGCCCGTGGCGTTGTCCACCGAAGAGCCACCGCCGACAACCTCGACCCAGGGGGCTTGCCAGGGTGTTGGATCCGCGCCGCTGTCGACCCAGAGAGCTCCGCCCTCTATGGCCGCCCCAAGCTCCATCCGTGCCGGAACCTCCCTGGATTAGCCTCCCCGCACCAGATTCGGCGACCACCTCCTTGGATCCGGCCATCCCCACCGCCAAGCCTTCGTCCCGCTGCCGGAGCATCGTCCAAGCGTCGCCGTTGACCTGCCATGGCCGCCACCATTTCCTGTTCGTGCGGGAGGACGAGGGTCGAGCCTCCCACTCGCAGCACCCACGTGGGCCAGCAGAGGCGCGTCGGCCAAGCAGCTGCCTCGTCGATCCTCCGGCCCAGCTCCGCCACTGCACTGCCTGCCTCCTCTCCGAGTGGGCCGAAGCCCACGAGGTGAGCACCACCCCAGCGCCTTTTTTTCTTCGGTTGGGCCTTGGACCATGTTGCACTGCTGCTATTCAACGCCCATAGGCGCATTTTAGTATGTGACGCCCATGTCCACTGTTCGGGCCCTATTTCAGTTTCAGCCCAAAGCGTTTTTTTCTTATCTCTGCGATTTTCCTAATTTTCCATAGAAAAACAGATTTGCAGAAAAAACCTCATACTTCTTGCATATAATAACTACACCACCGTGCATCAGATCGAAATAATCTATATATGAAAAATGTCCAGAATTTTGCGTAGATCAATAATATCCCACTTTCATGCATGATAAAAATGTTTAACATGCCATTTTCTGTTAATTTGCATAAATGTTAAGATTTTGCATTGCGCATATATATTTAACCGTGCATCGGGATTAAACAAACCATATATGTAAAATGTGTACATTAAATATGACCCTTTTTCATGCATGATAAAATATGTGATGTGATGTTTGCATTTAATTTGCATAAATAACTTGCTAAAACGGTTTATGTCCTATACTCGCATAAATGTTGTGTCATTTGTTTTATAGTTAAAACCCACATATTATATATGATTTTAGGGTACAAAATCCATAGAATTTATCTGTGCAATTAGTTTGTCATTTGAGCAATTTTTGTGTGCATGTTATTTTGCTATGATGCCCTTTTGTTATTTTCGTGTGATTTAATCCATGCATGATATGAAATAATTTCGAACATGAGATATGCCCTTGGACATGTGTGCTAGGCCCTGGTATTTTTGGTTGCCATGATAAACCATGTTTAGGTGTTATTTTCTTATTGCCAACATGCCATAAAAATATTGCTGTTTTGAGTGTCCAAAATATTTCTAAGTATGAAATCTGTGTTATTTTGTTGCTGTCTTGCCATGTGGTTTGCTATTGATCTATAGCTCTTTTGGGGTTGCCACAATGGGATGTATTGTAAAGGATGTTATGCTCTATCATGTTGTTCCAATAGTTTGCATGAATATGTTTTGAATCATAATTAATTCTGCTGTCCAACATGCCAATCTGTTAAAAACAGCTGCTCTTGTCTAGTCTAATTTTCACCAAGTCTGGGAATCTGTTTTCTTCATAATGCAATGTTGTGTTGATGCTAGCCATGAATCCATGCATAATTAGACCTTGCCACCATGATATGAATTATGGTGCATCTTGTCCTCTACCATGCTGTAGATTTTCATGCCATAATATGCCCCGTAGCATATAGTTTTATTGCTGCCAATATGCCTTCGTGAAAAACTGCTCTGCTAAAAACTGTTATTTTCACTAAGTCCCTAAATGCTATATTTTATTGCCGTGTTGTGAGGTTCCTACCATGTGTTCCATGATTCTTTTGAGTATGAAATGTGAAGATGAAATGAAGTGTGTGTTATATGCTACTGCCCATGCTTAGTTTGTGCATATTAGGATCTTGGAGCCTGTGGTTTTCATGTGTGCAATATGCTATGTTGCTGTTTTGGACAGATTTGAACTAAAACTTATGTTGGTTGTTGTGGTTGAACCGTAGCTCCGTTTTGAACATGTTGCACATGAAACTTGCTTTGAATCTCATGTAGTTTCCTAATATCTTGTTGCATCCATGATTTGACATGTTTATGGTTGTTGATTGCATGAATTTTGCATTCATGACATATTCATCTTGTGTGTGCCATATCTTTTAGGCCGTAGCTCCGTTTTAAACGTTCTATATATGTAACTCGCCTATAAGGACATGTAGAATCACATGGTGCATTTTGTTTTGCTGTTTAACAAATATAAAATATGCTTAGTTCAGATCTGGACCGAATTCATAATTTGCACATGCGGTCGCTTCGGAAATGTTATATGTTGTTTCCGGCCTCATTTAAACTTGCCTAACTATATAGTTTATTTTATGCTTCACCTCTTGCCGCGTTTAAAAACATTTAATATTGTTGTATACCAAAACAGGAGTGTACTAAATAATTCAAACATGGAATTTCGTCAATATGCAACTCGTTGCATATTGAACTTCACTTATTGTGTAGGAGTTGATTGTTGTGTTTTTCCATGTCATGCATAACATGCATCATCCTTGTTGTGCATCATATCATGGATATGTTGTGGTGTTATCATGTGTTGATTGTTGCTTCCGGATTACTTCTTCTCGATAGAGTTCCGAAAGCGTTCGGAGTGTGAGTATTCGTTTGACTACGTTGGCTCGTCTTCTTCATGGATTCGTTCGTCTTCCAAGGGGGATCTCAGGCAAGATGATCATTTCCCTGGATACCATTACTATCATTGCCATGCTAGATGTCTTGTTTCTATCGCTTGTCTCGCTACCTTCCACTTGTATGTCAATGCTCCCAAATTGCCATGAAAAGCCTCTAACTCCTCCACATCCCAGCAAACCATTGTTTGGCTATGTTACCGCTCGCTCAGCCCTTCTTATAGCATTGCTAGGTGCAGGTGCAATTGTTTCCACATGCCAACATGGATGTTTTTGAGCTATCACAATATTATTGCTGTTTAATTTGATGCACATATATACTTGGTAAAAGGTGGAAGGCTTGGCCTTTTGCTCGGTGTTTTGTTCCACTTTTGCTGCCCTAGTTACTTGTGTACCGGTGTTATGTTCCATATTGAGCGCTCTAACATGCTCGGGGTTGTTATGGGGACCCCCTTGATTTTCATTTTGGGATAAAACTCTTCTGGCAAGGCCCAACTTTGGTACTACATTTGCCTAATAACTAATAAACCTGCATAGGGAGTAATAAACTCGAGGATCTTTAATCAACAACCCGGGCCAATGCTCCTCATGAGTGTTTGTCCAACCTAGAGCAGCTTATTAACGCCGCCCGGGGCAACTAGGTGATTGGCGTGGTAACCATCGCTCATCCGTCGTGTCCTGAGAACGAGATACGTGGCTCCTATCGGGTTCGTCGACACGTCGGGCGGCCTTGCTGGATTTGTTTTACCTTTCTCGAACGTCTTGTGCACGGGATTTCGAGGACACTTCGGGCTATCTCGAGGTTGAGATTTTCCAACAGAATTTCCAAGGAGATCACGGGTTTCGTGGTCGAGGTTATTCCCGCGGCGTGTGGTTAGTTTGTGATGGATGAGTTGGAGCACCCATGCAGGGTTAAATATTTTCGAGAAGCCGTGCCCGCGGTTAAGTGGCAACTTGGAAACTTTGTTTAACACCCGGTCATAGCAAACTTGAAGTAAATTCAAATAAAATACACCAACTGTGTGCGTAACCGTGACTGTCTCTTCTCGTGAATTTTTGATCCGAGAGAGAACATGGTGGGGTTATGATTGATCGTAAGTAGGTGTTCAGGATCACTTAGTGATCATTACTAGTTCACATCCGTTTATGCGAGAATCATCCCCCCTATTCTTGTACTCTTAAGTTAGCCACTCAAATAAATGCTTAGTGCTTGCTGCAGCCTCACCACTTAACCATACCTCACCCATTAAGCTTTGCTAGTCTTGATACCCTTGGAAATGAGATTGCTGAGTCCATGTAGCTCACAGTTTACTAAAACAACAGTTGCAGGTACAGGCAATGCGATGCTTTGACGTGAGCGCGATGCTTGTTTGTTTGGAGTTCTTCTTATTCTTCTTCTTCGATCTAGGATAGGTTCCAGGCCGGCAGCCTGGGATAGCAAGGTTGGATGTCATTTTATTGTTTGATTTCGTCCGTAGTCAGACCCTGCTCTTCTGTATGATGATTGTATATGTTGTTGTATTGATGTGAACTTGATTTAGCTTGTGGCGAGTGTAAGCCAATTCCATATACTCATCTCTTCTTTACATGTACTTGTAATGATATCCATTCTTGCGAAACGACGAGATGCGCTTCTATCCCTGTCGAGGCCCACGAGCCAAAATAAGGATAGGATCGCATCTTGGGCGTTACAAGTTGGTATCAGAGCCTGTACTGACCTAGGAGCCCCCTTGATTGATCGAACTTTGGCCGAGTCGAGTCTAGTGAAAAACTACTTTGAGTCTAGTTATATATCGGAGAGTAGGACTCTTTTTACTCCTCTTCAATGCTCTGGTGAGGAATCCTGACGTAGGAATTTTTATTCTATCCCTCTTCTCACTCAAATTTTTTTAGGATCACGCGGGTATTCTGGAACCTCTATGATGTCGATGTGACCGGAACTCTGTTCTTGGTGCCTCCCGTACGTATGGATTGGACCCGGGCAGTTGAGCTCCAAGGGGTTCTTGACACATCGCTATCATTCAGTTTCCTTAGTATCTAAGGGCGCGGATGTTAGAAATTGCTTCAATACTATTCATGGTGCGAAGAGTGTGGCGATACCCAGTACTGGGGAGCGGGATCACATGTACTGCCATCTTTAGTATCGTTGTGATTACGAGGGTCTGAGGTAGATGAGTTTCCGAGGTTTCTCTGGTTTTGTGTTGACGGATGTGATACACGGTGGGTAGTATTATTGCTAGGAGTTGAGTGATTTATTCAGTAATTTATCCGTGTATCCGTTGGACCAGATTGCATAACCAGAAAGATTTCAGAAGTTCTCAGGTGGGAATTCAAGTAGTTACCTAGGATTATCCTTCAAGCAAATGCATAATGGGTTATGTATTTGTTTCTGGCTTAAGTTGCAAGCCACATACTTTGTTTTGTGTTGGAGTACGGTAATTCGAGATGCTTCGATGTCAAGTGGTGATTTCATATCTTTCCTAAGCAGTGTTCTCATATTTTCTGTGGGAATGCTAATCCTTTTGATCAACCGAAGCCGTCATGTCAAATTCTTTTGCAACCGGTGTGCCCCTCTTCAAGCTAATTCAATCATTTCCAATATTTGCAATATCTATCCTCATATTTCTTCCAGAGTTCTTTCATCCGTCCCAAGTTTTCTTTGTTTTCCGCACCCTCCCACCCTTTTTCTTCAGTGATTAAATTCTCATCCAAGTGCCTTTCTTCTCGCTGATGCTTCCGCTCTCTTTTTCTTTCATGTTTCAATCCGGAGATTCCATGTGCAGATGCTCAAGAGTTTCAAGTTCATCATTTTGTTCTTGTTTTCTTCTCCGGAGAATTCAATGCAAGCTTTCATGTCATCAGATCATTTTCATTCATTAATTCATCTCCATGTAGGAAATTTTTATCCAAGCCTCTCTTGTTTAGTCATCTCTCTTTGTAATATCCGGAGTGGCAAGATATCTCAGAAGGCTTTCATTTCCATTCAGATCCTCTTAAATTATTTTGAGGTTCTCACCTCATCAAGTTTTCAATTTGTACCGGTGGAATCTCTCTTCCTAAGCAATTATTTCAACAATGGTTTTCTTTGAGTGGGACCATAACCCACATGTTTTTCCCCAGGATCTTACCTGGCTCTTTTAATCTTTCCGGAGATGTCCTCAAGTTCTTTTCATTATGACGTAAGAATGAATTCCATCAGTCATATTCCTTTTCCAAGATCGCTTCAAATTATTTCATCATTGGCTCAACCTTTCCTTATTCATTGTTCCAGAGTGTCTCAGTAATTCTTGGTGGTGTTTCTCGCCATCATTCTCTATGTTGAAGACCGAAGGAGAGTTTCTATTAAATCTTTGTTCGTTCGTCTGAAGATCCATGGTTTCAGCTTGAACCTATCATCTTAAATTGTTTTTGATCATGAGGAATTCCTCCCATATCTATCCGGAGCATTTCATAGTTGTTTTTGTTTCTCGATCCTCCGAAGGCCATCATTTCAGAAGATTTCTTCGTCCTCAGCTTTCAGCCTTCATCCTCAATTGTTGTCTCTTCCTTCGTATGTCAATTATTTCGGTGCCTTGCTCAAGTTTCTAGTAGGCAAATCTTGATCTCTTCATTCTCATGTATTCCCACTCGTTTCAATTCTCACTGGTGGTTTATTCAAGACTTCTTCAAGTTTGTGCCCAATCTCTCTCAATTCATTCTCAAGAAGAGTAAGTAGTATGCATAATCCGTTGATTGTCATCAATTTACCTTGATAAAGGATAAGCATAACATAATTCTTATTCTTTTTCATCAAGTGATTTCAATCATTCTTCCGGAGTTGTTCATGATATCTAATTCTCGATTTCAATTTGGTTATCTTTTCTTTCTGGAGTCTCAAGTTTTTCTCAAGTATCTCGAAGCTTCATCTAAATCATTGCAAGGCTTCAACTCTTGTTCTTTCAACCTTCATTTGTTTTCTATTATCATTTTCTATCCGGGGTTCTTCATGGAGGCTCTACATGATGGTTCATCAAAGATTTATTTCATTCTCAAAGTGTTTTTCATGATTCCCATTGGAGAGGCTCAAGTATCATTCATCTTGTATTCCGAAGTGCAATTCATTCTCTCTTATCTTGTGGGATGGTGTTATAGCATTCTTGATTCATGAGGAGTCTCGAAGATAATTTATCAAGAATGAGATAATTAAACCCATCATTTTCTTCCTTCGAGTTATCTTGGATTGGATTTCACCTAAAGCATTTCCTAAGGATTGTTGCTAATTGTGGTGATTATCAATGATCCAAGTTCTCAATGTATTCTCTTGGTGAAAGAAGTTTTCATCTCTTTGTTGCTCCCAACCAATCAATTGTTTCCGCTAGTGGTCGGTTGTCACCTCATAATTTTTAGATGGTTTCCATAAGTCCACAACAAGCTTATTCTTTTCGTTGTTTATTCTTTCAACAACTCCGTTCGACCCTTCTTATAAGGATGCTTTTCAAATCCAATTGTGGTAGAATATGTCATTTTCTTCTCAGTTCTTTCTTTCCAACGATCTGGCCTCTATTCTTTTGTTCCGGAGCCTTTGTGATGTTGCTCTCTTAGACCATCATCTTGTTTTGTCAAGATCATGTTCTCTCTTTGCTTATCCATTTAACCGGAGTGTTGTGCCCTTTTGTCAAGTTCTTTCCATCTTATCAACTTTCGCCTCTCTATCCTACCGAAGGGCTGCCCAAATTTCTTTTGAATTCTGCTTGTTCTCATATCGTCCTTCTTCTCTTTGTTTCACTCGTTTGTCAATGAAGCAACTAGGTTGTACTTCTTCTCTTTCTCTTCCCCTTAAATTCTAAGATCTCGGGTCGAGATCTCTTGTAAGTGGAGGAGAGTTGTAATAGCCCGAGACCGACGCTCCAGATGCCTCCAAATTATTTCGAGTTTCGCCGTGTGATTTATTTGTTTGTCGCATTCATCATCGCATCATCCGCATCATTCGCATTGCATCGTCACTCCGTTGCCGGCACTTTTCAAAAACATGCATCCATTCGTAGTTGCCGGTTCTTCCCGTTCTCGTCGTCGACCGTTTCGAGACCAACCACACTCGCACGCGCCCACGGCATTGATAGATTTTGTTTTTAAAAGTGCGTGTTAAACTTTCTCGGATTGGGTCGAAAGTTCGTGTGCGGTCTTGTTTTATTGTAGGTAGACCGCCTGCCAAATTTCGTCGCGATCGGAGGTCGTTTGATACCCCAACGTTCAACGTAGCGGCACCATCATTGGTTCATTCGTCAGACGTTTTCAGTGTTTCAAAACTCGTGTCACGGGCCACAAACTCCCTCTCATCTCAACCCACACCCCCTCTCCACAGCCCACTACCCACCTCGCAACCCCCCTCCGCTTCCGAGCCGTCCGATCAGGATCGAACGGTCCGAAAACGAATGAAACCCCCCCTAACCTTAGCCCCCGTGCTATATATAGACCCCCTAGTCTGTTTTTGGACAACCCTAGACAAAACCTAGCCCTAAACCTACCCTCACCTCCTCCCACGCAGCTAGCCGCCGCCTCCATTGTTTTCCGCGCCGGCCGAACCGACCGCCACCACTTCTCGCCGCCAAAACCCCCTGCACCGCCACCTGGGATGCCCTCGGCCAACCGCGCGCCGCCACGCGTCCCCCCAGCGCCTCCCACCACCACAGGCCCGCCCGAGCCCGCATTTGGCCCGCCCCGGGCCGAACCGAGCCCGGACGAGCCGCCGCCGCCCGGCCGCAGCCCCCGCACACCCGAAGCACCCGTGCCTCCCGCTCCCGCTCGCCCTTCGCCGCCCCAAGCGATGGCCGGACCGCCTCGACCTCGCCTCCACGTCGTCCTCCACGCCGCTGTGGCCTCCCCATCGCCCGTGGCACCGGCCACCGGAGAGCCGCCACTGGCAACCTCGACCCAGGGGGCTTGCCACGGCCTTGGATCCGCACCGCTGTCGACCCAGAGAGCTCCGCCCTCCATGGCTGCCCCAAGCTCCATCCGTGTCGGAACCTCTCTGGATTAGCCTCCTCGCACCAGATCCGGGGACCACTGCCTTGGATCTGGCCATCCCAGCCGCCAAGACTTCGACCCGCCGCTGGAGCGTCGTCCAAGCGTCGCCGTTGACCTGCCATGGCTGCCTCCGTTTCCTGTTCGTGCGGGAGGACGAGGCTCCAGCCTCCCGCTCGCAGCGCCCACCTGGGCCAGCAGAGGCGCGCCGGCCCAGCAGCTGCCTCGTCGATCTGCCGGCCCAGCTCCGCCACTGCACTGCCTGCCTCCTCTCCGAGTGGGCGGAAGCCCACGAGGTGAGCACCACCCCAGCGCCTTTTTTTTCTTCTGTTGGGCCTTGGACCATGTTGCACTGCTGCTGTTCAACGCCCATAGGCGCATTTTAGTATGTGACGCCCATGTCCACTGTTCGGGCCCTATTTCAGTTTCAGCTCAGAGCGTTTTTTTCTTATCTCTGCGATTTTCCTAATTATCCATAGAAAAACAGATTTGCAGAAAAAACCTCATACTTCTTGCATATAATAACTTCACCACCGTGCATCAGATCGAAATAATCTATATATGAAAAATGTCCAGAATTTTGTATAGATCAATAATATCCCACTTTCATGCATGATAAAAATATTTAACATGCCATTTTCTGTTAATTTGCATAAATGTTAAGATTTTGCATTGCGCATATATATTTAACCGTGCATCGGGATTAAACAAACCATATATGTAAAATGTGTAGATTAAATATGACCCTTTTTCATGCATGATAAAATATGTGATGTGATGTTTGCATTTAATTTGCATACATAACTTGCTAAAACGGTTTATGTCATATACTCGCATAAATGTTGTTTCATTTGTTTTATAGTTAAAACCCACATATTATATATGATTTTGGGGTAGAAAAATCCATAAAATTTATTTGGGCAATTAGTTTTGTCATTTGAGCAATTTTTGTGTGTATGTTATTTTGCTATGATGCCCTTTTATTATTTTCGTGTTATTTAATCCATGCATGATATGAAATAATTTCGAACATGAGATATGCCCTTGGACATGTGTGATAGGCCCTGGTATTTTTGGTTGCCATGATAAACCATGTTTAGGTGTTATTTTCTTATTGCCAACATGCCATAAAAAATATTGCTGTTTTGAGTGTCCAAAATATTTCTAAGTATGAAATCTGTGTTATTTTGTTGCTGTCTTGCCATGTGGTTTGCTATTGATCTATAGCTCTTTTGGGGTTGCCACAATGGGATGTATTGTAAAGGATGTTATGCTCTATCATGTTGTTCCAATAGTTTGCATGAATATGTTTTGAATCATAATTAATTCTGCTGTCCAACATGCCAATCTGTTAAAAACTGCTGCTCTTGTCTAGTCTAATTTTCACTAAGTCTGGGAATCTGTTTTCTTCATAATGCAATGTTGTGTTGATGCTAGCCATGAATCCATGCATAATTAGACCTTGCCACCATGATATGAATTATGGTGCATCATGTCCTCTACCATGCTGTAGATTTTCATGCCATAATATGCCCTGTAGCATATAGTTTTACTGCTGCCAATATGCCTTCGTGAAAAACTGCTCTGCTAAAAACTGTTATTTTCACTGTTATTTTCACTAAGTCCCTAAATGCTATATTTTATTGCCGTGTTGTGAGGTTCCTACCATGTGTTCCATGATTCTTTTGAGTATGAAATGTGAAGATGAAATGAAGTGTGTGTTATATGCTACTGCCCATGCTTAGTTTGTGCATATTAGGATCTTGGAGCCTGTGGTTTTCATGTGTGCAATATGCTATGTTGCTGTTTTGGACAGATTTGAACTAAAACGTGGGTTGGTTGTTGTGGTTGAACTGTAGCACTAGTAGAAAACAGGGCATCAGTCCCGGTTCCAGAGGGCCTTTAGTCCCGGTTCTACAACCGGGACAAAACGATCGGGACTAATGCCTATCATTTTTAGTCCCAGTTGGCTTACGAACCGGGAATAAAGGTGCTCCACGTGGCCGCCGTGGGGCGCCCAGGCAGGAGGACCTTTAGTCCCGGTTGGTAACACCGACCGGGACTAAAAGGCAGCCACGCGTCAGCAGCTGCCAGGCGCTAGTTTTTTTTTTTAAAGGATGGGTTTAGGGGTTTTCCTATTGTGTTTCCCCCTTTTATTTTTGTGTTTCCCATTTTTATTTTACACTTTTCATTCAACTCGACGCTGGCTACTACATATAGCAATGAAGGAACCATTACACAACATCGTCATGATTAATATATAGAGAGAAGTGACCTCTCTTTCTCCGTGCTTGGTCGAACAATATGCAACAAGTTTTCGTAAATCTATTCGACGCTATTACATATAGTACACGTTCATGCATATATACAATATAACATCTCTTCCGATCCTAATGTCTATTACCAACATCGCATTCTAAATCCTTATGGCATTCTCCGTCTTTAGGTATGACATGCTCAAAAAAGAATCCCGCCAATTCCTCTTGAATTGCTCGTACGCGATCAGTTGGTAGGAGTATGTCCCGCTTCCGCCAGGTCTAATTTAAAGAAGGGGGTCAATAAAACTCAACACAATTGATGGTAATAAAATAAAAATGTGAATATTGTTTACGTACTTCAAATTGTTCTAAAGATATGCCCCGGCCCCGCTCAGAGGTCGAGTGGCGAATGAACTCGCAAACGTAGTATGCACATAAATTAGTCCCGGGTGCCTGCCACAAGCACTTTACGAGAATAGAGTTCAATCAAAATGATAATCAAGCATGATAATGGTATTGAAACTAGAATCAATGAGAGATGCGCGGTACTAGAGTAGTACTTACTTTGGGGTGTAAAAATTGCAGCTCTTTTTTCCAGCTGACACCCTTAACCTGTTTGGTGAACTTTTTCCAAACCCTGCCCAACAAAGAAAATGATTACTTGATATCAGGAAATGAACGAAAGTTGCCGATATGGTGCGATAATGATTGAACTTACTTCTGAAGCATTTGACTCATGTCCGTCCACTCCTTAGGGTCTTTACGTCTCGTGTCCAAGATAGTTACTTTTCCCTCTTCAAGCTGAATGTCTAGCAGAATAAAGTGAAAACTGCGCACGCATAACTCATTAATTGCACTTAACCTCGAGTAAGCGAAACAGAATGTGCACAAGATAGTAACACTCACTTGAAGTTGTAAGGAAATAGTATTTCCCTTCTGGTTTGTTGTCCAAGTAACGCATCTAGCAAATTTTGCTCTGTATCAGCGGGAAAATCTTTTAACATACGTTCATTTATGAAATTTGGGTCAATGAACCCAATGTCATAGATTTGTAGTTGTTTGCATTCGAGGATCTTCATTCTGCATAATATAGTGTGAGGATAATTAATACATGCAATGAACGAGCTGAGCTAGAGACTTAATTACAGAAAAAAAATACTTACAGACAATAGGAACTGACGATAGTTTTATTGAGCTCCTTTTGGTTGTATAACTGAAAAATTTCTTCAAATTCAACGAACAACACCTGGTCTCCATTTAAGAAGTGCTCATTTTTTATTCCCACCAAGATATTGTTGGTCCCGTCCTTGCAGGCTTTCAAGTACCATTCATGCAAATGTCGCATCCTCGTTGGTAGACCCTTTAGCTCCTCACGTGTGACGAGAGGCTTCCCGTGCTCGTGTCTTAAGGATGGTGCTACCTCAGCCTTTTCGAACTGTACCGAATCGGGTAAGTAATCACCAGCAATGATAGCATGACCACCGGCTGATTTCTCTGGATCATTAGCGATATCGGTAACCACCTTGAGCGGAGGGCACGATTGCAGTTCTTGTTCGCCGAGCTGGGGAATTGTTTTCCCACTTCTTGCGCCACTTCTACTTAAGCTTCCCGACCGCCTCGCTTGATCATATGTCTTTCGAATACAACAGTCATAGTTTGATGGTGGCGGAGCCGGTGGTGGTCGCGTAAGGGCAGCCAGAGTTCGCTTCGCTTTCACCGGATCTATTCTCTCCTCTGGAGGTGGGCATTTCGGTGCAAGCTGACGTTTCACTTCGGCATCCACGATCTTGTTGTTTTCCTCCTCAGTCAACTCGTATGGTAACTTGGGAGGAACCTTAAGGCTTGGGCCTGCTCTGAATCTCCTCGTTTTTGTACTACTGCTAGCCGCCGGAGCGGCGGCGGCTCTCTTCCGATGTTGCTGAGGCGGAGGAGGCGGAGTCCGATGACGCTGTGGAGATAGCTGAGGCGGAGGAGGATTCTGCTGAGGAGCCTCCTCCGTCGGAGTCTGCTGAGGCGGCGGAGACGGCTGACGCGCCGGAGACGACTCAGGCAGCGGAGACGACTGACGCACCGAAGACAGTTGACGCACTGGAGACGGTTGACGCACCGTAGACGGCTGACGCACCGGAGATGACTCAGGCACCGGGGCCTCCTCCGGCTGAGTCTGCTGAGGTGGCGTCCAGTATGGAAGCACGATGTGTTCCTTTCTCCATAGACAGGTAGTCCTTAAGGCATATCGAAGAAGATTCTCCCCTTCACATGTAGCATACTCAAGCTCTAGCGCATCAAATCCGTCCATTATTTCATCCACCCCAACAATAGCAAAGCCAGCTGGAACCGGAGTGCAATGGAAAGTTGCATCAGGTCGAGGAGGTAAGACATAGCCGACCGCCGCCTTCAAGGTCAGGTTATGGCATTTCTCCATTAGCACACAATGTTCATTATTCGTGATACCATCCACGGGGTAGCGAGGAGCCGTGCTATCAGGATGAACGAGCTCCGTGGAAGCCACGCTGCTTCTCCGCTGAGATGGTGGGGTAGCATGATGGGTAGTCTCCAATGAAGGATCTTCGTGCCGCTGAGATGGTTGGCCGGTAGCTCGCTGGCTCTCAGGTGCCTCTAGTTTCGCTAATCTGGCATTCATCTTCTGCATTTTGCTTGCTTCCTCTTTCTTCTTTCTCTGTCGGCTTCTGTAACCAGTGCTGTCGGGAAACCCAACCTTCCACGGAACGGAGCCTGATGTGCCTCGTGTTCATCCAGGGTGTTCAGGATTCCCGAGGGCAAATGAAAGCTCGTCCTTCTCTTTGTCGGGAACGAACGCCCCTTCCAGCGATTTCTTGATTGTTTCCTCAAGCTTTTTGACGGGTATTTCAAGTTGAGCTTTCGTCCAGACACACTTCCCTGTTTCTGGGTCCAAAGTTCCCCCAACCCCGAAGAACCAAGTCCTTGCACGATCTGGCCAGTGCAATGTCGCTGGTTGGACACCTTTAGCAAGAAGGTCTTGCTCAGCTTTGTCCCACGTAGGTCGGGCTTTCCTATAGCCACCTGACCCCGTAACATGGTAATAATGCTTCCTTGCAACATTTTGCTTATTTATATGTGACCTTTTCTTAGCCTTCTCTGATTTCTTGTAGGCCACAAATTCGGGCCAGTAATCTTTTATCTTCTCATATTGACCGATGAATTCTGAAGTCTTGTCTTTGTCGACAAACTTTGTGTTCAATAGTTTCTTCCAGTTCTTGAATAGTTCTGCCATCTTCTTAAGAGCAAACGCCTTGACCTTTCGCTGTATAACTGGGTTATTCGGATCCTCCTCTGGCGGTAGGCTGAAATTTCTCATCAGCGTGTTCCAAAGATCATCTTTTAGTCTATCGTGGACATAAGGAACTTCAGGGTCCTTCTTCTTATTCCATTCTTGGACGGTGATCGGGACGCTGTCCCTAACAATAACTCCGCACTGATGTATAAATTTGTCCTTGGTCCACTTGGGAGCAATCAGTTGGCCTTCTGGAGAGACTTCTTCGATCGTGTACCTTTCTTCCCGGTCCAACCTTCTCTTCGGGCCTCGTCTCCTTACCGAAGTGGAGCTCAATCCGGATGGCTAATTAAAAGAAGAAAGAAGCGTTAATATATGTACATACAAAACAATTAATGCATCTAGTCAGCACAGGATTAATTAATATATATATATACCTCGCCGGACTTTGAAGCAGTTAAGGCTCCCTTCTCCATTCGATCACCGGAGCCGTCATGATCTCCTTCGTCCTCAATTCGATTACCGGAGCCGTCATGATCTCCTTCCTCCTCGCCGGAGCCGCCATCCTCTCTTTCCTCACCATCGGTCTCGTTGAGAAACGACACGGTGATATCACCTCCGGCTAAGATTATATCCCCCAACAACTCTTCATTTTCTAAGTCTCTGTCGTCCATAGTTTTTGCAAATATTACAACATGGCAATATACAACCATGAGAGATGGATTAGTGGCAAACATAGACTTAATCACAACAAGGAATCATATGCATATGAGCAATGGACAGCGGGCGAGGAGGTCCGGCGCCGGCAACGGCCAGCGGGCTCGGTGACGGCAGGGCGTCGGCGAGGGCGACGGCAAAATCCGACAGCCTGGCGGCATCGATGTCGTCGTCGGTGCCGTCGAGGGAGAGGAGAGAAGAAATTGCAGATGGATTGGAAAAACTGCTAAGTCCCGCTTATATAGCCCCCCCCCTTTAGTCCCGGTTGGTGGCTACAACCGGGACTAATGCCCCCCCTTTAGTCCCGGTTGGAGCCACCAACCGAGACTAAAGGTAAATTTCAGCAGCCCAAAGGGCGGGAAGCAGAGACCTTTAGTCCCGGTTGGTGGCTCCAACCGGGACTAAAGGGGGGCATTAGTCCCGGTTGGATCCACCAACCGGGACTAAAGGGTTGTGCTTCCCGCAGCCAAAAGTTTAGTCCCACCTCACTAGTCGAGAGGGGCTCGAAGTGGTATATAAGCGCTGTTGTCGCTGCCCTCTCGAGCTCCTCTCTATTGCAGGCAGTACATGCCTATCTCACGCCCTGTTGGGCCTGCTAGCACTGCGGGCCTGCATCCTGGCCTATTTTTAGGGTTTCTAGTCATATGCAGGCCATGGTGCCTAGTAGCCGGGTCTTTTTTTGCATATATTATGTTTTTAAAATTTTAATGTTATTTTTTGCATATGTTATTTTTAGTTATATAATTTTAGTTGCATAAATTTTATATAATTTTAGTTGCATAAATTTTATTTTTATTGATTCTTTTTAGTTGATTCCTTTTGCTATTAGAGTTTTATAAAAGCTTTTTAGTTTCTATTAAAGCTTGTAACAAAATATACTTTATGAAAATTCATTTTACTATTAAAGTTTTTAACAAATAAATACTTTGATAATTTTAGTTAATATTATTTTGATTCTGTTTGCTAATGAAGAATATTATATTTAATTGATTCTTTTTAGTTCATTCTTTGTGCTACTACAGTTTTATAAAAGACTTTTTCTGCATATTTTTAAACATATTTTAACTCAAGACTTTTTCTGCATTCAATATGCACCATTCAAAGCCACATCATCACTTTTCAACCCTTTTCTGACTTCATTTGCTATTTTTCATGCATTTCATGATTTATTTTGAGCTAAAATGACCCTGAAATTGAAAAGCACTGCAAATGAACTCTGAAATGGTTGAAAGTTGGCATGGTATCATAATTTCACCCACATAGCATGTGCTAAAAAGTTGAGAGGGTTACGAGAAAAACTGGATGCACTTCGTGTACAAACTGGACAATCTCCTTCGAAGTATCAGGGTTTCGGACGAAAACTCGTCTATTACAAAGGGATTTCATTTTTTTAAACATATTTTAACTCAAGACTTTTTCTGCATTCAATATGCACCATTCAAAGCCACATCATCACTTTTCAACCCTTTTCTGACTTCATTTGCTATTTTTCATGCATTTCATGATTAATTTTGAGCTAAAATGACCCTGAAATTGAAAAGCACTGCAAATGAACTTTGAAATGGTTGAAAGTTGGCATGGTATCATAATTTCACCCACATAGCATGTGCTAAAAAGTTGAGAGGGTTACGAGAAAAACTGGATGCACTTCGTGTACAAACTGGACAATCTCCTTCGAAGTATCAGGGTTTCGGACAAAAACTCGTCTATTACAAAGGGATTTCATTTTTTTAAACATATTTTAACTCAAGACTTTTTCTGCGTTCAATATGCACCATTCAAAGCCACATCATCACTTTTCAACCCTTTTCTGACTTCATTTGCTATTTTTCAAGCATTTCATGATTTATTTTGAGCTAAAATGACCCTGAAATTGAAAAGCACTGCAAATGAACTCTGAAATGGTTGAAAGTTGGCATGGTATTATAATTTCACCCACATAGCATGTGCTAAAAAGTTGAGAGGATTACGGGAAAAACTGGATGCACTTCGTGTACAAACTGGACAATCTCCTTCGAAGTATCAGGGTTTCGGACGAAAACTCGTCTATTACAAAGGGATTTCATTTTTTAATCATATTTTAACTCAAGACTTTTTCTGCATTCAATATGCACCATTCAAAGCCACATCATCACTTTTCAACCCTTTTCTGACTTCATTTGCTATTTTTCATGCATTTCATGATTTATTTTGAGCTAAAATGACCCTGAAATTGAAAAGCACTGCAAATGAACTCTGAAATGGTTGAAAGTTGGCATGGTATCATAATTTCACCCACATAGCATGTGCTAAAAAGTTGAGAGGGTTACGGAAAAAACTGGATGCACTTCGTGTACAAACTGGACAATCTCCTTCGAAGTATCAGGGTTTTGGACGAAAACTCGTCTATTACAAAGGGATTTCATTTTTTTAAACATATTTTAACTCAAGACTTTTTCTGCATTCAATATGCACCATTCAAAGCCACATCATCACTTTTCAACCCTTTTCTGACTTCATTTGCTATTTTTCATGCATTTCATGATTTATTTTGAGCTAAATGACCCTGAAATTGACAAGCACTGCAAATGAATTCTGAAAAGGTTGAAACTTGGCATGGTTTCATAATTTCACCCACATACCATGTGCTAAAAATTTGAGAGGGTTATGGGAAAAACTGCGCCATATAGAAAACATGGGCCACATCATTGGCTAGGATGAATGGTTCGTGTGTGTACCCAAGATTTCAGGGTTTCGGACGAAACCATTACAAAACATCATGAATAGACAAGTGACCAAATTAATACAAGTTCATCATCACATTAAAACCAAAATACAGTAGTGATCAAATGTTATTACTAAAAAAATAAATAGATAAAGTTCATACATAGTTCTCATCGAACAACATATAGCTCTCTAGAGCATCTAATTAAAACATAAATTGAAACTAACGTACAACTATGTAAAACATTTAAATACAACAACAAATGCGATCATAATCGCAACTAAGGTAACAATTCATCCAACAGCATAATGATACCAAGCCTCATTATCAATGGCATATTTTCTTATCTTTCTAATCTTCAAGCGCATTGCATACATCTTGATCTTGTGGTCATCGACGACATCGGCAACATGCAACTCCAATTTCATCTTCTCCTCCTCAATTCTTTTCAATTTTTCTTTCAAATCCTCGTTTTCTTTTTCAACTAAATTTAACCTGTCGACAAGAGGGTCGGTTGGAATTTACGGTTCACATACCTCCTAGATAAACACATCTATGTCACGTTGGTCAGCACAATTGTCATAAACACTAAATGAAACAAATAGTCATAGAAGATAATATACCACATCCGAATCATAGACCGGTCGAGGGCCGACGTGGGCGGATACCATGACCATGGCACTATATAATAACAAACAATAATAAAAGTACGAAATTTATACAAGTATCTATGTAAATCATACAAGTAAGAATTTTTTCTTTCAAAAAGAAGATAAGAACAAGAGGCTCACCATGGTGGTGCCAGCGACGAGATCGGCGCGGGCGATCGACGACGGTGAGGACGGGGACGGGACGTGACGGACCGCCAAACCTAGACAAATCTTGGGGAAAATGGATCTTGGAGGTCGAGCTTGTAGAGGAGAAAGCTTAAGCGTGGCTCGGGCATTTCATCAAACACCTCGTGTGCATAGGAGGTGAGAGCAGAGCCGCACACACCTCCCACACGCAAGCCCACCAAAAAACAGAGGAGTAAGCGGGCAGGGGCAAGCATATATATAGGCATATATTTAGTCCCGGTTTGTGGCTAGAACCGGGACAGAAGACTTCCCTTTAGTCCCGGTTCCAGCCACCAACCGGGACTCAAGGGGTTACGCCAGGAGCGAGGACCTTTAGTCCCGGTTCGTGTCTGGAACCGGGACTAAAGGGGTGAGACGAACCGGGACTGGTGCCCGCTGAGGCCCGGCCGGCGTCCTGGCCTCACGAACTAGGACTGTTGCACCCATTAGTCCCGGTTCGTAACACGACCGGGACTAATGCAATATTCTGGCCTGGACCAAAGCACTGTTTTCTACTAATGTAGCTCCGTTTTGAACATGTTGCACATGAAACTTTCTTAGAATCTCATGTAGTTTCCTAATATCTTGTTGCATCCATGATTTGACATGTTTATGGTTGTTGATTGCATGCATTTTGCATTCATGACATATTCATCTTGTTTGTGCCATATCTTTTAGTCCGTAGCTCCGTTTTAAACGTTGTATATATGTAACTCGCCTTGAAGGATGTGTAGAATCACATGGTGCATTTTGTTTTGCTGTTTAACAAATATTAAATTTGCTTAGTTCAGATCTGGACCGAATTCATAATTTGCACATGGGGTCGCTTCGGAAATGTTATATGTTGTTTCAGGCCTCATTTAAACTTGCCTAACTATATAGTTTATTTTATGCTTCACCTCTTGCCATGTTTAAAAACATTTAATATTGTTGTGTACCTAAACGGGAGTGTACTAAATAATTCAAACGTGGAGTTTCGTCAATATGCAACTCGTTGCATATTGAACTTCACTTATTGTGTAGGAGTTGATTGTTGTGTTTTCCCATGTCATGCATAGCATGCATCATCCTTGTTGTGCATCATATCATGGATATGTTGTGGTGTTATCATGTGTTGATTGTTGTTTCCGGATTGCTTCTTCTCGATAGAGTTCCGAAAGCGTTCGGAGTGTGAGGATTCGTTCGACTACGTTGGCTCGTCTTCTTCATGGATTCGTTCTTCTTCCAAGCGGGATCTCAGGCAAGATGATCATTTCCCTAGATACCAATACTATCATTGCCATGCTAGATGTCTCGTTTCTATCGCTTGTCTCGCTACCTACCACTTGTATGTCAAGCCTCCCAAATTGCCATGAAAAGCCTCTAACCCCTCCACATCCCAGCAAACCATTGTTTGGCTATGTTACCGCTCGCTCAGCCCTTCTTATAGCGTTGCTAATTGCAGGTGCAATTGTTTCCATGTGCCAACATTGATGTTTTTGAGCTATCACAATATTATTGCTGTTTAATTTAATGCACATATATACTTGGTAAAAGGTGGAAGGCTTGGCCTTTTGCTCGGTGTTTTGTTCCACTTTTGCCGCCCTAGTTACTTGTGTACCAGTGTTATGTTCCATATTGAGCGCTCCTAACATGCTCGGGGTTGTTCTGGGGACCCCCTTGATTTTCGTTTTGGGATAAAACTCTTCTGGCAAGGCCCAACTTTGGTACTACATTTGCCTAATAACTAATAAACCTGCATAGGGAGTAATTAACCCAAGGATCTTTAATCAACAACCCGGGCCAGTGCTCCTCATGACTGTGGGTCCAACCCAGAGCAGCTTATTAACGCCGCCCGGGGCAACTCGGTGATTGGCGTGGTAACCATCGCCCATCCGTCGTGTCCTGAGAACGAGATACGTGGCTCCTATCGGGTTCGTCGACACGTCGGGCGGCCTTGCTGGATTTGTTTTACCTTTCTCGAACGTCTTGTGCGCGGGATTTCGAGGACACTTCGGGCTATCTCGAGGTTGAGATTTTCCAACGGAATTTCCAAGGAGATCACGGGTTTCTTGGTCGAGGTTATTCCCGCGGCGTGTGGTTAGTTTGTGATGGATGAGTTGGAGCACCCTGCAGGGTTAAATCTTTTCGAGAAGCCGTGACCGCGGTTAAGTGGCAACTTGGAAACTTTGTTTAACACCCGGTCATAGCAAACTTGAAGTAAATTCAAATAAAATATACCAACTGTGTGCGTAACCGTGACTGTCTCTTCTCGTGAATTTCTGATCCGAGAGAGAACATGGTGGGGTTATGATTGATCGTAAGTAGGTGTTCAGGATCACTTAGTGATCATTACTAGTTCACGTCCGTTTATGCGACAATCATCCACCTATTCTTGTACTCGTAAGTTAGCCACTCAAATAAATGCTTAGTGCTTGCTGCAGCCTCACCACTTAACCATACATCACCCATTAAGCTTTGCTAGTCTTGATACCCTTGGAAATGAGATTGCTGAGTCTCTGTGACTCACAGTTTACTACAACAACAGTTGCAGGTACAGGCAATGCGATGCTTTGACGTGAGCGCGATGCTTGTTTGATTGGAGTTCTTCTTATTCTTCTTCGATCTAGGATGGGTTCCAGTCCGGTAGCCTGGGATAGCAAGGATGGATGTCATTTTATTGTTTGATTTCGTCCGTAGTCAGACACTGCTCTTCTGTATGATGATTGTATATGTTGTTGTATTGATGTGAACTTGATTTAGCTTGTGGCGAGTGTAACCCAATTCCATATACTCATCTCTTCTTTACATGTACTTGTAATGTTATCCATTCTTGTGAAATGACGAGATGCGCTTCTATCCCTGTCGAAGCCCTCGAGCCAAAATAAGGATAGGATCGCATTTTGGGTGTTACATGCTTGACCGGCTTCACATCCGGCCGTATATGAAGTTTGTGCTCGGCGTACTTCCTCGGAACACCCGGCAAGTCTTTGGGAGACCACGCAAAGATGTCCCGATTCTCACGGAGGAAGTCGACGAGCTTGCCTTCCTATTTGCTGCTGAGTTTGGCGCCAATAGTGACGCACTGCTTGGGGTTGGCCGGGTCGAGTGGCACCTGCTTGGTGTCCTTGGATGGCTGGAACATCGCCTCGCTGGCCGGCTGGGACGGGGGTGTTGGCACGGCCGGCCGCTCAGTGGCAAGGGCCACGAGCCGGTCGAGCTGGCATTTCTCCTCCGCGATCACCAGTGCCTCGGCCAGCCGGCTGCTGTCGCGCGCGCACTCGATCGACTTCTTGTAGTCGTCGTCGACGGTGATGATGCCCTTGGGACCCGGCATCTTCAGCTTAAGGTAGGCGTAGTGTGGGACCGCCATGAACTTGACGAGCGCTGGCCTGCCCAGCAACGCGTGGTAGGGACTGTTGAGGTCCACAACCTCGAACCATACCGGTTCGCGGAGGAAGTGGCTCTTGTTGCCGAAGAAGACGTCGAGACGGATCTTGCCGATGGGGGAGCAGGATTGTCCCGGCACGATACCGTGGAACATCATCCGGCTCGGCTGCAGGTTTTTCTCCTTGAGCCCTAGCTTGAGCAGCGTGTCGCGGCAGAGGATGTTGATGCTGCTGCCCCCGTCGATCAACACCCGCGATAACCGGCAGGTGAGCCTCTCTGAGGCAATGCTGGGATCAAGAACGAGGGCGTGTCTGCCCGGGTTCGGCATCACGGTCGGGTGGTCTACCCGGCTCCAGGTGATCGGCTTCTCGGACCAGTGCATGAACTGGGGGACCGAGGGCACATGGCGTTCACCTCGTGCCGGCGCTGACACTGTCTATGCTTGTCAGTGCCCTCGCTAGTGAAGACGACGTAGGCTCCGTCCTGGTCAGGGAACTGGTCATGGAGGCGGCCGTCGTTGGGAGCCGGAGCCGGTGGTTGCGCTGCAGCCGGTGCAGGTGCTGGAGCGCGGGGAGCCGGTGGCGGGGGAGCCGAAAGGCCCTCGCCCCGGGCTAGCCGCTGGGAGAAGCTGCATTGCCGGAGCGTGTGCGTGGCCGGCTTCGCCCCGGAGTGCATCTTGCAGGGGGCGTCGAGCATCTGCTCGAAGGTGAACTTGGGCTGCCAGGTGGCCTTGCCTGTCCGCTGGCGCTGGCTAGAGGCCTAGGCAGCCGGCTGCTCCTCCTCGACGGTGGCGACTTGCTTGCTCCCGTAATGGGGTTCCATATGGTCGGCCTTCCGCTTGTTGCTCTGCTGCTGCCGGTTGTCGCCGGCCGGCCGCGAGGCGGCACGCGGCTGAACGGCTTTGCCGGTCGCGCTGACCTTGATCCACATCGCGGAGTCGGCCGTGGCATACTTATCCACCTTCGCCATGAGCTCCGCGAGGGTGGCCGGCTCAGAGCACATGAGCTTGTGCTTGAGCAGCGTGTCGTCTCTGTAGCCCTCAGAGAAATACTGGATGGCCTGCACCTCGTGCACTCCCTCGCAGGAGTTGCGCAGCTCGGTCCAACGTGTGAGGTAGTCGCGGAGGGATTCCTCAGGCCCCTGGACACACATGGCGAGCTCGCGGGGGCGGCCGGGGCGCTTGTAGGTGCCGGTGAAGTTGCGGACGAATGCCTCTTCGAAGTCCATCCAGGCGTTGATGCTGCCGACCGGCACGTTGTTTAGCCATGTCCGAGCCGAGCCGACCAACATGAGGGAGACGTAGCGCACAGCCACGCGCTTGTTTCCTCTGGCGAAGCCAACCGCGAAGGTGTAGTCTATCAGCCAGTCTTCTGGCTTGGCCGTGCCGTTGTATTTCTGAGTGTCACGGGGAAGTATGAAGCCGGTGGGGAATGGCTCGTTGCGGATCTGGGGGCCGAAACATGCCGGCCCGATCGGGCCCTCCTCCTCCAGGAGGGCCGACTGCGCCAGCCTGTTGATACGGAGGCGGGCGTCGTTCTCGCTGTGCGGGACGCGTGGCCCAAGCCGGGCCGCGAGCTCGGCGCGGACGGCCGGAGCGGGCGAGGGCGCACGTTCCTGCCGTGGAGGCGGGGTGTGAGCACGATCGCGCCGGCTGCCGCCCTCCGGGGCGTCGTTGCGCTGGCTGGTGACTGTCGGCTGCTCGTTCCCGTGTTGAGAACGCCGGCAGCGGCTTCCTCCGGCTCGCCTGCCGGAGCCGCGAGGGGTGGAAGAGTGCTGGGCCTGCAGGCGGCCGCTAGCGGCCCGCTGGCCCTCACCCTCGATGTGGGGGAGCACGGAGCCGGCGCGGGCCGTGTCGAGGCGGGCCTGCTGCGAGTTGGCAGTGGCGATGACGTCCTGGATGTGCCTCTCCTGCTGCGCGCGTTCCTCGCCCTCCATGGTGGCCATATCATTGTAGGCCACCTGGGCGGCTCTCATGTTGGCCGCATGAGTGTCGTAGGTGGGCAGCCTTCCGTCAAGGATTTTCGCAACCACGCGGCCGCGGTTGCGGACGTCCCCACGCCGGCTGGGCTCGACGCCTGCCGGGGTGAGGCCGTAGGCGGAGTTGTATTCCCGCTGCGCGGCCTCCATCCGACGTCAAGCGGACGCGAGGGAGCTGGCCTCCGCAAACAACTGTTTGCGGGCTGCTTCCAGCTTAGCCGCTGCGGTGGCCGGATTGGCCGTTGGTGCGATAAGGGTGCTCAACCCCTGGAGGGTGGAGCGGAGGAGGTCAGAGGTGCCCGGACGGGCGGCGGCGGCTGCCGCGTCTGCCTCCGCCCTAGCACGAGCCATAGCGGCGTTTGCGCTCGCCTCAGCTCAGGCGCGACCGGAGCTCGTCGAGGAGCTGGTGGCCATCACCTCAACGAGTACGCGGAGGCCGTCGGCGCCGCTCGAGGCGGCCATACCCACATACTATGGTGGGTCGCTGCAGTCGAACACCTCGCTGGGGTATTCGTCGGAGGCGGGCGTGTTCCCGAGGCGTAGCCCGCCAAGGAGCGTGCAGAGGCCGTCGACGCCGAGCGAGACGTCGTCGTGGCACGGCTCGGCAAAAGAGTCGATGGTGATGCCTACGGAGCCGGCGGAACCGAGGCTTGGTGGCGCGGAAGCTTCCGCGGGGGCGGGCTCCACGGGCATGGAGATTCGTCCGGATGCAAGGCGCCCTGCGGAGTCGGCGAAGGGTCCCGCCCGGAGCATGGCTCCGGCTGGCGCCGCGGACGGCCCCATGGTGGGCGCCAACTGTCGTTGTTTTCTCACAACAGATGCCATGGGGTGGCCTATCGAGAGTGGTTGGGGCCAAAAGGACGCCAGTGGGCTCCGGAAACGGGATCGGGGACAAGCAGTGCACGACACGCGATGTACCCAGGTTCGGGGCCCTCCGAGGGAGGCAATACCCCTAGTCCTACTGATCTGGTTGACGAACCAAGAGGGCTACAATGGTGCTCCTTGAGCTGTTCGGCGGAGGAGGTAGGGGAAGCTGCTGGCCCTCGTTCCTCTCCTGTATGCGTGTGTGTGAGTGTGAATGTGAATGCGGCCGCCCTCTTGCGCGGGGTGGCTCCAGGGGGTTTTATAGGCTAACCCCCTCGCTTACAATATGCGTATATGGTACTGGGGGGCCCAGCTGGCAGCCTCTCTAGCCGGCCAGGGGGCCCGCCAGCCGAAGAGTCTTTTCGCTTGTAGGGCCCGCCGGCTGCCGGGTCCTACTGGGGCCCGCCGGCTCGGCGTCGCCATTGGTGCGTGCCCGTCACACCGCGGCACGGACAACCCTGTACACCGTCGTCTTGCGGCAGCCGGCCGTGGTCACGGTACGACCGGCCGCACTGTAGCCACGCGGGGGCAGGTAATGGAGTGGTTGGAGGCGTGCAGGCACTGTGCCGCCTGCCTAGTCGCAGTCGGCCCGGGTCAGCGGCACTGTTGCCTCCACTGTGGCCATGCGGATGCTGACCAGTGGTACGGCGGGCGTCATTGTAGCCACGCGTGCTCTGACCAGCAGTACTCGGTCCCTGGCGCCACGTCGCGCCGTGACGCCCCTGTCCCGTCGGGCAGGGTGATGTGAAGGGCGCCGACGCGCCGGCTGGCGGGTCGCCCTCGAGCCAGACGGCTGGCGGCATCGCCTCGAGCCGGCCGTACCGCGTAGCCGGCCAGTGGGGATCCGATCGACGAGGGGCGCGCCTCGCCCCACGTCTTGTTTTGAAAAAAGGAGCTGTGGCCTGGGTGAGCCTACCCCGGGGTTATCCCCCCGTCATGGCCCCGAGGAGGAGATGGCCGTCCAGCTTGCGCTCTGACGCTCCCGGGAGACGGCCACCCTTCGGCAGCGCTCGGACTCGCAACGCCGGAAATCCATTGCATCGGCACAGCCGATGCTTGGATCCGGTGTCGCTGCCTCACCAGAGGCGGTGCGGTCCGTCTGGCATCCCAACGTCGTGGCGGACGCGCAACCTCTTTGTTGGCGCGTCGAGGAGGCACCATGGGTGTCCGCGAACGCCAACATGGCACGGCGTGCCCGCCGTGCGAGGCAGCGGGCGCGGGAGGCGGCAGATGCCCTCGCGGCGGTTGATGTTGGAGAGGCGGAGTCACACTCTCCGACGCCCCGTAGGGTGCACCAATGCGGGCGCCGCATCCGCGTCTGATAGGGTGCATGGGCTCACATGGGCAAAAAGTTCCCAATCCGACCCACTTTTGCTTATTTAGTAGGGTACATGGGCTCACCTGGGCCATGCCCATCTGATGCAAAAAAAGACCCTCGGTCATGCCCATCTCATGCACCCTATAGAGGGTGCATGGAGGCAGCCATGCTCGCCCCGACCCTTGTCCCCACCCATCACACTACGTACAGATATGTTTAAATTTTTAAAAAATACCCAAAATTTCAAAATTTATTTAAATTTTCAAAAAAGTTCAGAATTTCAAAATTTATTAAATTTCAAAAAATCTTCAACATTTCAAATTTTGTTTAAATTTTCGGATATGTTTAAATTTTCAAAAAATGCTCAGAATTTAAAAATCTATGTAATTTTCAAAAAAAATCAGAATTTAAAATTTTGTTTCAATTTTCAAAAAATGTTCGAATTCAATTTTTTTAAAAAATTTCAAAAAATATTTAGAATTTTAAAATAAATTTAAATTCTAAAAGAAGTTCTGAATTTCAAAAAATCTTTAGAATTTCAAGAAATGTTCACAATTTCAAAATTTATATAAATTTTCAAAAAGTGTTTAGAATTTCAAAATATGTTTAAATTTGTGTTCACGTTTTTCCAATTTTGTTCGCCCTTCAAAAAAATTATTCGGGATTCGAAATTGTTCAGGATGTCTAAACACATGCAGACTGTCAAACAAAGTCTCAGCTCAACATGTCTCGGTTTATACACCACTGTCAAACAACAACAAATATAAGAATTCAACATGTCTACACTCAGCATATATATCAGAGAAAAACAACTAGGCTAGGTTCATACATGCTACCAAACACAAACGACGTGTTTGTGGAGTCCGCGCGAAGGAAGGGATCGCGGAGCCAAGTCGGCCCATGGTGGCGCCACGGCGCCATCGCTTTCACTCATCCGGTGTACTCGTGATCCGGCCGGTTCCGCCGCGATAAGATGCTCTGAGTCTCTGACATGACCGCTGTTGCTACGGCTCTGCGTCCGGGTTTCCTTCGATTCTGGGCGATCGCGCGATCGGGTGGTCGAACATGGCCGTCTCATTCCCTGCCCATCCGTTTCTCGTTCGCTTTCGCTTCCTGTCGTTGCTCTTCGTTGGTTTGTTTTACTGTGAACGGCTGGACGTCGAAAGATGATGATCGACAAGCCGTCCTCGGTTCCTGCGTCGGTTAATGGCTAGATTAATCCTCGCGATTTTGATACTACCGGCTTAATTACAGCCTTGTGCTGCTGCATGCACCCTGGCCACATACATGCAGGCAGGCGTACATTGAGTTGTGCCATGTTAACTCGTAGCATCCTCGGTTACCCACCCAACACCGTGAGCATTCGGGCATGATCGGTACTCCGACCACTGACGACACAGCAAATGACCCATCTAGTGTTTCTTTTTTCCTGAACTGGAGTGCAGATCCAGATGCCAGAGCAGCACTGTTCATGTCATGGCCGCTGCACACGGCTAGCTAGACCAGCAGGTTCACGGCGCCCCACGACGAAAGTGGCCAGCGGACCCAGCCGAGACAACCACATGGGCGTGGACACGCCCCGGCCGCCGCGCGCAACGGCTGCATGGTGTTTTGTTTTTGTCTCTCGCCGCACCTTTCGTTTGGATTCGAACGCTGCATATATAATCACGATGGTTGGTAGTGCTACTCGATACTACCCTGATCAGATGGTCTACTGACGAACTGAAACTTAGCTTCATTCTCGTGTATTCCGTCGACCGATCTCCAACCATACGGAGATTTGTCTCCGAGCGCAACGGAATATGTAGTTGATCTCCAAATTCACTGCGCTGATTATTATACATGCTCGCATTGTTGTGGATCCCAAATCACACGCATAATTGTCTACAGTTTTTTTCTTTAATCAGTATACATAATTGCAGAGTTCCTGCTTATAGTGGTACCAGATATTATTCTGGTTTGATTGCGCGCACATGGATGGTCGTGTCCGATTTTGGAGAGATGATAATTAGCATGGGCATAGCAGCATGTGGTATATTTCCAAGTTGATGATGGAACAAAACCTTGAAAACGACGGGCTAGATTAGCGCAAGGGTCTGCGATTCGATACGAACTCGATGCCGCATTTAGAAGAATCTCGTTGATACGTTTTGGAAAAGCAGTATCTTGCTAGCCCTTTTCGCCCAAAGCATGCATTATACGTGTAGAACTGGCCGGTCTAAGCCAGACCCGACTCAAACGCGATGAAACATGACCGCCCGAGGTTCATGCATGCAATCGATCGGACATCATCCAATCCCCGCCGGTCTGTCACAGGGTGAAGCAAGCAGAATCGGGCGGTCCATAACTGTCCGACAACATGTCCTTAGAGCATCTATAGCCGGACCTAGCAAATCTGACCCCTTAAACGCCCGCGGACGCGCCCGGTCAGTTACCGGGCGTGTTCGTTTTGAGCTCCTATAATTTGGTCCGCGCAGCCACACTTCTCATTTTTCTTCTCATATGTCCGGTCACTTGCACGTGATTGGTGGAGAAGAAGAGAGAGAAAGAAAATAATGAATAAGAAAAGAGAAAAGGTGGTCCGGAGTGGGGTCGCGTCCTACGTGGCGGACTGACCGGGCGTGTCCGGTTGCGTCCGCGAGCCCTCATATCGTCCCCATATTTGAGATGGATATGAGGGGTGCCGGTCAGTCCAGGCGTTTGAGACGGATATGAGGGGTCCGGTTGGGTCGCATTTTTGTGACCGGTCAGTGATCGGGAGGACGTTCCGGGCGTTTGAGGAGCATATAGAGGGTCCGGCTATAGATGCTCTTAGTCAGCACGGAGAAGCCGGGTTAGGTAACGAGGGATGCTCGATTGCTCGTGCATGAAAGGCACGGAGGGAGACCCCGACGTGGGCGGCGCAGGGAAGGCACCGGCCAGCGCTGGCGTACGTGTACACGTGTCATGAAATTCGAAGTTCCGAAGGTGACTAGGACAGGTCATCCGGTTGGCCGGCCGTTGCATACCGGCCTATCCCGGCAAACGAGGGATCGGCTAGCACCTTGCACCTAGCAGTAGCACGCGTCGGAAGTGAAGTGGTCGGCGAGAGGCAGTTAGAGCAACTCCAACGCACCGACCCATTTCGTCCGCCCGCGTCCGTTTGGGTCGCCGCGGACGAAAACAGGCGCCCAACGCGCCGACCCAGTCCCAAATCGCGTCCGCTTGGCTTCCGCGCCGACCCATTTCAGGCCCAAATTTAGGCCGGATTTGCGTCGGCGCGGACGCCAAGCGGACGCGCCGCGCGTCCCCTCGTGTCCGCCTCGGCCCCACTTGTCGGCCGGCCAACCGCCCCCCGGTCGTATTAAATGCGACCAGCTACCTCCGGGGCCCGCCTGGCAGTGGGTGGAAGGTGGGCGCGGGTCGTCTTTTTAATGGAAGCGTGAGGCGGGGCCGGCCTCATCCGCTTCCGTCCACATCTGGCCACGCTTGCTCCCACGTCGGCGACCAGTCAAACCCTAGCCAGCCAAAACCCTAGCCAGCCAGCGCGCCATGGGGTTTTTCAGCCGGAAGGGAGGGAAGGGCAGCGCCGGCACGAGCTCTTCGAGTGGGACCGGCTGTACATCCCAGTCCACCAGGCGCGGTGGCACTGGCAGTACCGCCGGCCGTTGCAATATCCAGATGTCAACCTGCCACACGGTTGGCATCTGGATCCGCAGCGGATCCCCATTCCGGCGGTGCCGCGCACGCCACGAGCGCACGCCGAGGAGGTTCGCCGGCGGCGGGAGGCCCTCACGCCGGAGCAGCGCGCCATGCGTGCCTACGCGCCGGACTCCCCCAACTGGGAGCGCTAGTTCGCGCTAGAGCACGAGGAGGAGCGGCGCCGGGGCGTGCATGTCGACCACGCCGTCCCTCCGCCGCCACCCGAGGTGCTGCCGGAGGAGGAGGAGGCGGAGCAGACGTACCAGGCCGCCCTCGAGCTAGCCCTCCAGAACGCGCTGGAGGCTAGCCGTATCGAGGAGGACGCTCGCTGGGATGGCCTGGACCAGGCCCTCGCCCTCTCGGCTACGGGGGACTCCATCCACAGCCCGATCTTCGTCCCGCCGCCGCCGCCTCCTCCTCCGCAGCCGATGCCGCTGTCGCCCGTGGCCGAGCCAAAGGTCGAGGCGGAGGCGCTCGCCGCCTCCTCCCACTTGGACGGAGGAGTCGTACACGTGGACCGGCGTGGTCCGCGAGTGGGTCAGCGCGCCTCCGGTCTGGTACGCCTCGACGCCGGAGCAGGAGCTGGCCCACCTCGAGCGCTGGAAGACGCACTGGCTCGCCCAAGAGGCAGCCGACAGCCAGCGGCAGATCGAGTGGGAGCACGACGAGGAGGCGCTGCGCCTGGAGGCAGAGGAGGAGGCGCGTGCCCGGCTTGCCGCAATGCCGCCGCCGCAGCAGACGCCGGAGGAGGCTGCCCTGGCGGCCTACCAAGCGGCGTTCGGGTGGGCTGGGCCGCCTCCTGTCTTCATCGACCTCACCGGCGGTGATGGCGATGGCGACGGCAAGGGCAAGGGCAAGGTGGACGACTAGGGAGCAGCGGGTGCGTAGTTTTTTTATGTTTAATTATGTTTTAAGTAGACTTTTGACCCGCGGTTGACCTTAATTAATGTTTTATTATGTTTATTTTATGCCACGTGTTATTTTTTTTTCGGTGGCAAATTTGGGTCGGTCTCCCGTTGGGCGCACGCGCCGACCCATTTCGCAAAGCGGACACGGGCGTCCGCTTCGCCGATCCAAACGGACGCGGCTTTTGTCCGTTTTTTGTCCGTTTGGGTCGGCCGGTTGGAGTTGCTCTTATTCGGTCCTGGTCAGCTGCTAGCTCGATCTTAGCTACACACGTGCGCGGAAAGATATGCGACGTCGGGGTATGTGCATCGCTTCTCCGCCATGCATGGCCGGCAACCAGCGAGCCATGATAGGCCATGTCAGGGCGCCGAAGCATGCGTGCTTTCGTTGGGTGCAGGGCCGGCCCTAAGCCATGGCAAGGGGTGCGGCTGCCTAGGGCCCAACATGTGCAGGGGCCACACTATGTGCATATGTAATTATGTATTGGTACAGTTTGTCTAAAAAAAATGTATTAGTATAGTTGAGGGGAAAATAACCGAGGAATATGACAACCCAGACCATTAATTGCTTTGTTTGTGCGAGACAGTGCCGCCGGCTGCTGCTCGCCCGGCTCGGCGCACCCTCGCGCGCCCGGACCCGGGTCCGGCTCCGCTCCGGCTCGCGCGTGCCTCCTCCCCATCGCCCGCGCCGGCTCATCTGCGCCGCCTCGCCCCGCGCGCCCCAGTCCGGCCTCCCGCTTCGACCGCGCGCCGCGCCGGCTGCCGCTCCCCGCCGTCTCCGCCCGCGCCTGCGTCACCCTCCGCGACGTCTGGCTCCTCTTGCCCCGCGCACCCTCGGCCGGCTGCGCCCCCGCTCCGGCTAGCGGCCCGCCGGTTGGCCGCCTTCGGCCCCGCCGCCCTGGGTCCGGCTCCGCCTCCGGCGCCCCGCCTCGCCCCTGCGGCACCCCCGGCTCCCCGCACTGCTCCCAGGCGGCCGGCTGCTACCCAGCCGGCTGGAGGGAAGCTATGGACCGGCCAAAAAAAAAAAAAACTGACTCCCGCGTCACCGGCTGGCCTGCCCGCCTGCCTCGACATTGGCCCCGGTCACTCGTCCGCCCCAACGCCCGGCTCGACCGCCCGTCCGCTTCGACGCCCGGCCGGTCGGCCCGGCCTGCTGGCTCACCCATCGATCGCCGAAGGATCGACGGCCACACCCAGCGGGTGCGCCGACACGCCAGCGCGCTCCGCTGGCAAAAAGCCGCGCCGGCTGTCATCGACAACAACCATCTCGCCGGCACCAAAAACCAATGAACCCCTTGCTCGGAGGCTCGGAAGCCACTCCCGGCAGGCCCCGCGCTTATCAGCTGGCGGACCCCGCGTCCGCGCCCGGCAGCGCCTCGCGCTCATCAGCCGGCGGACCCCGCGTCCGCCCTCGGCAGTGCCTCGCGCTCAACAGCCGGCGGACCCCGCGTCCGCCCTCAGCAGGGCCCCGCGCCCACTAGCCAGCGGACCCCGCGTCCGCCCACGACAGGGCCCCGCGCCCATCGGTCGGCGGACCTCGCGTCCGTACCCGGCGCCCCCAACGCCACTATCCGCTTCAGCAACAGCAAAGACCCTCCGCCCGACTCTTCGAGTCACCCGGAGGCCCGGAGGCTACACCCAGCGGGTGCGCTGGCGCGCCCCCGCTGGAAACAGCCAGCCGGTGGACTCCGCGTCCACACCCGGCAGGGCTCCGCGCCCATCAGTCGGCGGACCCCGCGCCCGCGCCCGACAACCTCGACGCCACCGTCTGCTTCAGCAAGGACTCCGCGTCCGCATCCGGTAGTGGCTCGCGACCATCAGCCGACGGACTCCGCGTCCACGACCGGCAGCGCCTCGCGCCCATGAGCCAACGGACTCCAAGTCCACGCCCGGCAGCGCCTCGCGCGCATCAGCCGGACCACGTCAACCGCAAGCCGCGCTGGCCGACATCGACAAAACCCACCTCGCCGGCACCAAAAAGCAATGTGAGATCACACAAACGGATACCCCGAGCAATCCTTGGGGGCCATCCCCGCATCTGTTTCTACTACTTTACTGTTCGCCCCGGCGCTAGCTTGTCTCGCCCGGGGCCGGCCGCTTGGTCCGATACGTTCGTTCCCACGAGACGATTTAGTAGCGTGTACGGTACCGAAGGCCCACTCTTTGTCTCAGCTACAGATCGCACCGCGACTGTCCGGCTAGCGAGAGCACATGCTGGAGGTCACCTCACGCGAAAAGCGTCCCGGGAGAAAAACGACTTGGGCAACCCGGCCATTTCATTTGAGGGTATCTGCTCGGTCGAGCCTGCCCCCAGAATCCGAGTATTGTACGCTCCATTCCGCGGCCCACTCTTCGCCTCGGCCACAGACCGGCTCCCGGCTGTCCGGCTGGCAAGAGCAAAAGCCAAAGGGCGGAGAGCACATGAAAAAGATTGAAGGGGGCTCGGACGAAACCGAGCCGACGCCCTCTGCGTAAACTTGCACTACCAAATCAAATGTTTGATATATCTGCGCCGACTAAACCTTGTCTTCTGCACGATCATTCCCATGAGGAAATTCCTCGCCCGGAGGCTCGGAGGCTAATCCCGGCAGGGCCCCGCGCCCATCAGCCGGCGAACCCTGCGTCCGCGCCCGGCAGCGCCTCGTGCTCGACAGCCGGCGGACCCCGCGTCCGACTTCGGCAGGGCTCCGCGCCCATCAGCCGGCGGACCCTGCGTCCGCGCCCGGCAGCGCCTCGCGCTCGACAGCCGGCGGACCCCGCGTCCGCCTTCGGCAGGGCTCCGCGCCCATCAGCCGGCGGACCCCGCGTCCGCGCCCGGCAGCGCCTCGCGCTCGACAGCCGGCGGACCCCGCGTCCGCCTTCGGCAGGGCACCACGCCCATCAGCCGGCGGACCACGCGCCCGCCTTCGGCAGGGCTCCACGCCCATCAGCCGGTGGACCCCGCGTCCGCGCCCGGCAGCGCCTCGCGCTCGACAGCCGGCGGACCCCGCGTCCGCCCCTGGCTGGTCTTCGCGCCCACCAGCCGGCGGACCCTGCGTCCGCCCCCGGCTGGGCTCCGCGCCCATCAGCCAGCGGACCCCGCGTCCGCGCCCGGCATCCCTGACGTCGCCGTTTGCTTCTGCAATAGCAAAGACCCTCCGCCTGACTCTTCGAGTCGCCCGGAGGCTCGGAGGCTACACCCAGCGGGTGCGCTGGCGCGCCCCCGCTGGAAACAGCCAGCCGGTGTAATCCGCGTCCGCGCCAGGCAGGGCCCCGCGCCCGTCATTTGGCGGGCCCCACGTCCACGCCCGACGTCCTCGACGCCACCGCCTGCTTCAGCAACAGCAATGACCCTCCGCCCGACTCTTCGAGTCGCCCGGAGGCTCGGAGGCTACACCCAGCGGGTGCGCTGGCGCGCCCCCGCTGGAAGCAAGCTGCGCCGTCCCCGGCCCGCGATCAACCGTCATCGACAACTTCTGCAATAACAACAACGACGGCGAAAACCCTCCGCCCGACTCTCCAAGTCACCCGGAGGCTCGGAGGCTACTGTCGGGGGGATTACCCCCGGGTAGGCTCAAGGAGACGACTCAACATTTTAAAACATAGGGGGAGTCACTCCCGGTACGCCAAGCCCCACGAATCAACAAGACAAATCGAAGAAGCGGAAACAGGAGACAAAGCTGCGAGCCGGCCGGCTGGCTGCTCCTGGCTGGCTGGTGGCTGCCGGCTGCCGGCTGGTGGCTGCCGGCTGCCGGCTGGAGGCTGCCGACTGCTGGCTACCGGCTGGAGGCTGGAGGCTGTCGGCTGCGGCCCGACGAAGTCAGCTCCAGGCGTCCCGTCGGACACAAGCAGAGGACACTGTAGCTGACAGACTGCAGAGTCAGCCACCCCGCTACAGTCCGGCACTGTTGGCGAACAGTGCCCCACTGTGCACCCGTCATGCGTCACTTCACTGCGCTCCAATAGTGATGCACTGTAGCCTGTATCATGGGTCATTTCACAGGCCACCTCCAACAGTGTAGTTAGGCCATGTGGGCCACCCCTTGTCCCGTGAGCCTCCCTATATAAGAGGCACCAGGGGAGCTCACCAAAGGAGGAGCCTCCTCTCATTCTCTCATCCCTCTCCCATTCTCTCATTCTCACACACGTGAGACCACGGAAAGGAGCAGCCAGCTCCCTCTTCCTCCTCAAACACAGCTCCAGGAGCAACCCTGTACTGCGAATACACATCATATACAGACATGCAGGAGTAGGGGTATTATCTCTCCGGAGAGCCCCGAACCTGGGTAAACCACCGCGTGCTGTCGCCCTATCCCATCCCGGATCTCCACTGCAGCCTTGCTCTCACCTCTTAAGCCATCCTCTGGCATCTGCCGTCTCGGGGCACCTCCCGTGAGAAAACGACGACAGCAGCCAGGGTATTCTCAACCCTGATCAGATCTTCACAGGCGGCGACGTCTCATCACGCGCCGTCCCGGCTGGCCATCTTGGCCAGATCGGAAGCTTTGCCCCCGATCAAGGAATCAGATTCGGAACCCTAGAGTTCGTCGCTGATTCGCGGGGAGAACTTGTCTTGATAGGACCCTCAACTCTCGTGGAGGAGCCCGCAGATCCCGACGCCTTGACGTCGAAGGCATCGGGCCCCGCCTCGGAGGCGGCCTTCACCCTCGGGCTGTCTAGAACGCCCAATCCAGTCGTTGTGACCGGATCTGCTGCGGCCGAACAAGACCTGGATTCGCTTTCATGCGAATCCGGAACCGCAACGCCGCATATCGACCCCACTCGCTTTAGCGACACGCATCCTGCCGTCGCCTCGTTTCTAAACGAGCTATTTGATCGGATTCAGACCATGCGGGTGACTGACGACCAGACCCCGGTCTATGACCGGATTGGGCTTAGACCCGACGATAGGGAGATTCACATCCCCACGGTCATTCACCTAGTCGCCACCGTCGAGTGTCCGGCTGGGGGCTCGTCCCCCCAACGACCAAAATTAAAAACGGTTTATACCCCAATCTCCGATCATCGAGGCCTTGCTTGTAACCCTGACCCTGGAGTTCGCTCCGGAGATAGATCGGTGTCAGCCTCTGATCTAGCATACAACTCGGAACCCGTAATTTCGGACTCACATCGTGGCGTGGAATCAAAGTTTTTCCCACCCACCACCCAGGTCGAGCACTCAAGCATCGCATCAGAGTCCAAGTCTTTGGGCTTACGGGATGTCAAACATTTACCAGGAGAGTCGGTTCATCATTTTTGGGCTAGACTCCTCCTCGCCAGAAACAAAGTACGAGGTCTTAATGACCAGGAAATAATGGCAACCTTCACTCGCAATTGCCACGACGAAGGGATTCTCAACGCCCTGGCTCGTCGGCACATTCGCAACTTCACCGAGCTATCTGACTTGGTGCAAAAATATTGTGCCATGGAGAGCACCTGGCAAGCCGAGCAGCTACTTTCGGAACCGACCTTTACCGAGTACCCTAGAGGAGACCGGAAAAAGAGGATACCTCCGAAGCGGCTAGCCGAACTCGAACCTGCCGAAAAGAGAAATCGGCCCCTTACGGGGGTCAGAACTGTCCTTGATGGACTATTGGGTAAACCATGCCCTATACATTCCGTATTGCTGAACACAAACCCGACTCACAGCCTTAGAGCCTGTTGGGTCGTCAGGCAGGTCGCGAAAAGTGGTGAAGCAATCCTTGAGGCACTACCGCCGAACAGGCGCTCCACATCGCCACCAGAGTACAACGCTGAAGTCCTGACGATCTACGAAACGTTCCCGTCAAGGAACAAGAGGAAACGAGCTCTTAGAGAACTCGAACAGGTCTATCATGTGGCAGCAACAAGTTCATGGGCAGATATACCCATCACCTTCGGAGATACTGACCGACCAACCATCCGTCCCGATCATACACCGGCCGCACTGGTCTTAAACCCCATCGTCGATGGCTTCAGGTTGCATAAAGTGCTAATGGATGGCGGCAGTGGTTTAAACCTTATCTACGAAGATACCCTGGAAAAAATGCAATTCGACCGATCTCGCATCGAGCATAGCAACACAACATTCCGGGGGATCGTTCCTGGGAGAGAGGCGCGTTGTTCAGGACGTATCACCCTGGACGTAGTGTTCGGCACGCCCGAAAACTACCGATCTGAAGAGCTTCTCTTCCATATCGTGCCCTTCCCCAGCGGCTACCACGCCCTCCTGGGGCGTGACGCCTTCACAAAATTTCAGGCTATACCACATTACGGGTATATGAAGCTCAAAATGCCAGGCCCAAACGGAGTAATCACAACCGTAGCCCTTCGAGCCGAAAACAAAACAGCAGCGCTCGCCCTCGAGGCACTAGCTGAAACCTTCGATGCAGAAGAGTTGACCACGCTCCGGTCAACGGTGGATAAGGACGATGTGATCCTTAGCAAAAGGACGAAATCCACGTCCTTTAAACCTGCAGATGAAATCGTCAAATTCCAGGTACACCCGACGGACCCCAACAAAACAGCGTCCATCGGAGCTCAGCTGGACCCCACGGTGGACGAAGCACTACGAGCATTCTTACGAGAAAATTGGGACATCTTTGCCTGGCACCCTTCCGATATGCCCGGAATCCCACGGCGGCTAGCAGAACACAGTCTGAACATCATTGAAGGCTTCAAGCCCGTCAAGCAGACTCTGCGCCGCTTTTCTAAGCCCAAACGACAAACTATGGGTGAAGAATTAGCCAAACTGCTACAGGCCGGATTCATATGGGAGATTAAACATCCCGAATGGTTGGCAAATCTGGTGATGGTACCAAAGAAAGACAAATCCTGGCGGCTGTGCGTCGACTTCAAAGACCTTAACAAGGCCTGCACCAAGGACCCTTTCCCCCTACCACGGATAGACCAGATTATCGACGCCACAGCCGGACACGATTCACTGTGTTTCCTCGACGCTTACTCCGGATACCATCAGATCAAAATGAAGGAATCCGACCAAGCTGCAACCGCATTCATCACCCCATACGGGCCATTCTGCTTCAACACAATGCCTTTCGGGCTAAAGAACGCTGGGGCTACATACCAGCGCATGATCCAGACCTGTCTCAAAAAACAGTTTGGCAAAACAATCGAGGCATACGTTGACGATGTGGTCTTTAAAACCAAACACTTCAGCCAGCTGGTCAACGACCTCAGGCAAACCTTTGCCAGCTTACGTGAGTACGATATAGGGCTCAATCAGGAGAAGTGTGTATTCGGAGTTCCCGCTGGTAAACTGCTCGGATTCATCGTTTCCCATAGAGGAATAGAAGCGAATCCGGCCAAGATCCGTGCCTTATCAGAACTCGCAGTTCCCACAGAGCTAAAGCATGTCCAAAGGTTGGCTGGTTGCGTGGCGGCGTTAAGTCGCTTTATCTCCCGCCTCGATGAAAAGGCTTTACCGCTCTACAAATTGCTGAAACGGACCAAGAATTTCGAATGGACCGATGAAGCAACGGCTGCGTTAGAAGAAATTAAAACACTCCTGGCAAGTAATCCCATACTCACAGCACCAGGCGCTGGTGAGCCCATGTTATTATACATATCGGCCACCAACCAAGTCGTTAGCGCAGTGCTCGTCGTCGAACGAGAAGAGGAGGGACACAAATTCCGGATACAGAAGCCGGTCTATTACGTGTCAGAAGTACTAACACAATGCAAGTCGAGATACCCGCACTACCAGAAGATAGCCTATACAGTATTTATGGCATCACGGAAACTAAGACACTACTTCCAAGAGTGTTCGGTCACGGTGGCATCCGAAGTACCCCTGAACGATATAATCAACAACAGGGACGCCACCCGGCCGCATAGCCAAATGGGCCATTGAGCTCCTACCTTTTGAAATTACCTACAAACCACGACAAGCTATTAAATCTCAGGTGCTGGCAGATTTCCTCGCCGAATGAACAGAGGCCGAGCTCCCCAGGGAATATAGTACATACTCCCATTGGACGATGTACTTCGATGGATCCAAAACTTTGGCCGGATTGGGGGCTGGAGTTATTCTCAAATCCCCCACAGGCGACAACGTTTGATACGTGTTGTAGATCATGTATGCCGACTCCAACAATGCAGCCGAATACGAAGCATTCTTGCACGGTCTTCGGATGGCAGATTCAATGGGCATACAGTGGCTGGAGATACGGGGAGACTCCAACCTGGCCATCTCTCAAATCAACGGCGAGTTCGATGCCAAAAATCCGCAGATGGCGGCATATAGAAACGCCGTCCTTAAAATATCCGCACGGTTCGAGGGGCTGGAATTTCATCATGTCGCTAGAGACAACAACCAGGCCGCTGATATATTGGCCCACATGGGGGCCAAACGCGACCCCGTCCCGAAAAACACTTTCCTGCAACGGCTCTTTAAGCCATCAGTGGTTTGGCAGGACGACAATAAGGGCACCGGTCCCGTCAGTTCGGAAGAGGTTGTTCCCCCTATAAATGAACCAGACGACCAAATCATCGGCGGCTCCGTAATGGACGAAACGCCTTCGGCTCATGAGGTCATGGCAGTAATCGCGCCATGGACCGAGCCCTTCCTTGCCTACCTTCTCCGCAAAGAACTCCCCGACGATCAGACAGAGGCGCGGCGCATAATTCGGCGATCCAAGGCCTACAAAGTCCACGAGGGTGAGTTATACAAGAAAAGCACCACCGGAGTACTCCAGCGGTGCATATCTGAGGAAGAAGGGCGGCAGCTCTTGGCCGAACTCCACGCAGGAATGGGCGGCCATCACGCCGCAGCAAGGGCCTTAGTAAGCAAAGCCTTTCGGGCTGGTTTCTTCTGGCCCGCCGCTCGAGCGGACGCCCAGTCGCTTGTCGAGCATTGCGTGGGATGCCAACTTTTCGCAAATCAAAGTCACATGCCCCCAACGGCTCTTCGGACTATTCCGATCACTTGGCCTTTTGCGGTCTGGGGGCTGGACATGGTCGGACCACTTAAAGGGGGGACCAAGAAAAATAAATACCTACTGGTCATGGTGGACAAATTCACCAAATGGATCGAAGCAAAACCTGTCAAATCAGCCAAGTCCGGACCAGTAATCGACTTTATATCTGGCGTGGTACACCGTTACGGTGTCCCGCACAGTATAATAACGGACAATAGATCCAACTTCACCGCCCAGGAAGTAAAAGACTGGTGCGCAAAAGTGGGCATTAAGCTCGATTACGCCTCGGTGTATCACCCGCAGACTAATGGACAGGTCGAACGAGCCAACGGCCTCATTATGAGTGGTATTAAGCCACGATTGGTCCGATCTCTTCATGAGTCCGACTGCCATTGGGTGGAGGAACTTGATTCCGTTCTGTGGGGCTTGCGTACCATCCCGAATCGATCAACGGGATACACACCGTTCTTCATGGTCTATGGGGCAGAAGCGGTCCTTCCTTGTGATATTATTCACGATGCACCAAGGGTGCGCATGTACGAAGAAAAGGAGGCCGAGTTAGATCGGCAAGACGACTTGGACGCCTTGGAAGAAGAGCGCGACATAGCTCGGACCCGTTCTACCTTTTATCAACAGCAGGCCCAATGTTACCAGAGCAGGGAGGTCAGGGCATAAGCATACAATGTGGGCGAACTCGTCCTACGGCTCCCGGAGAAGCAGAAGCATAAACTCAAGCCCAAATGGGAAGGCCCCTTCATAATTGACGAAGTACTCGCAGGAGGGGCTTACCGTCTTCGGAACCCGCCGGACAACCGCCTTGAACCAAACCCATGGAACGCAGCTCGTCTTCGGTGCTTCTACGGCTAGACCGGTGTCGTCATACTCTTTACCCTCCTTTTTTCTTTCTTCTCTTTGTTGTTTCCTTTCCCTCCCACCTTCATTTTTGGCAGGTTTGGATTTGTTAACCCCAAGTCTATGTTCGGCTCGACCGATCTTGTATTAAGATTTTCGGCATGCATCTTCAAATGCTAAATCCGAACACTGCACCTGGGGGCTTCTTCCTGAAGCCGGTGATTATATATTTTAAGCATCTATTCACATTTATTGTGTATACACGTTTCCCTTGTCGATTTTTTTACGCCATTATATGAATCAATTCGAACTAAGATTTTGGCAAGCTGGGTTGCCTCGCTTCTGTGCTTACCCTCTACGTTCCCGATTGTTCGGCTAGAGGGTAAAGGGAGCACCTCTGCGATTGCTACGACCGGGTCAT
Source organism: Elymus sibiricus (assembly GCA_039707655.1). Taxonomy (NCBI): domain Eukaryota; kingdom Viridiplantae; phylum Streptophyta; class Magnoliopsida; order Poales; family Poaceae; genus Elymus; species Elymus sibiricus. The sequence continues at coordinate 399,445,921 of CM077673.1, read as the reverse complement.
CCGGATACGTACCTCAGATGGATGAAGCCGAAAGCTAGCTATCTTCAGCAGAAAATTGGTCGGCTACGACGGGATCAACAAATAAAATTACGGTGGTTATTGCCCGTACTCAGGCTTCTTCTCTCACGAAAGCCATTTAGCCGCATACTCGCAGTATACGGCCTTAATATCTACAATTTACGTAGCACCCTGAGGAAAGGTATCGATAGAGGTACTATTTTCTTCGGAAGATGTTTCTTACGCTTCATAGTAATATAACATATCTCCCTGTGTGCTTTCTGTCCGTTCGCACCAAATGGCCGAATTGCCTGGTTCCACGAACACAATTCACTCTTCTCGAGTGATATTTTCTAAGGAACACTCCCAAGCTCTTCGCGCGGGAGGTCGAAGCCGATGGCCGGTTAGGACAAAGTTTACAACACAGATGGAGCAACTCCTTGATTATCAGTACATGGTTACATTTAATCATACATCTGGCTGTTGGTCGAGATCGTCTATTAAAGCGTCCAGGGAGCAATCTTCTTGCGAGAGACGGGCGGCAGGCATCACTTGGTCGTACACCAAATGAAGCGGCACTTCTTGCCCATCCGACCCTACCAGCCCAACCCGAGCCATATGCTCGGGGTTAAGGCCGGTATAACGGGTCTTGATCATCGCCCATGCCTCCCGTGCTCCCTCTCGGCAGGCTGAGGTCTTCCATAGCTCGAATCGGCTTCGGGCTCCCTTGAATCGATCAACCAGTTGGGTCATATCCTCCGGAGGTTGCTCGGCAGGCCATAGAGCTTTTATCATGCTCTTCATGGCCTTCCGAGCCCGCTCACGAAGGGCGGACAGTTCCTTCAGAAGGCTTCCCTGGTAGGATCCGATCTCTTCTTCGGGCCGCCCGGATAAGAGACCTATACATGAGTACAGGCATGTCCATTAGACTTCATACATAAGAAGCACCGTCCGATGTTAGAATCACACTTACCAAACATGCCCCTCCGTAATGTCTGGTTCTCTTCTTGGGCCTGGGACAATTGAGTCTTTAAGCTCTCAATTTCTTCGGCCTGCCGTTTGTTTTCCACCTGGAGGTGTTTCTTCTCCTCCAGGTTTCGTTGCAGCGAAAGGCAGCCAGCCTCATACTGGGATTCGGCGTACCTCTGGGATTCCCGGGCTGCATCCAAATCTTTTTGCAATTGCCCTATTGATTCAGCTGCTAAAAGTACCATCGCGTCAGCATGGGATTATACGCTAAGACCAGCAGAATAATTATACTCACCATGCGCCTCCCGGGTAAACTTCTTTACTTGTTCAAGCTCGGCCTTCACGGTTTCCACCTGTGTTCTGCTCACTGCCAATTCATTGGCCAATTGCTCGTTCTGCTGCCTGGAGGCCTGCATCATCCATGCAAGCAATTTGCGGATCCTTAATTCAGTCGTCCCGACCAAATCAAGGCTCGGGGGCTACTGGGATCACATTTATGTTCGGATTTTTAAAATCACTTACCTTCAGGCCAGACGATATCAGCTTCACAGCTTCGCTAAACCCGGCTCGCGCAGCTCCAATGTGTGCGTCCGCCGAACGAAGAGCGTTGAACTCTTGTTCGGAAAACATCGGATCACACAGGATTCCTCGCCGCTGCCGATGTCTCATCGCGCTCCTTGCTTCAGATTTAGTGACTGATACCTCGTCCCCAGAGTCTTCGGGGGTCGGATTGGCCATGGGAGCCTCCGTGGCGGGTTCGGCGTGAGCAGAGGATCTTGACTCATGCGTGTTGCCGGGCGCTCCGGCAATGTCCTCGGCGGAGGAGGGTTGTACTCGCTTGCTGAGTAAGTCGAGTAATTCGACATAAGATCCTCTGTAGGATCCTACCGATCATAATAATAATAGATTAAACGACCGAACAAAGTACCTTTTGGTTGATCGAGTGTTCGGCCCCGTCTCCACGACCGGCTCACGTAAGGGACTCCTGTTGGCGCCCGGCTCGGGCACTGCTGCTGTAGCCGACGCTCGTCGCAAGGACCGGCGGCGCTTGGCAGTGGGAGCCGGTATGTTTGGGTCAGCTGAGGCCACCTGCCTTTTGCGGGCAGAGTTTTTCTTCTTGCCCGCAGTAGAGGAGGGGAGTGATCCGGGGTGATCGGCTATGATAGCCACCCTGGATCGATCAAGGCTCTCCTGATAAAAGACCCCGTCTCCATATGCCAGCGACAGCTCCGGATCGTCATGAAATCCTGGATCATCGTCGCGGGAGTAGTTTTCTAGTTGGGGGGCCGGACAGTTGATTGTCTCGGCAAAGCTTCGCCATTCCTGTTTGCGCAGATTGAAGGCGTTAGTCAAAAAGGGCGAATAAATGCCCGAACTCAAGACGCAGGGTCGAAGGGCTTACCCATTCGATAGGGTTGTAGCTCGAGTAGCCCTCCTTGACCTGCGACTGAACAAAATCTTCTTTTTCCCCTTTGTACAAGTCGGCAAGTGCGGCTGCCAGGGCCGCCTGGTTGGCAGGGTCCAGCCGTCGGGAGCGAGTGGTGTCACTCGTTCCGTTGTATTTCCACAAAGGGTGTATCCTCTGTTGAAGAGGTTGAACACATCGGGAAATGGCGGCGGCCATCACGTCGATCGTTGTCAACTTGTGGTGAGCCAGTATCCTTACATGGGCGGCCAAGCGTCGAACTTCGGCGCTGTCCTCTTGGGACAAACTCTTCGGTCGCCAATTAAACTTTTTCTTCGGAGGAGCGTCGGAGTATTCGGGCAAGCCCCTCCGAGCTGGATCAAAGAGGGGAACGTCCTCGATATAGAACCACTCCGAAGACCACTCTTCGGATTCCTTCTTCGGTGTCCCCGCTGGGTATCCTGTTCCCACTATACGACACACTTCAGCTCCTCCGATCTCCCGAATTGTCTCGCCCCGAGTTCGGGGGATGAGGCAGAAATACTTCCTCCATAATTCAAAGTGTGCCTCGCAGCCCAGGAACATCTCGCAGAGAGCGACAAAGCCCAAAATGTGCAGAATGGATCCGGGGGTAAGATGATGGAGCTGGATCCCATAGAACTCCAGTAACCCCCTGAGGAAAGGATGAATGGGGAACCCTAGGCCCCGTAAGAGGAAGGGCACAAAACATACTCGCTCGCCCTGGTTAGGATTGGGGAAATTCTCCGCGAAAGCTTCGCAGTCTAAGGAAGTCAAGCCGGCGCGGGTAGCCACCAGATCTGAGGAGGGAAGATACCCTTGGGTCTCGAGGTCGCGCAGCCGGAGAAGGGATACAGAGCAACTCGTCCAATCCCCAGGGTGAGAACTGTAAGGGATCGATGACGAGCTGGGGGCGCTCGCCATGATTTGGTGATGGTCTCTCGCTCGAAGTTTTTCTCTAAGAACGGGGAAGAAGAGGAAGCTGTGACCCAGACCACAACTTAACTTGTTTAAATAAGTGGTGCCTCCCTAGCGGGAGGGGTAGTCTTGTAAAACGCTGCCGGGCCGCTCGTCTCCCCTCGGCACACAGGGATCGAGAAGCGCTTAAGATTATTATATTGGGTCCCGCAAGTTCTCAGCAATCGAGGATTATCCGATGACAGGACGGTTGCCGAGCAGGAAGAGGTAGAGGGACTCGCCTCGCAAGCCGAAGACTTCGACACGCAAGATTGTCCGGATATACCCCGGCGTTGGAGGCTAGTCCGGGGGCTACTGAGGGAGTCCGGGATTAAGGGGTCCTCGGACTGCCGAACTATATCTCATAGTTCGGCCTAATGGGCCATTCGTTGAAGATAAGATTAACTGAAGGCCTCGTCGTTGGGCAGGAGACCTCAGGAGCCGTGGCGTGTCCGTCAAGTTGAAGATGGTAGTTTAGGCATGTTTTTTCCCTCCGGTGGGCAACCGACCATATGTGACCCTAATGACCACTGGTGTCTATATAAGCCAGGGGGTTTTAGATCATAGGACACAGAAACTCATCTAGGGTTTTAGCTAGTCGATCTCGAGGTAGATCAATTTTGTAACCTTCATATCATCAATATAATCAAGCAGGACGTAGGGTTTTACCTCCATAGGAGGGCCCAAACCTGGGTAAACATCGTCTCCTTCGTCCCTTTGTTACCATCGATCCTAGTCTCACAGCTCGGGACCCCCTACCCGAGATCCGCCGGTTTTGACACCGACACACATATCGTCCTTTGGGCCGTGCCGCTTAAGGACCTCAGTCCCTGTGGGGAGGCGGTTGCGGAGTAGCTGCCACACAAAAATTTGGATTTCGAGGGGGAGGGGGGCCTTCCATAAAGGCGAGAGCCAAGCTATAGTAGGAGAACGACAGAGGGCTTGGTACGCCGAACTGACCGAAAATTCCCTAGATGGGGATAGACACCAAGCCACCGCATCCGGATAATCCGGGAGCGAATGTGGCAAGGCGTCTAGCAGGCGGTTCCATTCGGCCGTTTCTATCGGCCCAAAGGAACGCCTGAAACTGATATCCCAATGTTCGAGCCGGAATGCTTCTACCACGAGGAGAGAAGGGTCTAGGCAGATGAAAAACAAGGTTGGGAATTCCTCCCTGAGCAGTTCATCCCTAGCCCAAGGATCCAGCCAGAACTGGGTTCCCTTCCCATTCCCAATATGGAAGGAGATTCCTAGTCGAATCTCCTTCTTTATCTTTTGGATATTGCGCCAGAATTGGGAGCCGCCGGCTCGAGAACAAGCGAGAAGCGGTTCACCTCTTAGGTATTTTGCCTGGATGAGTTGTAGCCACAAGCCTCCCTCATTACGGAGGCTTCCGAGGTTAGCACTAATGAGGATCGTTTTCTCTGTTTGCGAACAATTGTTTGCGAACAGTATAAGTATAGTATAGGTTAGCACTAATGAAAATCTAAACAATTGTTTGCGAACAGTATAAGTATAGTATAGGTTTTCTCTGTTGAGCAATGAAAGCAACATTATTAAAATTAGATGGATCGCCAGCTAGCTCTGTCTTTCGTGTCGACGTAGGTTGGGACAGCAACTGATTTTCTTTTCTTTTTTACGTATTAGTAAAAATTAAAGCATCTACAACTGGATCTCTCCTACTCGTCTCAAACGTTCGGGCAGGTCGCCTGATCACTGACCGGTCACGAAATTGTGGCCCAACCCGACGCCTCAAACGGGCTTCAAACACCCGGGTTGACCGGCACCCCTCATATCCAGCCCAAATATGAGGCAGATATGGGGCGCCCGGGCACGCCACCACGTCATACCGGACAGCCTAACCCCACCGCAAATTGCACCAAATCCATCCGACAGAACTACCGGATTCATTTGCTCTTTCTCTCCTTTTCCTCCTCTGCGATGTCCATCTTGCAGCTCCGCAGCCTCGCGCGCTCCACCATCGTTCCTAGCCTCTGCTCCGCCAGCTCCGGCAGAGCAGTCTTTTGCGTCCTCGCCGCGGGGGATGTCGTCGTCGGCCCGGAAGACGCTGCGGTACGTCTGGCAACTCTCTGGCTCCGCCTTGCGCTGGATGTGTTCGACACATTGTCTGACCGTTTTTTTGTCAAAATTTTAGGGGAAAATGATGGATTCCGATGCTTCGTCCGGCGAGGAGTATGGACCGACGAAGCTTCTTCAAATGATTGAAGATCAGTTGTTTGATTCGTCGGATTCGGACGAAGAAGTGGACATGATCATGCTTATGAGCATGCAAGAGGAAATGGACCGGGAAGTGGAGCATATCCTCAATTTCAAGGGATCAATCAAAGGGAAAAGAGTGATCAATCGGGATAGGGTATCCGGAGCAAAGCTACCGCAGAAGGACTACTTTCAGACGAACCCAACTTTCCCGGATGATCCATGGTTTTGTCGCCGTTTTTGCATGCGAAAACCATTGTTTTTGCGGATATTGGACGCAGTAGAGGCACACGACGACTACTTCAAACTTAAAAGGGATTGCTACGGTCAACTCCCTTTCTCTGCCAAGCAGAAGTGCACGACTGCTTTGAGAATATTTGCACTTGGTACTGCCGCAGATGTCGTTGGTGAGATGGTCAGGATGGGGGAGAGCACATGCCTGAAGACTACTGTCAAGTTTGCCCGTGCTGTCGTCGAGGTGTTTGGAGCAGAGTATCTGAGAGAACCAAATGCACAGGACCCGGAGAAGTTGTTGGCTATTGGAGAGGCAAGAGGGTTTCCAGAAATGATCGGATCAATTGATTACATGTATTGGCAATGGAAGAACTGCCCCAAAGGTTTGCGAGGAATGTATTAAGGCACACCAGAGAGGCCGTCATCATACTAGAAGCGGTGGCATCACGTGACTTATGGATTTGGCATGCTTTCTTTGGAAAGCCGGGTTCTTACAACGACATCAACATGCTTCAACGATCTCCATTGTTTAGGAGGCGTTGCAATGGGAAATAACCGCCGTGCAACTACACCGTCAACGACCGAGACTACAACATGAGACACTATCTTGCCGATTGCATCTATCCTCACTGGGCTACATTTTTCAAGACCATATCCGTACCATAGGGCAACAAACAAAAAAACTTCGAGAAAATGCAGGAAACAGCTAGGAAGGATGTGGAGAGGGGCATTATGAGTGCTGCAAGCTCGCTGGAGAATTATTCGTGGGGCTACAATGATGTCGGAATCAGAAACTTTGTGGCACCTAATAACATATTGTGCCATTTTGCACAATATGATTACCAAGGATGAGGGTGATGGTGTAGCCCAAGACAATGATTTTGAAGCACCTGGCGAACAAGTTGAAATCCCGAAAGATCAAGATGCAGCTCAGCTTATGAACTTTCTACAGATGCATCCGAATCTCCGATATCATCAGGTGCACGCGCAAGTACTAGATGATCTGGTGGAGCATATGTGAACCCACAATGAAAACCAAAGAGCAGATGATTGATTGTGCACTTCAAATAAATTTTTGTAAACACTATTTATGTTCGATACCAACATTTGTTAAACATTTTTATTTACGTTCGACAATGGTATATTTCCGTGATCGACGTGCATGATTTTGCATGGATTTAAAAGTCTAAATATGAGATATATGGATGCGTGAAGCGATTTATGAGGGACCGTCCGGATGCGTCTACAGGCGTGTCCCGACGCGTCAGCGGGCGTATAGAGGCCGAATTTGATCGGTCCGGCTGTAGATGCTCTTAGATTTCTGATCAGGCCCGACGGCACGGATCTACTACGGCGTAGATGCTCTTAGATTTCTGATCAGGCCCGACGACACGGATCTACTACGGCGTAACAGCGACACGGTGAGGCGCTGGGAAATTAAGCAGATCCACCGTGGTTCCTGTCGCGAGGATTACGGGCGAGCGTGTGTAGATGAGCAGGCAAGTGGGCGGGAGACAGGATCCAGCAAAGCTAGCGACAGGTCGACAGGTAAATTGAGATCAAGATTTCACATGCATCCGTTAGCTAGGGAGGTCCGCCTCCGTGGGTATCCAATTTCCATCGGATCATCATCAACGTCTTACGTCTTGTTAGTAAACTATATAACCAATGGCTTAATCAACTGTAACCTTTTCGTTTTTCGATAATCCGATGCGCATTCCGTGCCATAGGTTAGGGTAGGTTAGGCTCCGGATGGCCAACAACTTTGTTGTATATGGCCATCAATCATGCCCCTTGCAGAACGCTTATCCAGAATACAAGTTTTTTCATGGAAAAATCAGCCAAAACACCTATGGTATACATTGCCACTTGCAGCTTGGGTTAGGGGCATGGCCGGCTAGCCGCCCTGATGTGTGATGCCAAAAATATGGTGATGGTGATACTGGCCTGCAAGAGGCGGGCAGACATCTTTGGACAAAGACTCCAACGTCTTAGCCACCAAAAAGTTTGAGTATATTGCTAGGCCTAGGCATGTAATTACCTTGATAAATGTTGTTAGTATGAAAGTGCAAGTATGGTGGTGATTAACTACATGACCAGATCAGCCAAACAAATCGTTACTGCTCAGGGGACAGAGGCATCTGGACACACGCATGGTCTTCTTCTTAGGAGGATTTATTTAGTCACGGAGCTAGCGAGGTGAACGTAAAAACAGGCATCTCATATCAGATTATCAATATGTAGATGCCCCAAACATACAAAAATCAATCGACGTGCGGCTCGTTTACCTCTCCAAGGGCCACTTTCTAGAACATACTATGAGGTGTTGTTTTTACAGCTACCTTGCTAGCTCCACCGTAAGTACATGAATCCTCTTAAGAAAAAGACCCTGCGTGATGCCTCTGTCCTACGAGTTTGTAGCGATTTGTTTGCATGATATGGTCATGGAGTTAATCATCATAATATTCTTGCACTTACATACTAGCAACATTTACAAGATGGCAAAGTGATAATTATATGTCTAGATCTATCAACATCCTCGATGTTTTTTTGCCGGTAAGATGTTGGCGTCCTTGTCCAAAGATCGTTGCCTGCCTGTCCAAGATCACCGTCGCCTTATTTCTGGCATCACATATCAGCATATGGCCTGGCCGGCCATGCATGCACCTGGCCCAAGCTGCAAGCGGCAATGTCTACGTACTACAAGGATATCCCACGTAACCACAACCTGCATGTCTGTTTAGATGAAATTTCCATGAAGAAACTTCTGTTTTGGATAAGCTTTCTGCAGCTTCAAGGGTGTGATTGATAGTCATGGGCAACGAAGCTGATGGCCGGCCGAGACGAGGAAAACTACTGGTCCTGAATGTAGAAAGTTTTGTTTGGGGAGTCCCATTTGAGGCGCAGATGGCGACCTAATCTAACCCAACCCATGCCACGGAATGCACATCTGATTGCCCGTTGTAAAAATACTGAAAAAGTTACAGCTGATTAGCCCATTGTTATCGTTTACTCATCAGACAATGACTCACTCAGAAAAAACATACTCACCAGATGGTGGTGATGATTTGATGGCCTCGATCAAGTAGATCAAGCAATTGATCGTAGGAAATGCGCGTTTGTGGCCGTCCCGTTCAGCAACCGCATATATTAGTCGTGGAACATTCTAGTCTTGCACGGCGATAATTTATCAAGTACCACTGCTAATATCACTTTTGGCCAAGTCAGACAGAGCAAATAGGCGAGTGATGGATCCCCTAAGCTTATCTCCAGAGATATTTCTGCACAGCCTGTTTGAAATAAGCTTCTGCAATCTCTACCTTATTAAACAACAAAGAGATGAAGATGATGATACATGCAGCACTCTGGTAACTAAACCACATGTTGCAATCACGTGGAGGTGTCCTCTGACGTTAAGAGTCCTAGGTTTTGGCCAACCAATATCCACGCATGGACCAAATGTTCAAATTAAACAAGTCACTGATCGGCTAAGATGTAGTGCTACACTAATCTAGTCTAGTCTTATTAAGATTACTCATTAAGCATGTTGACGCAACCTGTGCAAGGACATTTCGGGCACCAGTAGCCATTCAACAGAGACCAATTGTACTGTTAATCACCTAGACCATTGAGAAAATTGGCTATGTCTTTTTTTGGGGACGCTTCTTATGAGCTACTTCACGGTAGATTCTTCAGTAGTAGAACAAATCAGTGGCACCGTCGCCCACATGAGACGTGCATTTAGCCTTTTCTGATCTGATAGCACACATGCATGATTTTCACGAACAGATTTCAGGCAAGCAAAACCGTTGAAGCCGACGATGATGTTGCCAAGGATGCGGTTGTCAGGCGCGATCATCGTCTCGAGCTCCGCTCCCGCTCCGTACTGGAAGCAGTGTTTTAAATAGCGGGCTATGCTAAATAGCGGCGGACCTTCAAATCAGCTAGCGGGCTATTTGTACATAAGATCATTTAGTATCACCATGCTGAAAATGCTATAGTCGGCTATTTAAAACTATGACTGGAAGTTAGCAGCCGACGCAGTCGGTACGCTCGCCAGCAAACCTATAATCAACAATTAATGACAAGTTTAGTTGTGTTAGAAGCCCAGTCCAGCTCTCGGCTCACGTTCAGACATTTTCCGCAGCAGACACACCGGTACATGTAAAGAGCTACCACATCCAAAAAGATTATCCTAAAGCAGGGTGACATTCTCTCTTATAAGATGGTCCTAACCTTCTCCCATGGTCAAGGTGGGACTAAAGATCACTGGCACTGCCCGAAACTAGTAGGCTAGTAAGTCCAAGGTTGGGGTTTGCGTAGCCACCATAATGTACTTATCCCAACCGTGACATCTTTCGCGAGACAATCCACAATCTTATTTTGCTCCTGACCTATTTTCATGGTAAAAAAGTCTCTGTCCTTCATAAGTCTTTGATCTCCATGATTAGATGTCCTTGGCCGATCGATCCCATGAGCCAAGATAGAAGGTAGTAGAACAGTAGAGCAGCCCGTTGGATCAACATGAGAAACTCTATCCATTTGTCGAGCTCAGGTCCATCCCTCCACCATCAAACGATACAATTTAGAGTCAAGTGTGTCATTACAATGGAACAAGTGACCAAAGTCATTTGGTACTGTATAATCGATTATTTCTGCGTGCATGATACCACCTCGATCCCAAATGCTCCCATGATACCATTCTAAAAAAATGTTTCCAAAAATTCTGGAAAAAATTGTGGATGTTCATATCACATGAATGTACAATCACTAAAAATTTCAGATCAAAATTCTAAATACACGTTGAGAAACAAAAAAGACAAATCCAGATGTGAGTAGTGGTGTTTTGACCAAAAAGTCACTTTGGAGGACTGGTTCATTTGACCCCTATATTTTGAATAGAGCCAAAATGCTATCTTAAAGTTTCAAAAATTTCTGAAAATCAATCAACATGTTTATATGGATGTATATTACACATGTGCAAATTTTGATGTTGAAATAAGTAACCATGTGATTTACACAAAAATAACAAAATCGTGATTTTTGGAAAGATGAATAGTGAATGTACTACTCTACTTGGAAATCACGGTTTTGTGTTTTTTGTATAGCTTACATGTTTACTTATTTTCATTACCAAACTTTACAATATGTAATATACATCCATATGATCACATAGAATTTTTTTCGGAATTTTTTGAAACTTTAAATGTGATTTTTAAAGTGTTTTAAAATAAGGTCCTCCAATACACTCGGGTTCCAAAAATCCACTCTTTGTTTTGACTTTTGTCTTTTTTAACACTATTCATGCTGGATTTGTTTTTTTGTTTCTCAATGAATATTTTGAATTTGGACCTGAAATTTTTAAGGATTGTACATTCATGTAATGTAAACATCCAGAAATTATTTCAATTTGTCTGAAACATTTTAAATTGTATTTTTTGAAATGGTACCGTGGTATCATCTAAGGGACGGTAGCATCTGATATTCTCTCCAGCACCTCTATCCCCGGGTTCAATATGTGTGCAACCTTTGGGTTGACCGAACTATTTCGCGGCAGCCAGCTTTGACGCCTGCATGGCTTATCACTGCGTGCATGTGCATGTATAGTGCCCTTGGTAGTGCATGTGCAGCTTATAATTAATTATTCTGCAGGCCCGCCGAATAATCTTGACCTTTTTTTCGCAAAAAAAAAGAAAAAGAATAATCTTGACCTTTAGTCAACGGAGATTGATGACCTAATAACCTTGAGAGCTGTCCAGATTATTTGGATGTATACATGTGCATCAAGTCGATGGACTACGGCACTGATACGTTTGAATTAATAATAACAACCTTGACTAAGATCCAACTTATACATACACATGGTTCCCTCTTCCAACAACCTTGACTAAGCAGTACTTATCTCCTAAATTTACACATGGTTCCCTCTTCCAACAACCTTGACTAAGCAGTACTTATCTCCTAAATTCTAAAAAGTGCAGCTGCACTTTTTAGACGTCCGGAGCCCACACCCGCGATGGCCGTTGGATGTCAATCGCGTGTCCTTAGGTGCCGCCAGGCGTTCCCTGTCGGAGCGGACCGTCGTGGCCGCAGAGACAGCGGTGTTGGGCCCCACCATACACACCTGCGCCCACCACGTTTCACGCTGGTCTCTCTCCCTGCATCCCGCGCTCCCCAAATTCCCCATTCTACTTGCGTCGGAGAGAACGACGAGCAGGGGCGCCGCGATTTCGCCGCTGTTTCACGCCAGATTCGTGGGGGGTAGCCGTCGCATGAGGCCAACCACTCGCGGGCACTACCGGTGAGTCCCCAGCCCGCCCGTCCTCGCCGGTCCTCCCCATCTGGCCCCTAACAGTTCGCCATGACATTCTTGGCCGGTCGCCGTCGAGGCATTTGCTGCTGCCATGCGTGCAGGTGCAGGTGCAGGCCTGGATGGTTCCGCTGGAGCTTACGAGCCAGCCGTGAGCCGGCTTATGGGGCAGGTTCCCGACGGAGTCCACGGGAGCAGCGCCGGCGGCCCCGCCCAAGCCAGCACCTGCACACATATATGGTACATATGCTACTCCATCTACTGATGTTCATTCACTCGTCATCCATCCCCAGTTTGCATCTCACGCGCACACGAATGCAAGCAGAGGATCACAACGTGTGCGTCTTGACATGCTCCACCTCCAGGGCCGTCTCTGTTGGAATTCCGCCACAGGATCGATCACATCAAATCACGACAGAGATGCGCACAAAAACTTTTTGCCAAAGGCACGTGTCGTGCCTTTCGTTTTCCTCTTTTTATTTTCTCCTTTTCTTCACCACGTTACAATAAAACTGCAGCTCTCCTCGTGTATATATACACATGAAGACGCCGGCCTAACGTACTATGTCTCACACAGACCGACTCAGATATAAACCACTAATCCTAGTACAACTCGTACCAACACAGCTAGACACAACTCCTTGCCGGACTCAACTTGGTAATTTTCCTAGTCTAATTATACGCCACGTTGATCACCTTGTAGCCTAACATAATACACACCGAATACATGAATGTATCCTACGTGTGCTATTGGGACATAAACTACTCGTACTCCTACTACCATATCACGTACGATCCTACTAATTCAAGATTAATTCTAACAATCTCCCCTTAATCTTGATCTTTGTCTTCAGCACTTCTCCGGTCTTGACTCGTTGAAGATTCACGAATTGATGATCCATCTCAATATGATCCAGACTCCCAGTCACGCTGCCAGGCGACATCATCAGTCACCCCTAACGCAATACATGCCAACGGATCCATACCGTCCCATGCAGAGACAGGTCCTCATTGAAGAGGCTCCCCTTCACTGGTCCTCGTCCCACTACACGCTTGAGCTTGATCTCCACTTCACGTCTTCGCCCTCGGTGCTACACCACACCGGACAGCCCATCGACCGTGACACGCTTTATCTTCAACCGATCCTCAAAGAGACGAGCACTTGGACTTGACGACAACGACTCACCAACAGACATGACGCCGACCGACCGACCGAGACGTCCAAACTCGCACGACTCCTTGTGACTCCCCCGGACGACGATCTTGACGAGATCTTCCGGCACCGCACCTCGGCACCAACGCTCCCGTCAACGATCTTCTTCCACCGTTTTCATGACGATAGCCTGCCGTCTCCCTCCATATCGCTCCGCCGAACGACAATCGCCCGATCCTCCTCGTCGCTGCACCACCCAGCGACTATATCGCCCGCTCTTCCTCGTCGCTGCACCACCCAGCGATTTCATGGCCCGCCCCGAGGCGCTAGTTGGGTCGCCACCCCGGGGCAAGCGCGGCTTCAATCCTCAAACCTGGCTCTGATACCAATTGTTGGAATTCCGCCACAGGATCGATCACATCAAATCACAACAGAGATGCGCACAAAAACTTTTTGCCAAAGGCACGTGTCGTGCCTTTCGTTTTCCTCTTTTTATTTTCTCCTTTTCTTCACCACGTTACAATAAAACTGCAGCTCTCCTCGTGTATATATACACATGAAGACGCCGGCCTAACGTACTATGTCTCACACAGACCGACTCAGATATAAACCACTAATCCTAGTACAACTCGTACCAACACAGCTAGACACAACTCCTTGCCGGACTCAACTTGGTAATTTTCCTAGTCTAATTATACGCCACGTTGATCACCTTGTAGCCTAACATAATACACACCGAATACATGAATGTATCCTACGTGTGCTATTGGGACATAAACTACTCGTACTCCTACTACCATATCACGTACGATCCTACTAATTCAAGATTAATTCTAACAGTCTCTGTTTTCCCTGGTAACGATTCTGTCACTCCAGCTTAATTGACATACTTATTCCATGCATACATATTGCATTATACTGTCTGAATGCATGCATGTATGTAACAGAGTTAGCTAGGTGTACTCCACTTCTTTAGTTAAGTTCAGTTGAAATGAGGATACTTCAGTTAGACATCGCCGGAACGGCTCCGCTTCTCGTACACCAATGGAACGGGGTAAGTGTTCCCCTACATACTTCTTGCAACATCATACGATCATGGTTATGACTCGTGCCAAAAGACATGCATACCATGGCCGCCTACATAATCTGAAACAAGGGATTCAAGTGTTGGTTTTCGTGCAGTAGTTGCAAGATTCAGTCAAATTCAGTGCTGATTTCTCCCTAACATGGATTTGGCTTTTGGTCGGGCTCATTGGGAGAGGGGGTGGTCAGGGGAACGGGGTGTTGTACAGAGCGATCTGATTAATGACTGAACTTAGCAAGTACGGTATAAATGTGAAGCAACTAAAACAGCAACACCAGGCAACTAATGGGATAAACACTAGAACCAAAGTTTTCCATTTTTTTCTTGTTGTATATATGCACCAAACAATAAACAAGTTTCCTTTTTCTTTTTCATCTTGTGTTCAACAGGTGAAATCAGTGGAAACGTGGACAGAGGTAAATCAGCAATTTAAAACCGACACATGGCGCAGGCTCACACTTCTATGGCAATGTGTTCCCTAATAAATTGCACAAGCAACAGTATAGCTAGTCACACTTTTTGTGTTTTTCCTATGTTTCTCTGAAAAATAGCAGATCATAGCCGGAGTTTGGTACATCAATGATTTTTCTGGGTGCACCCAGCCCTGAGAATAGCTCTATATGTGAAGTTTTTTTATCTCCATGCATATGAATTGCCTGTTCTGTTTATGCGAGTTGCCCTGGAGTCTGTATATGAGGGATGTAGTACCAATTCTACCATGTGTCCCTCTATGTATTTTCAGTTTTTTTTGCAGGACAATACTAAAAAAAAAGGAGCCCAGAAATGTTGGAGTTTCTCCCCTGCTCGTTTACAGTTAAGAAACTTCATAATGTGTTCCCAGGTATTCTACAAAACTTGCCTGTAATTAGTATGGATTTCGCCTAAATTTGTATTTAGCATCGACAATATTTTTTATTGCCTAAATTTCATGCTAAATTGCGCATTGGCTGGTTGTCAAGCTGTCTAAAACTATTAGAGTAAGCATATTGACTGAATTAACAACACAATCTGCCTCATCATTATTTTGTAGGCAATTTATAGAAATAGCCGTGCTACTTAGAATCTTAGAATCGTAAGTACATGTAACCATTATTTTTTGCTGTGAATTTGGAGTGTAGTTTTCGCGTGGAAGTATTAGCGCCTGTTCGGTAGCCCTCCATGGAGCGGAGCGGCCGAGCGCCGTATTAGCAGCTCCGCAAATTAATACTGGATGCCACTCCGCTCCGGTGCAGAGTTGCGGAGCGGAGGGAGTCCGAACGCGCCCTTAGTACTAGCACGTAAGTTGCGACTTCAAAGACCTTAACAAGGCCTGCCCCAAGGACCCTTTCCTCCTACCACGGATAGACCAGATCATCGACGCCACAGCCGGACACGATTCACTGTGTTTCCTCGACGCTTACTCCGGATACCATCAGATCAAAATGAAGGAATCCGACCAAGCTGCAACCGCATTCATCACCCCATACGGACCATTCTTCTTCAACACAATGCCTTTCGGGCTAAAGAACGCTGGGGCTACATACCAGCGCATGATCCAGACCTGTCTCAAAAAACAGTTTGGCAAAACAATCGAGGCATACGTTGACGATGTGGTCATTAAAACCAAACACGTCAGCCAGCTGGTCGACGACCTCAGGCAAACCTTTGCCAGCTTACGCGAGTACGATATAGGGCTCAATCCGGAGAAGTGTGTATTCGGAGTTCCCGCTGGTAAACTGCTCGGATTCATCGTTTCCCATAGAGGAATAGAAGCGAATCCGGCCAAGATCCGTGCCTTATCAGAACTCGCAGTTCCCACAGAGCTAAAGCATGTCCAAAGGTTGGCTGGTTGCGTGGCGGCGTTAAGTCGCTTTATCTCCCGCCTCGATGAAAAGGCTTTACCGCTCTACAAATTGCTGAAACGGACCAAGAATTTCGAATGGACCGATGAAACAACGGCTGCGTTAGAAGAAATTAAAACACTCCTGGCAAGTAATCCCATACTCACAGCACCAGGCGCTGGTGAGCCCATGTTATTATACATATCGGCCACCAACCAAGTCGTTAGCGCAGTGCTCGTCGTCGGACGAGAGGAGGAGGGACACAAATTCCGGATACAGAAGCCGGTCTATTACGTGTCAGAAGTACTAACGCCATGCAAGTCCAGATACCCGCACTACCAGAAAATAGCCTATACAGTATTTATGGCATCACGGAAACTAAGACACTACTTCCAAGAGTGTTTGGTCACGGTGGCATCCGAAGTACCCCTGAACGATATAATCAACAACAGGGACGCCACCCGGCCGCATAGCCAAATGGGCCATTGAGCTCCTTCCTTTTGAAATTACCTACAAACCACGACGAGCTATTAAATCTCAGGTGCTGGCAGATTTCCTCGCCGAATGGACAGAGGCCGAGCTCCCCAGGGAATATAGTACATACTCCCATTGGACGATGTACTTCGATGGATCCAAAACTTTGGCCGGACTGGGGGCTGGAGTTATTCTCACATCCCCCACAGGCGACAACGTTCGATACGTGTTGCAGATCATGTATGCCGACTCCAACAATGCAGCCGAATACGAAGCCCTCTTGCACGGTCTTCGGATGGCAGCCTCAATGGGCATACAGTGGCAGGAGGTACGGGGAGACTCC
This sequence comes from Elymus sibiricus, assembly GCA_039707655.1. NCBI lineage: Eukaryota > Viridiplantae > Streptophyta > Magnoliopsida > Poales > Poaceae > Elymus > Elymus sibiricus. The sequence goes on along the minus strand of CM077673.1, from coordinate 399,428,940 downwards.
AACCTGGCCATCTCTCAAATCAACGGTGAGTTCGATGCCAAAAATCCGAAGATGGCGGCATATAGAAACGCCGTCCTTAAAATATCCGCACGGTTCGAGGGGCTGGAATTTCATCATGTCGCTAGAGACAACAACCAGGCCGCTGATATATTGGCCCACATGGGGGCCAAACGCGACCCCGTCCCGAAAAACACTTTCCTGCAACGGCTCTTTAAGCCATCAGTGGTTTGGCAGGACGACAATAAGGGCACCGGACCCGTCAGTTCGGAAGAGGTTGTCCCCCCTATAAATGAACCAGACAACCAAATCATCGGCGGCTCCGTAATGGACGAAACGCCTTCGGCTCATGAGGTCATGGCAGTAATTGCGCCATGGACCGAGCCCTTCCTTGCCTACCTTCTCCGCAAAGAACTCCCCGACGATCAGACAGAGGCGCGGCGCATAATTCGGCGATCCAAGGCCTACAAAGTCCACGAGGGTGAGTTATACAAGAAAAGCACCACCGGAGTACTCCAGCGGTGCATATCTGAGGAAGAAGGGCGGCAGCTCTTGGCCGAAGTCCACGCAGGAATGGGCGGCCATCACGCCGCAGCAAGGGCCTTAGTAAGCAAAGCCTTTCGGGATGGTTTCTTCTGGCCCACCGCTCGAGCGGACGCCCAGTCGCTTGTCGAGCATTGCGTGGGATGCCAACTTTTCGCAAATCAAAGTCACATGCCCCCAACGGCTCTTCGGACTATTCCGATCACTTGGCCTTTTGCGGTCTGGGGGCTGGACATGGTCGGACCACTTAAAGGGGGGACCAAGAAAAATAAATACCTACTGGTCATGGTGGACAAATTCACCAAATGGATAGAAGCAAAACCTGTCAAATCAGCCAAGTCCGGACCAGTAATCGACTTTATATCTGGCGTGGTACACCGTTACGGTGTCCCGCACAGTATAATAACGGACAATGGATCCAACTTCACCGCCCAGGAAGTAAAAGACTGGTGCGCAAAAGTGGGCATTAAGCTCGATTACGCCTCGGTGTATCACCCGCAGACTAATGGACAGGTCGAACGAGTCAACGGCCTCATTATGAGTGGTATTAAGCCACGATTGGTCCGATCTCTTCATGAGTCCGATTGCCATTGGGTGGAGGAACTTGATTCCGTTCTGTGGGGCCTGCGTACCACCCTGAATCAATCAACGGGATACACACCGTTCTTCATGGTCTATGGGGCAGAAGCGGTCCTTCCTTGTGATATTATTCACGATGCACCAAGGGTGCGCATGTACGAAGAAAAGGAGGCCGAGTTAGATCGGCAAGATGACTTGGATGCCTTGGAAGAAGAGCGCGACTACTTTTTTCATTGTTTCATTTTTTTGTGCTTAGTTATTTTTTGGTCCTTAGTTTTTCATCATAAAGATGACACAACTTGCTTACACCGTAGAAGTACGTTGCCTAAAAGATTCCCAACAAGTTGTTTTAGGTCCATATACAAGGTTCCTGAGTTTTTATTTACTCCCACATCATAAAAAACGACACAACTTGCTTACACAATGGCAGTAAGTTGCCTAAAAGATACCCATTAACTTGCACTTTATTTTGGTCCTTCTTTTTAAAAATTTCTAAATCACCAGAAATGAAACAATTTGCTCACACAGTCGGCAGTAAGTTACCTGAAGACACATACAACTTGCTTTCACATCCATTTACAAGTTCCTTAACTTTCATTTTATCTTTTCGTCATAAGGATGACACAACTTGCTTACACAGTGGTAGCAAGTTGCCTAAAAAATACCCATCAAGTTGTTTTTGATCAACATACGAGGTTTCTTAGTTTTTATTTCTCCCACATCACACAAATGGCACAGTTTTGCTTACACAATGGCATTACGTTGCCTAAAAGATATCCATCCAGTTTTTTTAGATCCATATACAAGGTTCTTAGGCCAACTCTAGCCGATCGCCTAAAACCAGATTTTTACTCTATCCGGGACCTAGCCAAAGCCCTAAAACCCATAGAGGAGGATAATTTTTCCTTCACCGCGCATCCGGGGCCTATATTTACTCCACCGCTCGGCAACTGAGTAAATAAAAAAAATCCGCGCCCTCCTCTGCTTCTTCTCCTCCCCAATCCCCCCGCCGCCGACCTCCTCCCTCCCCCCCGTCGCGTTCTTCCGCGATGCCCCCTCCCCAATGGGCGGATCCCGTCGCCGCCGGTCCCTGCCGCCCATTCGCAGCGCACATCCGCGCTGCCACCAGCGCAGTGCGGCCGCGTCCTCAAGCCGCTGCCGCGACAACGCGGCCCATCCTGCCGGCTCGCTGACTTCCCCAACCTCCTGCATCGCGGCAGCCACAGAGAAAGTTCCTCGGCGTCCGGCAGCGGGCGTGGGGGACGTGGGTGGCCGAGATCACAGACAACGACACCCACAAGAAGCACTGCCTCGGCTCCTTCCACACGTCTGAGTTTGCCAACCTCGAGTACGACCGGTGGCGGGCCCGGTTGCACGACGCCACTGCCCGCTTATACTTCCCATGGGGCAAGGCGCCCATCGAGATCGACCCGCTGTCGTCGGGGGTGGTGACTGCGGCGGTGTCTAGAGAGCGCTGGGAGGCGAGGGAGCGCATCGCGGCGGCGGCCACCAACGAGGAGTACATGGCGGACCTCCGCCGCCAGTAACCCGAGCCGGTGGAGGCGGAGCGCACGGTCGACGGGGAGGTCTTCGTGCTCTCGGACGACAAGGAGGACGGCGGTGCCGAAGACGACTTCGACTTTGAAGAATGGCGGAGGATCTTCCCAGAGTGCGTTGACGACGGCACAGGGCCGGACCCCATGGGCGGTGGGATTTCATGGGCGGAGCCTCCCCACTATAAGTCGGGCGATTAAGTAAGGTTTTAGTTTGACTATGCTTCGGTGGTTGTTAATGTAAATTATGTGTCGAATTAGACTATACTTTTGTGGTTGCTTAAAATTAGACTATGCTTCGGTGGTGGTTTAAAATCAAATCTTTGTTCATTACATTCAAATTTTCGTTTTACCCCGTTATATTTAGGGGATCGGCTAGAACCGACCAAATTTTAGTGGTGTAAATATACTCCACTATGTTTACTCTGCCGTTTTCCTCCTATATTTCTAGGGGATCGGCTAGAGTTGGCTTTAGCTAACACTTTTTCTTTTTCCAACATAAAAGATGTCATAACTTACTTACACCGTAGTAGTAAGTTGCCTAAAAGATTCCCGCAAGTTGTTTTAGATCCAAATACATGGTTCCTTAGTTTTTATTTACTCCCACATCATAAAAATGACACAACTTGCTTACGCAGTGGCAGTAAGTTGCCTAAAAGATACCCATTAACTTGCACTTTATTTTGGTCCTTCTTTTAAAAAATTTCTAAATCACCAGAAATGAAACAATTTGCTCACACAGTCGGCAGTAAGTTACCTGAAGACACATACAACTTGCTTTCACATCCATTTACAAGTTCCTTAACTTTCATTTTATCTTTTCGTCATAAGGATGACACAACTTGCTTACACAGTGGTAGCAAGTTGCCTAAAAAACACCCAACAAGTTGTTTTTGATCAACATACGAGGTTTCTTAGTTTTTATTTCTCCCACATCACACAAATGGCACAGTTTTGCTTACACAATGGCATTACGTTGCCTAAAAGATATCCATCCAGTTTTTTTAGATCCATATACAAGGTTCTTAGGCCAACTCTAGCCGATCGCCTAAAACCGGATTTTTACTCTATCCGGGACCTAGACAAAGCCCTAAAACCCATAGAGGAGGATAATTTTTCCTTCACCGCGCATCCGGGGCCTATATTTACTCCACCGCTCGGCAACTGAGTAAATAAAAAAAATCCGCGCCCTCCTCTGCTTCTTCTCCTCCCCAATCCCCCCGCCGCCGACCTCCTCCCTCCCCCCGTCGCGTTCTTCCGCGATGTCCCCTCCCCAATGGGCGGATCCCGTCGCCGCCGGTCCCTGCCGCCCATTCGCAGCGCACATCCGCGCTGCCACCAGCGCAGTGCGGCCGCGTCCTCAAGCCGCTGCCGCGACAACGCGGCCCATCCTGCCGGCTCGCTGACTTCCCCAACCTCCTGCATCGCGGCAGCCACAGAGAAAGTTCCTCGACGTCCGGCAGCGGGCGTGGGGGACGTGGGTGGCCGAGATCACAGACAACGACACCCACAAGAAGCACTGCCTCGGCTCCTTCCACACGTCTGAGTTTGCCAACCTCGAGTACGACCGGTGGCGGGCCCGGTTGCACGACGCCACTGCCCGCTTATACTTCCCATGGGGCAAGGCGCCCATCGAGATCGACCCGCTGTCGTCGGGGGTGGTGACTGTGGCGGTGTCTAGAGAGCGCTGGGAGGCGAGGGAGCGCATGGCGGCGGCGGCCACCAACGAGGAGTACATGGCGGACCTCCGCCGCCAGTAACCCGAGCCGGTGGAGGCGGAGCGCACGGTCGACGGGGAGGTCTTCGTGCTCTCGGACGACAAGGAGGACGGCGGTGCCGAAGACGACTTCGACTTTGAAGAATGGCGGAGGATCTTCCCAGACTGCGTTGACGACGGCACAGGGCCGGACCCCATGGGCGGTGGGATTTCATGGGCGGAGCCTCCCCACTATAAGTCGGGCGATTAAGTAAGGTTTTAGTTTGACTATGCTTCGGTGGTTGTTAATGTAAATTATGTGTCGAATTAGACTATACTTTTGTGGTTGCTTAAAATTAGACTATGCTTCGGTGGTGGTTTAAAATCAAATCTTTGTTCATTACATTCAAATTTTCGTTTTACCCCGTTATATTTAGGGGATCGGCTAGAACCGACCAAATTTTAGTGGTGTAAATATACTCCTCTATGTTTACTCTGCCGTTTTCCTCCTATATTTCTAGGGGATCAGCTAGAGTTGGCCTTAGCTAACACTTTTTCTTTTTCCAACATAAAAGATGTCATAACTTACTTAAACAGTAGTAGTAAGTTGCCTAAAAGATTCCCGCAAGTTGTTTTAGATCCAAATACATGGTTCCTTAGTTTTTATTTACTCCAACATCATAAAAATGACACAACTTGCTTACGCAGTGGCAGTAAGTTGCCTAAAAGATACCCATTAACTTGCACTTTATTTTGGTCCTCCTTTAAAAAATTTTCTAAATCACCAGAAATGAAACAATTTGCTCACACAGTCGGCAGTAAGTTACCTGAAGACACATACAACTTGCTTTCACATCCATTTACAAGTTCCTTAACTTTCATTTTATCTTTTCGTCATAAGGATGACACAACTTGCTTACACAGTGGTAGCAAGTTGCCTAAAAAATACCCAACAAGTTGTTTTTGATCAACATACGAGGTTTCTTAGTTTTTATTTCTCCCACATCACACAAATGGCACAGTTTTGCTTACACAATGGCATTACGTTGCCTAAAAGATATCCATCCAGTTTTTTTAGATCCATATACAAGGTTCTTAGGCCAACTCTAGCCGATCGCCTAAAACCGGATTTTTACTCTATCCGGGACCTAGCCAAAGCCCTAAAACCCATAGAGGAGGATAATTTTTCCTTCACCGCGCATCCGGGGCCTATATTTACTCCACCGCTCGGCAACTGAGTAAATAAAAAAAATCCGCGCCCTCCTCTGCTTCTTCTCCTCCCCAATCCCCCCGCCGCCGACCTCCTCCCTCCCCCCGTCGCGTTCTTCCGCGATGACCCCTCCCCAATGGGCGGATCCCGTCGCCGCCGGTCCCTGCCGCCCATTCGCAGCGCACATCCGCGCTGCCACCAGCGCAGTGCGGCCGCGTCCTCAAGCCGCTGCCGCGACAACGCGGCCCATCCTGCCGGCTCGCTGACTTCCCCAACCTCCTGCATCGCGGCAGTCACAGAGAAAGTTCCTCGGCGTCCGGCAGCGGGCGTGGGGGACGTGGGTGGCCGAGATCACAGACAACGACACCCACAAGAAGCACTGCCTCTGCTCCTTCCACACGTCTGAGTTTGCCAACCTCGAGTACGACCGGTGGCGGGCCCGGTTGCACGACGCCACTGCCCGCTTATACTTCCCATGGGGCAAGGCGCCCATCGAGATCGACCCGCTGTCGTCGGGGGTGGTGACTGCGGCGGTGTCTAGAGAGCGCTGGGAGGCGAGGGAGCGCATCGCGGCGGCGGCCACCAACGAGGAGTACATGGCGGACCTCCGCCGCCAGTAACCCGAGCCGGTGGAGGCGGAGCGCACGGTCGACGGGGAGGTCTTCGTGCTCTCGGACGACAAGGAGGACGGCGGTGCCGAAGACGACTTCGACTTTGAAGAATGGCGGAGGATCTTCCCAGACTGCGTTGACGACGGCACAGGGCCGGACCCCATGGACGGTGGGATTTCATGGGCGGAGCCTCCCCACTATAAGTCGGGCGATTAAGTAAGGTTTTAGTTTGACTATGCTTCGGTGGTTGTTAATGTAAATTATGTGTCGAATTAGACTATACTTTTGTGGTTGCTTAAAATTAGACTATGCTTCGGTGGTGGTTTAAAATCAAATCTTTGTTCATTACATTCAAATTTTCGTTTTACCCCGTTATATTTAGGGGATCGGCTAGAACCGACCAAATTTTAGTGGTGTAAATATACTCCACTATGTTTACTCTGCCGTTTTCCTCTTATATTTCTAGGGGATCGGCTAGAGTTGGCCTTAGCTAACACTTTTTCTTTTTCCAACATAAAAGATGTCATAACTTACTTAAACAGTAGTAGTAAGTTGCCTAAAAGATTCCCGCAAGTTGTTTTAGATCCAAATACATGGTTCCTTAGTTTTTATTTACTCCCACATCATAAAAATGACACAACTTGCTTACGCAGTGGTAGTAAGTTGCCTAAAAGATACCCATTCAGGCAATTAGCACTAGCAAACAGGCAAACCCTCCACAGACATCAATGATTGAGAAACGTCAAAAGCAACACCAAGCAGCCACCACATACAGTGATCCAAGTCAGAGCAACGACAAGGCTTATATGGAAGCCAAAATAACCATAAGCAGAGCCATAGTAGAAGATGGACTGCCTCAAGGCAGAGATGTGGTACATTGTGATGATTTTCATGCAGGGAGGATAATAAACTTAGTGGTAACATTAAAAATCAAGAGCAGACAAATGCAACTCAAATTGAGGCAAACCCGACCAGCATCAAGGCAACTAGCACGGGCATCCAGGCAACTAGTAATAAACATTTTTGTTTTTAATACAGTGAACGCAGGGGCAACTAATAAACAACAATAAATAACTCTCATTTTGACCAATTTTTCCAAACAGGGGCAACAAATCGTGCTTTGAAGCAGTGGTGGGAAAGCAGCCTTTGGACAAATGTTGAAAGGGTTTTGGGGATGGAAATCTCAAAAAAACTTACGAGGAATAGCATTCTATGTTTTCTGTCCCATAAAACATAAAGTAGCAGTAGCAGCAATAGTTAATTGGAACACGGTCTATTTTCCGCTTTATCTCTGACTAATTTTATCCTACTTGTAGCAATAGCGCACGCCTTTATTTTCATTTCTTTTTGCGTCAGTTTGGTCAATTCCCGTCATGTGTTCAAATGATGCACCCCACATTTTATTTCCGTTTTCTGCTATTTTTTGGCCTAGTACTACATTTTTCATGCTTGCTTCGCTCTTGGTTGTTGAAGGGGTGGAGCGAGGAAAGCAGTCGTAGCTTTCTCTCTTTCATACGGAAAAACTCACACGCCCTTTTATGTTTTTTTTTGTTCTATATTTTTTACAGGTCCCACCCCAAAAAAACCTGTTCAAATCTATCAAAGTAATGCTCAAGCAAGGAACCTCCACCGGCTACCACCAGCTACTCTCCAGGTAATTTCTCACCCCCTACTCCAGAGACTTAGTTGTTTTACTATCTAGAAAGACTTTGTTTTCTTTTTTGGAGCCCACCATGTCAGTACATGTCAACAAATCTATAGATTTTTTGCTTAATGGTAGCACTTGATTTGCTTCAAACAACCTCACTACTTGCCTAAAGTTTTGGGGGATACATGAGTTTGCTCACTTTTAACCCATTTTTGTTGCTTTTAAAGTGCTCAAGTAGTTGCTCGCAAACTTTTTCTTTCTGCACATAAAGTTTTCTAGCACCCATGAGCACACAGGGAGTTCCTTGCTGGTAACACCCGTTTTTTTGCCTAAACAACCTCTATAAGTTGCTGCTTTTTTATTTTTTCTAACACAATTTCTGGTTAAAATTTTAAGTAAAACAAGAGTGGTCAGTTCAATACACGACAACAAAGCTATAATTGTTTGCTTAATGGTAGCATTGAATTTGCTTAAACAATCACACGAGTTCCTACAGTTTTTTCCCAGGGGATACATGAGTTTATCACTTCAACCCACATTTTTTTTGCTTAAAACTGCTCAAGTAGTTGCTCACAACCTTTTCTTTTGCACGTTAAGTCTCTAGCACACTATAGCGAATATAGGAGTTGCTCGCTGGTAGCACTGTTCTTGCTTAAAAACAACCCCTACGCTGCTCACCATTTTTTCTGCATATTAAGTCTCTAGCACCCATGAGCACACAAGAGTTGCTCACTGTCAAACACTGTTTTAATTTGCTTAAACAAACCCTACAAGTTGCTGCTTTTCAATCCTAAGGAAAACAAATCCAGTAGTTGGCAGGATTGGCTTATTTTGCTTAATCATAAGTGTTGCTCGCTGTCAAACACACACATCTGGTCCCATAGAACATCTAAGGAAAAGAAGAAGGGTTTCTCTGGATGTACAAACAAATCCAGTAGTTGGCAGGATTTGCTTGTTTCGTGCTTACAGAAACCACTATAGTTGCTCACTTCTTTCCCCCTCACTGTGTTTTTCTTGCAACAGGGGCGCAGTCCAAAATCCCTGCAGGAGATTAGAGAAACAATGGAAAACACAAGGAGGAAAAAGTTGCACCACGATGAACAAAGGTGAGAAGAAATCACACCTTCTCTCGATCTTTTTTTCGGCTGTAGATTTGTAAATCACTTTCTTCAGTTTTCAACCTCTAATGGCGTAGTGAGCAAACGTTTGCCCGCTAGACGCGTCCTACTTATCTTCATTGCAGGTTGCCACGGTGACTCCGGCAAGCGAGTCATGACCACGTGGGCAACTACGTGCATGCATGCATGTGCTCGATCACTTCAGGAATACCTGTGCTGCTCAAGTTGCTGCACGGAGCTTCTACGCAAGTACGTTCCGGTTATTGGTTTCATTCGGCGAAACATCTTTCAACTCGATCTCACGGCATTCAACATGTACATGATCGATCAAGACGCGTGTATGCCTATTTTTGATGTTGATACTTTGGAAACAGCTGCGGTGGATCCTGGTAATTAACTTCACTTCTAGCAGCTTCATTTCAAGGGCTCCCCTAGGCTTACCCAAGTTGATCGTATTTTTTCATGCATTGATAGTAGAACAAAAAAATACTTCAGAATATATGTCGATTTCCAAGTGGGAATTTGAGTTAACTAAGAGCATCTATAGCCGCGATCGGCAAATCCTGCCCCTCAAACACCCCGGGATGCGTCCGGACGCGTCCGCGGACGGTGACCGCGCATGCCTCAAATTTTGCAATCTACAACCATATACCCTATTTTCAAAATATCAAATACATGCAAGAACATGCAAGTCGATCATCAGGTCTTTGTTGGACCGGCGGGACACAACTTCGGTCATCATTATACCCTTTGTGAAGCATATGGACTGTGACTCTTTTTAAATCACAAAATAAAAATCTCTGTCATTGTAGTAGGCCATCTACGTATACGTATGAGACGAACTTGACACTCGATGAACACTCATTAGTTGATGAAATGCAATCTAGCGTGACGCTCCCTCATACATACAACGATAATTGATCCACCTACGCAATTAATAGAGAAGCTTGTAGTTGTCCGACGACGCGGAAATTTAAGCCGGTCCACCTCCGGCTGGCGCGGCAAGGAGGCACTAAAATTTGGGTCGACTAGCTCCTGGGCGGCAACGGTCTTTCCGTCAAGTTGCTAGCAAGTGGGACCGTGTGGGCTGTCCGGGCATGTCCGGGCGCGCCCGGACGCCCCCATATCCGCCCCATATTTGGGTTGGATATGAGGGGTGCTGGTCAGCCTGGCCGTTTAAGGCCCGTTTGAGGGGCCCGGCTGGGTCGATATATTGTGACCGGACGGCATGGATGGGTGTTTGAGACAGGTATGAGGGGTTCGGTTGTAGATGCTCTAACCAACTAACTCACCCAGTCTAGCAGCAGTTACATCACCTTTTGGGTTCCGCTGGTAACTTCACCTCTTGGTCTTGTGTGCGGCAAGGGGTGCAGTAGAGGAAAGCTCTAGTATGCTCTGACAGTGCCCAAATATGATGGGGATAGGTCGTCCCTCGATGTGGTGGTGACCGGGACTTCTCTCGGTGGTGGAGGCGAGTTTTCGAAGCTCGTGTTTTTGGCTCTAGCGACGGTGGCGTCTGCGGGAATCGCTTGCTTCCAGAAGACATCGGCGTTGGTCTCACCCGTGTGTCAGGGCTCCGGGTGCAACCCTATGTCTGTTCAGACTCGACAGCAACGACGCATTGCACCGTCACCCACTTGGGGGCGTTGTCATGAGCTCAGGAGTTTTTGGTTGGGTCTCAGAGGGGTGTTAGGCTTGTTTTATGTTTATATTGTATCTTATGATTTGCTTTGTAAGGAGGTCTCCCTATCGTATTGATCGATCAGCCGTGTACTTTGTTGTGTTGCTGTATATATAAACCGGGGCAAAAATATGTTTCGAGAGAAACCCAACATTGTTGTGCCCCGAGACTCCTAAGCTTTTCACTTAATAATTTCAAAAGTCATCTCGTACTGTATAATCGATTGTTTCCGCATGCATGAATGACTCCTATGTATTGAATTCTTGCACCAGCCAACTCATCCAAAAGTCCGAACTATGGGAGTGGGCCGGACATTATACACCAACACTCCCTGTCGTGGGAGTAATCCTGACAATAGTACAGGGGGTACGAATGAGTAGGGGGAAGCCTAGCTACGGAATAAGTGTCACACTCGGAATTGACGAGTTTGGACCCCACTCGGAAGTGGTAACAGTCCTACGTCTCGAGCCCTGAGGCTATGTGTTTTCCTTGTATGGGTATCTGATTACAGAGAGTTCGTAACCCTTGCTCTGGTGTCGGAGGGCGGCTTATATAGAGTGCGCCGCCATCAACCGAGCGCCATCACTAGGTCCATTAATGCTAGTAACTGCGGGGGTTACTAGAAACTGCTAAGTTAACTACAGCCGTTACAGGTAACGTGGTCTTTACAATACTTAAGGCGTATTCAGTCCCTCGAACGTTGCCTCTCCCACGACGGTCCTGCTCCTTTCTATCCCAGTGCTCCGAAAGGCGTTGAGTGATGAGTGACGTCCGAGTGACTTTCTAGGGGCCGAGTGCAGCTTGTGCATTCATCCGAGAGTCGAGGTGAACCAAGGACTTCCATGAACTTGTAGGACTCCAAGGGTGTCCTAGTATAGAGGTATGTGACCCTACCTAGGGTAGGTGACCTCGTCAGTAGCCCCCAAATCGATTGAGTCTCAGGGGACCGAGTGGCCTGCATGTCGTGATGCTGGAACCGTCTCGGGGACGTTTTGAAACAGACCAGGTCGTTTCCCGCTCGGTGTTCGAGCCGCAGTCGATTCAAGGTTTAATGTCTTCCGAGTGGCCCTCACAGCCCGGACTGCCCGGGCCATTCGGTTCAATGTAGAACACCTCTCGGGAGAGATGATCCTTAAGCTTGGTGTTGTCATTAGAACTTTCGTCTGATCCTCATTCGGAGGTTTCAGGAGTGTTTGGAGATCAATCCAAGTGGCCAATGAGACTTCGTCCACTCGGTGGAAGTTTAACCAGTCATTAGTCACTCGGTAAAATTTGGTACGTCCGAACGCGCGAGCGAACGCGGAGTCCACTCGAAACGCCACGTCACAAAATCTCCGGCAATTTCGAAATCGCGGGGAAGCGCGCGCGCGTGATTGTGACGGTTGTGTTAGAGGCGTGGGGGAGGTGGCCGTGGAACCTCGATTTCTGCGCCGCCAATTTCGCCACGCGTCCCCACTACTCTGCCCCGAAGATTTGGCGGATCCGGGCTCGCCCGTTGATTGCGCGGCCTTTCCAAATCCAACGACTGGAAATCAGCCAAGCGGGGTATAAAAAGAGGACCGCGGAGAGGTAAAGAGAAGATATCCTCTCTTTCTCCTCCCGATCTCCATTGTTGCACCACCGTGAGCTCCGCGAGCGCCGCCGGGCCGCCGATTCACCACCATCTCTTGCCGGAGATGTCGAGGAACTCCACCGCCAAGGCCGAGAAGGCGAAGAAGGCTTCACGCGACTCCTCCTCGAGCGTGGGCGGCTCGGCTGGCTTCGTCCAGGGTGAATGGTTGGCACCCCGAGTCGCCGCCAGCCGATTGAAGGAGTACGAGAGCCAAGGCCTCCTCGCACCGGGGAGCTGGCGGCTGCCGGAGAAGGGAGAAGTCGAGCCTGCGCCGCGCGAAGGTGAAAGGGTACTCCTTACCACTCATATCGACCGAGGGTTTTCGCTCCCGCCTCATCCTTTCTTCCGGGCTTTCTTGGATTTCTTTGGGGCTCAACTGCATCATCTCCCTCCCAACTCCATCACGCACTAGTGCAGAAAAGCCTAGCTATGGCGTGGCAAAAATTGCCTTGCTGGCGTAGACACCCGACGCCACCAATATGGCGCCACTGTTAGAATTTAGTGGTGGCGTTTGAGACGACGCCACCACTATTTTGAATACCTATGGCATTGGACATATTTGAACGCCGGCATTGTCATATTTCGCTAATAACAAAAATATTACTAGCTTCACAAACTAAACGTTTCAGCAATTAACAAAAGATGATAAACGTTTCAGCAATTCACAAAAGATGCTACCAGCTTCACAAACTAAATGTTTCACGAAATTCACAAAATAAAAGTACCAAATTACTTCTCACAATGTATTCACCTCTCGACACTACCTAGTTTTTTCGAAGGACTAACTTAAACTCACGAAGCTTATTCCTATTCACCTGCCCCTCCATTTTGTAATGGGCTTTCTCCGTCTTCAATTGAGTTATATCGGACTTCAGGACTTGTATGTCCTTCTTGTAACGACTTATGTCATTGTTCAGAAATGCGATCTGACGTTCGAGACTACAAATCTTATGAATGACAATAGCATTGTCATCGATAATCTTATCCCTCTTCTTCTTCAGGGAAGCATTAACCTCCTCCAGGGTTTTGACGGTACGCTCATGAGACGTGATTAGCTCTTGACTGAGCACGTCGACGTCACATGTCTTCTGCTTATCGGGTGATGTAGAAGGCGGAGCTCGTACGTATGCCTGGCAAGGGTTTCAAAACATAAACAATTAACTAATGGTTAGATATATTGATATTTGCAATGCTGATCATATGCATGTTTTTTGTAACCATCCTAATTACCTGGTTGGTGCTCACTTCGCCTTTCTCTTCGGCAAAATCCGACCAGTGCTTAGAGGAGCCTTCAAAGATGCTAGAGTCGGCTATGCTGTAGCATCAAACAGAAAACACTTGAAATCTCTTCCATCACTATGTAATGTTTACACACTACTCCTACATGGCCACCCTTCCATATGTAATGCAAAAGTTTTTTAACATTTTAAGGCACTGTAGTTCCTTATATGGATGAACATGTTGTATACCAAGCTATTGTGTCATTTTTGAAGTTTTCTAAAAAAGCCATGGTTTTAAAGACTTTGATGTGTTTGCCATTAACAAATACTTTAGTTTACAAAACCCTAGTATCTCCAAAACTTTAGTTAGGTTCACAGAAATTAAACATCTAAAATTTTGTCTAGGAGCCATACATGCATAACTAGTTAAGATGAACAACAACAACAATACAATATAGCAGTTATAAAATGAACTAGATGGAGAAACATAGCAATACAACATGGCAGTTTAAGTTGAAGATATATGGAAATAGCAAACATTGCAACAGACCAACAAGTAAACAATACAACATAGCGGCAACATATAATTAAGGCTGCGTTTGACACCAATGTATTTTTGAAGTTTTGGGGGAATACCATGGTTTCCTAAAAAAGCCATGGTTTTAAAGACTTTGATGTGTTTGCCATTAACAAATACTTTAGTTTACAAAACCATAGCTATCTCTAGGCTCCAATAATATATAGGTCAAACTAGAGGAAACTAAGAAAGAAAAGATTGTGCTTGGGGTGAGGTGAATATATACCTCGGGCACGTGGCCGGCCGGCGGGGCGATGACGGGATGCGTCGGGCGCGTGGTCGAGCGGGGCGTCAGGCGGGGCGGCATCGGACGGGGCGGCGACGCGTGGCGTCGGGCAGGGCTACGACGGGCGGCGTCGGGGGCGGCGGTGGGGATCGAGAGGAGGACGAAGGAGTTGGGGGTTCGAGAGAGTGGGGAGTTGGCCGGCCGGCGCGAGAGGTGGGGATTAGATAGATTAGTGTTGGCGTGGGCCCGTTGGGCCTAATTTGCAACGCCTGGGCTAATATGCAACGCCAACACTAAACGAATAGCTATGGCGTTTCAATTTGGCCAACGACAACACTATTTGAAAATATTAGTGTTGGCGTTTGTAAGAAATGGCGCGCCACGAACAAGAGTTTTGGCTAGCCATTTCTGCACTAGTGACGTACTTAGTTGCTTTCGTCTCCCTATGTGAGAACTTTCTTGGCTGTCACCCACATTGGGGCTTTTTCAAACACTTGTTCACTTGCCGAATGATGACGGTAAAGAAAACCGCTCTCTCGGAAGAGAAAACGAATGTAGCTCAGTTGTGCGGGGGTTTTGGAATCCAGTTGAGGGGCAAAGGTAGCTTTCCCACACTAAACTTTCCTGATACAGTCAAGGGTTGGCAATCCACATGGTTTTACTGTAACGATGTCTCAGTCGGTGAGGGTCACTTGGGCCTCCCTCCATATTCCACCAAACGCATTCGGCGGCTTCCAAAGCTGACCGTGTCCAAGAAGGAGAAGGTCGACGTAGATTTGCTCGTGATCGCACTGGTAGCTCTAGTGAACCAGGGCGTCAACGGGCTAGATTTGCTAGAGGTCTTTTTCCAGAGAAGGATCCAGCCACTTGAGGCCAGAGCCCACCCCATGTGGTAGTACTCGGGTCCGAGTGATGTCACTCGCATGCACCCGGAAGAGCTCAGCGCCGAAGCAGTAACGAACAAACTGAAGGCCATAACTCCATCTCGGGACAACCCCAGGGGGTCAAGGCTCGTGCCGCCGTACTCGGCCGATCACTTGCCGAGTGAGGTAAACTCCGAATGCCAGTAATTCCGACTGATGTGATTTTCCTTTGACAAGTTTTGATCCTTGCGACCTCCGTTTCAACAGGGTTACACGAGCATGGAGAGCTTGATACCCACAGGTGCCAACACGACTGCAGACGTGGCCAGCGACAATCAGCGCCATGGCGACTCGGGCGGTGAAGAAGATTCTGAAGAAGAAGGCGGCGCGGAAGAGGACGAGGAGGGGTCTGACCTAGGAGACGAGGCGGAATCTTCCCCTTCATAAGAGGTGCTTCCCGAGGCCCGTTCCAAGGCACGCCAGGACCCTGGAGTCCGTGGAGGCCGTATGGGTGGTCCGGGAGCCGCCAAGCCTTCCGCGAGCATCCCTCCCACTCAGACTTCAAAGCGTGGGCGTAGCGATCCTGTCGCATCTCTAGAGAAGACTGCGAAGCAGGCGAAGATCACCACCAGCAAACCCCGGAAGGTGGCGCTGCCCAAGACCAAAATGAACATTCCGGTGGACTCCACGTAAGTGTCTTCATGCCGATTGATGTTTCGAGTGATTAGCCGATTGAGATAAACAATCCGAGTGACTTTGATGTAGGGCCGACACTTCATCTGCCTCGCTAGGGAAGGACAAGGCTGAAACTGATGCAACAACTTCAAAAGGTATCACTCGGCTTTGTCTATTTGTGAATTCTGGGTCCTTAGTCTCTCCTCTCGGCTCACATCCGAATGACTGTTGCTTGTTTGCAGAGCCGCGTGAGGTGATCCAGATTGATGCAGACGAACAAGTTGACCTGCCGAATCCTGCTGTTGACGCGGACGTCATGATGCGAGATGTCTCGCCTGTCCAGGGCTGGCTCAGGCCCGAGGAACCTCCTCAAGGGCAAGATCAGCACTCGGAACTCCCCCTCCAACTCCCCTTGTGACCAACATCGTCGGTCTGCAACGCGTCCCGGAGGACCAGGTGGGAGCGAGCAAGGAGGCGCTGATCCAGCTGAAGTTGATGAACGACAAGCTGAAGGAGGCCCGCGATGCCGGCGAGGCTTTGGAGGAGACTGTCCGAGTAAGTACTCTCGTAAGTACCTTCTTTAGACATAATATTTGCATTGGAGATGCTTTCAGAATCCTATAGAATCCTGATACGTCTCCAACGTATCTACTTTTCATCACTCTTTTGCCCTTGTTTTGGACTCTAATTTGCATGATTTGAATGGAACTAACCTGGACTGACGCTGTTTTCAGCAGAACTACCATGGTGTTGTTTTTGTGCAGTAATAAAAGTTCTCGGAATGGAACGAAACTTTTTGGAGATTTATTTTGGAAAATATAAAAAATACTGGAGCCAAAAACCACCGGAGAGGGGGCCCAAGCTGGGCACAATACACCAAGGCGCGCCAGCCCCCTCCCGGCGCGCCCTGGTGGGTTGTGCCCACCTCGTGGCACCACTTGCCCTATCTCCACCACTATAAATTCCTAAATTTGGAGAAAAAAATCAGAGAGAAAGAATTATCGCATTTCACGATACGGAGCCGAGGCCACCTCCTGTTCTTCATCGGGAGTCCAGATCTGGAGCCCGTTTGGGGCTGCGGAGAGGGGAATCTTCGGTCTTCGTCATCATCAACCTTTCTCCATCGCCAATTCCATGATGCTCCCCACCGGGAGTGAGTAATTCCTTCGTAGGCTTGCTGGTCGGTGAGGAGTTGGATGAGATTCATCATGTAATCGAGTTAGTTTTATTAGGGCTTGATCACTAGTACCCATTATGTTCTGAGATTGATGTTGCTATGACTTTGCTATGCCTAATGCTTGTCACTAGGGCCCGAGTGCCATGATTTCAGATCTGAACCATTTATGTTATCATCTCTATATCCATGTTATTGATCCGATCTTTCCTAGTCATATGCACCTATTATGTGTTATGATCCGTCAACCCCATAGTGACAATATTTGGGATACTTCGCGCTGATGACCGTAGTTTTAGGATTTCATGTATTCATCATGTGTTAATGCTTTGTTCCGGTTCTCTATTAAAAGGAGGCCTTAATATCCCTTAATTTCCTTATGTACCCCGCTGCCACAGGAGGGTAGGACAAAAGATATCATGCAAGTTCTTTTCCATAAGCACGTATGACTATTTACGGAATACATGCCTACATTACATTGATGAACTGGAGCTAGTTCTGTATCGCCCTAGGTTATGACTGTTACATGATGAATATCATCCAACGAGTTACCGATCCAGTGCCTACGACCTTTCCACTTATTGTTCTTGCTAAGTTACTACTGTTGTTGCTGCTATTCCAACTGCTACAAAACTATAGCTACTACTGTTACGCTACTGTTACTATTGCTACTGCTATCAAAACTATCATATTACTGTGCTACTGATCACTCTGCTACATATATTTAATCTCCAGGTGTGGTTGAATTGACAACTCAACTGCTAATACTCTCAAGTATTCTTTGGCTCCCCTTGTGTCGAATCTATAAATTTGGGTTGAATACTCTACCCTCGAAAACTGTTGCGACCCCCTATACTTGTGGGTTATCAAGACCTTTTTCTGGTGCCGTTGCCGGGGAGCATAGCAATATTTGTTGAGTCACTTGGGATTTATATCAATCTATCACTATGAAGAATCTGAAAGATACTAAGACCAAGATTTTTCCCTCTACTACGATGGGAGGTAAGGAACTGCCATCACACTCTGCACTTGATTCACCTTCTGTTATGAGTAAGCTTGCAACACCATCACATGCTAGTAATCCTGATATGTCGCAAGTGATTGATGATGCTACCTCTGCTATGAATTATGCTATTGATGATGCTAGTACCATGCTTGATGATAATGTGCCGCTAGGAGAATTTCTTGATGAACAAATTGCTAGAGCTAAAGAGAATGAAACTGCTGAAACTGATGAAGCTTATGAAACTGATAATGATTATGAAACTCCTATTAGTCCTAGCTCTCCTAAATTTGAAATGCCTAAGATACCTGAAGGTTATGTTATGGACGAAGATATAACTAGAGAAATTCTTTCTTGCAAGGATAGAGACGATCTTAAGAAATTGCTATGCAAGTATAAGGAAAAGACTTTGAATGCTAGAATGAAATGTGATCCTAAGTTTACTACTTCACCTATCTTTGTTACCGATAAGGATTACGAGTTCTCTGTCGACCCAGAATTAATTACTTTGGTTGAATCCGATCCTTTCCATGGCTATGAAACTGAAACTGTAGTGGCACACCTTACTAAGCTGAATGATATAGCCACCCTCTTTGCTCATGATGAGAAGATTCGCTACTATTACATCCTTAAGTTGTTTCCGTTCTCATTAAAGGGTGATGCTAAGACATGGTACAATACCCTTGCTCCTGGTTGTGTGCGTAGTCCCCAGGACATGATTTACTACTTCTCTGAAAAATATTTTCCTGCTCATAAGAAACAAGCTGCCTTACAGGAAATATTTAACTTTGTACAAATTGAAGAAGAGAGTCTCCCACAAGCTTGGGGGAGGCTTCTCCAATTGCTTAATGCTTTGCTAGATCATCCTCTTCAGAAAAATGAAATACTTGATATCTTTTATAATGGACTAACCGATGCTTCTAGGGACTTCCTAGATAGTTGTGCTGGTTGTGTTTTCAGGGAACGAACTGGTGAACAAGCTGAGGAATTATTGAATAACATATTGAAGAACTATGATGATTGGACTCTTCCTGAACCACTGCATAAACCCCACTCCAAAGAAGAGGGGTATCTTATTTCTCAGTCCTGAAGATATGCAAGAGGAAAAGAAATCTATGAAGGAAAAAGGTATTAAAGCTGAGGATGTCAAGAATTTGCCACCTATTGAAGAAATACATGGCCTTGACACGCCACCACCTCTACAGGTGGTAGAGGTAAATTCTTTATTAAAGTTTAATGAAAGTGACATCCCTCACAATAAACATCCTAGTCAATGCTTATATGAGTTTGATAACTATATTATGAAGCAAGATCATTTCAATGCCCATGTTCTGAAACAGTTGAAATACAATTCTGATATGATTGCTCGCTTGAGTGACTTGCTATTTAGAATCAGTAATGATGTTAGAGGCGTAGGAAAGCATGCCTTTATGGTTCAAACTCAGTTAGAACAAGTTGCTTAGTCTCAAAAAGAATTGCTTGATGAAATGAATAGTAATATGCATGATTTTGCTGCTAGAGTAGTAACTAGAGGAGGTAGAATGACCCAAGAACCACTCTATCCTGTGGGTCATCCTAAAAGAATTGAGCAAGATTCTCAGAGAATTAATAGTGATGCACCTAGTTCTTCTAAGAAGAAAAAGAAAAAGAAAAATGATAGGACTTTGCATACCTCTAGTGAACCTGAGACACAAAAACCTCCTGATAGTAATGATGTCTCTATTTCTGATGCTGAAACTCAGTCTGGTAATGAACATTCACCTAGTGATAATGATAATGATAAGGATGATGTTCATGATGATGCTCAACCTAGTAATGATGTAGAACCAGATAATGATGTTGAAATAGAGCCTGCTCCTGATCTTGATAACCCACAACCTAAAAATAAACGGTATGATAAAAGAGACTTTGTGGCTAGGAAACATGGTAAAGAAAGAGAGCCATGGGTTCAAAAACCCATGCCATTTCTACCTAAGCCGTCTAAGAAAAAGGATGATGAAGAATTTGAGCGCTTTGTTGAAATGATTAGGCCAGTCTTTTTGCGTACCCGCTTAACTGATATTTTGAAGATGGCCCCCTATGCAAAGTATATGAAAGACATCATCACCAATAAAAAAAAACCTGAAGCTGAAATCTCCACCATTCTTGCTAATGATTCTTTTAAGGATGGAGTACCTAAAAAACTTGGAGATCCGGGAATACCAACTATACCTTGCTCCATCAAAAGAGACTATGTTAAAACTGCTTTGTGTGATTTGGGAGCCGGTGTTAGTGTTATGCCTTTCTCCTTATATAAAAGACTTAATTTGAATAAACTCACACCTACTGAGATATCATTGCAAATGGCTGACAAATCAACGGCCATACCTATCGGTATTTGTGAGGATGTGCCCGTTGTTGTTGCAAATGTTACTATCTTAACGGACTTTGTTATTCTTGAGATGCCCGAGGACGACAACATGTCGATTATCCTTGGTAGACCCTTTTTGAATACTGCATGGGCTGTTATTGATTGCAATAAAAGCAAAGTCACTTTTCATATTAACGGTAATGAGCATACGGTGCACTTTCTGAAGAAACAATTCCAAGTGAATGGTATAAATGTTATTGAAGAATCTCCGACCATCACTATTGGAAGTTTTCAACTACTTCTACCTACTGCCAAAAAGAAATATGATATACTTATTGTTGGGGATATGCACATCCCCATTGAGGTAACTTAGTGTTTTTACGAAAGTTCTTCGGTTTCATGCCAATCGGAAGTGGTTGTTAATAGGACTCAATCAACCTTATTAATGAATCATTTTTGAGAGGTATGACATCGATGAATCTAGTAAGCACAACTCTCTGTTCCCACATTTTATTTTCTGTTCTAGCTAGTTAAATAAAATAAAATGCCATGTTTATCATGTTTTCTGTTCTTCCCGTGCAATAAAAAATGACCCAAAAATAAAAATTCTCAGAATGCCTTGAAAATTTAACACGATTTTTTCCGAATATTTATGAATTTTTGGTGCAAATAACAGCTGAGGGGGGGGGGGTGCACCTGGTGCCCACAAGACACCAGGGCATGCCAGCACCCCCAGGCACCCTGGTGGGTTGTGGCCCCCACGTGGGCCCCCTCACTCATCTCTTTAGCCCACATTGTCACCTACCTCCAGCAAAAAATCACCACAGCCACCATTTTCGTGTTCTTGCTCTCAAACCCGCGGATTTCGATCTCTTTGCTCGAAGCTCCGTTTCTGAAACTGTTTGGAGGGATTGCTACTTGGTATGTGACTCCTCCATTGCTCGAATTAGTTTTTGTTTTAGTGGGTTATTTTTAGAGTAATTAGCTACTCTTGGTGCTGCTGTAGATGAGCTTGCATGTTGAATTCTTAGAGTTCTAAGTAGTTTGGATGCTCAATATGGCCTCTATGCATGCTTGGGAGTAGTTGATAACAATCTTACAAAGTTTTGTTGACAAATTTTTGTGGACTAAATTTTTTCAGAAATTTTTATAGGAATAAAATGCAAATCTTTAGGAAGTTTTCCCCCAAGAAAAATGCCAAGGGAGTCATTGGGGAATCATCGGACAGTGACCTTCATATTCCAAGAAAGGTGGAGGTGCGGCCATGTGAATGGCCGCATGATGCCACTAGTAGAAAACAGGGTACTAGTCCCGGTTCCAGAGGGCCTTTAGTCCCGGTTCTGGAACCGGGACAAAACAAACGGGACTAATACCCAAAACCTTTAGGTCTGGTTTGCTTACGAACCGGGACCAAGGGGCTCCACGTGGCCGCTGCGGGGCGCCCAGGCAGGAGGACCTTTAGTCCCGGTTGGTAACACCAACCGGGACCAAAAGGCAGCCAAGCATCAGCAGCTCGCAGGCGCTGGGTTTTTTTTGGAAGGGGGGTTTAGGGGTTTTGGAGGGTTAATTTAGGGGTTTCATATTGTGTTAGCTAGCTAATAGAGAGAAGTGACCTCTCTTTCTCCGTGCTTGGTCGACGCTAGCTACTATACATATAGAGAGAACTCGACGCTAGCTAGTAAGCAAATGAAGGAAACCATTAATTACACAAGATCGTCATGAACATATATAGAGAGAAGTGTGATACGTCTCCAACGTATCTATAATTTTTGATTGTTCCATGCTATTATATTATCTGTTTTGGATGTTTTATATGCATTAATATGCTATTTTATATTATTTTTGGGACTAACCTATTAATCTAGAGCCTAGTGCCAGTTTCTGTTTTTTCCTTGTTTTTGAGTATTGCAGATAAGGAATATTAAACGGAGTCCAAACGGAATAAAATCTTCGATATGATTTTTCTTGGACCAGAAGAAACCTGCCAGACTTGGAGATGAAGGCAGGAGACTTGCCGGGAGGTGACAAGCCACCAGGGCGCGCCCCTAGGGGGCGCCCTCCTGGCTTGTGGCCGCCAGCAGGTCTCCTAACCCTATTCTTCGGCCTATAAATTCCCAAATATTCCCCCAATACCAGAAAGAGCCACGAAAATACTTTTCCGCCGCCGAAAGCCTCTGTTCCCGTGAGATCCCATCTTGGAGCCTTTTTCGGTAATCTGCCGGAGGGGTATTCGATCACGGAGGTCATCTACATCAACTCCATTGCCCCTCCGATGATGCGTGAGTAGTTCACCACAGACCTTCGGGTCCATAGCTAGTAGCTAGATGGCTTCTTCTCTCTCTTTGTTCTTCAATACCATGTTCTTCATGATCTTCATGGAGATCTATCCGATGTAATACTCTTTTGCGGTGTGTTTGTCGAGATCCGATGAATTGTGGGTTTATGATCAAATTATCTATGAATATTATTTGAATATTCTCTGAATTCTTATATGCATGATTTCATATCTTTGCAAGTCTCTTCGAGTTATTGGTTTGGTTTGGCCAACTAGATTGGTAATTATTGCAATGGGAGAAGTGCTTAGTTTTGGGTTCAATCTTGCGGTGTCCTCACCCAGTGACAAAGTAGGGGTAGCGAGGCACGTACTTGTATTGTTGCCATCGATGATTAAAAGATGGGGTTTTCATCATATTGCTTGAGTTTATCCCTCTACATCATGTCATCTTACCTAATGCGTTACTCTGTTCTTCATGAACTTAATACTCTAGATGCAGGCATGAGTCGGTCGATGTGTGGAGTAATAGTAGTAGATGCAGAATCGTTTCGGTCTACTTGACACGGACGTGATGCCTATATGCATAATCATTGCCTTGGATATCGTCATAACTATGCGCTTTTCTATCAATTGCTCGACAGTAATTTGTTCACCCACCGTATTATTTTCCTTCATGAGAGAAGCCTCTAGTGAAACCTATGGCCCCCGGGTCTATTTTCCATATTATATTTTCAGATCTATAAACCAAAAATACTTCGCTGCATTCTTTTTACTTTTGTTTTACTTTTGGTTTTAGCAATCTTTTATATCTATCTCTATCATATATCATCCTTGCAAATAACCGTGAAGGGATTGACAACCCCTTTTAGCGTTGGGTGCAAGAGTTTGATTGTTTGTGTAGGTGCGAAGATTGGGGACTTGCTTGTATCTCCTACTGGATTGATACCTTGGTTCTCAACAACTGAGGGAAATACTTATCTACTTTGCTGCATCACCCTTTCCTCTTCAAGGGAAAACCAACGCAAGCTCAAGAAGTAGCAAGAAGGATTTCTGGCGCCGTTGCCGGGGAGATCTACATCAAGCCTACCAAGTACCCATCACAAACTCATCTCTTGCATTTACATTATTTGCCATTTGCCTCTCGTTTTCCTCTCCCCCACTTCTAAAACGATTTTCAGAAAAAACCAAAAAGATTTGCCTTTTTATCCGCCCTTCTTCCGTTCGTATTTTCGTTTGCTTTTTGTTTGCTTGTGTGCTAGATCGATTCGTTGCCACCATGTCTGAATCTGGGGAGGTTTTCATTGAAAAGGATAGTAATAATCTTGAGGGGAATTTTGACGACCTTGTTAATAATGACCCTCATGAAGAACCTACTATCACACATACAAAAAAAATTCGCATAGGTAGCGGCTATATTATTGGAAAAGGTGTTATTCAAGATTTCTTTACTTGTGCTGGTACGCTACCTACCTTAGGAGGTTCTATTCTCAATAAAACTAATAGTCTTGCGGACGCAATTAGACTGTTAATAATTAAACTTGAGAGACAATTTGTTCATATGCATCCGTGCATACAAAGAATTTTTCTAGAGTTTTCTAATATTCAACATTCTTCCGTTAAGCGTGCCGCCACTATATTTCTAGCCCACGAGTTTAGATTCATCATGAAAGAGGCTAGCAAAAATTTTGCTCATTATAAAATTAATGGTGGATGTCCCCCCATAGAGGAGATCCTTTTTAATCAAGAAGAAATAATGAGATTGCAATCTCCGGATTATGTTGCTTATAATGAAAATTTGAGAAAAAGGGTTCCTATCGAGGTTTTGGTTGATAAGATTTCTGAACTCAATGATAATTTTGCTATACAAAACAACGGATTAGAGTTCATATTAAGAGATAGACTTATGAATTTCCACCAAAGGAAATCTTACAATGATGAATTGGTTTTACACTATAGGAGGCCGAAGGAGGAACCTATCCCTCCCGCACTTGATCTCAAGGATCCTTATCCTATTAAATTTAGCCCTTTTGATTATTTTTTCTTGCCACAAAGGAAACTTGCCGCTGAAAGAAGGGAGTATGAGATGAGCATGGATGATCTCCCTTACTATTATGACAATACCTAGATCTATTGCGTTATGCCTAGCTAGGGGCGTTAAACAATAGCGCTTGTTGGGAGGCAACCCAATTTTATTTCTTTTGCTTTTGTTTTTGCTTCTGTTTTTGAGTGTTTTACACATTATTACCTCTGTAGTAATTGTGTTTTCTTATTTTAATTAGTGTTTGAGCCAAGTAAGACCTTTGGGATGGTCTACGGTGTTTGTGATTTGATTTTGTTGAAAAACAGAAACTTTTGCGCGCAGTCCAGGAATTTTATAAATTCACCAGAGCGTAGAATGAGTCTGAAATTTTTACACAAGATTGATATACAAATTGCCCTGATTGTCCTAAGTTGTCAGAATTTTTGGAGTTACAGAAGTATTCGAAATCTATAGATTGCTACAGACTGTTCTGTTTTAGACAGATTCTGTTTTCTTTGTGTTGTTTGCTTATTTTGATGTATCTATGGGTTGTATCGGGGGGTATGAACCATGAAGAAGTTGGAATACAGTAGATATTACACTAATATAAATAAATAATGAGTTCACAACAGTACCTAAAGTGGTGATTTATTTTTCTTATACTAACAGATCTCACGAGTTTTCTGTTGAGTTTTGTGTTGTGAAGTTTTCAAGTTTTGGGTAAAGATTTGATGGACTATGGAATAAGGAGTGGCAAGAACCTAAGCTTGGGGATGCCCAAGGCACCCCAATACATATTCAAGGATAGCAAAGAGCCTAAGCTTGGGGATGCCCCGGAAGGCATCCCCTCTTTCGTCTTCAATCCATCGGTAAATTTACTTGAGGCTATATTTTTATTCACCACATGATATGTGTTTTGCTTGGAGCGTCTTGTATGATATGAGTCTTTGCTTTTTAGTTTGCCACAATCATCCTTGCTGCACACATATTTTGAGGGGGACACGCATTAATCGTGAATTTATTAGAATACTCTATGTGCTTCACTTATATCTTTTGAGCTAGGCAATGTTGCTCTAGTGCTTCACTTATATCCTTTTAGAGCACGGTGGTGTTTTATTTTATAGAAATAATTGAACTCTCGTACCTCACTTATATTATTTTGAGAGTCTTTAAACAGAATGGTAATTGGTTTAGGTTATGAATTTAGTCCTAACATAATGGGCATCCAAGAGGGATATTATAAAAACTTTCATATTAAGTGCATTGAATACTATGAGAAGTTTGATTCCTTGCATATAGTTTTGAGATATAAAGATGGTGATATGAGAGTCATGCTAGTGAGTAATTGTGGAATGGTAGAAATACTTGTGTTAAAGTTTGTGATTCCCGTAGCATGCACGTATGGTGAACCGTTATGTAACGAAGTCGGAGCATGATTTGTTTAATGATTGTCATCCTTTGTGTGAGGGTCGGGAGCGCGCGATGGTTAACTCCTACCAACCTCTCCCCTAGGAGCATGCGTCTAATACTTTGCTTCGATAACTAATATACTTTTGCAATAAGTATGTGAGTTCTTTATGACTAATGTTGAGTCCATGGATTATACGCACTCTCACCCTTCCACCTTTGCTAGCCTCTCTAGTACCGCGCAACTTTCGTCGGTGCATTAAACCCACCTTCCTCAAAACAGCCACCATATACCATTCCTCAAAACAGCCACCATACCTACCTATTATGGCATTTCCATAGCCATTCTGAGATATACTGCCATGCAACTCCCACCGTTTCGTTTTTCATGACACGCACCATCATTTTCATATTGCTTTGCATGATCGTAAGATAGCTAGCATGATGTTTTCATGGCTTGTCCGTTTTTTGATGTCATTTGCTAGGCTAGATGGTTGCACATCCCGGTGCACCACCGGAAGCATTCATATAGAGTCATATTTTGTTCTAGGTATCGAGTTGTAATTCTTGAGTTGTAAGTAAATAAAAGTGTGATGATCTTCATTAATTAGAGCATTGTCCCGTGAGAGAAAAGGATGATGGAAGCTATGATTCCCTCATAAGTTGGGATGAGTCTCCGGACTTTACAAATAATAAAAGAGGCCAATGAAGCCCAAATAAAAAAAACAGGTCAAAGATGCCCACCAAAAAAAAAATGAGAGAAAGAGAGAAGGGACAATGCTCCTATCTTTTTCCACACTTGTGCTTCAAAGTAGCACCATGATCTTCATGATAGAGAGTCTCCTATTTTGTCACTTTCATATAACTAGTGGAATTTTTCATCAACATGCACAACCACTTAGTTTGTTTTTGAGCTTTCATACACTTATAGCTCTAGTGCATCCATTGCATGGCAATCCCTACTCACTCACATTGATATCTATTGCTGGGCATCTCCATAGCCCGTTGATACGCCTAGTTGATGTGAGACTATCTTCTCCTTTTTCCTCACAACCTCCACCATATTCTATTTCACCTATAGTGCTATATCCATGGCTCACGCTCATGTATTGCGTGAGAGTTGAAAAGGTTTGAGAACATAAAAGGTGTGAAACAATTGCTTGACTTGTCATCGGGGTTGTGCATGATTTAAATACTTTGTGTGGGGAAGATGGAGCATAGCCAGACCATATGATTTTGTAGGGATAACTTTCTGAGGCCATGTTATTTTGAAAGGACACAATTGCCTTGTTAGTATGCTTGAAGTATTAATGTTTTTATGTCAATATTAAACTTTTGTTTTGAATCTTATGGATCTGAATATTCATGCCACAATAAAGAATATTACATGGATAAATATGTTAGGTAGCATTCCACATCAAAATTCTGTTTTTATCATTTACCTACTCGAGGACGAGCAGGAATTAAGCTTGGGGATGCTTGATACGTCTCCAACGTATCTATAATTTTTGATTGTTCCATGCTATTATATTATCTGTTTTGGATGTTTTATATGCATTAATATGCTATTTTATATTATTTTTGGGACTAACCTATTAATCTAGAGCCTAGTGCCAGTTTCTGTTTTTTCCTTGTTTTTGAGTATTGCAGATAAGGAATATTAAACGGAGTCCAAACGGAATAAAATCTTCGATATGATTTTTCTTGGACCAGAAGAAACCTGCCAGACTTGGAGATGAAGGCAGGAGACTTGCCGGGAGGCGACAAGCCACCAGGGTGCGCCCCTAGGGGGGCGCCCTCCTGACTTGTGGCCCCCCAGCAGGTCTCCTAGCCCTATTCTTCAGCCTATAAATTCCCAAATATTCCCCCAATACCAGAAAGAGCCACGAAAATACTTTTCCGCCGCCGGAAGCCTCTGTTCCCGTGAGATCCCATCTTGGAGCCTTTTCCGGTAATCTGCCGGAGGGGGATTCGATCACGGAGGGCATCTAGATCAACTCCATTGCCCCTCCGATGATGCGTGAGTAGTTCACCACAGACCTTCGGGTCCATAGCTAGTAGCTAGATGGCTTCTTCTCTCTCTTTGTTCTTCAATACCATGTTCTTCATGATCTTCATGGAGATCTATCCGATGTAATACTCTTTTGCGGTGTGTTTGTCGAGATCCGATGAATTGTGGGTTTATGATCAGCTTATCAATGAATATTATTTGAATCTTCTCTGAATTCTTATATGCATGATTTCATATCTTTGCAAGTCTCTTCGAGTTATTGGTTTGGTTTGGCCAACTAGATTGGTAATTCTTGCAATGGGAGAAGTGCTTAGTTTTGGGTTCAATCTTGCGGTGTCCTCACCCAGTGACAAAGTAGGGGTAGCGAGGCACGTATTTGTATTGTTGCCATCGAGGATAAAAAGATGGGGTTTTCATCATATTGCTTGAGTTTATCCCTCTACATCATGTCATCTTACCTAATGCGTTACTCTGTTCTTCATGAACTTAATACTCCAGATGCAGGAAGGAGTCGGTCGATGTGTGGAGTAATAGTAGTAGATGCAGAATCGTTTCGGTCCACTTGACACGGATGTGATGCCTATATGCATAATCATTGCCTTGGATATCGTCATAACTATGCGCTTTTCTATCAATTGCTCGACAGTAATTTGTTCACCCACCGTATTATTTTCCTTCATGAGAGAAGCCTCTAGTGAAACCTATGGCCCCCGGGTCTATTTTCCATATTATATTTTCAGATCTATAAACCAAAAATACCAAAAATACTTCACTGCATTCTTTTTACTTTTGTTTTACTTTTCGTTTTAGCAATCTTTTATATCTATCTCTATCAGATATCATCCTTGCAAATAACCGTGAAGGGATTGACAACCCCTTTTAGCGTTGGGTGCAAGAGTTTGATTGTTTGTGTAGGTGCGAAGATTGGGGACTTGCTTGTATCTCCTACTGGATTGATACCTTGGTTCTCAACAACTGAGGGAAATACTTATCTACTTTGCTGCATCACCCTTTCCTCTTCAAGGGAAAACCAACGCAAGCTCAAGAAGTAGCAAAGTGACATCTCTTTCTCCGTGCTTGGTCGAACAACAAGTTTTCGTATATCTATCCGACGCTACTACATATGTACAATATAACACCTCTTACAATCCCTAACATCATCTACCTAAGACCATTGCAATTTCACATGCTATTCTCCGTGTTCAGGTATGACGTGGTCAAGAAAGAATCCCGCCAATTCCTCTTGAATTGCTCGTATGCGATCATGTGGTAGGAGTTCATCCTGCATCTGCCAGATCTAATTTAAAGAACGGGGTCAATACATATATATGAATGAAACTCAACACAATTGATGGTAATATATAAAATAAAATTGTGAATATTGTTTACGTACTTCAAATTGTTTCTCAGAGAAGCCCCGCTCAGAGGTCGAGTGGCGAATGAACTCGCATACGTAGTATCCACATAAATGATTCCCGGGTGCCTGGTACAAGCACTTTACGAGAATAGAATTCAATCAAACTGATAAGCAAGCATGATAATGGTATTGATGAAACTAGAATCTATCAGAGATGCGCGGAACTAGCTAGTACTACTTACTTTGGGGTGTGCAAATCGCAGCTCGTTCTTCAGACCCGGAACCATTGTGGTGAACTTTTTCCAAACCCTGCCCGGCAAAGAAAATGATTACTTGATATCAGGAAATGAACGAAAGTTGCCGATATGGTCCCGGTATTGATTGAACTTACTTCTAGAGCATTGCAGTCATGTCCGCATAATACTCGGGATCTTTACGTCTCGAGTCTAAGACAGTTACTAATGCCCCGTCAAGCTTAATGGATAGCAGAATGAAGTGGAAGCTGCGCACGCATAACTCATCAATTACACTTAACCTCGAGTAAGCTGAGCACTGAGATAGTAGAATGAACCGGGACCAATGGCCCCCGAGGCCCGGCCGGCGCCCTGGCCTCATGAACCGGGACTGGTGCACCCTTTGGTCCCGGTTCGTAAGTGAACCGGGATTAATGCCCTTATCCTGGCCTCAACCAAAGCCCTGTTTTCTACTAGTGTGTCTTCATGGAGGAGGTCGGGTTCCATCAAAAGTTCGCTCAGTTTGTCACAAGTACCGGATTAACCGAGTTCCTCGCAGCTAAGTGTGACCAATATCACATCCTTACGAATTCCTTTGTGCAAAGCTTTAATTATCTAGGGAGAAACAATCCTCCTGAAGTGGAATTTAATCTTTATGATGAAACTCACAGAATGTCGCTAACCGACTTCTGTAATATATGCTTGATTCCTTCTGATGGGGTTTTGAGGGAACCTAGGCCATCTGAGTTTGAGGATTTTCTCCTCGCGTTAACCATGGGTGAGGATAGAGGCGTGTCGAGCGCCACTGCTACTAGTTTACAGTTTCCCTCAGTGCATTATTTCGCTTTGGTCATCACTAAGTGTTTAACTGCTAGGGAGAAGGTCGGCGCACTCAGTGCTCCTGACCTTGCTATTTTACGTCGTGCACTTTATGATGATCACGCCTTTAGTATGGGAGCTATTATTGCTCGACGCTTACATCTTAACAAAACCAAGGGAAAGATACATGGTGGTATTTATGCTACTCGTTTAGCGGACCACTTTAGAATCCCATTTCGCCCCATGATTATCTTTTACCCCGAGTTTACCTTGATCATAAGAGAATGCAGGCTCACCAATTCCTTGACGTAACTGAGTGTCCATGTGATATTCATTATAACTTAGTATTTAGTCAGGAGACACGTGATGTTATTCCGTTGCCTGCACCTGCTTTGTTTGATCCTATTGCCAGGAACGGATACAGGATTATGCCAGATGACATTGTAGCTTACCGGAACAACCTAGCAGCTACTGAGGAGGAGTCCCAGGGGTGGGATGCTCAGGTGCCGCCTCCGCCTCACTACGACTTGGGACCGGATGGCTACTACCGATGGTGATTACCAAGCTAGGCCAAAAGCCTAAGCTTGGGGGAGTACGTATTTCCACCGACATTACATTCACGTTCGCACATTTCATTCCAGTTGTCGGTGTTCATACTTTTCCATTGTAATATCCATGCTAGATTCGTTTTCTCGCTTTCTTCTTGTGTGTTTGAAAAACTTTGAGGAAACCCAAAAACATTTCCTACTTCTTTTTAGTTTTTCTTTCAAGCCTAGTTTAATTGCTGCATTGAAAGAAAACCCAAAAAGATTTCTCGCTTCTTCTCTTGTTTGTTCGGAGCTATCCCGTGTAAATAGTTTTTCTCGTTTTTGTTTTTCTTCTTTAATTTGCTTTCTTCAAGAAAAACTAAAAACTCCAAAAATATTTCAGTATGTTTCTCTGAAATTCTTTTCTTTTTATTTTGAGTCGTATCGAGGAGAAGACCACGATGAAATTGTTGAGAGGTTCTCATCTGCATTATCGTTTATCTAACAAAGAGCCCATGTTACTTTATCTTCTTCTCTTGAATAAAATGTTTGCAGATTCCAGCTTAGTCCATGGCATTCTTGCACTATTATTATTTTCTTACCATTCGGTCGTGCAAGTGAAAGGCAATAATGATGACATTTGATGAATTGACTGTGGCAGAGAAAAGCGGGTATGAACTCAACTTGTTTTTGTTTTTGTAAATATGTTTAACCTAGTATCCCTTGATTCAGCTCATTATGATCAAACATGTTTGCAATGACCATTAGAGATTATAGTTGTTCATGCCATGCTTAAGTAGCTAGGAGTGGATAATGATTTATCTTGGGTGTCAACATGCATTAAAATGGTTGTGATGCGGTATGATGATATGGTATCCTCCTCTGAATGTTTCAAGTGGCTTGACTTGGCACATGTTCACGCATGTAGTTGAATCAAAACCAACATAGCCTTCATGATATTTATGTTCATGGTGTCCATATCCTACTCATGATAGTATTCAATGTTGATTATATGTAATGCATGTTCATGACCGTCTTCGCTCTCTAGCTGGCCGCTTCTCAATCTATTTGCTAGCCTTCGCCTGTACTAAGCGGAAATACTGCTTGTGCATCAAAACCCTTAAACCAAGTTATGCCAGATTAGTCCACCATACCTACCTATATGCGGTATTACCCTGCCGTTCCAAAGTAAATTTGCATGTGCCACCTCTAAAAATTCAAATGAACATCTGTTTTGTGTGCCTGGACCGCTCATGGAGCGACAGGGGGCAGTCAGTACCTTCCATGCTAAGCGGGTTATTCTCATGATGAGTGTTGATTCACTTGTCCTCACACGAGAGGGGCGGTAATAGGGATTCCCAGTCCCGAAATCAAAAATCAAAAATAATTAAACAAAACTCCCCCAGGAATGTTGTTGGTTTGGACGGTACCCGTGGATGCGGCTCACCGTGGAGTGTGATTGTTGGTGGAGGGGGAGTAAACCTTTACTTTTACCGCTTGGGAACCGCCGCTAATTTGTTTAGCATGGAATATATTGATAACTCTTGGTCGTGACGTTGACAGGAAGGGTGTACCTCCCAAAATTATATCTATCTCTGTTTTAAACTTTAAGCTCTGGCACCGCTGCAAATCCATGCTTCCCTCTGCGAAGGGACTATCTATTTACTTTTAAGTTGAGTCATCACCTTCTCAAATAAGCGCCAGACCTGAGAGCACTATTGTCATCCTCATGCATTGTGTATAGTTGATGTTGGGTGCAGCATGACTGGATCTTTTCTACCATGAATTACAATGTTTAGTCGCTCCTTGAACTTTGGAGGTGCTCTGCATTTATGTTTTGCGGTCTCAGAAAGGGCTAGCGAGATACCATGATGACCCACAAGTATAGGGGATCTATCGTAGTCCTTTCGATAAGTAAGTGTGTCGAACCCAACGAGGAGCAGAAGGAAATGACAAGCAGTTTTCAGCAAGGTATTCTCTGCAAGCACTGAAATTATCGGTAACTGATAGTTGTGTGATAAGATAATTCGTAACGGGTAACAAGTAACGAGTGTAACAAAGGTGCAGCAAGGTGGCCCAATCCTTTTTGTTGCAAAGGATAAGCCTGGACAAACTCTTATATAAAACAAAGCGCTCCCGAGGACACATGGGAATTTCTGTCAAGCTAGTTTTCATCATACTCGTAAGATTCGCGTTCGTTACTTTGATAGTTTGATATGTGGGTGGACCGGTGCTTGGGTGGTGCCCTTACTTGGACAGGCCTCCCACTTATGATTAACCTCTCTCGCAAGCATCGGCAACTACGAAAGAAGAATTAAGATAAATCTAACCATAGCATGAAACATATGGATCCAAATCAGCCCCTTACGAAGCAACGCATAAACTAGGGTTTAAGCTTCTGTCACTCTAGCAACCCATCATCTACTTATTACTTCCCAATGCCTTCCCCTAGGCCCAAATAATGGTGAAGTATCATGTAGTCGACGTTCACATAACACCACTAGAGGAGAGACAACATACATCTTATCAAAATATCGAACGAATACCAAATTCACATGATTACTTATAACAGGACTTATCCCATGTCCTCAGGAACAAACGTAACTACTCACAAAGCATATTCATATTCATGATCAGAGAAGTATTAATTACCATTAAGGATCTGAACATATGATCTTCCACCAAGTAAACCAACTAGCATCAACTACAAGGAGTAATCAACACTACTAGCAACCCACAGGTACCAATCTGAGGTTTTGAGACTAAGATCGGATACAAGAGATGAACTAGGGTTTGGAGAGGATATGGTGCTGGTGAAGATGTTGATGGAGATTGACCCCCTCTCGATGAGAGGATCATTGGTGATGACGATGGCTTCGATTTCCCCCTCCGGGAGGGAAGTTTCCCCGGCAGAACGGCTCTGCCGGAGCCCTAGATTGCTTCTGCCCAGGTTCCGCCTCCAGACGGCGGCGCTTCGTACCGAAAACTATCTTTTGATTTTTTCCAGGTCAAAACCCTCCATATAGCAGAAGATGGGCACCGGAGGGCTGCCAGGGGGCCCACAAGCCACAGGGGCGCGCCCTGGGGGGTAGGACGCGCCCCCCAGGCTTGTGGCCTCCTGGTGGGTCCCCTCTGGTATTTCTTTCGCCCAATATTTTTTATATATTCCAAAATAATTCTCTGTAACTTTTTAGGACTTTTGGAGTTGTGCAGAATAGGTCTCTCATATTTGCTCCTTTTCCAGTCCAGAATTCCACCTGCCGGCATTCTCCCTCTTCATGTAAACCTTGTAAAATAAGAGAGAAAAGGCATAAGTATTGTACCATAATGTGTAATAACAGCCCATAATGCAATAAATATCAATATAAAAGCATGATGCAAAATGCACGTATCAACTCCCCCAAGATTAGACCTCGCTTGTCCTCAAGCGAAAGCCGAAATTGATAAATATGTTCACATGTTTAGAGATAGAGGTGTCGATAAAATAAAATACGGACATGAAGGCATCATGATCATCTTTAGAACAACAACATATATTGACATATAATTTCTTATGCTAAAGTGACAATTCATTCACAAGGTAAAGTATGAATCAGAAACTTTATTGAAAACTAACAAACTATGATCTCGGTCATTGAAGCAATCGCAATTTATCATAACATTGGAAAGAGTCAATATAAGAGCTTTTCACCAAGTTCACATACTCAACCATCATTTAGTCTTTTACAATTGCTAACACTCACGCGATACTTATGAGATCAAAGATTCAATCGGACACAGAGAAAGATAGGGGCTTATAGTTTCGCCTCCCGACTATTTACCTCAAGGGTAATGTCAACAGAAATAACTCATGATCACCCATATCCGAGTGGATATATGTGTCTAGATCATTCCCCAACACATGACACTTGCCAAGAGAGAAAGTCGAAATATAGGAAGTGGTGAAGATCACCATGACTCTTGCATGAAGGTAAGTACTAGATAGTAAAAGTAACAGATACGCCCTTCGCAGAGGGAAGCAGAGGTTGTCATGCGGTTTTATAGTTGGATGCGCAATCTCTTAATGCAAAAGAACGTCACTTTATATTGCCGCTTGTGATAAAGAACTTTATTATGCAGTCTGTCACTTTTATTTCTTCCATATCACAAGTTCGTATAAAGTTTGTTTTCCTCACACTAATAGATCATACATATTTAGGGAGCAAATTTTTTTATTGCTTGCACCGATGACAACTTACTTGAAGGATCTTACTCAATCCATAGGTAGGTATGGTGGACTCTCATGGCAAAACTGGTTTAAGGGTGTTTGGATGCACAAGTAGTATCTCTACTTGGTGCGGAAGTTTTGGCTAGAATGAGGTGGAAGCAAGCGTCACATGTTAGATGATCCATGAAAATATAACTTCTATTCGGAAATAAGCAAACATAACTCATTATGTTGTCTTCCTTGTCCAACATCAACCTTTTTGCATATAATATTTTGATGAGTGCTCACAATAACAAAAGATGTCCAAGATAGTATATTTATATGTGAGACCTCTCCCTCTTTATTACTTCCTATTAATTGCAACAATGACCAAAACTATGTTTGTCAACTAACAACAAGTTTCATGCGACATACTTCTTATATGTGAAGTCATCACTCCCCATAAGGTCATCATATATACTCTTTGCTTTTATTCTATTCTTCTTTTTATTTCTTTTTTCCAAGATCATAGCAAGCAAGCAAAGCCCTCAACTTAAAACTACTTTTTATTATATAACTCTCGGACTCGATTACATAGGGGGAACATAAAGCAAAACTCAAAGCTAGATCACACTAAAACTTTATTCTACTAGATCAAGATATAACCAAAAGGATCGAACTAAGAAAAACGATAAAAGTAAAAGATGTGATGGTGATACGATACCGGGGCACCTCCCCCAAGCTTGGCACAAGCCAAGGGGAGTGCCCATACCCATGTGTTTAGTTGTCTTTCTTCGGAGGTGGTGATGTTGGAGTTGGATCTTTAAGCTTGTTCAGTTTCCTCTTAAGCATAAAATTATGTTCCCTCAGATCGTCAACTTCCTGCTCGAGCTTCAATATCCTTTGACATAATTCTTGCTTGCTCTCCTGCAGAAAACGAGAAGGGATAAATAGAACCTTGGGTTTTCTCCTTGTGTTTGGGAGGCTCGATTTCCTGAACTCCACGTGCATATCTC
Source organism: Elymus sibiricus (assembly GCA_039707655.1). NCBI lineage: Eukaryota > Viridiplantae > Streptophyta > Magnoliopsida > Poales > Poaceae > Elymus > Elymus sibiricus. The sequence continues at coordinate 399,392,753 of CM077673.1, read as the reverse complement.
CTGGTTGAGGCAGAGGGATCTCTTCTTCATCCGAGCTTTCTTCCACATACTTGCCTTCTTGTTCCTCCTCCGAGAACAATCCATAAGGATCTAAGTCCCCATAGATCTTGGGATTGGCAAGATAATGCGATACATAGCTCTCCCCATCGGACTCTTGGGACGACATATTTTCATATCTGTCCGGAAAAACAACAACAAACAAGAACAGAGGATTTTTCCGTGGTACGGTGGTCAAAACCTTCGGGAGATTATATAATGAATTTTTACCGACCTAAAGGAGCATACCACAAGAAAACGGAGTCTGGAGGGTACACGGGGTGGCCACAAGCCACAGGGGCGCGCCCAGGGGGGTAGGGCGCGTCCCCCTGGCTTGTCGCCTCCTCGTGCACTTTTTGGACTACTTTAAATTTTCCTAATTTATTAAATATTCCAAAACGGAGAAAATTTGCTATTGGAAAAGTTTTGGAGTCGGTTTACTTACCGTACCACATACCTATTCCTTTTCGGGGTCTGAAATGTTCTGGTAGGTCTCCCTAATGTACTCCTCGGGAGTTATGGTATTGATAATATTGGTTTCAACATTTATGGGAGTACCTGAGATATAATGTTTGATTCTTTGAGGGTTTACCACCTTTGGGTTAGTGCCTTCGGCGTTGTTGATCTTGATGGCACCGGAATGATATACTTCCTCGACAATGTAAGGCCCTTCCCATTTAGAGAGAAGTTTTCCTGCAAAAAATCTTAAACGAGAATTGTATAGCAAGACATGGTCACCTACATTGAATTCATGCTTTTGTATCCTTTTATCATGCCATCTCTTAACCTTTTCTTTAAACAACTTGGCATTCTCATAGGCCTGGGTTCTCCATTCATCAAGTGAGCTAATATCAAATTACCACTTCTCACCAGCAAGTTTGAAATCATAGTTGAGCTCTTTGATTTCTCAATAAGCTTTATGTTCTAGGTCTAGAGGTAACTGACATGCTTTGCCATAGACCATTTTATACGGAGACATACCCATAGGGTTTTTCTAAGCAGTTCTATAAGCCCATAATGCATCATCAAGTTTCTTAGACCAATTCTTTCTAGATCTATTAACAGTCTTTTGCAAGATCAATTTAATTTCTCTATTGCTTAATTCTACTTGACCACTAGACTGAGGATGATATGGAGATGCAATTCTATGATTAACATCATACTTAGCAAGCAATTTACGGAAAGCACCATGAATAAAGTGTGAACCACCAGCAGTCATTAAATATCTTGGGACTCCAAATCTAGGGAAAATAACGTCTTTAAGAATTTTAATAGAAGTGTTATGATCAACACTACTAGTTGGAATAGCTTCTACCCACTTAGTAACATAATCAACAACAACTAGAATATGGGTATACCCGTTGGACTTTGGAAAAGGTCCCATATAATCAAAACCCGAAACATCAAATGGTTCAATAACAAGTGAGTAATTCATAGGCATTTCCTGGCGTCTACTAATATTACCAATTCTTTGACATTCATCACAAGACAAGACAAACTTACGAGCATCCTTGAAGAGAGTAGGCCAATAAAAACCAGATTGTAATACCTTGTGTGCAGTTCTATCTCCAGCGTGGTGTCCTCCGTAGGACTCGGAGTGACACTTGTGTAGGATCTCTTCCTGTTCATGCTCAGGTACACAACGTCTAATAACACCATCTACTCCTTCTTTATAAAGGTGTGGATCATCCCAAAAGTAATGTCTTAAATCATAGAAGAACTTTTTCTTTTGTTGGTATGTGAAGCTAGGTGGTATAAATTTTGCAACAATGTAATTAACATAATCAGCATACCATGGAGCATTACGTGAAGCATTTATGACAGCTAATTGTTCATCAGGAAAACTATCATCAATAGGTAGTGGGTCATCAAGAACATTCTCTAACCTAGACAAGTTATCTGCTACGGGGTTCTCAGCACCCTTTCTATCAACAATATGCAAATGAAATTCTTGTAGCAAGAGAACCCATCTAATAAGTCTAGGTTTAGCATCTTTCTTTTCCATAAGATATTTAATAGCAGCATGATCAGTGTGAGCAGTTACTTTGGAATCAACAATATAAGATATGAACTTATCACAAGCAAACACAACTGCTAAAAATTCCTTTTCAGTGGTAGCATAGTTTCTTTGAGCACCGTCTAGAGTTTTACTAGCATAATGGATAAAATTCAATTTCTTATCAACTCTTTGTCCTAGAACAGCACCAACAGCATAATCACTAGCGTCACACATGATTTCAAAGGGTAGGTTCCAATCAGGTGGTTGAACAACACGTGCAGTGATCAAGCCTTTCTTAAGAATTTCAAATGCTTCTACACAATCATCATAAAAAACGAATGGAACATCTTTTTGCAAGAGGTTAGTGAGAGGCCTAGAAATCTTAGAGAAGTCTTTAATAAACCTCCTATAGAAACTAGCATGACCAAGGAAACTTCTTATACCTCTGATATCCATAGGACACGACATTTTTTCAATAGCATCAACTTTAGCTTTATCAACTTCAATACCTCTTTCGGAGATTTTGTGTCCCAAGACAATACCCTCATTAACCATAAAGTGGCACTTCTCCCAATTCAAGACAATATTAGTTTCTTCACATCTCTGCAAAACTCGATCAAGGTTGCTCAAGCAATCATCAAAAGAAGTTCCGTAAACGGAAAAATCATCCATGAAAACCTCAACAATCTTTTCACAAAAGTCAGAGAATATAGCAGTCATACATCTTTGAAAGGTAGCAGGTGCATTGCATAAACCAAAAGGCATACGTCTATAAGCAAAGGTACCGAAAGGACAAGTAAAAGTGGTCTTCTCTTGGTCCTCTTTTGACACAGGTATTTGAGAGAAACCAGAATAACCATCCAGAAAGCAAAAGTGTGTGTGTTTGGATAGTGTTTTCTAGCATTTGATCAATAAAAGGTAGAGGGTAATGATCTTTCCTAGTAGCTTTATTTAATTTCCTAAAATCAATTACCATTCTATATCCTGTAACAATTCTTTGCGGGATCAATTCATTTTTATCATTGGGAACACCGATAATACCTCCCTTCTTAGGGACACAATGAACGGGGCTAACCCATCTACTATCAGCAATAGGATAAATTATACTTGCCTCCAGAAGCTTTAATATTTCATTTCTTACCACTTCTTTCATTTTAGGATTTAACCGTCGTTGGTGATCAACAACTGGTTTAGCACCAAGCTCCATATTAATTTTATGCTGACATAGAGTGGGACTAATGCCCTTAAGATCATCAAGAGTATATCCAAAAGCAGCACGGTGCTTCTTCAGAGTTTTCAATAATCTCTTTTCTTCATGCTCTGAAAGGTTAGCACTAATAATAACAGGATATATCTTCTTTTCATCAAGATAAGCATATTTCAGAGTATCCGGTAATTGTTTAAGCTCAAACACGGGATCACCCTTGGGTGGAGGAGGATCCCCAAGTATTTCAACAGGCAAGTTGTGTTTCAAAACATGCATTTGATCAAAGAAAATATTATCTAATTCCCTTCTTTCATTCATGAACATATCATTTTCATGGTCTAGCAAATATTGTTGTAAAGGATCAGTAGGAGGCACAGCAATAGAAGCAAGACCAATAATTTCATCCTTACTAGGCAATTCTTTATCATGGGGTTGTCTACGAAATTTAGAGAAATTAAACTCATGGAACACAACCCCAAAACTTACAGTAACAGTTTCTTTCTCACAGTCTATCTTAGCATTAACAGTATTCAAGAAAGGCCTACCAAATATAATGGGACAAAAATCATCTTGTGGGGAACCAAGAACAAGAAAATTAGTAGGATATTTTATTTTCCCACACAAGACTTCGACATCTCTAACAATCCCAACTGGTGCTATAGTATCTCTATTAGCAAGCTTAATGGTAACATGAATTTCTTCTATTTCAGCACGTGCAATATCATTCATTATTTCTTGGTATAAAGTAAAGGGAATTGCACTCACACTAGCACCCACATCACATAAGCCATGATAACAATGATCTCCTATTTTAACAGAAACAACCGACATGCCAACAATAGGTCTATGTTTATCTTTAGTATCAGGTCTAGCAATTCTAGCAGCTTCATCACAGAAATAAATAACATGCCCATCAATATTATCGAAAAAGAGATCTTTAACCATAGCAATACTAGGTTCAACTTTAATTTGTTCAGGGGTGTAGGTGTTCTAGTATAACTCTTATGAACCACAGTTGAAGCTTTAGCATGTTCCTTTATTCCAACAGGGAAAGGTGGTTTCTCAATATAAGCAACAGGAATAACAGGATCAACATTATAAGTAATAGTTTCTTCTTCAACCTTAATATGTTCAACTACTTTCACTTCAATGGGAGGATGATATTTAAACCACTTCTCCTTAGGGAGATCAACATGAGTAGCAAATGATTCACAGAAAGAAGCTACTATCTCAGAGTCAAGTCCATACTTAGTGCTAAATTCACGAAAAGCATCGGTGTCTACAAAAGATTTAACACAATCAAACTTAATGTTTATACCTGACTCCTTACCTTCGTCGAGTTGCCAATCTTCAGAGTTGCATTTAATTCTTTCCAATAAGTCCCATTTGAATTCAATATCTTTCTTCATAGAGGAACCAGTACAAGAAGTATCGAGCATGGATTGATCATTACGAGAAAGCCGAGCATAAAAATTCTGAATTATAATTTCTATTGAGAGCTCATGGTTGGGGAATGAATATAACATTGACTTAAGCCTCCCCCAAGCTTGAGCGATACTTTCTCCCTCACGAGACCAAAAATTATAAATATAATTCCGATCACGATGAACCAGATGCATAGGATAAAACTTCTGATGAAATTCCAATTTCAATTGGTTGTAGTTCCATGATCCAATATCATCACATAGCCTATACCATGTCAATGCCTTCTCCTTCAAAGATAAAGGGACGACCTTCTTCTTGACATCATCCTCGGGCAAACCTGCAAGCTTAAATAGTCCACAAACTTCATCCACATAGATTAGATGCAAATCAGGATGTAGTGTTCCATCTCCTGCATAAGGATTAGCTAGCAGTTTCTCTATCATACCCGAAGGAATTTCATAATAAATATTTTCAGTAGGTTCAGTAGGTTGAGGAGCAACTCTTTGTGCTTCCGGTCGAGGTGAAGATACCCCGAACAAGCCCCTCAAAGGATTATTTTCCATAGTAACAAGTGACAGTAAATTTCAGCACACTATATAATTTTTTCCTTACCAAATTCCACTCACCAAAGGCGCTTCACTCCCCGGCAACGGCGCCAGAAAAAAGTCTTGATGGCCCACAAGTATAGGGGATCTATCGTAGTCCTTTCGATAAGTAAGAGTGTCGAACCCAACGAGGAGCAGAAGGAAATGACAAGCAGTTTTCAGCAAGGTATTCTCTGCAAGCACTGAAATTATCGGTAACAGATAGTTGTGTGATAAGATAATTCGTAATGAGTAACAAGTAACGAGTGTAACAAAGGTGCAGCAAGGTGTCCCAATCCTTTTTGTAGCAAAGGACAAGCCTGGAAAAACTCTTATATAAAGCAAAGCGCTCCCGAGGACACATGGGAATTTCTTTCAAGCTAGTTTTCATCATGCTCATATGATAGTTTGATATGTGGGTGGAACGGTGCTTGGGTGGTGCCCTTACTTGGACAAGCCTCCCACTTATGATTAACCTCTCTCGCAAGCATCCGCAACTACGAAAGAAGAATTAAGATAAATCTAACCATAGCATGAAACATATGGATCCAAATCAGCCCCTTACGAAGCAACGTATAAACTAGGGTTTAAGCTTCTGGCACTCTAGCAACCCATCATCTACTTATTACTTCCCAATGCCTTCCCCTAGGCCCAAATAATGGTGAAGTGTCATGTAGTCGACGTTCACATAACACCACTAGAGGAGAGACAACATACATCTTATCAAAATATCGAACGAATACCAAATTCACATGATTACTTATAACAAGACTTATCCCATGTCCTCAGGAACAAACGTAACTACTCACAAAGCATATTCATATTCATGATCAGAGAAGTATTAATTATCATTAAGGATCTGAACATATGATCTTCCACCAAGTAAACCAACTAGCATCAACTACAAGGAGTAATCAACACTACTAGCAACCCACAGGTACCAATATGAGGTTTTGAGACTAAGATCGGATACAAGAGATGAACTAGGGTTTGGAGAGGAGATGGTGCTGGTGAAGATGTTGATGGAGATTGACCCCCTCTCGATGAGAGGATCATTGGTGATGACGATGACTTCGATTTCCCCCTCCGGGAGGGAAGTTTCCCCGGCAGAACGGCTCTGCCGGAGCCCTAGATTGCTTCTGCCCAGGTTCCGCCTCCAGAAGCGGCGCTTCATCCCGAAAAATATCTTCTAATTTTTTCCAGGTCAAAACCCTCCATATAGCAGAAGATGGGCACCGGAGGGCTGCCAGGGGGCCCACAAGCCACAGGGGCGCGCCCTGGGGTGAAGGGCGCGCCCCCCAGGCTTGTGGCCTCCTGGTGGGTCCCCTCTGGTATTTCTTTCGCCCAATATTTTTTATATATTCCAAAATAATTCTCTGTAACTTTTCAAGACTTTTGGAGTTGTGCAGAATAGGTCTCTCATATTTGCTCCTTTTCCAGTCCAGAATTCCAGCTGCCGGCATTCTCCCTCTTCATGTAAACCTTGTAAAATAAGAGAGAAAAGGCATAAGTATTGTACCATAATGTGTAATAACAGCCCATAATGCAATAAATATCAATATAAAAGCATGATCCAAAATGGACGTATCATACCACTATTGTCATATTGTATCACGATTGTTTTGACAAAATGTTGGCGCTTGAGATATCTTATTATTGCTCGCTAGTTGCTTATTGATACATCTCCATCGTATCTACTTTTCCAAACTCTTTTGCCCTTGTTTTGGACTCTAATTTGCATGATTTGAATAGAACTAACCCGGACTGACGCTGTTTTCAGCAGAATTGCCTTGGTGTTATTTTTGTGCAGAAATAAAAGTTCTCGGATTGACCTGAAAATTTACGGAGAATATTTTTGGAATTAATAAAAAATATTGGTGAAAGAATCAAGCCAGGGGGTCCACCTGTTTGCCACAAGCTAGGAGGGCGCCCCCCCTAGGGCGCGCCCTGGTGGCTTGTGGGCCCCCCGTGGCTCCTCCGACCTCGATTCCAACTCTATATATTCACATCCGTGGAGAAAAAAAATAGGAGAGAAGAGTTCATCGCGTTTTACGATATGGAGCCGCCGCCACCTCCTATTCTTCCTCGGGAGGGCAGATCTGGGGTCCGTTTTGGGCTCCGGAGAGGGGAAATCGACGCCGTCGTCATCACCAACCATACTTCATCACCAATTTCATGATGCTCTCCGCCGTTCATGAGTAATCTCATCGTAGGCTTGCTGGACGGTGATGGGTTGGATGAGATTTACCATGTAATCGAGTTAGTTTTGTTAGGGTTTGATCCCTAGTATCCACTATGTTCTGAGATTGATGTTGCTATGACTTTGCTATGCTTAATGCTTGTCACTAGGGCCCGAGTGCCATGATTTCAGATCTGAACCTATTATATTTTCATGAATATATATGTGTTCTTGATCCTATCTTGCAAGTTGTAGACACCTATTACGAGTTATGATCTGCATCCCCCAGGGTGACAATAACTGGGATTCTTTCCGATGATTACCATAGTTTGAGGAGTTCATGTATTCACTAAGTGCTAATGCTTTGGTCCGGTTCTCTATTAAAAGGAGGCCTTAATATCCCTTAGTTTCCATTAGGACCCCGCTGCCACGGGAGGGTAGGACAAAAGATGTCATGCAAGTTCTTTTCCATAAGCACGTATGACTATATATGGAATACATGCCTACATTACATTGATGAATTGGAGCTAGTTCTGTGTCACTCTATGTTATAACCGTTGCATGATGAATGCCATCCGACATAATTATCCATCACTGATCCATTGCCTATGAGCTTTTCACATATTGATCTTTGCTAAGTTACTTTTCCGTTGCTACTGTTACAATCACTACAAAACTGCTACTGTCACTTTGCTATTGTTATCGTTACTTCCATCCTGCTTTGCTACTGAATACTTTGCTGCAGATACTAAGTCTTTTAGGTGTGGTTGAATTGACAACTCAGCTGCTAATACTCGAGAATATTATTTGGCTCCCCTTGTGTCGAATCAATAAATTTGGGTTGAATACTCTACCCTCGAAAACTGTTGCGATCCCCTATACTTGTGGGTTATCAAGACCTTTTTCTGGCGCCGTTGCCGGGGAGCATAGCTCTATTCTCTGAGTCACTTGGGATTTATATCTGTTGATCACTATGAAGAATTTGAAAGATGCTAAAACCAATATCTACCCCTCTACTACGAGGACAGGTAAGGAACTGCCATCTAGCTCTGCACTTGATTCACCTTCTGTTATGAGTAAATTTGTGACACCACCACCTGCTAGTAATTCTGATATGTTGCAAGTAATTGACGATGTCACTTCTTCTATGCATGATGCTTATGATGATACTTTGCTTGATACTACTGTGCCACTGGGTGAATTTCTTGATGAACAAATTGCTAGAGTCAATGCTGAAACTGATGATATTTCTAAAACTGATGAAATTATTGAAACTGAACACTATGAGACACCTGCATGATTTGAATACACTAACCCGGACTGACGCTGTTTTCAGCAGAATTGCCTTGGTGTTATTTTTGTGCAGAAATAAAAGTTCTCGGATTGACCTGAAAATTTACGGAGAATATTTTTGGAATTAATAAAAAATATTGGCGAAAGAATCAAGCCAGGGGGTCCACCTGTTGGCCACAAGCCAGGAGGGCGCCCCCCCTAGGGCGCGCCCTGGTGGCTTGTGGGCCCCCCGTGGCTCCTCCGACCTCGATTCCAACTCTATATATTCACATCCATGGAGAAAAAAATAGGAGAGAAGAGTTCATCGCGTTTTACGATACGGAGCCGCCGCCACCTCCTGTTCTTCCTCGGGAGGGCAGATCTGGGGTCCGTTTTCGACTCCGGAGAGGGGAAATCGACGCCGTCGTCATCACCAACCATACTTCATCACCAATTTCATGATGATCTCCACCGTTCGTGAGTAATCTCATCGTAGGCTTGCTGGACGGTGATGGGTTGGATGAGATTTACCATGTAATCGAGTTAGTTTTGTTACGGTTTGATCCCTAGTATCCACTATGTTCTGAGATTGATGTTGCTATGGCTTTGCTATGCTTAATGCTTGTCACTAGGGCCCGAGTGCCATGATTTCAGATCTGAACCTATTATATTTTCATGAATATATATGTGTTCTTGATCCTATCTTACAAGTTGTAGACACCTATTACGAGTTATGATCCGCATCCCCCAGGGTGACAATAACTGGGATTCTTTCCGGTGATTACCGTAGTTTGAGGAGTTCATGTTTTCACTAAGTGCTAATGCTTTGGTCCGGTTCTCTATTAAAAGGAGGCCTTAATATCCCTTAGTTTCCATTAGGACCCCGCTGCCATGGGAGGGTAGGACAAAAGATGTCATGCAAGTTCTTTTCCATAAGCACGTATGACTATATATGGAATACATGCCTACATTACATTGATGAATTGGAGCTAGTTCTGTGTCACTCAATGTTATAACCGTTGCATGATGAATGCCATCCGACATAATTATCCATCACTGATCCATTGCCTACGAGCTTTTCACATATTGATCTTTGCTAAGTTACTTTTCCGTTGCTACTGTTACAATCACTACAAAACTGCTACTGTCACTTTGCTATTGTTACCGTTACTTCCATACTGCTTTGCTACTGAATACTTTGCTGCAGATACTAAGTCTTTCAGGCGTGGTTGAATTAACAACTCAGCTGCTAATACTCGAGAATATTCTTTGGCTCCCCTTGTATCGAATCAATAAATTTGGGTTGAATACTCTACCCTCGAAAACTGTTGCGATCCCCTATACTTGTGGGTTATCTCTTATGTTATTGTTATGAGTAAATATAATTTCTAAGAGTTATTGCTGACATGCTTAGTCATAATCTTTGCTGAAAACTTGGGTGCTACTTAAGCATATATATGTAAACAAGAACAAAAGAGTTCATAAAAGTTTTTCTTTATCACTTTCAGTTTAACAACTGAATTGCTTGAGGACAAGCAAAGGTTTAAGCTTGGGGGAGTTGATACGTCTCCAACGTATCTACTTTTCCTCACTCTTTTGCCCTTGTTTTGGACTCTAATTTGCATGATTTGAATGGAACAAACCCGGACTGACGCTGTTTTCAGCAGAACTACCATGGTGTTGTTTTTGTGCAGTAATAAAAGTTCTCGGAATGAAACGAAACTTTTTGGAGATTTATTTTGGAAAATATATAAAATACTGGAGCCAAAAACCACCGAAGAGAGGGCCACGCTGGGCACAATACACCAGGGCGCACCATCCCTCTCCCGGCGCGCCCTGGTGGGTTGTGCCCACCTCGTGGCCCCACTTGCCCTATCTCCGCCACTATAAATTCCTAAATTTGGAGAAAAAAAATTAGAGAGAAAGAATTATCATGATTCACGATACGGAGCCACCGCCACCTCCTGTTCTTCATCGGGAGGCCAGATCTGGAGCCCGTTTGGGGCTCAGGAGAGGGGAATCTTCGGTCTTCGTCATCATCAACCTTTCTCCATCGCCAATTCCATGATGCTCCCCACCAGGAGTGAGTAATTCCTTCGTAGGCTTGCTGGTCGGTGAGGAGTTGGATGAGATTCATCATGTAATCGAGTTAGTTTTGTTAGGGCTTGATCACTAGTACCCATTATGTTTTGAGATTGATGTTGCTATGACTTTGCAATGCCTAATGCTTGTCACTAGGGCCCGAGTGCCATGATTTCATATCTGAACCGTTTATGTTATCATCTCTATATCCATGTTCTTGATCCGATCTTGCCTAGTCATATGCACCTATTACGTGTTATGATCTGTCAACCCCATAGTGACAATATTTGGGATACTTCGCGGTGATGACCGTAGTTTGAGCAGTTCATTTATTTACCATGTGTTAATGCTTTGTTCCGGTTCTCTATTAAAAGGAGGCCTTAATATCCCTTAGTTTCCTTATAGACCCCGCTGCCACGGGAGGGTAGGACAAAAGATGTCATGCAAGTTCTTTTCCATAAGCACGTATGACTAGTTATGGAATACATGCCTACATTACATTGATGAACTGGAGCTAGTTCTGTATCGCCCTAGGTTATGACTGTTACATGATGAATATCATCCAACGAGTTACCGATCCAGTGCCTACGACCTTTCCACGTATTGTTCTTGCTAAGTTACTACTGTTGTTGCTGCTGTTCCGACTGCTACAAAACTATTGCTACTACTGTTACCGCTATTGTTACTATTGCTACTGCTATCAAAACTATCATATTACTGTGCTACTGATCACTCTGCTGCAGATATTTAATCTCCAGGTGTGGTTGAATTGACAACTCAACTACTAATACTCTCAAGTATTCTTTGGCTCCCCTTGTGTCGAATCTATAAATTTGGGTTGATTACTCTACCCTCGAAAACTATTGCGATCCCCTATACTTGTGGGTTATCAAATCCTTAGTGAGTTTATGTAGAGTTGGAGTCCCGAGTGGGTTTACGTCAGGAGTGGGGGCACACCCACTGGGTGTTTTAGGTAGTATAATCCGAATGATGAGATACTTGTCGAAGAAGATGCGGTGATGGTCCATGGACCAGTGCCTCTCGACGTTGACCGTCGGGGTGTAGAACCTGTAGTTCTCCACTGGGGGCGCGCTGAGCGAACCCAGTGGGTGTAGTCCCCGAGGCTGCCGTCGACTGAAGCAGTCGACGACAGTCTCAAATTCCGAATGTTGAGGTAGTAGAATCCGAATGATGAGATACTTGTTGAAGAGGATGCGGTGATGGTCCATGGACCAGAGCCTCTCGACGTTGACCGTCGGGGTGAAGAACCGGTAGTTCTCCAGTGGGGGCGCACTGAGCGAACCCACTGGGTGTAGTCCCTGAGGCTGCCGTCGACTGAAGCAGTCGGCGACAGTCTCAAAGTCCGAATGTTTTAGGTAGTAGGATCCGAATTAATAGATACTTGTCGAAGAGGATGCGGTGATGGTCCATGGACCAGAGCTTCTCGACGTTGACCGTCAGGGTGAAGAACCCGTAGTTCTCCAGTGGGGGCGCGTTGAGCACACCCACTGGGTGTAGTCCCCTAGGCTGTCGTCGACTGAAGCATTCGGCGACAGTCTCAAAATCCGAATGACATTGTACCTCTACATTGTATCCGATTGTCAGCTCTGATACTCTTTGCTATTGTCGTCGTCGTATGTAGGGTGTGTGCGAGATCGGATCTCGCTATAAAACTCTTGAAGAGGAGGTGCAGGAGCCGCGTCGCAACCTCAAAGCTGAGAAGACCAAGTGTGCATGTCTGGAGCAGGAGAAACTGACACTCGGAGGTAATCAGATTTCGACCGACTACTTTGAGTTCGATCCTTTTCCCTGTCCAACTAAAAGTACTCCGCCAGATGTACATAGTGAAAATCTCCAGCTTGCTAAGAGACTGCGGGTTTCCATTTCTATAGAGACCATGAATACCGCTTTGGAGAAGAAAGACAATGATCTGACACTTGCCCAGAAGGAAGCTAGTCGGAAAGCCAAGGAAGCGGAGGACAAACTGAAGGCATTCGAGAAGTGGGAGGAGGAGAAGAAGACGTTGGAGGATGTCGCCAAGAGGAGCACCCTGGAGGCTGTTGAAGCCGAAGCAAAGCTGAAGGGCATCTCAGCCAAGAAGGCTGAGCATGAGAAGCTTGTGGAGGACTATGTGGTGAAATGAACAAGAGGCTCAAAGGTACACACTCGGCCCGGTCAAACTTCAAACCTTTCCAACTTATCTTGCTCCCCCTCTTACTTTTTTTCCTCCCTAATGTCTATTAGATCTGTGCACGGATGAGGAAGAAGAAACTTCCAAGATTGAGAAGGAACTAGATCCGAGTGCTAGACTCCTCCGCGACAGGGCGGCACTTGCGTTGCTTCGCCTAGACGAGCGCACCACGGAGGCAGCTCATTTCCTCTACCGTCTGCGTGAAGCCGCCAAGGAGATCAACAAGGAGACCGTCCCTGAGGAAGAGCTCCCGAGTGACTTGGACGTCCTCATCAATCGTCTGAAGGATGTGCCGTGCCGAGTCCAATTATGGAAGAAATTTGCAGCTCGGGCTGGGGCAGACATCGCTCTTTCCCTTGTTCGTGTGCACTGCAGAGGCGTGGATGAGGAAAAACTGAAGTCACTGAAGGTAGTCAACAAGAAGAATGCCAAGATTGACAACTTCATGGAGACTTTCTTGCCAGCCGCCACTTGGATTGCGGACTTCATCGACTTGGACACCTTCACTGACACAGCATCTCCACCATCGTCCGACTGATCGTCGGGAAACAACTTTAAATTACATTTGCCTCGGAATGCCGAGTGGTCCTGTACCGATGCTTTCGCCGTGACTTTGCGGCTCCGGTTATTTGCACTTTTGCTTTGAACTTCATGACATTTGAATACCTTTGCTTGATCATTTTAGATGCTTGTTTGCATTTTTGCTGAATGCGGATTTTTAACTTAGGCGATACAGAATCGCAGCTAAGTCCCCGAGTGTGGATGAAGTCCTCACTCGGAGTAGTTTCCAACTTAGGTGATACAGAATCGCAGCTAAGCCCCCGAGTGTGGATGAAGTCCCCACTCGGAGTAGTGCCTAGCTTAGACGATATAGGATTGCAGCTAAGACTCCGAGTGTGGATGAAGTCCTTACTCAGAGTAGTTTTTAACTTAGACGATACAGGATCGCAGCTAAATCCCCGAGTGTGGATGAAATCCTCACTCGGAGTAGTTTTTAACTTACGCGATACAGGATCGGAGCTAAGCCCCCGAGTGTGGATAATGTCCCCACTCCGAATAGTTTTTAACTTAGACGATACAGGATCGCATCTAAGCGCCCGAGTGTGGATGAAGTCCTCACTTGGAGTAGTTTTTAACTTAGGCGATACAGGATTGCAGCTAAGCCCCCGAGTGTGGATAAAGTCCTCACTCGGAGTAGTTTTTAACTTAGGCGATACAGGATCGCATCTAAGCCCCCGAGTGTGGATGAAGTCCTCACTCGGTGTAGTTTTTAACTTAGGCGATACAGGATCGCAGCCAAGCCCCCGAGGGTGGATGAAGTCCTCACTCGGAGTAGTTTTTAACTTAGGCGATACAGGATCGCAGCTAAGCCCCCGAGTGTGGATGAAGTCCTCACTCGGAGTATTTTTTAACTTTGGCGATACAAGATCACAGCTAAGCCCCCGAGTGTGGATGAAGTCCTCACTCGGAGTATTTTTAACTTAGACGATACAGGATCGCATCTAAGTCCCCGAGTGTGGACGAAGTCCTCACTCAGATTAGTTTTTAACTTAGGCGATACAGGATCGCTGCTAAGTCCCCGAGTGTGGACGAAGTCCTCACTCGGAGTAGTTTTTAACTTAGGCGATACAGGATTGCAGCCAAGCCCCCGAGTGTGGATGAAGTCCTCACTCGGAGTAGTTTTTAACTTAGGCAATACAAGATCACAGCTAAGCCCCTGAGTGTGGATGAAGTCCTCGCTCGGAGTATTTTTTAACTTAGGCGATACAACATCGCAGCTAAGCCCCCGAGTGTGGATGAAGTCCTCACTCGTAGTATTTTTAGCTTAGACGATACAGGATCGCAGGTAAGTCCCCGAGTGTGGACGAAGTCCTCACTCGGAGTAGTTTTTAACTTAGGCGATACAGGATCGCAGCTAAGTCCCCGAGTGTGGACGAAGTCCTCACTCGGAGTAGTTTTTAACTTAGGCGATATAGGATCGCTGCTAAGCCCCCGAGTGTGGATGAAGTCCTCAGTCGGAGTATTCTTTAACTCAGGCGATACAGGATCGCAGCTAAGTCCCCGAGTGTGGACGAAGTCCTCACTCGGAGTAGTTTTTAACATAGGCAATACATGATCGCAACTAAGTCCCCGAGTGTGGACGAAGTCCTCACTCGGAGTAGTTTTTAACTTAGGCGATACAGGATCGCAGCTAAGCCCCGAGTGTGGAGGAAGTCCTCACTCATAGTAGTTTTTAACTTAGGCGATACAGGATCGCAGCTAAGTCCCTGAGTGTGTACGAAGTCCTCACTCGGAGTAGTTTTTAACTTAGGCGATACAGGATCGCAGCTAAGTCCCCGAGTGTGGATGAAGTCCTCACTCACAGTATTTCTTAATTTAGGCGATACAGGATCGCAGCTAAGTCCCTGAGTGTGGACGAAGTCCTCACTCGGAGTAGTTTTTTAACTTAGGTGATACAGGATCGCACCTAAGCCCCCGAGTGTGGATGAAATCCTCACTCGAAGTAGTTTCTAACTTGGGCGATCCAAGATCGTGGCTAAGCGAATCCGCACACCCACTGGGGGGGTAGCGAAAACGAATGAGTAACAAAAAGTTTGAACAAAGAACTGAGAAAGTAGATACTTTATTCATCGGGTTCACTCGGAAGTGCATTACAAAGATGGTAGAGTGTCTTAACACTAGGTATAGAACTTGCGGAGTAGATCCGCGTTCCACGCTCGGGGCTCTTCCTTGTCGTCAACAATGTTGTACAACCGATAAGCTCCATTATTGAGAACTTTGGAGATGACAAAGGGCCCCTGCCACGGAGGCGCTAGCTTGTGCGGCTTCTGCTGATCCAGTAGGAGGACGAGGTCACCTTCCTGGAAAGCACGTCTTCTGACTTGTCTGTCATAAAGACGCCTCAGGTCTTGTTGGTAAAGCGTCGACCTGATCAGGGCTTGCTCTCTTTCCTCTTCCAAAAGGTCAAGGCCATCCTGGCGCGCCACTTCGGCTTCGTCTTTGTTATAGAGCTGCACTCGGGGACCGTTGTGGCGAATGTCACTGGGAAAACACCTTCGGATCCGTATACCATAAAGAAAGGAGTGCGCTTGGTGGAACGATTCGGGGTCGTCCGAAAGCCCCACAAGACAGAAGGCAATTGCTCGACCCACGCACCAGTAGCAATCTCCAGATCTCTCATCAATCGAGGTTTCAATCCTTGAAGAATCATTCCGTTTGCTCGTTCTGCCTGTCCGTTCGACTGCGAGTGAGCTACGGAAGCATAATTGACCCGAGTATCTTGAGAGTAACAAAACTCACGGAATTCATCCGAATCAAAATTCTTCCCATTATCTGTGATGATGTCATGAGGGACTCCGAATCTGAATATGATCTGCCGAATGAAACTGACAGCGGTAGTTGAGTCCAAACTTTTGATGGGCTTCGCCTCGACCCACTTGGTGAACTTCTCCACAGCGACCAGCAGATGGGTAAAACCACTCGACCCTGTGCGTAGAGGTCCGACCATGTCAAAACCCCAGACAGCGAAAGGCCAGGTGAGCGGAATAGTCTTCACAGCGGATGCTGGCTGTGTCTGATTCTTGTAGAACTGGCATCCAACACAAAGATCTACCATGTCCTTCGCTGCTGCATCTCTGAGAGGACGCATCGCTGCCAATTAAAACCTACACGGAATGCCTTTGCAACCAACATCCGAGAGGACGCATGATGACCACAGGTTCCCGAATGAATGTCATGTAGGATCTATAATCCTTCTTCTGGGGATATGCATCTCTGAGCCACGCCAGTAGTGCTTTTTTTGTATAGCTGATCTCCCATCACTTCAAAGGATTTGGATCGTCGGACAATCCTTCGGGCTTCCTCTTCATCTTCAGGGAGCTCTTGCCGGAGTAAGTACGCTAAATACGGTTGGGTCCACTCGGGAGTGATCACCAACATCTCTTCGACGAGATTCACTACAGCTGGGATGTCTACTTCAGTCGGATTTGAGGGACCGACTGCTTGTGGGGGCTCTTCGGTAAAAGGATCTTCTTGGACCGAAGGAGAATGAAGGTGTTCAAGGAATACATCTTTCAGCATGACTTTCCGAGTGGACCCGATTTTAGCCAGGTCATCAGCTGCCTGATTTTTTGCTCGGGGGATATGATGCAGCTCTAAACCTTCGAAGTTCTTCTCTAGTTTTCGGACTGCATTACAATATCCATTCATGGCAGGACTCCTTATGTCCCATTCCTTCATCACCTGGTTGACAACAAGGTCCGAGTCGCCGAATACCATCAAGTGACGAATGCCAAGTGCGATTGCCATTCGGAGTCCATAGAGGAGTGCTTCGTACTCGGCTTCATTATTGGATGAGTCGAAATGAATTTGAAGGACGTAGCTCAGTCGGGGGGGGGGGGGGGGGACGAGAACTACTCCAGCTCCGGACCCTTGGAGCATCTTAGATCCATCAAAGAACATGGTCCAGTGTTCAGGGATACTGGGCGCTGGCTGTTCCTGTTCTATCCATTCGGCCAGAAAATCCACTAGGGCTTGCGACTTGATTGCCTTCTTAGCTTCAAAATTGATCTCCAATGGGAGGAGTTCAATCGCCCACTTTGCCACTTGGCCAGTAGCGTCTCTGTTATTTAGGATTTCCGAAAAAGGAGCGTCACTAATAATTGTGACCGAATGCTCTTGAAAGTAATGAGCTACCTTCTTGACAGTGAGGTAAATGCCATAAACCAGCTTTTGGTAATGCGGATACCTTTGCTTGGAGGGAGTCAAGACTTCCGAAATATAATACACATGCCTTTGCACCTTGAAAGTTTTTTCCGATTCTTCACGTCCACAGTGAGGGATGTGCTGACCACTTGGCTAGTAGCGGTGATGTACAAGAGCAAAGGCTCTTGGCTGCCCGGTGCAGCTAACACCGACTTGGTGGAAAGCAAAGCCTTGAGCAGATCGAATGCCTCCTGCGCTTTGGAGGTCCACTTGAACGTGTTAGACTTCTTCATCAATCGGTAAAGAGGCAATGCCTTCTCACCGAGACGAGAGATGAATCTACTCAGGGCAGCAAGGCATTCCGTGAGTTTCTGGACATCGTGGAAGCAGACAGGCTTCTTCATTCGGATGATTGCTCCTATTTTATCAGGATTAGCATCGATCCCTCGTTCGGAAACAAGGAAACCGAGAAGCTTACCCGAAGGGACTCCGAATGTGCACTTTATAGGCTTGAGCTTTATTTGGTAGCGTCGGAGGTTTGCGAAGGTCTCGGCGAGGTCA
Source organism: Elymus sibiricus (assembly GCA_039707655.1). NCBI lineage: Eukaryota > Viridiplantae > Streptophyta > Magnoliopsida > Poales > Poaceae > Elymus > Elymus sibiricus. Next base: position 399,374,513 of record CM077673.1, on the reverse strand, counting down.
GTTAGGAGGTCAGAACCTTTCCTAGACTTAACCACGATGTCTTCCATGTACGCTTCGACGTTCCGACTGATTTGTTCCTGCAAGCATTTCTGAATCATGCGCATAAATATTGCCCCAACATTCTTCAGACCGAATGGCATAGTGATGTAGCAGAAACACCCGAATGGGGTGATGAAAGCCGTTTTTATTTCATCTGGTCCATACATTCGGATTTGATGGTACCCGAAGTACGCATCTAAGAACGACAGGCGTTCGCATCCGGCGGTGGAATCTACTATCTGATCTATGAGGGGAAGGGGAAAATGCACTTTCGGGCAGGCCCGATTGAGGTGTTTGAAATCGATACACATTTGGAGAGACTTGTCCTTCTTAGGCACTAACACTGGGTTGGCCAACCACTCGGAATGGAAAACTTCCCGAATGAATTCAACAGCTAGGAGCCGAGCGATCTCTTCGCCAATCGCCTTGCACTTCTCCACAGAGGATCGACGCAAGTGCTCTTTGACTGGCTTGATCTTCGGATCCACTCGGAGTCGATGCTCAGCCAGTCCCCTGGGTACCCCCGGCATGTCAGACGGCTTCCATGCGAAGATATCCCAGTTCTCATGGAGGAACTGGATGAGCTCGGCTTCCTATTTGTCATCAAGCGATGTCGAGACGTTTAGACTTGGTTTGGATGAATGTGAACCTGCTTGGTTTCGTCGGCCGACTGAAATGTTGATTCTGTTGCCGGACGTTTAGACTTGAGTAAGTCTGCAGCATCCACCTCTTTCTTGTAGCCATCAAGTTCGGCTGCGAGAACTTGTTCATTGGCTATTTTGGAGCCCCGCTGGAGGCACTCCTCGGCAATTATCCGATCGCCAGTTATCATGATCACACCATTTGGTCTAGGCATCTTAAGTTTAAGATAGACGTAACATGATCGGGCCATGAAACTACCCAGGATGGCGTGATAGGCACTCCGAAAGTCCACCACTTCAAATGTTAGGCGTTCCTTCCAGAAGTTCTTCTCTCCTCCAAATACAACATCTATAGCGATCTGACCGAGTGACTCGGCCTTCTTCCCAGGAATGACTCCATGGAAATGCATGTTACTCTTACTCAGTCGGGACATCGGAATGCCCATTGCACTGAGTGTATCCGCGTAGATTATGTTGAGTCCACTGCCGCCATCCATCAAGACTTTGCGCAGTCGGACCCCATTCACAGCTGGATCGACAACTAGCGCCTGCCTCCCAGGGGTGGCTATGTGGGTGGGGTGATCAGACTGATCGAAAGTGACAAGAGTCTTCGTCCAATTAAGGTGCTTCACGGTAGTCGGAGCTACCATGTTCGCCTCCCGATTGATGACCTTCAATCGGCTCTTACTCTCGACGTCCGCAAAGATCATGTTTAAGACCTTGTCGACATGTGGGTATTCCGGATTACCCTCTTCTTCTTCATCAGCGTCTTTCTCTGCAGAAGTCTCTTTTCCCATCTCATGTTTGAGCAAACGGCATTCCGAGTGGTGTGCTTCGGGTAAATGACGTTGCCCTCTTCATCTTTCTTCGTGTGGATCGCGCAGGGCTGATCCATCACCTCGGAGTTATACTCGGGTTTCTTCTTGTTAACCCAATCTTTTTTCTTATGTTTCTTGGCCTTCGGCTTCCCTTCGCCAGGAACAGCTGCCACTTCAGCTTTTCCCGGGGGATCAGCTTTCCGCTTCTTCTTTTTGTCAGCGTTCCCAGCCAACTGTCGGGTGTCACCTGCTTGACCTTTGCCGCTTCGGAGGCGGTCTTCTTCTTCGCCGTTGGCATACTTATTGGCGATTTCCATGTCCCGACTGAGAGATAGATCTCCCGATCGACCAAACTTCAAAACGAGCTCTCGGTATGATGTACCTGCCTTGAAGGCACAAACAGCCTGATGCTCAGTGACATTCTCTACCATGTTGTCCAGCGTAGTCCATCGCTGAATGTACTCTCGGAGAGTCTCATTGTTCTTCTGGGCACAGTGCTGCAATTCAGTTAGACCACCCGGACACTTGTACGTGCCTTCAAACGACTTGATGAACACTCGGGCCAGATCCTCCCAGCAATATATGCTACTGAAAGGTAATTGGTTCAACCACGCCCAAGCAGATCCTTCCAGCATGAGGGGGAGGTGTTTCATTGCCACGAAGTTGTCACCACCCCCAATCTAAACAACCAATCGATAATCTTCGAGCCAGGTCTCCGGCTTGGATTCGCCATTGAACTTTCCGATCCCGGTCGCTAAACGGTAATTGGGGGGTATCTCGGCTTCTCGGATATACCTGCAGAAGCACTCGAGAACCGATGTTCCCCAACCGCTCACTCGGTCTTTGATCACCCGGTTCCTATCTACCATCTTTTGTGTGATGGTAGACCTGGCATTGGGCAACGAAGGCCGCCGGCCAGCTCCCTCGTAGCCACGGGGTCGAGGGGGAGTCCGATTGCGATCTTCTCCGTAGTGGCGGCCATCATCGAATGGACGCTTGCCGTACGAATCACCTCTCGAAGGAGGGGTCCGACTGACATCGCGCTCATCTCGCCAACGCCCCCCGTACGGACCTCTCGCAGGAGGAGGAGAGCGTACGCGTTTTTCATACGCGTGCGGGCTGTGAGCAGACTGCACTGTGTCCATTTGAATAGACCGGCCGTGAATCCGCAGTGACGACTGCGAAACTTCCAAATTCTACTTCAGAGCAGTCTTCAGCAGAGCTTGGATCTGCCGAATGCCCTCGCCAGCTGTCGACCCAGATGGCAGAATAGATTCAGCGATCCGGGTAGCCGCAGCCAGGTTCTCTATCGGTGTGCGCATCACTGGGACTTTGGGGGGTCGGCTGCTCTGGAACAGCGGACGCCTCAGGTTGCTGGAACTCGGTCTATCCCGTGCTGCGCGCTCGTCGAGCGACTGCTGGAGACGCTCGATTCGCTCGCGCTCAGCCAAAGTGGCCAAGCGCGTAGCCTCCAGAGACAATTCCTCCGGAGTGGTCCCCGTGATCGGAGTGAGGAGAACTTCGTCGTCCCTCCTCCTCCTATCTTCCCGCTGCTCCCGAGTGAGAGGCCGGGGAACATAGCCGCTTGTGTCGCCAGTGTGACGATCGCTGTCGCGACTAGGAGGACCACCCCCAGAGTACCCGGGAGGCCCGTTGTTGGTGGTGTTGGCCATCATGACTTCTGCGGCGTCTCCGCTGCTTCCGAATTACGACTCATCGGATAATTCGTCCCCCAAAGAGGGGAACAAATCGACGGTGGGTTCGTCAGAGTTGATCACAGCCACTTGGGCGACCGCCGACTGACGAGCCATGGCATGCTCGACCCACCGTTGCCACCGAGGGCGCCCAGAGCGCCTGCAGTGACTCCCGACGGCTGCCGCAAGAGGACGTCGTGGGCCGCGGCGCTGAAGTGCGACGCTCCCCGCGCGGGGAACGAGTCAGGATCCAGCGGTGCCTCGTGCAACCAGGCAGAACCATCGGCGACGAAACGCAAGGTGCCGAAGAGAATCTCACCGCCGAGTGCCAACATGGTGAATGAGAAAAAGCTTGAATCCACTTACGCCGGAATTCGCTAGACCCTCCGCCCCATGGTGGGCGCCAACTGTCATGGGAAAAAGTGTCACACTCGGAATTTATGAGTTCGGACCCCACTCAGAAGTGGTAACAGTCCTACGTCTTGAGCCCTGAGGCTATGTGTTTTCCTTGTATGGGTATCTGATTACAGAGAGTTCGTAACCCTTGCTCTGGGGTCGGAGGGCGACTTATATAGAGTGCGCCGCCATCAACCGAGCGCCATCACTAGGGCCATTAATGCTAGTAACTGCGGGGGTTACTAGAAACTGCTAAGTTAACTACAGTCATTACAGGTAACGTGGTCTTTACAATACTTAAGGCGTATTAAGTCCTGCTCCTTTCTATCCGAGTGCTCCGAAAGGCGCCGAGTGATGAGTGACGTCCGAGTGACTTTCTAGGGGCCGAGTGCAGCTTGTGCATTCATCCAAGAGTTGAGGTGAACCAAGGACTTCCAGGAACTTGTAGGACTCCAGGGGTGTCCTAGTATAGAGGTATCTGACCCTACCTAGGGTAGGTTGAGGGAGTCCTGGTTTAAGGGGTCCTCGGGAGGTCGACCTGTTGCTTATGGGCCGGACTATATGGGCCACTTGCCGAATACTAGATGGATTGAAGACTCTGTCTCCAGGAATGAAGCTTCGAGAATTGTGGCTTGTCCTCCACATTTGGAGTAGTGAATAGGCATGTTTATCCCTTCGACATGTAACCGACCATGTGTAAACCCTAGGTACCCCTGGCGTCTATATAAACCGGAGGGTTTTAGGTTGTAGGACAAGAGAACTCATCTAGGGTTTTAGCTACTTGATCTCGTGGTAGATCAACTCTGTAATCCTCATACTATCAATATAATCAAGCAGGACGTAGGGTATTACCTCCATAGGAGGGCCCGAACCTGGGTAAAACCTTGTCCCCTTCGTCTCCTGTTACCATCATTCCTAGTGTCACAGCTTGGGACCCCCTACCCAAGATCCGCCGGTTTTGACACCGACATTGGTGCTTTCATTGAGAGTTGAACTCAATCGCCAGAAGGAATCGATGGCTCGCCTAGTCATCAACGAAGAGGTCCGCAATACGGGCACTTTTGTCCCTGGACAGATGTTTGCTTTCGGCAGCATTGTGCTGCACGGCGACCCGACCGGCCATCTAGGCCGCGTCGGAAGCTTCGCCCCTGATCAAGAGGTCAGATTCGGGAACTTAGAGTTCTCCGTAGACTCTCGAGGCGACCTATCACTAACCGGGCTCGCAGTCTCGCCTGCCATGCCCGAAGACTCTGAGGCTTTAACCCTAGATCCATCTTTCGGCTCTGCCCACGGGATCTACCCCGGCGAGGGCCCGACTTTCAGTCCGGATCAGGTCATAATACCCGACGACCGGACATCTGTTCTTGCAGAACACTCTCCCTGCGCGGACGCATCGGAGGTTCACTCCGGAAGCTCTGGGCAGACCGGCCCAATCGAGCTCTTGATACCCGACAAGGCTCTAGATCGGATCTCGTCGATGAAGATTACCGACGTCCCAACCCCGATCTATTCTCAGATCGGGCGTCAGACGGGTCAGGACGGATTTTTCGTCCCACCCACCACCCACTTGATAGCCACTGTCGAGGATTTAACCGACATGCTAGACTATGCTTCCGACGAAGCAGAGTACATGGATGAGGAGGATCACGCCCTCACCCCCGCTAAGACCGGGCAGTGGACTGCCACCACCACATACGACGTTTACGTGGTGGACACTCCGAAAAACAACGGCGACAAATTGGATGAAGCGCCGTCAAGACGCCGAAGGCCGCATAAACGATCAAAAGGAAAAAAGGGGCGAAAATCCATCGATGGCACCGGGGACGGAGATACCCCGGAAGACATCGGCGATCCCGAAAACCCCGAACACCCGTTAGAGGGTCAGGAGAGGCCCGAAGACCGTCGCAACCCCGATGATCCAGATGATCTCGAGAACGATGACTACCTCCGCTCTATTGAGGGGGAGGACAATGCGGAAGCCGATGACTTCGCCATTCCCGACAATCCTGCAGATCAGGAACTGTTTAGGCAACAGCTCATATCCACGGCTCGCAGCCTGAAAGCAAAAGAGCGGCAGCTCAAAGCCGAACAAGACGACCTCAACGACCGATGGACGAGAGTCCTCTCAGCTGAGGAAGAATACGGCACCGGTCTATCGGACCAACCTAAGAGTTATCCACGCAGAAGGCTGCTGCCACAATTCGATGACGAGCTCACTGATATGCCGTCTCCCAAGCATACCCCATATGACAAGCCAGATCGCCCTCCTCGAGGACGAGACGGGATGGCTGACGATGCCGGCTATAGGCCGACGATACCCCGTAGACGGGGCAAGGAGCCACTAGAGCCCGATGATAGGTTCGACCTTCGACACGACCTGGACCACAGAGCAGGTCGTACGCGATCCATCTACGGATCCAGAGGATACTCTCCCGATAGACGGGAAGGGTACCGGCCTTCGTTCGACCGCGACAATGAAGATCGGGAACAAACCCGAGCTAGGACAGACACCGATCACCGACGCGTCATAGCTCGGGTCAGAGGCACCGCCCACCCACTGTGCTTCACGGACGAGGTGATGGGCATCAGTTCCCGAAAGGGTTTAAGCCAGTAAACATAGAGCAATACGATGGGACCACTGACCCAACCGTATGGATCGAGGATTTCCTCCTTCACATCCACATGGCACGAGGAGATGACCTCCACGCCATCAAGTACTTACCCCTGAAGCTCAAGGGACCAGCTCGGCACTGGTTAAACAGCCTCCCCGAAAGCTCCATTGGGTGTTGGGAGGACCTAGAAGAGGCATTCCGATCTAACTTCCAGGGCACTTATGTCCGGCCGCCGGACTCCTCCGATCTAAGCAACGTCGTTCAGAAGCCAGGAGAGTCTGTGCGGCTATTCTGGAATCGTTTCTTGACTAAGAAAAACCAGATCGTGGACTGCCCGAACGCCGAAGCAATAGCCTCTTTCAGGCACAATATTCGGGATGAATGGCTGGCTTGTCAGCTCGGCCAGGATAAACCAAGGACAATGTCTGCCCTCACATCACTCATGACCCGCTTTTGCGCGGGCGAGGATAACTGGCTAGCTAGACGTAGCCACAACCCCGAAGACCCCGGAACCTCTGAAGTTCGGGATGGAAACGGGAATCCGAAGCGCAATAAGAACAAGCGCCGGCACAATAATAGTGATGCCGATGACACGGCTGTTAACGCCGGCTTCCGCAATTCCCGGCCTGGGCAGCGGAAGAGGCCTCCTAAAGGCAAACACGACGGACCCACCCCGCTGGACAAGATCCTGGAGTGGCCTTGCCAGATCCACGACACTCAAGAGAAGCCCGCCAATCACACCAACCGTAACTGTTGGGTCTTCAAACAGGCCGGCAAGCTCGTAACCGAGGACCAAGGCAAGAGCCCACGCAGCGAGGACGAGGATGAGCCTCGTGGTCCGATCGGTGGCGGACAAAAGAAATTCCCTCCAGAGGTGAAAACAGTAAACATGATATACGCCACCCATATACCCAAAAAGGAGAGGAAGTGCGCCCTTCGGGATGTCTACGCCATAGAGACTGTAGCCCCGAAGCATAACCCATGGTCGGCATACCCAATCACCTTCGATCGACGTGACCATCCGACCAGTATCCGTCATGGGGGTTCGGCCGCACTCGTCCTAGACCCGATCATAGATGGGTAACACCTCACTAAAGTCCTCATGGACGGTGGAAGTAGCCTCAATCTGATTTACTCAGATACGGTGAAAAAGATGGGCATAGATCCGTCAAGGATCAAGCCCAGTAACACTACCTTCAAGGGAGTGATGACAGGCGTCGAAGCCCGGTGCACAGCCTCTGTAAGCCTGGAAGTTGTATTCAGCTCGCCCGATAACTTTCGAAGCGAGGACTTGATCTTCGACATCGTACCCTTCCGCAGCGGCTACCACGCCCTGCTCGGCCGTACAACGTTCGCTCGCTTTAACGCCATCCCGCACTACGCATACCTCAAGCTCAAGATGCCCGGCCCTAGGGGGGGTCATTACTGTCAATGGCAACACAGAGCGCTCCCTCCGAACTGAGGAACATGCATTGGCCCTGGCGGCCGAATTCCATTACACCGATGATTGGCAAGCGCCGACATCCGCCGTAAAGGCATCCATGGATGGGAAGCCAGCTCGATCTCAATCCGAAGTACCAGAACCTTCCCCTCCCCATAAATAGGGATTCGCAACCCATCGCACGGCCCTAGTACCGGCAAAGTATGTGCCGAGGAGGCACAACTTCGCGCTCAAAATTCCATGGGCAGCGGTGGGGAAAAGTATTAAAGGGTAAGTGTTCGGCTGGACCGAACTGTCACCGTCAACATGTCTTCGGACACACTACGGGTACCATAAAGTACCTGCTACGGCGTAAAGCTCATTCACATTTCGGTGACTTCTCAAGACTTTTTCTCCGGAGTCCGCTCGCCGAACATTACACCAATAACGGTGTACAACTCTTCGGGAGACGCAGGAGCGGACAAGCGACAGGGCATATCGAGGACGTCAGGTCACCTATTGAAGACCCTTGGTACAACCCCCCTCCTGTAAGATTTATATTTTATTTCTAATACCTGTAAAATAGTTGTATCGCCAATTTGAATAATAAGAGTTGTGGAGCAAAATACAGATATATCATGCATGATCCGTTTCGCTGTTTTTTTTGGCGCCTTCTCTATTTTCCCTCTCTTATTGCGAACCTGTTTGGTATACTATGCGATGCAACCGGCTAATAGACCGGGGGCTCGAACTAAAGAAAATCGCCTTAAGCACAACTGAATTTTGCGTTCGGCGTCTTGGAATTCCGCCTTATATGCATTGGTTTCGAACTATGTCTTGGGTCAATAGTTGGGTTGCCCGGCTCCTATGCTTGCCCCTTTATGTTCCGCTCGTTCGGCTAAAGGGGCAAAGGGAGAACCGCTGCGATTGTGTTTCCGGCTAGCCTGGTCAAGCACCTCAGCGGAGAAAGCCGAAAACTGACTGTCATGGTATGCAAGAACTAGTCTGCGAATCCGAGCTTAAATAAATCTCGTCAGAGGTTACTCCGTGTCATACGATGGGTTTTGTATTCGTACAAACCATGTGATATAGGCTTCGGCCACGGTTATTCCGAACATCACGAACCCTGGGGGCTAGTCATCAGCCTCCCGCACTCCTTCTCGCGCCCCTACGGCTAAGTGAAAGCAATAAAGCATTATGGTCCGATTGCCTTGTCCGCCACACACTACCGCCTTCGGGTACCGATAGTTCGGCTAAGGGTCACAGTGCATTGGCAGAGACACCCCGTGTAGTATCTACATGGGGGCTGAAGCCGACGACTCGCAGCTTTCAGGTTTAACGGCCACAAAGGAGTTATAAAGGATGCAAAACATACAAGACATGATAAACCATGCATTTTCAATATATACGCGTTCAAAGGTCTTCGGACATATTACAACATGTTACTCATACACACTTTCTCTCGAACATTGCACCTCTATTGCCCGAGCACCCTCCATTACGCCGGAGAAGTACAGCTCGGGGCGCCTATGTTCTTTTCCGGTAGGCGGAGGAGCGGTGGCTATCTTCATTGGATCCAGCCCAGGCCAGTGCACCTTGGCCTTCGCAAAGGTCATCCGAGCTCCCTCGATGCAGGAAAATCGCCTTAGTGCGTCGATCCGGGGCGAAGCGTCGCTCAGCTTCTGCACCAGGCCGAAGTAGCTGCCCGGCAGTGGCTCGTCGGGCCATAGCCGGATGCAGAGATCCTTCATAGCCGGCTCCGCCATCCGGTGTAGCTCCATCAGTTGTTTCAGCTACTCGATAAGGAGAGGAGAGCGCTCGGGGGCTTCAAACTGCGCCCAAAATAGCCGAGCTTCATCTCCTTCTCCCCGCGAAGCATAGAACTGCTTCGCATCCGCTGTGCTCTTCTAGAGGTCCGAGCAGGTGCCTGAGGAACGCCATACTTGGGTAAGCAACTCGAACTTGCTATCCCCGAAGATACACTGCAATGAATACGGCTTACCATCCATGATAGCTTTGGCCTGGCTGACCTCCTCTTCAAAAGACCGCCTATCCACCCGCTCCTTTTGGAGATTGGTTTTCAGGGTGGATAGTTCGGCGGCCTGCGCCTTGCCCTTCCGCTCTAGGTCCTCGCACTTTTGGCCGGCGTCCTTGAGCTCCTGTTGGATTTCCTCCACCCGAGCCTCGTGCTTATCGCTGGTGGCTCTTAGGGCGGAGAGCGCGGTAGCCGCTTCTTTGGCCGCCGCCTTCTCCACCGCAGCCTCTTGCTTTGCCTTCTCAAGCCCGGCCTTGAGCTTCTCAATCTCCTTCGCCGAGGCTGCGCAAGCATTAGACATATCAAAAAATACTGCGTTGACAGTACGGTAATGGAGAGTTTTGAATACTCTAATTCGGCTTACCTCGTGCCTCGTCGAATCTCTTGTTTAGAGCGTCAAGCTCGTCTTCGGAGCTCTTGAGCTTCCGATTTAGCTCCTTTAGCTTGGCAGCGTTAGTAGCCGCTGCCGTCGACGAAGCCTGTAACAAACAAAATCATATAACGTTACAGGGGTTTACAACCTCCGAACTATCACTAAAATGATCCTGTGTCCGGTCCTCTTACAGGCTGATAGAATGATCCGAACACATATTACAGTTCGGGTTAGGATCTGTGTCTGACCCCCGGGGAAGTTTTTTCAAACTCACCTAGGGCTCGGCGGCTGCCGTGTATATAATCATAACTCACAGAAAATAATATTTCAAAAAACAGAGCATTACATGGCTTACCTGGAAACCCGTCAGGAGACCGTTGAAGGCCTCCTTCAGTCCGTGATCTACGGACTGAATGCTCTGCAATACCGCACCCATAAGGGTGCGGTGCTCACCGGAGATGGAGGCGCTTGATAGAGCCTCCCCCATAGCCGGCCACCCGTTGGTCGGTGGCGCCGGTGGGGATCGATTGATCCGATCTCCGACCGGAGATTGAATCGGTGCCTCCGGAGGCATGGTGCGCTCCGGAGACCGCCTTGGAGGCGACTGGACATCTTCTCGTCCGGTCTCCTCAGTATCCGGGAGGGGCCTCTCTCCTGGGTCTTCGGCGGCCGAGGTGTTAGCCTCGGCCATAACGTCGTCGCCCCTGCCTCCAGTGTCCGGCTCCAAAGGAGCCTGTTGGGAGGACACCTCCGCGGCATCCATCGCGGCGCCCGGAGGAGAGGGGTGCGACGCGGTCCCGCTCTCCGCTAGCTCGGCGGGCGGGGTCTCCCCATCCGAAGCCTGATCGGTGGGGAGAACTTGTAGTGGGCTGCAAGTCACAAAGGCGCTCACATGATTAATCATATTCAAAACTTGGTGCTAATAGCTCGGGAGGCCCTCGGAACCATACCTTCGAGGTGGGGGCTTGACCCTGAGGTTCCTTCGCGGAACCCTCTCGAACTCCTCGGACTCGGTATCCGAGTCCGAACTATCGTCGGACAGGACCACCTGTGCCCGGCGCGCTTTCTTCGGGGCGGGGGGGGGGGGGGGGGGTATGTCCTCTGTGGTGTCCGATGACGCCGCCCTCTTTCTTGCGAGGGGACAATCGCCTCCGCCCTCGCCCTCGCCCTCACCCTCATGCTCCTCTTCTTGATTCGAGGAGGCATGGGTTTCTTCGGACACAGCCTCCGGCTGGTCCCTGATGCGCAGGCCAGCTCGGCCTGGTTTCTTCTTCTCCTTCTTCTCCGGCGCCTTGTAAGGCGCCACGACGAGCATCTCCAACAGCAGCGGAGACCTGGTGTCTTCGGGCTGTGGAGCCGGACACTTGATGCCCATGGCCTTGCTCAGCCATTCCCGCGGAAGTGATCGGAAAGCACTATTTTCTTCGGGAAGATAAAAGCTGATCTAATAAGACTATGTCATACCTCGGAAGGGAGCTTATCGGCGCGTAAGCTCTGGTCCTCCTTCTTGTCCGGCCAGTTCTCCTGCGCCTTGAACAGCGCCTTCCACAGCTTCTCGCGTGTGGTGTGGAAGAGTTGACGAATCATAGGCTCGTCGTCAGTCCGGTAATTCCACATGGGGGAGCTTTGGCGCTGGCAGGGGAGGATGCGTCGCCGAAGCATAACCTGGACCACGTTGGTCAGCCCGACTCCCTCCTTGATCATGGAGGTGATGCCCCTCTGCAGGTCATCCACCTCTGTGTCCGACCCCCAGTCAAGGCCCTTTCGGACCCATGAGGTCAATCTGGCCAGGGGGCCAGATCTGAATTCGGCAGGAACAGTTCCGCCCTCCTCCCTTGGCTCGGTGATGTAAAACCACTCTTTTTGCCAAGTCTTGATGGTGTCGATGAAGGTGCCGGATGGCCATACCGCGCGCGGAAGCTTGCCGATGACCGCCCCGCCGCAGTCCGCATGGGCGCCTGCGACACACTTCGGCTTGATGTTAAAGATCTTGAGCCACAGTCCGAAGTGTGGTTCGACCCGCAAGAAAGCCTCGCAGACGATGATGAAGGCCGATATATGCATAAAAGAGTTCGACGGGAGGTCGTGGAAGTCGAGCCCGTAGAAGAACATGAGGCCCCTCACAAAGGGGTGGAGCGGGAAGCTCAATCCTCGGATGAAGTGAGGGAGGAAGACCACCCTCTCACCTGGTTTGGGGGTGGGGATCACCTGGCCCTCCTCCGCAGCGCGGTGGAAGACATTGGCAGGGAGGTAGCCGGCGTCCTTGAGGTCCCGGATGTCCTGGTCTGTGACCGTGGATGCCTCCCACTTGCCGTTGGAGCCGGAGCTGGCCATGGCTGAGCTCGGAGGAGGAGGAATGGAAAACCTAGATCTGGGCTCTGGAAGCTCGGAAGATTGGGGAAGCAGGGATGCGAATGGGAAGTGCGGTTAAGTCTTGGGGTTTTCTTCCCCTTTTATCGGGCTTGTGGCCGGTTAGCCTCCTTTCACGGCGCCGTGAATCTCTCCGCTTCCCAAGAAGTGTGTGCCGTTATAAACGCGTGATTAAACATATCCCGTGTGAAACGGGGCACGATCTGTGCATTGATGGATCGTGCTAGTGAAAACGGCCTCAAACCATGAATCGAGTCTTTACGACTGGTTCAGTGGTCATGGTGGGCCGTGACCTTTCGTGTGAAAGGTTGTCAGAAATCATTATTTACTCCCTAACGTTTTGGCCTTCAAGGCCGGGTACTCATGGTGTTCGGACGATCTATGATCGGAAAAACTACACGTCGTCGGAGGCCGAACTATCCCGGCCGATCATTATTCGGAGAAAGGAACTCGCCTCGCAAGCCGAAGACTCTGATCATTTGAAGCAGCTGGAGCTTGGACCCTTGGCGTTGGAGGCTAGTTCGGGGGCTACTGAGGGAGTCCTGGTTTAAGGGGTCCTCGGGAGGTCGACCTGTTGCTTATGGGCCAGACTATATGGGCCACTTGCCGAATACTAGATGGAATGAAGACTCTGTCTCCAGGAAGGAAGCTTCGAGAATCGTGGCTTGTCCTCCACGTTTGGAGTAGTGAATAGGCATGTTTATCCCTTCGACGTGTAACCCTTCGACGTGTAACGACCATATGTAAACCCTAGGTACCCCTGGCGTCTATATAAGCCGGAGGGTTTTAGGTTGTAGGACAAGAGAACTCATCTAGGGTTTTAGCTACTTGATCTCGTGGTAGATCAACTCTGTAATCCTCATACTATCAATATAATCAAGCAGGACGTAGGGTATAACCTCCATAGGAGGGCCCGAACCTGGGTAAAACCTTGTCCCCTTCGTCTCCTGTTACCATCGTTCCTAGTCTCACAGCTCGGGACCCCCTACCCGAGATCCGCCGGTTTTGACACCGACATAGGTGACCTCGTCACTCCCCCTCGCGTCTATGCTCCTTTGCAGTTTATGATGTGGGCAGCGGAAGCGGAGGCAGGCCGTCAATTATTTATTGCGTTTACTAGATTTTGAACTCGTAACCACATGGTTGCAAGTTTATGCACCTGTTTCAACATTTCCCCTCATATCTAGGCTTATTTAGTCTTTAGACGTTGGATCGATGTAGGTCACAGTTTTTTTTAATACTACGTTGGCATGGTCTTGAATTTGAGACCGTTTGGCTCGGCTGCCATATTGAATTCATGCACCAGCCAACTCATTCAAACAACCAAACTATGAGAAAGGGGTGGACATTATACTCCAACACCATGTACAAGCATCTCTAGCCCCCGGGTTGTATATGTGTGCTGCCTTTGGGTTGTCCAAACCATTTCGCGGCAGCTAGCTTTGACGCCTGCATGGGTTATCACCTAACCTTCAGAGCTTTCCAGATTATTTTGATGTATACATGTGCATCAAGTCGATGGACTACGGCACTGATACGTTTGAATTAACAATAACTTACCCTTTTGTTGACAAAGCTCCAACTTATACTACAAATGGTTCTCTCTTCTAACAACCTTGACTAAGCAGTACTTATCTTCATTGCAGGTTGCCACGGTGACTCCGGCAAGCGAGTCATGACCACGTGGGCAACTACGTGCATGCATGCATGTGCTCGATCCCTTCAGGAATACCTGTAATGCTCAAGTTGCTGCACGGAGCTTCTACGCAAGTACATTCCGGTTATTGGTTTCATTCGGCGAAACATCTTTCAACTCGATCTCACGGCATTCAACATGTACATGATCGATCAAGACGCGTGTATGCCTATTTTCGATGTTGATACTTTGGAAACAGCTGCGGTGGATCCTGGTAATTAATTTCACTTCTAGCAGCTCCCTTTCAAGAAGAAGAAAATACTTCCGAATATATGTCGATTTCCAAGTGGGAATTTGAGTTAACTAACCCAGCTAACTCACCAAGTTGGCTAGCAGCAGTAACATCACCTTTTGGGCCCCGCTGGTAACTTCACCTCTTGGTCATGTGGGCGGCAAGGGGTGTAGTAGAGGAAAGTTCTAGTATGCACTGGCAGTGCCCAAATATGATGGGGATAGGTCGGCCCTCGATGTGGGGGTGACTGGGAATTCTCTCGGTGGCGGTGGCGAGTTTTTGAAGCTCGCGTTTTTGGCGCTAGCGACGGTGGCGTCCGCAGGTGTCGCTTGCTTCCGGAAGACATCGGCGTTGGTCTCGTGTGTGTGTGAGGGCTCCGGGTGAAACCCTCTGTCTGTTTGGACTCGACAGCGATGACCCGTTGCACCGTCACCCTCTTGGGGACGTTATCGTGAACTTAGGTGTTTTCGGTTGGGTCTCAGAAAGGTGTTAGGCTTGTTTTAAGTTCATGTTGTATCTTGTGTTCTGCTTTGTAAAGAGGTTTCCCTATCGTATTGATCGATTGGCCGTGTACTTTGTTATGGTGTTGTATATATAAATCGGGGTAAAAGTCTGTTTCAAGAGAAACCCAACACTGGTGTGCCCCAAGACTCCGACACTTTTCACTTAATAATTTTAGAAGTCATCTGATACTGTATAGTCGATTATTTCCGCATGCATGAATAACTCTCATGTATTGAATTCATGCACCAGCCAACTCATCAAAAGGTCTGAACTATAGGAAAGGGCCGGACATTATACTCCAACACTCCTCCTCACGTCTATGCTCCTTTAGAGTTTATGAAGTGGGCAGCAAAAGCGGAGGGAGGCCGCAATTATTTATTACGTTTACTGGGTTTTGAACCCGTAACCTCTTGGTTGCAAGTTTATGCACCTATTTCAATACTCACGTCTAGGCTTATTTAGTCATTTGACGTGCGATCGATGTAGGTCGCTATTTTTTTAATAATGCATTGGCAGTGTTCTGAACTTAAGACCTCTTGGCTCGGATACCATATTAAATTCATGCACGAGCCAACTCATTCAAAATTCCGAACTATGAAAGAGGGCTGAACATTATACTCCAACACCATGTACAAGCACCTCTAGCCACGGGTTGTATATGTGTGCTGCCTTTGGGTTGTCCGAACCATTTCGCGGCAGCCAGCTTTGACGCCTGCATGGGTTATCACCTAACCTTCAAAGCTGTCACTGTGACTCCGGCAAGCGAGTCAACTTGAATTAGTAATACTCCTTCCGTTTCATAATGTAGTGCATATATATTTCTTGAAAAGCCAAACTTTGTCAACTTTGACCAAGTTTATAGGCAAAACTATTTATATCTATAATATCGAATATATATAATATGAAACTACGTCTTATGATGAATTCAATGATATATGTTAGGCATTCTAGAAGTAATTGTTTTTTTCCACAAGCTTGATCAAAATTGGTGAAATTTGACTTTCTAAAATATCTATATGCACTACATTATGGAATGGAGGGAGTAACTTGCCTTGCCCTTTTATTGACAAAGATCCAACTTATACATACACATGGTTCCCTCTTCTAACAACCTTGACTAAGCAGCACTTATCTTCATTGCAGGCTGCCACTGTGACTCCGGCAAGCGAGTCATGACCACGTGCATGTACTCGATCACTTCAGAAATACCTGTGCTGCTCAAGTTGATGCACGGAGCTTTCCGGTTATTGGTTTCATTTGGCAAAATGTCTTTCAACTCGATCTCAGGGCATTCAACATGTACATGATCGATCAAGACGCATGTATGCCTATTTTCGATGTTGATATTTTGGAAACAGCTGCGGTGGATCCTGGTAATTAACTTCACTTCTTGCGGATCTCTTTCAAGGGCTCCCCTAGTGGGTTACCCAAGTTGATGGTATGTTTTTCCTGCATTTATCGTGGAAGAAGAAAAGACTTCTGTATATATGTCGATTTCCAAGTGGGAATTTGTGTTAACTAACCCAGCTAGCTCACCTAGTATCAGTTACGTCACCTTTTGGCACTGTTCGTGAACATGCATGCATGCATGCACGCACATAGCTGTGCAATGTAAGTCGTCGTCGATGCTATTAACCACCACCAGTTGGAAATGGAAACGGTTCAATGGATCGACCGATCCTAATCACGTTGATTTCATTACAACCGTGCGGATGTTCAACCGTTGGTCGGGTGCTGGGGAGATGTGAGATATTCCTGCGAAAATTAACTACTAACATCGACGTTGGCCAGATTTTCCTGAGCATGTAGCTCTACCATCAATGCACGAAGAAAAATCTTTCTGTAAAGAAAATATCTGCGTTAATATCTAGTTAGGGCAGTAAATCCATCTGACTACTACTAAATAAAATGGACTACGATGGAGTGAAACCTCTGTTCAAGTTCTCCGGCCGACACCAACTTACTCAATCCGGTTGTTTATCTCTCCATTCTTTTATTTTTCTTTACTTAATATGTCTCGCATACACCAGCCGTACTGCATGCGATAATTTTCTGGAGTTTTACGCCGTGTAACCGCTGGTCCACCAGTGACTGACGAGATCTACAAAGAGTCCAGATTAATCTTCACATGTTTAAATTACAGCATGGGTCATGAGAGAGAGAGAGAGAGAGAGAGAGAGAGAGAGTACTAGTACGTTCTAGAAAGTGGCCCTTGGAGGGGTAAACGAGCCGCACTCTATTTATTTTTGTATGATTGCATTGGTTCATCATCTATATTTTCTTGAGGTACATGTTTTTACGGTTACCTCGCTAGCTCCGTAACTAAATAAATCATCTTAAGAAAAAGATCATACGCGTCCAGACGCATGTGTCCTCCGAGTAGTAACAATTTGTTTGCCTGACTTGGTCATGTAGTTAATCACCACAATACCAACACTTTCATACTACTAACATTTATCAACACTAGTAGAAAACAGACCTTTTGTCCAAGGCATTAGTCCCGGTCTGGTTTTGAACCGGCACTAATGTGACCATTAGTCCCGGTTCCAACGGCTAGGGGGGCGGGCATCATTAGTCCCGGTTCGTTCCGGACCTTTAGTCCCGGTTCGTAACACGAACCGGGACTAAAGGGGGGTGGCAGGCTGGTGTCAGCCTGGCCCCACGATCACCTTTAGTCCCGGTTCGTGGCACGAACCGGGACTATAGGCTCACCTTTAGTCCCGGTTTGTGTCACGAACCGGGACTAAAGATGCCCCTATATAAACCCTACCCCGAGCTCTCTCTTCTTCCCCTTTCCTCTCCTCTCTATTCTTCCCCTCTTCCTCGAGCTCATCCTTCATTTTTGCCAAAATTTGTCAAGATTTGGAGGCACCCCATCCATCCAAGTGTTCACAAAGGTTAGCAACTTTGTCCTTTCATCTCTCATTGCTAGATTAGCTCTTGCAATGCTCTATAAGTATAGTGATTTGTGGGTTTTAGTTTGGGAGTATTTATATGTGGTAGTTTATTTGATTTATAGGCAATTTGAGCTCAAATTAACTTCTTACTTTGCATGTGTAGGTGTGGTTTACTTAGTGCCTTCCCGTCCCCATCCTAACCACCGTCGATCGCCCGCACCGTCCCGTCGCCGGCACCACCTTGGTGAGCCTCTTGTTCTTATCCTTTTTATAATAAAAAAATCATGTTTGTAAGATTTAGATAGTTACTGTATAGTTTTCTTACCTATATGGTTGTTTGTTATACATAGTGGCATGGTTTTGATATCCGTCCCCGTCGGCCCTCGTCCGGTTTATGATTCGGATGTGGTATATACTCTCTTTTATAACTATTTGTTGCATTTCGTGTTTATGGCAATTATGCCCATCAAGTTGACATAGATATTTTTATCTAGGAGGTATGTGAACCGGAAATTGCAACCGACATAGATATTCTTGTCAAGAAGTTAAATTTAGTTGAAAAAGAAAACGAGTATTTGAAAGAAAAATTGAAAAGAGTTGAAGAAGAGAAGATGAAACTAGAGTTGTATGTTGCCGATGTCGTCGATGATCACAAGATCAAGATGGATGCAATGCGCTTGAAGATTAGAAAATTTAAAAAATATGCCATTGATAGTGAGGCTTGGTATCACTATGCTGTTGGATCAATTGTTACCTTAGTTCCGATCTTGATCGCATTTGTTGTTGCATTTAAATGCTTTAGCTAGAGAGTTTGTATGTTGTTTTATGAGAACAAGTGTGTATGAACATTATGTATGAACTTGTATTAATTTGGTCTTTTCGGTGTTGTGTAATGAAGATGACCCGGCAATGGATGTACGATGACCGATGCTCTCCCCAGTTCATTAATGGCGTGCATACTTTTTTGGTTGCGGCTGAGGCAAACAAGTGGGCGGATGGTTTTATGTATTGTCCATGTGCTGGCTGTAAGAATGATCGAAATTACTCTAACTCAAGAACCATTCACGTCCACCTGTTTGAGTCCGGTTTCATGTCCGGCTATAACTGTTGGACCAAGCACGGAGAAAGAGGGGTCCTAATGGAAGAGAATGAAGAAGAAGAGGATGACGACAGCTATCCTGGCCATGGGTTCCATGAATACGATGGTACAACAATGGGGGAAGAAGCTGAGCCGGCAATGCGGGAAGGAGCTGAAGAAGAGGCATCAGATGAGCCCGCTGATGATCTTGGTCGGGCCATTGCCGATGCAAAGAGAAACTGCACAAGTGAAAAGGAGAAGCTGAAGTTGCAGCGCATGTTAGAGGATCACAAGAAATTGTTGTACCCAAATTGCGAAGATGACAAGAAAAAGCTGGCTACCACACTGGAATTGCTGCAATGGAAGGCAGAGAATGGTGTATCTGACAAGGCATTTGAAAAGTTGCTGATAATGTTAAAGAAGAAGCTACCAAAGGACAACGAATTGCCCGACAGTACGTACGAAGCAAAGAAGGTTGTCTGCCCTCTAGGATTAGAGGTGCAGAAGATACATGCATGCCCTAATGACTGCATCCTCTACCGCGGTGAGTACGAGGATTTGAATGCATGCCCGGTATGTTGTGCATTGCGCTATAAGATCGGCCACGATGACCCTGGTGATGTTGAGGGCGAGCGCCCCAGGAAGAAGATTCCTGCCAAGGTGATGTGGTATGCTCCTATAATACCACGGTTGAAACGTTTGTTCCAAAACAAAGAGCATGCCAAGTTGATGCGATGGCATTAATCCTTTTGGGGAGCAGAACAGCAATCATAGCACATGGCCTGTGACTCTATGTATCTATAACCTTCCTCCTTGGTTGTGCATGAAGCGGAAGTTCATTATGATGCCAGTGCTCATCCAAGGCCCCAAGCAACCCGGCAACGACATTGATGTGTACCTAAGGGCATTAGTTGAAGAACTTTTACAGATGTGGAATGGAAAAGGTGTACGTGCGTGGGATGAGAAAGAACAGGAGGAATTTGACCTACATGTGTTGCTGTTTGTAACCATCAATGATTGGCCTGCTCTCAGTAACCTTTCAGGACAGACAAACAAGGGATACCACGCATGCACGCACTGTTTAGATGATACCGAGAGTATATATTTGGATAAATGTAAGAAGAATGTGTACCTGGGGCATCGTCGATTTCTTCAGAGCAGACATCCCGTAAGAAAGAAAGGCAAGCATTTCAAAGGTGAGGCGGATCACCGGAAGAAGCCTCGCCACCGTACTGGTGATGATATACTTGATATGGTCAAGGATTTAAAAGTAATCTTTGGAAAGGGTCCTGGCGGACAATCTGTTCCGAATGACGCTGACGGACGCGCACCCATGTGGAAGAAGAAATCTATATTTTGGTACCTACCCTATTGGAAAGACCTAGAGGTCCGCTCTGCAATCGACGTGATGCACGTGACGAAGAATCTTTGCGTGAACCTGCTAGGCTTCTTGGGCGTGTATGGGAAGACAAAAGATACACCAGAGGCACGGGAGGACCAGCAACGTATGCACGGAGAAGACGGCATGGATCCAAAGCTGTTTCAGGGTCATGCCAGCTACGCTCTTACCAAAGAAGAGAAGGAAATCTTCTTCGAATGCCTGCTCAGTATGAAGGTCTCGTCTGGCTTCTCGTCGAATATAAAGGGAATAATAAATATGGCAGAGAAAAAGTTTCAGAACCTAAAGTCTCATGACTGCCACGTGATTATGATGCAACTGCTTCTGGTTGCATTGAGGGGGCTTCTACCGGAAAACGTTCGATTAGCCATTGTGAAGCTATGTGCATTCCTCAATGCAATCTCTCAGAAGGTAATCGATCCAGAAATCCTACCAAGGTTAGAGAATAATTTGGTGCAATGTCTTGTCAGTTTCGAGTTGGTGTTCCCACCATCCTTCTTCAATATCATGACGCACGTCCTAGTTCACCTAGTCGAGGAGATTGCCATTCTGGGTCCTGTATTTCTACACAATATGTTCCCCTTTGAGAGGTTCATGGGAGTCTTAAAGAAATATGTTCATAATCGTGCTAGGCCAGAAGGAAGCATCTCCAAGGGCCATGAAACAGAGGAGGTCATTGAGTTTTGTGTTGACTTTATTCCTGACATTAAGCCGATTGGTGTTCCTGAATCGCGGCATGAGGACAGACTGGGTGGAAAAGGCACGCTAGGAAAGAATTCAGTAATATGCCGGGACGGGCATTCTTTGGTGCAAGCACACTACACAGTTCTACAAAGTTCTGCCTTGGTGGCTCCGTATATCGAGCAACACAAGAATATTCTACGCTCCAAACACCCGGAGCAGTCTGATGACTGGATTACACATGAACAAACGGTGACTTTCGCCGGTTGGTTGCAGACACGTCTCATGCATGACGACACTGTTGCAGATGACCTGTACTTGCTGTCCAAGTTACCATCTTCGACTATATTGACTTTCAAAGGGTACGAGATAAATGGGAATACATTTTACACGATCGCCCAAGATAAAAAGAGCGCCAACCAAAACAGTGGTGTCCGCTTTGATGCAGCAAACACCAATAGGCCAAAGGACACATATTATGGTTACATAGAGGAGATATGGGAACTTGACTATGGACTTGGTTTAAAGGTCCCTTTGTTTCGGTGCAAATGGGTCAATCTGACAGGAGGCGGGGTAAAGGAAGACCCGCAGTACAGAATGACAACAGTGGATCTCAACAATCTTGGGTACGCAGACGAACCATTCGTCCTAGCCAATGATGTGGCGCAGGTTTTCTATGTGAAGGACATGTCTACCAAGCCGAGAAAAAGAAAAGATAAGGAAGCGAATACATCATACGATGAGCCAAATCGCCACATAGTTCTTTCAGGGAAAAGAAACATCGTGGGAGTGGAGGACAAGACAGACATGTCAGAAGATTATGAAAAGTTTCATGAAATTGCTCCCTTTAGAGTGAATGTTGACCCAAGCATCAAGTTAAATGATGAAGATTGTCCATGGTTACGACGCAAAGCGACACACGCGAAGAAAAAGTTTTATACCCAAAGATCCCACTCTGGGATGTGACCGGCTTCTCTAGTTAGTTTCCGGACTTATATATCTGGAAAGTCCCACTTCGGACAAACCGGAGGGAATCTTTGTAATAGTAGTGTACTTATGTGTTTTCGCATTTGAGAGGGTTACGGCAAAAACTGGATGCACTTCGTGTACAAAATGGACAATCTCTTTCGAAGTATCAGGGTTTCAGACGAAAACTCGTCTGTTACAAAGGCATTTCATTTTTTTAAACTTATTTCAACTCCAGACTTTTTGTGTGTTCAGTATGCACCATTCGAAGCCACGTCATCAATTTTCAACCCTTTCTGACTTCATTTGCTATTTTTCATGCATTTACTGATTTTTTTGAGCTAAATGACCCTGAAATTGAAAAGCACTACAAATGAACTCTGAAAAGGTTGAAAGTTGGCATGGTATCATCATTTCACCCACATAGCATGTGCTAAAAAGTTGAGAGGGTTACGGCAAAAACTGGATGCACTTCGTGTACAAAATGGACAATCTCTTTCGAAGTATCAGGGTTTCAGACGAAAACTCGTCTATTACTAAGCCATTTCATTTTTTTAAACTTATTTCAACTCCAGACTTTTTGTGTGTTCAGTATGCACCATTCGAAGCCACGTCATCAATTTTCAACCCTTTCTGACTTCATTTGCTATTTTTCATGCATTTACTGATTTTTTGAGCAAAATGACCCTGAAATTGAAAAGCACTACAAATGAACTCTGAAAAGGTTGAAAGTTGGCATGGTATCATCATTTCACCCACATAGCATGTGCTAAAAAGATGAGAGGGTTACGGCAAAAACTGGATCCACTTCGTGTACAAAATGGACAATCTCTTTCGAAGTATCAGGGTTTCAGACGAAAACTCGTCTGTTACTAAGGCATTTCATGTTTTTAAACTTATTTCAACTCCAGACTTTTTGTGTGTTTAGTATGCACCATTCGAAGCCACGTCGTCAATTTTCAACCCTTTCTGACTTCATTTGCTATTTTTCATGCATTTACTGATTTTTTGAGCTAAATGACCCTGAAATTGAAAATCACTACAAATGAACTCTGAAAAGGTTGAAAGTTGGCATGGTATCATCATTTCACCCATATAGCATTTGCTAAAAAGTTGAGAGGGTTACGGCAAAAACTGGATGCACTTCGTGTACAAAATGGACAATCTCTTTCGAAGTATCAGGGTTTCAGACGAAAACTCGTCTGTTACTAAGGCATTTCATTTTTTTAACTTATTTCAACTCCAGACTTTTTGTGTGTTCAGTATGCACCATTCGAAGCCACGTCATCAATTTTCAACCCTTTCTGACTTCATTTGCTATTTTTCATGCATTTACTGATTTTTTTTTGAGCTAAATGACCCTGAAATTGAAAAGCGCTACAAATGAACTCTGAAAAGGTTGAAATTTGGCATGGTATCATCATTTCACCCACATAGCATGTGCTAAAAAGATGAGAGGGTTACGGCAAAAACTGGATCCACTTCGTGTACAAAATGGACAATCTCTTTCGAAGTATAAGGGTTTCAGACGAAAACTCGTCTGTTACAAAGGCATTTCATTTTTTAAATAACCTAAGAATTACCAAATTGAATATAATGATAAAACACGCTAATATTAAACAGCATAAAAAAGAATCACTGCAAAATCTATTTTTAAAGTAAAGTTATTCACAAACTAGTGATTCACACAAATTTCAAATAATTCGAATTTAAACTATTCAAATTTGAAAACTACTGCCACTAACAGAAAGTTTATAATTTTTTTGACCTAACGCAAAAATATTCACTCATTAACTCTAAATAAAGCAAACAAAACTCAGAAACAAAAGAAAATAAATAAAACAGAAATTAAAAAAACTGAAAAGTAAATAAAAAAAGCCCGCCTACTGGGCCGCCACGGAGTATTGGGCCAGGATGCAGGCCCAGTAGGCCCAACAGGGCAGCACAGGTGCGGTAGGCCCAGAAGGCCTGCATTAGAGAGGAGCTCGACACGGTAGCCGCGGCGGGGCTTATAAACTGGTGCGAGCTCCTCTCGACTAGCGAGGTGGGACTAAACATTCGACACGGGAAGCCTGACCTTTAGTCGCGGTTGGTGGCTCCAACCGCGACTAAAGGTCTGCGCTTCCCGCCGCTTCGCCTGGCGAAAAATACGAGGCAAAGGCGTTGTTCCGTGGTTTGAGGGGTTTGCGAATTGGAACGACGACTATAGAAGCCGTGCGAGAAAGAAGATGCAGGAGGAGAAGAAGAAGAAGGAGGAAGCACTCCGCCTTGAAGGCCTAGAATCAAAGCACCTGGAGTTGGAACGATTTGTCAGGCGGCAGCAGGAGCAGAACGACTCACTCAGCCAGGAAAGGGCGTCTCAGCGGCAGCATGAGCAGATCGATCCAGCATTGGATAGCACCGTCCCATCTATGCCGAGAAGCAGCGTGGGTTCCGCCCCGGCCGATATCGATAATGCATTGCTAGCTAGCTACCCTGTGGATGATATCAAAGACAGGACTAACTGTGAGCTACACATGAAAGTGAAGAACTTATCCATGAAGGTGGCGGATGGCTATGCTTTAGCAAATCCCCCTGAAGCAACCTTCCATTGCAATCCCATTCCAGCTGGCTATGCTCGTGTCGGGTTTGATGAAGTGATGTCAGGATATCACGAGCTACAACTTGACATTCTTGGAGGTGACGAGGAGAGAACACTAGGAGAGGCCATATATCGTATCATTCTATGGAAAAAGGATTGCATCGTCTTTCCAAGGCCACCGACTCCTCCTCCTCCAAGTCCGCCGCCGCGTCAGCCGACTCCTCCTCCAAGTCCGGCACGGCATCAGCCAACTCCTCCTCCTCCAAGTCCGCCAGCACCGCGTCAGCCGACTCCTCCTCCAAGTCCGCCAGCACCGCGTCAGCCGACTCCTCCTCCAAGTCCGGCACCGCGTCAGCCTAAGCAACAGCGGAAGAGAGAGGCCGTAGCTACGACGGCTAGCGGTACAACAGGCAAGAAATTCAAATATGGTCCAAACCTCAAGCCTCTTCCGAAGTTGCCTTACCACTTGACTCCTGAGGAACTCGACATCGCAGTGGATGCCAAAGTGAAGGCCCATTTTGGACCGAAACCGCCCCCGCCGCCAAAGGAGAAAGTACCTGAGCATGTCTCACAACACTTTATTGATATGGCTTGACCGGCTGACAATCAGAAGGACTCCGACTATGTGCGGTCTATCAAGAAGTCATATTTGGCAGGACTAAAGGAGTCGAGCTCGAGCTCGAGCCAAGCAGTTGGCAAAAAAAGCGGGAAAACTGTTCCCCAGCTGGGAGAACAGGCAGTGCAATCGATCCCCCCGCTCATTGTATAAACACCTGTGAGTACCGCCGATCGTCTGGTAATAACCGAAGATCATAAAAGGCAGGCTAAAGAGGCCGGTGTCACTGTTGAACAACTCCTAGGCCTTGAGGAAATCCTCGGGATTACAGAGGAGGAAGTAAAATACCAATATGTCCGCGGCAAACCTCTGGTCAAGCCTGACGATGTCAAGCTTCTACCAACGAGAATGTACGATTTGCATACGTGGTACATGCAAGAAACAGCAAATACCAATGAAGAGTCCCTCATGGTGAAAGTCAAGAGAAAGCATTACTTCCATAAAAAAGATGTGTGGATTCATTATTCAGAGTTGTTTCAGTTATTCAATCAAGACGCACTCGACAAATCTATCGTCAGTTGCTATTGTCTGTAAGTGATTTCTTTCTGTAATTTAAGTCTCTAGCTAGCTAGTTGTGCTCTCGTTCATTACCTGTAATTATCCTCACCATATTCTTTTATGTGGTATTATGCAGAATGAAGATGTATGAAATGAAAAAAGCTGGACGCTATGGCATTGGGTTCATTGACCCAAATACGGTTAATCAGGCGATATGGGAAGATCAATATTCGAGAAAAGACACAGAGAGATTCCTGCTAGAGTTTTTGAAGCAACTAAACACCCAACCAGAAATACTACTTCCTTACAACTTCGGGTGAGTGTTACTATATCTTGTACTACAAATTCTATTTTTTGCTTAATTACTAGATGTTAATAAGTGTAGTTGATGAGTTATGCACGTGCCCGCTTATTTATACAAAACGTGTGCGCATGCAGTTACCACTGGATCTTGTTAATCATTGAAGTTGACAAGGAAAAAATTGAAGTACTGGACTCACTATATAAGAATCCATCCGAATACGCAACCGTGAGGGGGATGGTCGACAGGTAATTTCAATCATTATCGCACTATGTCGGCCTCTTTACTTCATTTCCTAATATCAACTAGTTAATAACTCCTTTATTCATTTTATTTGCCGACGGGCAGGGCTTGGGCCAAGTTCGTCAAACAGGTCCCAGGCGACTGGGAACAAAAGCTGACATGGGTGCGACCCAAGGTAATTAAGTAGTACTAGCTAGCTACGTCCGTGCATCTCTTTAATTCTAGTTTCAATACCATTATCATGCTTGATTAATTATTACCTGATTGAATTTTATTCTCGTCAAGTGCATGAAGCAGGAGCAGGGGAATAGTTTATGCGCAAACTACGTTTGCGAGAACATTCGCATGATCACGTCTAAAAGGAACAGAAACGAAAGAAATCTTTGGGTACGTTTGCCAGAACACTATCCATAATTTTTTTTATCATGATCTAGCTAATATATATACACACAACTAATATTTCATCTTGATCTCCTGATTATAGCTGACGGAGATGCGGGGCCAGCTCCTACCAAGGGCTCGCGTACGAGCAATTCAAGAGGAAATAGCTGGATTTCTGGTCGACCAGGTCATAGATCCCAAAGGAGAATACCATTACAAGATCAAGCAGTAATGCCTGCATATGTAATGATCCGCAAATTGTAGGAGAAATTGTATATACCAAATTGTATATATATATATATGTATGTGAATGGTCGTCGTACGAGAAATTCGATGATATATATATATGATCGGTTCTACGAGAAATTCTATTTATATATATATGCACAACGTGTACAGTATGTAGTAGCGTAATATATGTTTGAAATGAAAAATAATTAAATGGAAAACACAAAATTAAAAGGAAAAATAAACCATAATTAATTCATAAAGCCCTAAAGGATTAAAAGAAAAAATAAACCAAAATTAAAAGAATTAAATACTTTTAGTCCCGGTTGGTGTTACCAACCGGGACTAAAGGCCCCCCAGCCCACGGCGCCGGCAGGTGCCACGTGGTGGGCCTTTAATGCCGGGCCGTGTTGAACCGGGACTCAAGGGGGGGGGGGGGGGGGGGGGGGGGGGGCTTTAGTCCCCACCCTTTAGTGCCGGTTCTCCCCTTTAGTGCCGGTTGGAGAACCGGCACTAAAGGCCCTTACGAACCGGCACTATAGGCCGATTCTGCACAAGTGCAAGGTAATTACATGTCTAGGTCTAGCAACAACCTCAAAGTTTTTGGTGGGTAAGATGTTGGCGCCCTTGTCCAAAGATGTATGTCTGCCTGCCTCCGGTAGGCCAGGATCACCATCGCCTTATTTTTGGCATCACATGTCAGCGCGGCCTGGCCGGCCATGCCCCTGGCCCAAGCTGCAAGCAGCAATGTCGCCATACTACATCGGACAGCCCATGTAACCGCCACTTAAACATTTCTGTTTTGGTTGATATTTCCATGAAAGGGCTTTGCTCTGGATAAGCCTTCTACAAGGGACGTGATTGATGGCAATCGGCAACGAAGCTGTTGGCCGGCCAGAGGTGGAAAGCTACCAAACCTAACCTAACCCATGGCACGTAGTAACGCCCCTCGAGTTAATCGCTGTTAAAAAAAACTGAAAAGTTACAGTTGATTAAACCATTGGTTATAGTTTACTCACCAGATTGCGCTGATTATCAAATGGCCTCGGTCAAGTTGAGCAAGCAATTGATTAACCTGAAGGGAAAAAAATGATTGATTACTGTGGGATATGTACGCGTGTGTCTGTTGCATTTAGCGATTGTATATATTACTGCCGGAACATTCTAGTCTTTCCATGGAGATAACTGATTAAGTAATACTTGGGGCTAAGCCAAACCGAGAGTCAGGTGAGTGATCCCCATAGCTCATCTCCGGAGATATTTCTGCATGCGCCGTTGAAATAAGTTTCTTCGATCTCTGTCTTACTAAACAGGGAAGAGGTAATGATGGATGCAGTATTGATGTGATCTGCTAAGTAAACCACATGTCCTAGTCGTGTGAAGTGTCCTTTGACGTCAGAGTAATAGGTTTTCGCCAACCTATGCATGCACCAAATGTTCAGATTGATCAGGTCAGTGATCAACTAAGACGTAGCAATAGTCTAGACTAATTAAGGTTCCTAATTAAGCTTGTCCACGCAACATGCACCATGATATTTCAGGCATTCGCGCCTGGCCATTCAGTGGAGATTAATTGGATGTTTATTAGCCCGATCGATCAGACGGTTAAGGGATCCTCTGAGCCCTGTAAGCAGAGAGTGCCAAAGCACTGTATCTCACTGTCTCCTAGTTGAACTTGTTTTTTTGTTGGCGGCCTGTCTCTTAATTAGCCGCATAGAGGTCCATAATTTACCAGGTCTTGCTCGATTCTTCAGCAGAACAAAAGGCTGAATTAATTTGCATTTCACTGTCCACAATACACGTCACACATGCATGTATGCACGCTGATCTGAGTGTACGTACATACAGCAGTACACACGAAGACGGTGAGATGCATGCATATGTATTTTTCTGTGGATTTCCACACGAGATTCCACGCAAGCAAGCTATAACCCAATCATGCAGGTCACTTTGTTTGCTGTGTTATCTTCCTTTGATACTTGGGTTACAGCCTTTTAAACCGAGTACCCGTGAGTTTATCCTCGGCTTACATTCAGATACACGGCAACCTATGATTTTTCTATGCTGCTACTTGCGGGAAATAACAAAATGGTTAGGCACTGTCCGAGTGTGATCCGCGCAAGAATCTAATTAGTGTGGCTTGAGCTATCTAGTTAGTTCGAAATGTGAGTATATTTCCGTACAATTGTGTTGATGCTTATGAGGGTATGTAAGTGTAATGGATGCTAGAACTTTCTAGAAGAATTTTGCATAAACAAAATGTAAATTTTGATACCCGCGAAGGCGGTGGCGGACCTCCCTAGCAAACGTATGCATGTGGAAATTTGATCTCAGTTTACCTGTCGACCTGTCGCTAGCTCGCTCAATTCTGTTCCCCGCCAATTTGCCTGCTAAATTGCTAATCTACACACGCTCGACCTTAATCCTCGCGATAAGAACCACGGTGGATGCTTAATTTCCCGGCACCTCGCCGTGTCGCTGTTACGCCGTAGATGCGTGTCGTCTGGCCTGAGTAAACATCTACTCACTCTGTTTCTAAATATAAGTCTTTTTAAATATTTCACTATAAGACCATATATAGATGTATATAGACATATTTTAGAGCGTAGATTCACTTATTTTGCTCCGTATGTAGTCCCCTAATGAAATCTCTAAGAAGACTTATATTTTGAAACGGAAGGAGTAATATTGCGTAAGAAAAAGAAATCAGTTGCTGTCCCTACTTACGGCGACGCCAAAGACAGAACTAGCAGCTGGCGACCCATCTGATTTTAATCCTGTCGCTTTCGTTGCCCAACACAGATTATATTGTTTGAAAACAATCGTTTAGCTCGTCCTCGTACATGCATTCGTCTATTATATAGGAGTTTTATACTGCACGGGCGTTGCTAATTAGCGGGTACGTACGTGTGGCCGGGATTAGGCTAAAACCGATCGACATGTGGTAGTTTCCGTCCGCGTACGTGCACTCGTAGAGAGTAGATTTCTTTCAACAGCCCATGGCCGGCCGGCACGTACAGGCCTACGGCAGTAATAAACTAGGTGACGTTAAGCCTCGGCCAGCTTTGACAGCCCGGCCGTCGCCGAAAGTACTCGACCGTCTCCTAAAATATTCTTCCCAAAGAGACCATCCAAGGAGGCATTGGCTGTAAAAAAGAATGAGCGGGTGAATTATGAGGTCGATATCTACGGCAGCATGGCCTGGGTTGTCCGCGATCCATTGCCGGCCACTTATCTCTCTCTTGTAAAAAATTGCAATCGGAACAGTAAGTTTAATTCAAAGTTATAAGGCATCCTTTGGTTTGGAGGAATTTCATGGGAATTCTATAGGATAGGATTTTTGTAGGATTTTTTCCGTTAGTGCCCTTTGTTTCATAGGAATGCATTCCTATTCCTACATAGGATTGGTTCCCATTCTATACATTTCAAAGGAAAATAAAAAAGAGCCTAGACTCAATGAAAAAATTCGAAGAACACACGCCCGTCTCGCCCCCGTCGCTCCCGCGAGCGGCGGCTGGCGAGCCCCCATCAGCGGCCGTCCCCGCCCTCTCCCTCCTCCCTCCTTCCCGCCGCCGCCACTAGGCGTCGCCAGGCGAAGCCTGGCCTGCGTTGGCGGCGGCGGGGCTTCCTCTCCCCTCGGCTGGTGACGGCTCGCGCGGGCGGGCGGTCCATAGCTGGTGGCGCGCGCGCTGATGGCGGGGCGCGGCGGCGCAGCGGCGGGAGCTCGTGCGTGATGCGCGGTCACGGCTGCACCTGGGAGCGGCGTGGTTGGCTGCACGAGGCCCGCTCGTGGTCGCCATGGGGGCTAGATCTGGCGCGGCCAGATCTGGCCGTCGGCGCCGTGGGTGGCCCTGGGATCCCTCCGCCGGTGATGGCTGGCCCTGGCAGGGGGCCCCTGGGGTGCGGCGGCGGCGGCCGGTGGCGGCGTGGCGGTGCCCTGCTGCTCCGGCTTGGTGTGGTGTGGTGGCAGGTTGGCCTTGTCCCGGCCAGATCTGGCGCGGGGGCTGGCGGACGGCGCAGGGCCAGGGGCTCGGGGGGCGGCGGGTGCGTGTAGCCGGCGCGGATCCGGCGGGGTTGCATGCGCTCGACGCAGTGGCGTGGCTCGGGGGCGTCCCGGTCGGCGATGGGGCGGGGCTGCGGCCTTTGGCAGCGGTCGATCCGGTGTTGCGAGGGTTTCGGGTGGGCAACGCGGATCTGGAGCGTGGCGGAGGATGGCGATCGGCGGCATGCCGGCAGAGGGTCGACCTAGTCCGCGGTGGTGTTTACCGTCGCGTTTATGCCCGTCTGCCTTGCTGTTCCGTTGTGTTGTCGGTCCGAGTTGGCGCCCGTGTTGCTGTTGTGCTATTGGTCGGAGCGACGTCGGTGGCCATGGATGTGGCGGCGCCTGAGCTCGTCTAGGCTAAAGGTCGGGGCTTGCTTGGCGGTGGCCGTCGGCAGCTACTAGGTCGTGTTCCCCCATGTCGACTGGGACTTGCTGGGGACGCGGGCGTGGACGCCTCCAACGGTGGAGGCGATCACCCAGGCCTGGTGGCTGATGCCGGGCTAGGAGCAGGTGGAGGTGCCTTCCTCTCTTCCCACCGTGGTCTGTGCGTTGCGATGGTGATGGCTGACGGTGACACGGGACATGGATGTCGGGGCGGCGGCCCCGGATGGTGGTCCGTATGGTGGCTTTCTGGCAGGCCCCATGGCGGCTGTGGTGGCTACGTCTCTAGGTCGCTTGGGCGACGAGGGATGTAGCGGATGGTGGTTCAGGCACACTTTCTGTTGCCCAGATCCGGATCTGGAGGCCGGTTCTCGCCGTGACTGACTCGGGTGCCCCGTGATGGCATGTGTGAGCTGCCGAGCGAAAGCTCCATGCTTTGGTGCCGATGACGACGACATCCGCGGGTGCCGTTATCTTCTTGAAGACGTCGTCGTGGTTCTCCTCTTCATGTCAGAGTCTCCGGGTGAAAACCCCTGTCCACGTCGGGTGCGGCAGCGGCGGTGCTCGCGTTCCCCTCTTGAGGGCGTTGTCATGGAGGCTGGGTGTCCTAGGTCGTGTCATGCGTTGTAATCGGGTTGTCCTGTGCTAGGTGTTGTTTGACAGCATAGTCGGATGCGGCTATGTTTGTCAGCTTTCTTGGGATCTGCTGTCTCAGTGGACTACCTCTCCACAGTGTATCGTTCGGTGATGTAACTTTGGTGTTGTTGCTTTATATATAAGAGGGGGCGAGAGACTGGTTCGAGAATGGAAAAATTCCTATGGTGTGAACCAAATAACATCTCTTTTTCTAATTCTACTCATAGAATTTGAGATGCATGTCATCTCATTTCCTACAAGTTTCTTATTCCTATGATAATCCTATCCTATGAACTAAAGGAGGCCTAAACGCCCGTCATGCATGGTGCCGGAGTGTTTACACCCAACAAAGGCACGCATGCATACGTGCCTGCATCGTATCCCCTGACGTCGCCAATCATAGGTGTGCGCCACGTACGTATACGAACGGAAACGGAAAAACTATGCGCGCGTGTCAGACAGTTATTGCATGCAGCAGCACCTAGGTAGCCGCATGCAGGCCGATCCACATACATGTCGAATATTGTGCTAATTTTTTTAAAATAATACACTTTTTTTACTAAATTTGGAAAATAATACACGGTTAAAATATTTTCTGAAAATAGGATCCAGTCGGCTTAGGTTAAGCCGACTGGACCTAGTCGGCTATGGCAAAGCCGATTAGTCCTAGTCGGCTTAACCTAAGCCGACTGGATTACATCCAGCCCTATTATATGAAATACGCAACTAATCGTCTTAGGCTAAGACGATTGGAACTAATCGTCTTAGGCTAAGACGATTAGTTCCAATCGGCTTAGCCTAAGCCGACAGGTGCCCCACCCTGGTCGCCTCGCTCCCTCTCTTCCCCCCTCGACCCCGTGGACACACCCTGGTCGCCTCGCTCCCTCTCCCTCGCTCGCCCCTCTCTTCCCCCCTTACCCGAGCGCAACCATGGCGTCGTCGCCGTGACGCACGTGGCCACCGTCGCCTACTCGCCGCTCCATCGTGCCAAACGGGACTGCGGCCCTCGACTACGTCGCCTGCGACTTCGAATCGGCGCCGAGAGGTCTCCGTTCGTCGCCAGCAAGCTCGACTTCGCCTCTCTGCCTTACCGGTCGCCGCCGTCGATTCGGCCATCTCCGACCACCACCGGCTTCCCCGAGCGCTCCCCTTCAACGCTGTGAGCACCTCCTTCAGTACCCCTCCCTCTCTGCGCTCCCCGTTGCCCCCTAGCTAGCTCGCCACTAACACGAGCCCCGCCGTCCGCCATCGCCGGAAATGCCGTGCACCCGAGCTGCAATGGCCTCGCCCGACCGCACGGGCGTGCTCCTGGTGAGCCGTAGTCCCCCTCCAGCTAGCTTGCGCCCCCAAGAGCACCCCGCGCCACCGTTCCCGAACACCGCCCGAATACGCCGCCGCCTCTGCTCATCGCCGGTGCCCTTCCGGCCATCCCCTTGTCCCCGCGCTAGCCTAGGTCGAACGAGGGAACGGTGCCGCGTCGAGCTAGGATAGCGAGGGGGACTACGGCTCACCAGGAGCACGCCCGTGCGGTCGGGCGAGGCCATTGCAGCTCGGGTGCACGACATTTCCGGCGATGGCGGACGGCGGGGCTCGGGTTAGTGGCGAGCTAGCTAGGGGGCAACGGGGAGCGCAGAGAGGGAGGGGTACTGAAGGAGGTGCTCACAGCGTTGGAGGGGAGCGCTCGGGGAAGCCGGTGGTGGTCGGAGATGGCCGAATCGACGGCGGCGACCGGTTAGGCAGAGAGGCGAAGTCGAGCTTGCTGGCGACGAACGGAGACCTCTCGGCGTCGATCCGAAGTCGCAGGCGACGTAGTCGAGGGCCGCGGTCCCGTTTGGCACGATGGAGCGGCGAGTAGGCGACGGTGGCCGCGTTCGTCATGGCGACGACGCCATGGTTGCGCTCGGGTAAGGGGGGGAAGAGAGGGGCGAGCGAGGGAGAGGGAGCGAGGCGACCAGGGTGTGTCCACGGGGTCGAGGGGGGAAGAGAGGGAGCGAGGCGACCAGGGTGGGGCACCTGTCGGCTTAGGCTAAGACGATTGGAACTAATCGTCTTAGCCTAAGACGATTAGTTCCAATCGTCTTAGCCTAAGACGATTAGTTGCGTTTTTCATATAATAGGGCTGGATGTAATCCAGTCGGCTTAGGTTAAGCCGACTAGGACTAATCGGCTTTGCCATAGCCGACTAGGTCCAGTCAGCTTAACCTAAGCCGACTGGATCCTATTTTCAGAAAATATTTTAACCGTGTATTATTTTCCAAATTTAGTAAAAAAAGTGTATTATTTTAAAAAAATTAGCGAATATTGTATGGTTGGAGAATGGAGAGGCGCCAGCGATTATGCTCCCACATGCAGCCGCTCGATCTATCGTCGCAATCCATGGACTAACGTGCGTGCCATACTCCACGTACTGCAAGAGGGAGAGGTGATGGATTATTATAGGAGATACGGTAAGATACGCCCGAAGAAATTAAGGTGCTCGCCAGGTAGGGTACGTGCATGGCGCTCACAGATTGCCGGCCATGCATGGCGGAGAAGTGAAGCGATGCACGTACGCGACGTCGCATCTCTTTCGGCGAGTGTAGCTAGCTAGCCGAGTAGGAGGTGACCGGGACGGAATAACTGCCTCGCCGACCATTTCCGAGTTCCGACGCCTGCTGCTCCGTCTGGCCTTGCCGGGACCGGTGGTAACGCAACGGCCAACTGATTGATCGAGTGACCTCAATGAGGAAACTTCCAGTTCTGTGACACGTGCACTCGCCGGGGAAGGCCGGTTGGCACTGCTATGCACGTCACGGTCTGCGTGCCTGACATGCACGAGCACCCGTCGTTGCCAAAGCTAGCTTCTTCGTGCGGATTAATTAAGGATACGGGTCCAACAGTTATAGATCGTCTGATCTTGCTGCACTTGTGAGTAAGATCACGCTACATCGAGATTAGGTCGGGCTAGGCTTGGCCTGAATTAACACGTACGAGGCGTGCTTTGGACTAAAAGGACCAACAAGATCTACCTCTTTCGAAATGTATCAACAAGATTCTTACAATAAATGCGGCATCAACGAAATGCTTCCCACCCCTACGTTCGGATTGCATTTCTTGTTCGAATCCCAGACCCAC
Organism: Elymus sibiricus; assembly: GCA_039707655.1. Classification (NCBI taxonomy): domain Eukaryota; kingdom Viridiplantae; phylum Streptophyta; class Magnoliopsida; order Poales; family Poaceae; genus Elymus; species Elymus sibiricus. The sequence goes on along the minus strand of CM077673.1, from coordinate 399,339,641 downwards.
ATGCACTAAGCTAGCCCGTTTCTCCCCTATAAAAGAGAAAAGAAAACGGTAGCCTGATCTCTCTATCATTTGTTCCACAATCAACCAAGGAATGTATAGAGCACATGGTATATGCTATCCATTATTATTTCTCCAAAATCGGACAGAATTGTTTACATGCACGCAATCACCGAAGAATATGTAAAGAAATGAAGTGGCTAGCTGTAAGTAGACTGAAAAGGTAAATTGGGCCAGTCGATTCTTTCCAGCCGTCGGATGCAAAACGAACAGCTTGGCCATTTCTTTAACCTCGTAACGCCTTATTCCAATTTTCCCCGACCCCCCCACGGATCACCGACCGATCACCAGTCGCCACCGTCCGCGGCTTATGGCGCTCCCGGGTCAGCCTCGCCACCCCACCCTTCCCTCAATCGTCCGCCACCAACATTCACGGCTGGCGGCGCTCCCTCGCCAGCCTCGTCACATCACTCCACAATCGTCGCCAACTGTCGTGTTGTCGTTGCCTCTGGCCATCCCTCTAGCCCCCGGCGATGGTCGGTTTTTTCGACGAACCTGCATCATCCCACACCCCTAAGATAGATGATGGGGTCGACTGCCACCCTAAGATAGACCCAGAGGCTTCTCCAGCAAGCTCCCTCATTGTTGGAAATATGCCCTAGAGGCAATAATAAAATGGTTATTATTATATTTCCTTGTTCATGATAAATGTTTATTATCCATGCTAAAATTGTATTGATTGGAAACTCAAATGCATGTGTGGGTACATAGACAACAATATGTCCCTAGTAAGCCTCTAATGGACTAGCTCGTTGATCAAAGATGGCTATGGTTTCCTAGTCATAGACATGAGTTGTCATTTGATAGCGGGATCACATCATTAGGAGAATGATGTGATGGACAAGACCCAAACTATGAACGTAGCATATGATCGTGTCAGTTTATTGCTATTGTTTTCTGCATGTCAAGTATGTGTTCCTATGACCATGAGATCATGTAACTCACTGACACCGGAGGAGTACCTTGTGTGTATAAAACGTCACAACGTAACTGGGTGACTATAAAGATACTCTACAGGTATCTCCGAGGGTGTCTATTGAGTTGGCATGGATCAAGACTGGGATTTTTTACTCCGTGTGACGGAGAGGTATCTCAGGGCCCACTCGGTAATACAACATCACAATGAGCTTGCAAGCAAAGTGACTAAAGAGTTAGCCACGGGATCTTGTATTACGGAACTAGTAAAGAGACTTGCCGGTAATGAGATTGAACTAGGTATGGAGATACCGACGATCGAATCTCGGGCAAGAAACATACCAATAAACAAAGGGAACAACGTACGGGATTAACTGAATCCTTGACATAGAGGTTCAACCGATAAAGATCTTCGTAGAATATGTAGGAGCCAATATGGGCATTCAGGTCCCGCTATTGGTTATTGACCGTAGAGGTATCTCGGTCATGTCTACATAGTTCTCGAACCCGGTGGGTCCGCACAGTTAACGTTTGGTAACGTTTCGGTATTATTGAGCTATGTATGTTGGTGACCGAAGGTTGTTCAGAGTCCTGGATGAGATCCCGGACGTCACGAGGAGCTCCGGAATGGTCCGAAGGTAAAGATTGGTATATAGGAAGTTTCGTTTTGATCACCAGAAAAAGTTCGGGCGTCACCGGTAACCTACAGAGGGTGCCGGAAGGGTTCCGAGGGTCCACCGGGAGGGGCCCACCCACCCCAGAGGCCACATGGGCCTAGGAGGTGGCGCACCAGCCCCTGGTGGGCTGGGCAGCCAGCCCCTAAGGGGCCCATGCGCAAGGGGTGGAGGTGGCCAAGTGGGGAGGGAGTCCTCCCAAGACTCCACCTCCCTTGTGGGGGGAGGACTCTCCCCCCTTGGGCCGATCGGCCAAGCCCTAGGGTTTCCCTAGGGCTGCCTCACCCTCCCCTTCCTCCTATATATAGTGAGGGATTATGAGGGCAGCCCCCACCTGAAAAGCCACGTGCTGCCCTCTCGCCTCTAGATCGTCTTTCTCCTCTAGATTAGTTCGGTAGAGCTCGGGGAAGCCCTGCCGGATTAGTTCACCACCACCGCCACCACGCCGTTGTGCTGCCGGAGAACTCATCTACCTCTCCGCTCTCGCTTGCTGGATCAAGGAGGTGGAGATCGTCATCGAGTTGTACGTGTGCTGAACGCGGAGGTGCCGTCCATTCGGCGCTAGATCGTGATTGGATCGTGGGACGGCTTACGATTTGGATACCGAAGACGTTCGACTACATCAACCGCGTTTCTTAACGCTTCCCGCTTAGCGACCTACAAGGGTATGTGGATCCGATCTCTCCTCTCGTAGATGCCTCCTAGATTGATCTTGGTGAAGCATAGGAATTTTTTTGTTTCCCATGCAACGTTCCCCTACACTCATTTCCTCTACGGCTGTTAGTTTCTTCACTCGAAATTTGAATGACCCAAATTATAAATTCAAGCGAATTCAATGTAGCTATTTGTGAAACAAAACATGACCGTGGCCAGCCCAACCTAGGACCAAAATCAGTGAATAATGAAGGCAACGACTGTGCTGTTTAAGGGAAAACAATGTGTTCCTTCGGCTTGACCCACCCAAGAAAGTTCTACTAGCTCCATCACTGGTCATATATAAACCAATCTGTAATTGAATGGTTAGAAGAGTGGTCTTACCCCCCGCTCACTAGGGATCAAGACTTTAGGTTTGACAACATGTGTGACACATGAAGTTTGTATGTGAGCATTGTGTCTATATTGAGTATTTCTTATTAGAGGATCAAGTTTGTAGAAAGTTGCAGAAAAAGACTTTGGTGTAGTATACATTTTTTGTGAGGGGTTGTGTTACGTAATATACTTCAGTTTTATGTAGTACACATTGACCATGAGCAATATAGCTTATCTATAGTGCATGCAGGGAGCCATCCATCTCAATGGTGAAATGGTAGCTTCTAAAAAAAGGACATTGTGTTCAAGATAATTTGTTGTAAAATGTGTTACGAAAAAGACTCCATAGTCAAACCCCGCCCAAAAAAACGTACACGTATATGTGTTTTTTAGGAGCTAGGTATGTTGTGATATGATATGGCCAAAGACATGATGATATATATTTGATGTATGAGATGATCATGTTTTGTAATAGTTTATATCAACTTGCATGTTGATACGGCAACCAGCAGGAGCCATAGGGTCATCTTTAATTATTATGTGGCCTGCGTGTCACTTATTAAGCGCTATGTAATGCTTTACTTTATCGCTAAGCGGTAGCAATAAGTAGAAGCATGGTTGGTGCGACAACCCCGATGGCGACACGTTGATGGAGATCAAGATGATGGAGATCATGGTGTCATGCCGGTGACGATGGAGATCATGCCGGTGCTTTGGAGATGGAGATCAAAAGCAGAAGTTCATGGCCATATCATGTCACTTATGATTTGCATGTGATGTTAATCCTTTTATGCATCTTTTTTTGCTTAGGACGACGGTAGCATTAGAAGGTTATCCCTCACTAAAATTTCAAGATAAAATTGTGTTCTCCCCGAGTGTGCACCGTTGCGAAAGTTCGTCGTTTCGAGACACCACGTGATGATCGGGTGTGATAGACTCTACGTTCGCATACAACGGGTGCAAGCTAGTGTTGCACATGCAGAACACTCGGGTTAAACTTGACGAGCCTAGCATGTACAGACATGGCCTCGGAACACAAGAGACCCAAAGGTCGAACATGAGTCATATAGTAGATATGATCAACATGGAGATGTTCATCATTGAAACCACCTCATCTCACGTGATGATCGGACTTGGGTTGGTGAATTTGGATCATGTAGCACTCAGATGACCGAAGGGATGTCAATTTGAGTGGGAGTTTTTAAGTAATATGATTAACTAAACTCATTATCTTGAACAATAGTCTAAATTGTCTTTACAAATTTATGTTGTAGATCAATGGCTCGCGCAGTAGTTCCCCTGAATTTCAATGCATTCCTAGAGAAAGCCAAGCTGAAAGATGATGGAAATAACTTTGTAGAGTGGGCCCGTAATCTGAGGATTATCCTCACGGCTTCCCAAAAGGCTTATGTCCTTGATGCACCGCTCGATGAGCCACCTGCTCCAGTGTCGTCTGCAGACGTTGTGAACGCCTGGCAGTCGCGTTCGGATGATTACACAATAGTTCAGTGTGTTATGTTGTATGGCTTAGAGCCGGGACTTCAAAGGCGTTTTGAACTTCATGGAGCATATGAGATGTTTCAAGAGTTGAAGTTTATCTTTGAAAAGAATGCTCGGATCGAGAGGTATGAGACCTCCGATAAGTTCTATGCTTGCAAGATGGAGGAGAACGGGTCTGTCAGTGAACACATACTCAGAATGTCTGGGTATTCCAACCGTCTGGATCAGTTGGGAATTGCTCTCCCGCTAGAGGCGATCACTGACAGAGTTCTTCAATCACTGTCACCTAACTACAAGAGCTTTGTGTTAAACTATAATATGCAAGGGATGAACAAGTCAGTCGCGGAGCTGTTTGCGATGCTGAAAGTCGCTGAGTCTGAAATCCAGAAGGAGCATTAAGTGTTGATGATCAATAAAACCACTAGTTTCAAGAAGAATGGCAAGGGAAAGAAGGGTAACTCCAAGAAGAGTGGCAAATCAGTTGCCCCTCCCGTAAAGAAACCCAAGGCTGGACCCAAGCCAGAAACTGAGTGCTTTCATTGCAAGGGTACTGGCCACTGGAAGCGGAATTGCCCCAAGTATCTGGCCGACAAGAAGGCGTCCAACACCAAACAAGGTATATATGATATACATGTTATTGATGTGTACCTTACCGACTCTCGTTGTAGTGCCTGGGTATTTGATACCGGTTCGGTTGCTCACATTTGTAACTCAAAACAGGAACTGCGGAATAGACGGAGGCTGGCAAAGGACGAAGTGACGATGCGCGTGGGAAATGGTTCCAAGGTTGATGTGATCGCCGTCGGCACGCTCGCTCTTCGACTACCATCGGGATTAGTGATGAATCTGAATAATTGTTATTTAGTGTCTGCGTTAAGCATGAACATTATATCTGGATCTTGTTTATTCGAGACGCTTACTCATTTAAATCAGAGAATAAGGGTTGTTCTATTTATATGAGTAATATCTTTTATGGTCATGCACCCATTGTGAGGGGTTTATTCTTATTGAATCTCGATAGTGATGATACACATGTTCATCACATTGATGCCAAAAGATGTAGAGTTGATAATGATAGTACGACTTTCTTGTGGCACTGCCGCTTAGGTCATATTGGTGTAAAACGCATGAAGAAACTCCATGCTGATGGACTTTTGAAGTCACTTGATTTTGAATCACTTGACACATGTGAACCATGCCTCATGGGCAAGATGACTAAGACCCCGTTCTCTGAAACAATGGAACGGGCAAGTGACTTGTTGGAAACCATACATACTAATGTGTGCGGTCCGATGAGCATTGAGGCACGCGGTGGATATCGTTATTTTCTCATCTTCACCGATGACTTAAGTAGATATGGGTATGTTTACTTAATGAAACATAAGTCTGAAACGTTTGAAAAGTTCAAGCAATTTCAGAGTGAAGTTGAGAATCATCGTAACAAGAAGATTAAATTCCTACGATCTGATCGAGGAGGAGAATATCTGAGTTATGAGTTTGGCAATCATTTAAGACAATGTGGAATTGTTTCACAGTTGACGCCACCTGGAACACCACAGCGTAATGGTGTGTCCGAACGTCGTAATCGAACCTTATTGGATATGGTGCGGGCTATGATGTCTCTTGCTGATTTGCCGCTATCGTTTTGGGGTTATGCGTTAGAGACAGATGCATTCACTTTAAATAGGGCACCATCTAAATCCGTTGAGACGACGCTGCATGAACTGTGGTTTGGCAAGAAACCAAAGTTGTCGTTTCTTAAAGTTTGGGGATGCGATGCTTATGTCAAAAAGCTTCAGCCTGAAAAGCTGGAACCCAAAGCGGAGAAATGCGTCTTCATAGGATACCCAAAAGAGACGGTTGGGTACACCTTCTATCTCAGATCCGAAGGCAAAGTGTTTGTCGCTAAAAACGAGTCATTTCTCGAGAAAGAGTTTCTCTCGAAAGAATTAAGTGGGAGGAAGATAGAACTTGATGAGGTTGTTGAACCTTCACTTCAACCAGAGAGTAGCGCAGCGCAGAAAGATGTTTCTGTGGAGCCTACATCAGTTGAAGAGGAAGCTAATGATAGTGATCATGAAGCTTCGGATCAAGTTATTGTCGAACCTCGTAGGTCGACAAGGACATGTACTGGGCCTGAATGGTACGGTAACCCTGTCTTAGAGGTCATGTTGTTGGACAACGATGAATCTACGAGCTATGGAGAAGCGATGGTGGGCCCGGATTCCGACAAATGGTTAGAGGCCATGAAATCCGAGATAGGATCCATGTATGAAAACAAAGTGTGGACTTTGAAAGTATTACCTGAAGGACGAAAGGCCATTCAGAATAAATTGATCTTTAAGAGGAAGACGGACGCGGACGGTAATGTCACCGTCTATAAAGCTTGACTTGTGGCAAAGGATTTTTCACAAGTTCAAGGAATTGGATACGATGAGACTTTCTCTCCCGTAGTGATGCTTAAGTCCGTCAGAATCATATTAGCAATAGCTGCATTTTTCGATTATGAAATTTGGCAGATGGATGTCAAAACAGCGTTCCTTAACGGTTTCCTTGAGGAAGAGTTGAATATGATACAGCCAGAAGCTTTTGTCGATCCAGAGAATGCTGATAAAGTTTGCAAGCTCCAGTGATCCATTTTTGGACTGGTGCAGGCATCTCAGAGTTGGAATAAGCGTTTTGATGAGGTGATCAAAGCGTTTGGATTTATACAAGTTTACGGAGAAGCTTGTATTTACAAGAAAGTGAGTGGGAGCTCTATAGTGTTTCTAATATTATATGTGGATGACATATTGCTGATTGGAAACAATATAGAATTTTTGGAAAATGTGAAGGAATATTTGAACAAGAGTTTTTGAATGAAGGACCTAGGAGAATCTGCTTTCATATTAGGCATCAAGATCTATAGAGATAGATCAAGACGCTTAATAGGACTTTCACAGAGCACATACCTTGATAAAGTTTTGAAGAAGTTCAAAATGGATCAGTCCAAGAAAGGGTTCTTGCCTGTGTTACAAGGTGTGAAGTAGAGTAAGACTCAATGCCCAATGACTGCAGAGGATAGAGAAAAGATGAGTGTCATCCCCTATGCTTCTGCCATAGGCTCTATCATGTATGCAATTTTGTGCACAAGACCAGACGTCAGCCTTGCCATAAGTATGGCCGGAAGGTTTCAAAGTAATCCAGGTGTGGATCACTGGACGTCGGTCAAGAATATCCTAAAGTACCTAAAAAGGACTAAGGAAATGTTTCTCGTTTATGGAGGTGATCAAAAGCTCGTCGCAAAGGGTTACGTCACTGCAAGCTTTGACACTGATCCGGATGACTCTAAGTCTCAAACCCGATACGTATTTATTCTCAACGGAGGAGCGGTAAGCTGGTGCAGTTCCAAGCAAAGCGTGGTAGATGATTCTACATGCGAAGGGGAGTACATAGCTGCCTCGGAGGCGGCGAAGGAAGGTGTCTGGATGAAACAGTTCATGATGGATCTTGGAGTTGTGCCCAGTGCACTGGACCCAATGACTCTGTTCTGTGACAACACCGGTGCCATTACTCTAGCCAATGAACCAATGTTCCACAAGAGGACCAGTCACATAAAGCGATGATTCAATTCCATCCGCGATTACATCGAGGAGGGTGACATAAATATTTGCAAGGTACACACGGATCTGAATGTTGCAGATCCGTTGACTAAGCCTCTTCCACGAGGGAAACATGATCAACACCAGAACTGTATGGGTGTTAGATTCATTACAATGTAAATCACATAGTGATGTGAGCTAGATTATTGACTCTAGTGCAAGTGGGAGACTGTTGGAAATATATATGCCCTAGAGGCAATAATAAAATGGCTATTATTATATTTCCTTGTTCATGATAAATGTTTATTATCCATGCTAAAATTGTATTGATTGGAAACTCAAATGCATGTGTGGGTACATAGACAACAATATGTCCCTAGTAAGCCTCTAATGGACTAGCTCGTTGATCAAAGATGGCTATGGTTTCCTAGTCATAGACATGAGTTGTCATTTGATAGCGGGACCACATCATTAGGAGAATGATGTGATGGACAAGACCCAAACTATGAACGTAGCATATGATCGTGTCAGTTTATTGCTATTGTTTTCTGCATGTCAAGTATGTGTTCCTATGACCATGAGATCATGTAACTCACTGACACCGGAGGAGTACCTTGTGTGTATCAAACGTCACAACGTAACTGGGTGACTATAAAGATACTCTACAGGTATCTCCGAGGGTGTCTATTGAGTTGGCATGGATCAAGACTGGGATTTGTTACTCCATGTGACGGAGAGGTATCTCAGGGCCCACTCGGTAATACAACATCACACTGAGCTTGCAAGCAAAGTGACTAAAGAGTTAGCCACGGGATCTTGTATTACGGATCGAGTAAAGAGACTTGCCGATAACGATATTGAACTAGGTATGGAGATACCGACGATCGAATCTCGGGCAAGTAACATACCGATAAACAAAGGGAACAACATACGGGATTAACTGAATCCTTGACATAGAGGTTCAACCGAAAAAGATCTTCGTAGAATATGTAGGAGCCAATATGGGCATCCAGGTCCCGCTATTGGTTATTGACCGTAGAGGTGTCTCGGTCATGTCTACATAGTTCTCGAACCCGCAGGGTCTGCACAGTTAACGTTCGGTGACGTTTCGGTATTATTGAGTTATGTATGTTGGTGACCGAAGGTTGTTCGGAGTCCCGGATGAGATCCCGGACGTCACGAGGAGCTCCGGAATGGTCCGGAGGTAAAATTGGTATATAGGAAGTTCCGTTTTGGTCACCGGAAAAAGTTCGGGCGCCGCCGGTAACGTACCGGGGGTGCCGGAAGGGTTCCGGGGGTCCACCGGGAGGGGCCCACCCACCCCAGGGGCCACATGGGCCTAGGAGGTGGCGCACCTGCCCCTGGTGTGCTGGGCAGCCAGCCCCTAAGGGGCCCATGCGCAAGGGGTGGAGGTGGCCAAGTGGGGAGGGAGTCCTCCCAAGACTCCACCTCCCTTGTGGGGGGAGGACTCTCCCCCCTTGGGCCGATCGGACAAGCCCTAGGGTTTCCCTAGGGCTTCCTCACCCCTCCCCTTCCTCCTATATATAGTGAGGGATTTTGAGGGCAGCCCCCACCTGAAAAGCCACATGATGTCCTCTCCCCTGTAGATCGTCGAAATAGTTCACCACCACCGCCACCACGCCGTTGTGCTGTCGGAGAACTCATCTATCTCTCCGCCCTCGCTTGCTGGATCAAGGAGGTGGAGATCGTCATCGAGCTGTACGTGTGCTGAAAGCGGAGGTGCCGTCCGTTCGGCGCTAGATCGTGATTGGATCCCGGGACAGCTTGCGATTTGGATCGCAAAGACGTTAGACTACATCAACTGCGTTTCTTAACGCTTCCCGCTTAGCGATCTACAAGGGTATGTGGATCCGATCTCTCCTCTCGTAGATGCTCATCTCCTAGATTGATCTTAGTGAAGCATAGGAAAAAGTTTGTTTCCCATGCAACGTTCCCCTACACTCATTTCCTCTACGGCTGCTAGTTTCTTCACTCGAAATTCGACTGACCCAAATTATAAATTCAAGCGACTTCAATGTAGCTATTTGTGAAACAAAACATGGCCGTGGCCGGCCCAACCCAGGACCAAAAACAGTGAATAATGAAGGCAATGACTGTGCTGTTTAAGGGAAAACAATGTGTTCCTTCGGCTTGACCCACCCAAGAAAGTTTTACTAGCTCCATAACTGGTCATACATAAACCAATCTGTAATTGAATGGTTAGAAGAGTGGTCTTACCCCCCGCTCACTTGGGATCACATGAAGTTTGTATGTGAGCATTGTGTCTATATTGAGTATTTCTTATTAGAGGATCAAGTTTGTAGAAAGTTACAGAAAAAGACTTTGACGTAGTATACCTTTTTTGTGAGGGGTTGTGTTACGTAATATACTTCAGTTTTACGTAGTACACATTGAGCATGAGGAATATAGCTTATCTATAGTGCGTGCAGGGAGCCATCCATCTCAATGGTGAAATGGTAGCTTCTAAAAAAAAGGACACTGTGTTCAAGATAATTTGTTGTAAAATGTGTTACGAAAAAGACTCCATAGTCATACCCCGTAAAAAAAAGTACATATATATGTGTTTTTTAGGAGCTAGGTATGTTGTCATATGATATGGCTAAAAACATGATGATATATATTTGATGTATGAGATGATCATGTTTTGTATAAGAACGTACAACTGTATGTGTTTTTATATCCCGCCAAAAAAAACGTACAATTGTATGTGTTTTTATAAGAACTCCATACAATTATGCGAGTATAGGGACAAATGCATCATGATTGGGAGATCCATGATGATACACCGAACTGAGGGACCAACTACATATGCAACTGCGGAGACAAAGGTCCGTGCGCATGATTGCAGATCGATCCATGGCGGGTCTGCAGAAATTAAGCTAAAAACTGTAACTGGAGGTAGTGCGGCCATCAAAGTCAATGATGATGTCGGCCATTACTTTCAGACCAAAAAAGGACTACGGCAGGGTGACTCCATGTCCCCAATGTTATTCAACATTGTGGCTGACATGTTGGCTATTCTGATTGAGCGCGCTAAGCAGGACGGCCAGATTGCAGGAGTAGTGCCACATCTAGTGGATGGTGGCCTCTCGATTCTGCAATATGCCGATGACACAATTCTCTTTATGGATCATGACCTGGACAAGGCTAGAAACCTGAAACTCCTATTGTCAGCGTTTGAGCAAATGTCAGGTCTTAAGATTAACTTCCATAAAAGCGAATTGTTCTGCTTTGGAGAAGCCGTTGAGGCGGCGGCCGATTATGCTGACCTATTTGGTTGCGCACATGGCCAATTCCCAATTAAATATCTGGGAATACCGATTCATTATCGACGTCTCACCATTGCAGAGTGGAAGAATGTAGAGGAGCGACTTGAGAAACGCTTGAGCAGTTGGAAAGGCAAGTTGCTCTCGGTTGGAGGACGACTGGTTTTGATAAACTCTGTCCTCACAAATATGGTTCTCTATATGATTTCGTTCTTCCAGCTCCCAAAAGGGGTCTTGCAAAGACTGGACTATTTTAGGTCCAGATTCTTTTGGCAAGGAGACGGTGAAAAGAAAAAAATATAGGCTGGCCAAATGGAGTGTGGTTTGTAGGCCGAAAGACCAAGGTGGTCTTGGTATTCATGACCTGCAGGTCAAGAATGAGGCCCTACTTAGTAAATGGTTGTTCAAACTTCTTACTGAGGATGGCGTTTGGCAAACCATGTTGCGCAACAAGTATATAGGCCAAAAAGCGGTGTCTCAGGTATATTGGAAACCTGGAGACTCGCATTTTTGGTCTGGCCTAATGGCGGCAAAGAAACATCTCTTTCGCTTTGGGTCTTTCGCGATAAAGGAAGGGTCGGAGATTCGTTTTTGGGAAGACATATGGCTAGGCAATGCTAGTCTCCGAGAACAATATCCGGCCTTGTACAACATAGCACGTGATAAGAATAGTACTATTGCGCAGGTGCTCAGTTCATCCCCGCCAAATATTTCTTTTAGGCGGGACTTGATTGGCACTCGACTTACATCATGGCATAATCTCTTGTCCCGTCTGGATTCGATTAACCTGACACAAGGTCGGGATGTGTTTCGCTGGAACCTTACTACATCGGGGTCTTTCACAGTAGACTCTATGTATCGTGCACTCACGCATTCTGAGGTACCGATGAGCAATAACAAAAAAATTTGGAAAGCAAAGATACCACTTAAAGTTAAAATCTTCATGTGGTATCTCCGTAGGGGAGTTGTGCTAACCAAAGACAACCTCGCACGACGCAACTGGCGAGGAAGTAAGAAGTGTTGTTTTTGTACTCATGACGAGACAATCAAACACCTTTTTTTCCAATGTAAGTTTGCGCGTTCTACATGGTCAGTCATCCAAATAGCGTCGAATTTGTTTCCGCCCACAAGTGTTGCCAATATTCTTGGTAATTGGCTGGACGGTATTTCAAATAGGTACAAAACGCTAATAAGGGTGGGAGCGTATGCCTTACTATGGTCGCTTTGGCTATGTAGAAATGATGTTGTTTTTAATGACAAAAATGCTTCTCCTTTGCAGGTGGTTTTCCGTTGTACGCACTTGCTTCGTATGTGGTCTACGCTACAACGTGCGGAGTATCAATCGTTGTTCAAGGTGATGTGTACCCAGTTGGAGCAGGTGGCTACGGAGGTTTTTACCCAACATGGATGGCAGCATAATCTCCGGATCGGTCCACCATCCCTTTCGACATAGGCATAGTGTCGGTCTATAGGACTCTACTGTTGCCGAATTGTCGGTCTTTTACCTTTCTCTTTGTCAGACTGCTGGTAGTTGGCTGTGTGCATTCTGGTTATGCAGAGGCCGGGTGTTACTCTTAATGCTTTGTATCCGCTTGATGCTACATTTTGAGATAATAAAAGCATCTTTTATCGGAAAAAAAGTTTGTCTGGCCCGCTCTGCCTTTCTTCAAAAACAGGAAAAGGGATATAAAAAGGGATTGTCTAATTTACATCCGGATGAAAACGAATTTGCTTTCATCCATATTTTTCCACAAGTTACAGGATGACAAGTGTCCTCCTGTCCCCTGTTTGTTTCCATTAGTCCTGCTTTTAAGCAGACCAACAACATAATCTTAACGGGTCCACACCCTACCCTTTTCCAACCCGAACAGAAAGCAACAAAAAGGAGAAAAGCACCCAACGTTACGGCCAAGCTTTCCTATGTCCACTAAGCTAAAACTAACAAAGGGAGGAAAGGACCAAAATGAAATGACAAAATGCACCTGGGAAAAGAACTAAACTTACACTAAAGAATTTCAGTGTAATATCTACTAAAAAATGCACTGTCCACTAAGAACTACAATGTAAAATCCACTAAAATTACACTGTAAAATCAACTGAAATTACATTAAGGTTTACACTGTAAATACCGCTAAAAATACATTAACAATCCAAATAATTTATACTAAATAATTACACTAAGCATTACAGTAGAAATCCACTAAGAAAAACACTGTAAATCCAGTAGGAATTACAGTGTAAATACACTTACAATTATACTGTAAATATACTTAGAATTACAGTGGAAATCAACTAAGAAAAACACTGTAAATCCAATAGGAATTACAGTGTAAATACACTTACAATTACACTGTAAATATACTTAGAATTACAGTGGAAATCCACTAAGAAAAACACTGTAAATCCAGTAGGAATTACAGTGTAAATCAACTTAGAATTACACTGTAAATCTACTTACAATTACACTGAAAATCCACTAAGAAAAACATTGTAAATCCAGTACGAATTACAGTGTAAATCCACATAGAATTACACTGTAAATTCACTAGGAAATGCACTATAAACACACCAGCAACATGAACTTGAACGGGTCCACACCAGAGAGGGCAATTCCTCCATGATCTCGGACACAAATCTGGCTTGAGATGCAGAAAAAACACAGGCAAACACCCCCCTCTTATGCATTCACCCCTCCAAGATCTCTCTCCTACCTCATGACATCTGAAAGAAAAACAAGCTCCATGTGAGGATCATTCACATATGTTGAAGAGCACAACTTAACAAAACAAAGATTAGAACACAGGCAGAAAAGATAGCATGAAGCAGGACAAACCCTAGGAACTACTAGACTATGTACACACAAACTACTAGTCTATGGTCACATGAATAACACTTGGGAACACTAGATTCTAAAAACTAGTTGCAAAATTAGTGCTCTAAAATTCGCAGCTATAGCTACAACATAGTGCCAAATAAAGTTTGGAGATGAGAGGAGGGCATGTTCAGGAAGCTATGAATTCCATTTAGGAAAAACTTGTTCAAACAAAAAAAAATAGTACTGCTGTAATTTCAGAAACTTTGGTGCTGAGAAACTGTATATTGTTCGGATACTTTTGATCAAGTTTGGACACTTGTATTTGTGAATCTATGAATGTATTTTAGACATGGTAGATTAGATTTTAGTATAAAGCTATGAATATATGACTGTATTGTAGAAACAATGGTACTGTACAAAGTTGTAGTTCAAATTACTATGATCTGATACTAGTTCACACTGAATCTAATCTGCCATGAAAATTAACCGTGAAAGTAAAATGATCATAAAAGAGACTGAGGACAATTAGGTTAAGCATTGACACTAGTTGGCAGTGGCACTAACAAAAGAAACTATATACTGAAATCAAATTGTTGTTACTTGTTTGATCAATTTACTCTGACCTTCTCTATGTAATTACTCTGCATCCTACCTTGTAAATTACATGCTCTGATTTGCACATAAATAGAAGAAATCAGAAACTTGTGTATGAAGAGACTGTATTGGAATTGACACAAATAACTCTGGTTTCAAAGACAAAACTGTACAAAATATCCTTGTAAAGGACTTGCAACATGCTTTACTGCATTTCTGACCTACTTGTTGCACCCTACATATGCATTAACATACATACATGCAAAAAATGACAAATGGGGACAACAAAAATGCTCTTGTTATTCTACAACACTTCATTACTTATACTTTCTGAAAACATTGAGTGTAGGTGCCTGCAATCGAATCAGATGCAATGGAATATAGCATCAAAGGGCAGTCGCTGTACCTCGAAGAGAATACGACAAATGCACTATCCAAAAGGGGAGTGGGGACTAAATTCAGTGCGATAAGCTTCCAAAGAGAGTATGACCGGATAGTAGAAGTCATTCATGAGAGCGAGCAAGAATATGATCACTTGTCTAGAAACAAAAATGATGCACACAAGAAGTTCTGGTCAAAATATAGTACAGAAAGACAAGTGCACGGGCTCTACAACATTTGCATCTTCAGGAAGTTCCAAAAGAAAATGGAAGATACAACGAGGCTGCATGTGTTTGAGTTTGAAAAAGAAAAACACCTACATGTTTTATCAAGCTAAGAGCTATCCTTCGAAAGAACTAAGAAGAAGAAACTTCCTAGTACAGATAGATTTAATACACAGGTTATACACTGAGTGTAATTACATTGCAAATTACACTGTATTTACAGTGTTAATTACACAGTAATTTAGACTGCAAAAGTTTAGTACATAGATTGTAACTACAAATTGTAACTACAAAAAATAGGTTAATTACACTGAAAATTACATTGTATTTACATTGCAAATTAGACCGGAAAGTTTCAGTGCATAGACTGTAAGTACAAAAATTCAGGTTAATTACACATAATAAGCATATTAATTGCACTGAAAGTACAGTGTAATTACACAGAAATTGGACCGGAAAATCCCAGTACATAGACTGTAAGTACAAAAAATACAGGTTAGCTACACTAATTTAGTGTAACACAGAGTGCAAGTTACAAGAAAATCCCAGTACATAAGCCCTTGTTCAGTCTAACACAGAGTGCAACTTACAAGAAACGAAATTTCAATGACAGAAAATACCTGAACCAACATGACTACAAATATATTTACACTGGACTACAAATGAAGCTATACTGAAAATGCACTCAAAATGACACTAGAAATTACAGTCCAAAATACTGAAACTAAAGCTTAATTTTTCCAAACCAACACGTACACGTCACAAGACTCAAGCGACTAGGAGATTCAACATTTGCATGCCTACATCTATCATCATTAAATTACTTTCTCTATGTACTGAAAAATTCAGTTAATGTACCACCATGTAAACAAAAGTACAGAACACTGGAAGCACACAATTTAGTTAAATGTATCACCATCTACACTGTAAGTTACACAGAGATATCAGTGAAATTTAAATAGAGATATCACTATAGACTGCAAAATAGTACAGACCAAACAACTGTTGCTTAATTGAAGAAATTCAGTCCAAAATAAAACCTAAAAATTACATTTACACTGCCTATTTACAGTGAAAAACTAGTGTAAGATAGACTACCATAGTCTGAAACTACAGTAGAGATATCAATGTAAATTAAACCTAATATTACATTTATACTGGCCATTCACTATTGCAGTCTATAGTAGCCGAACAACTGTTACTTAATTACAATGAAATCCACTCAAAATTACACTGCAGTAGTACATACCAAATAATATTACTTAACTGGAGAAATTCAGTCCAGAGTCAAACAACAGGGGGAAAGCGGAGCAACCATACATCTACATCAGAAATTATACTACAAAACCGCACATCTACAACAAAAACGGGCAGACCAGACGAACATCAACCTACCACACTAGCAGCCGCCAATGGATCAACACCGCTAATTCAAAGCCCGCCAAAAGGAAACTACATCTACATTCCAAATTTACATCTGCAACAAAAATTACCACACACGACAAATGCAAGTAAACGAATACAACGAGACAATCAACCAGATCTAGGAAATCGCACAGAAAAATGAAGGGAAAATGAGCAGGTGGCTACGGAGGTTTTTACCCAACATGGATGGCAGCATAATCTCCGGATCGGTCCACCATCCCTTTCGACATAGGCATAGTGTCGGTCTATAGGACTCTACTGTTGCCGAATTGTCGGTCTTTTACCTTTCTCTTTGTCAGACTGCTGGTAGTTGGCTGTGTGCATTCTGGTTATGCAGAGGCCGGGTGTTACTCTTAATGCTTTGTATCCGCTTGATGCTACATTTTGAGATAATAAAAGCATCTTTTATCCAAAAAAAAGTTTGTCTGGCCCGCTCTGCCTTTCTTCAAAAACAGGAAAAGGGATATAAAAATCAGCAGGCCATTTGATGTGATCAGGATGGAGCACCAACCACGGAGCTAGATGCTGGTCGATGGCCCATGCACGGTAGCTGTTCCGGTCGAATCCAAACGACGCGGTGTGGCCAGAGACAAAAACAAAACACTAGCCAAGTAGCCCCCGCCCGAGCCAGCTGTCGCGGCCGGCCGGCGCCACGCACCCCATCCCACCATGCAGACGTCGCGCCCGGCCGCCATGAGCTGAACTGTGCTGTCTAGCTCAAAAGAAACGTAGATGATCACTCCAAATTAGCGCAGCGCCAATTGATTTGCGCGGCGCGCCTGCGTGCATGTGGCCAGGGTGCCTGCAGCAGCGCACGGCTGTAATTAAGCCCCCAGTAATTAACTTTGCGAAGATTAATTTAGCCATTAACCGACGCAGATACCTAGGGCAGCTTGTCGATCATGATCTTTGGACATCCGGCCGTTCACAGTAAAACCAAACGAAGAGCGAAGACAGGAAGGGAAAGCGAAGGAGAAACGGACGGGCCGGGAAAGAGACGGCCATGTTCGATCGCCCGGTCGACCAGAACCGGAGGAAAGCCAGACGCATGCAGAGCCGTAGCAACAGCGATCAGATCAGATGAGAGCATCTTATCATCGCGGCGGAACCGGCCGGACCACGACGCGCTCGGGTCGCGCATACACCGGACGATCGAAAGCGATGGCGCCGTGGCACCTCCATCGACGGCTCCACTGCACGATCCCTTGCTTCCCGCTGACTCCGCAAACATACATGGGCAGGGCAGCCATTACGGCGACTGATCACTGATGCCGATGCTATACTGTGTCGAACGTTCAGAGGTCGGCCGGGTTTCAAGCAAGGCGGAGGCGTACCCACGGCCGGCGGCTGCGGTCCGTCCGTTCGCTGCCGGCTGCTGGCGCGTCACGTCGATCAGATCGTGCTCGTGCCAGCTTGACCATCACCTGCCTCGCTCTGAACGTTCGGGGATTAAGTGCACTTTTTCTAGGACCGTCCTTTCGGTGTGCCGGAACCGGTTTTCTGAAAGCAACATGTCATGTCATGTGCCCAAGCAGAACCGGTGGGTGGCATTGCCATATTTCAGCCGAACTAGCACATGCGCGGTGTGCTCCTGATAATATCAGGCGTCTCAAAGAGTGATTCTCCTGTATGACGCTTTTTCTGAAGAGAAACTCACGAATCATAGCGGTTCACACGGAAACAACCATATGTTCCGATTCATTGGTGCAGAGGCCGTTCGAATATACTACTTCTTTGATGACATGACTGGTAGCAGCATGATTCATTGGAGTACTACTGGTTTGTAATGCAAGAAATTGACCAGAATTTTGACACTGAAATTAAAATTAGTGTTCAAAGCAAGCTGGCCTTGAATCCACGACCGATTCCGGTGTTCTGCGCCAGGGCCCACAGCACAGACGCCCACTACATCACGCCCGTAACCCGAGTTTAATTAACCCGAGTTTAATTACATCACGCCCAGACGCCAGGTTTTTAACGCCCGGAATTTACCAAATTGCCCCTCCTCTCTCCCTTCCCGGCGTATAAATGGAGGCCAACCGGCTCCCATCTCAGTTTACCAAAACCGGCAGCGAACCACCGGTGCTCAACTGACATACCAAACCAAAGCCACCGCCCCTCCACCTCTCTACTCTCTCATCATGTCGACGGCGGCTGCATCTCGGCCCAGCGGCCCCGTCCTGTTGAGTCCCATTCCCAACTACCAACGCGCCTCTCTCTCCCGTGTCATGCTCTCCGCCGGTGGCTCGCCGGTCAAGTCCGTCAGCGTCTCGTCTCCCCCCTCCTGTCCCACAGCCGCCCGAAAGATCCGTCGGTCCTGCATGTGCTCCCCGACGAACCACCCGGGCTCGTTCCGCTGCAGCCTCCACAAGGAACGCAGGCTGGAGGCCCCCGCCAGCTGCAGCAAGCCATCCTCCCCGCCTTCGCCGCCGTCGAGGCGCACGGACAGCCCGTTCGCGCAGCTCGTGCGCAGCGGCCGCGGCTGCTCTAGACGCCCGGACAGCGGGCTGGCGCGGCGCGTCCCCATGGGGAGCGGGTACTGGGCACGCAAGGCGCTGGCGCCGTCCCCGGCGGTGCTGCAGTCGCAGCACCGGAAGCGCGCGGACCAGTTCCGGGCCGGGGCCAGCCGTCTCTCCACAGCCTCCATGGCCGGCCGCAGCAACCAGTAAATAACAACATCGTCGACATGTCATAGCAGCAAGATGCTCGTACATACCGAACATACTGTACATAGGAAAGAAATTCCCCGAATAATTCCGTTCGCTGTATAGAAGGAAGATCGGTGGAGATCAGGTCGGAGGGTTGGTGTTTTTAAGACCCAATTCGATTCGGGCCTGGTCAGTTAGCTAGCCAGTAGATACTGTACATACAGTGAGCCTCTTCTTCCTCTCCCCTCCGCTGCACATAGAGTGAGCCCCTTCGTCCTCTCTGCTCCACTTGTATATAGAGTGAGCTCTCGTCCTCTGTGTATAGCCCTTGATTTTGGTTGTGGACATACATCAATACATGAGTGACAAATTGCAGACAAATACATGCATCTGATCTGTTCCGTGACGGGAGGCTTATCCATCCATGGATCATGGATGATTTGCCGCAACCAATTTCTGCTTCTGTTTCTGTTTATGTTTCTGAAGTGTGGATGCGTCTCGCCCCTGTTTCGGTTTCGGATAAGCTCCGGAAAGGATCAGTGGCGTCTCGCCGTCGCTTGCTCCCGTCACGCGGCCGGCACCCGTCCGTGCCCCCAGCCGGCCGGATCACGCCAGCAACCTGCAGCACGGCAGAAATCCTCCGATTCCGACGAGATTTCTGTGGAATTTCATGCATGACGCGCGCAACTGATGAACCGATGATCTTCTTTTCCCTGCTTGTGAAGCAGTCCCCCGATTCTGAAATAGGAGTATTATTTTGATCAGGCCAGCAATTTGCAGCAGACGAGAGAAACTTCTCTGAAAATTTCATGGCGCGCTCAACCGATGAACTGAGGATTTTTCTTCGTCCTGCTCGTGATATTTTAAGTTGTACTCGTATTAATTAATTTTAGCCGTGGTATTTTACACTGTTCTTTCAGACCAGCGGTATTATTTTACTGTTGGCTTGAGCGACGGCGTAGCTAGCGGTTGGGATCCCCCTCCAAGTCTTGAAATTGCGCAAGAAGATGATGTTGGAAAATCGGTGGTACTTGATCAATGTGTTTCTTGGCCAGAAATCAGTAGCCGGGCGCACCAATACTCATCACCTGTTGGACTGGCGGCATGTCTGTCAGTCTGCTCTTGTCCACATTGGAGTATTGCGTGCGGTGTTCCTTTGTATTTTCATTTTTGAGAAAATATGTTTTTTTTTCTTAACACAATATAGACACATATCCTCTTTCTTTTGCGAATAAATAGACACATATGTTCACATACACGAAACATACCCTAAAAACAAGTCCATCTTCTAGGTGTAAGCTTATGCCTAGAAAAATTCTAAAAAGTAAAAATAATATGGCCAGAAGAGACTGAGAAAGTTTGCAGAGCCATTAAGTGTGACTCAACTTTTTTAGGGAGTGTGAGTCGGAGGGAAACTTTTGGTCTATTGGTGTATATACATTCTATATGAAAAAGAAATTTAGTAAATAAATAAAATGTAAACAAATTTTGAAAATATTTTAAAAATAAACTTGACATTCCTTTGCACCGGTAAAATAAATTCCACAAAAACAAAAAATCTTGTTGACTGATTTTCAAAAAAGGCAAAAAAATTGGTTAAAATAGTGTGAATAGTTACCTATAATAGCAAATAAATTTTGTTTGTTTTACCCTGAAGTCTTCGCTGATTTCCCATTCGTGAAAACATATATTGGTGCAAAAAAAAAGTCACGTTTACCGTAAAAAAAACTTCCAAACTTTTTTAACCTATTTGCATTTATTAAATATTTTTTCGCATGTGAGTTGTATACACATGCAGGAACCAAAGGGTATTTTCATTATGAGTTGACTTTGTTTGACATGAGAAATAAATAAAAATAACGTGGGTTATCATATTATTATCTCTCTACGCTTCAGGGGAAATAAAACATTGCCGGCGTGCCAGTGTACTAAGTACACAAATAAACATAGAGAAACATGCACTTTATTAATCTCTCATCGGAGAAACAAATTTACAAGATCCATTTAGATATGCGCTTTGTGGCCTACTAGCGCGGCCTGCCTGACTGTAGCGATTGCGGTCTCTAGTTCCCGGGGCCTCGGAAGGCTCCCGGTTAATTACTCCCGCGGGTTACTCCACGAGATACCTCCGATTAAGCCGTACGGTCGTCTTCGTCATCTTCGCTTCGCGTTCACCATGCACGATGATGGTGGTGTGTGGGCAGCGGCAGAGCCCGAGTCCTCGTCGGTACACGCGCCGCTGAAGACATGTCTTTTGTGCTAGTCATGTCCGCCCTCGCCGTCACGCCTCGTCGGTCTTGACGGCGTTGATGTAATTGAGGTTGAAGTTGCATGGGTCCTGCTCGGCTTGTACTTCTCGACGACCTAGCGGCCTCGTCGGGGTGCAAGGGGTATGCCTCGCGGGAGTAAGTTGTTTAGGAGACCGTCGTCGGTGTAAAACCATCACACGCTCATATCGGCATGACCGGTGTGGTTGGCTGCACGTCTCGGCTAGATGCCGAGTATTCGGCGGTCCGCACGATCCTCTCCCACTTCCCCATTGGAAAACCACCCCCTCTTCTCCCTCTTCTCCACTGCATAAAATCCTCCTCTCCTCTCCCTCGTCTCCATTGCAGAACCACCGTCTCTCCACTCCTCATCCAAATCCAGCACCGCCTCCCTACTCAGCACGCTAGAAGCAGATCGATGGCGCTGCGCGACAAAATCGCGACCATCGCCGGCGGCAACAAGGCGAAGTTAGCCAGATTGACGGAAATCCTTTCTTGGTTCAACAATGACTGGGAGGTGGCGAGGACGGCGAGGGCGATGTCCAAGTATCTCAGAGAGGGCGAGAGGGCAGCCATCTTCTCCCGGGATGGAGCCAAGCGGGAGTTCGTCGAGTCCATCGAGTATCTCCTCTGGGCGATGGAGCAGACGGATTTGAAGGTGTGGAAAGTCAGGCGTAGGTGGTGGGCGTACATATCTAAGATCGAGTATCCAAAGGATGACGCCTTGATCAGATATGGGGTGCCGTTCGTGAGGGTGTTGTTCCAGGCGGAGCCACCAGAGTGGATGTCTCCATACGCAATCGGAGGCAGTCGGCTGGTGCGACGTCGCTTCCCTGCCGTTCTCCACGGTTCCCTCGACGATCTCATCGTCTCAACGGCGGCGGTGGCATTTAGGGTAAGCTTCGCTAGAGTCATCCATCCTGATCGTGCTGTCTGGACCGCTAGAGTCATCCAACGTCGGCATGTATCGGTCCGCGGGGCGGTCTGGACACGATTTTTTCTGCAAACCGAAGACAAAAGTGGGGGAGATTTGCGGGAGTCTGGACACGTCACTCCTGACCCACCCAAAACCCTTCCCAGACCCCAGCGACTCCATCCTCCTAATTTTTTCTTCTTCCTTTTTTCTCTCTTGCCTTCGCCGCTGCTCCATCACCACGGCCACCACGCTACACCCCTGTCGGAATTTTGCGTCTGTCACCCTCCGACGCTCCAGCAGGGCTCCCCGCCGCTTCTCCTTCATCTCCGTTTAGCTCTTGTCCTCCGACCGTCCAGCCAGGTACCATTCTCTACTGCTATTATCACCATGTCTGACAACTATTCGATGAATTGTCGAAGCTGAAAGCAGTTCTCCCTTCTTCTTTCTAGCAATGGATTCTGATTTGGAGTACATATACGAGTATTATGTTGAGTCGTCCGACGGCTCGCCGGACGAGGAGGACTACTTCGATGAGACGGCGATGATGCAGGTGGTCCTTGAAGACGGTGAAAGGGGACAACAATGTTGGAATGTAATATTTGAATATTTTAAATTTTGAACTAGTGTTGCATGCGGCTATTTGAACGTTTGTACCCTTTGCATGCGGCTATTTGAACGTTTGTACCCTTTGCATGCGGCTATTTGATCACGCAGACTTAATTTTTTTTAAGAAAGGCCGGATGTAATTGACTACGGTTGAATGTCGTCCTACCGTATTCGTGCCCGCAAACTGATCCCCTCGTTCACGGACGGATGCGGAAGAAAATTTACGGGTTACCGTTGGAGATGCCCTAAACCCTCTACAAGGTACAAGGGACGTGACTATATTGATGTCCATATGCAACGAGCTGCTGGCCGGCCAGAGGTGGAAAGCTACCTAACCTAACCTAACTCATGGCACATGATAACGCGCATCGAGTTAATCGCTGTTAAGAAAACTGAAAAATTACAGTTGATCCATTGACCTAGTTTACTCACCAGATTGCAATGATGATCCGATGGCCTCGGTTAAGTCGACCAAGCAATTGATTAAGGTGATTGAAAACCGATTGATTACTGTAGAAGATGTCCGCGTGTGCTCGGTTGCATTCATCGATTGTATATATAACTCCTGGAACATTCTAGTCTTCCAGGGCGATAACTCAATTAAGTAGTACCACTTTGGGCTAAGACAGAGAGAGCAGACAAGCGAGTGATTGACACCCTAAGCTTATCTTCAGAGATATTTCTGACCATGTGCTGTTGAAATAAGCTTCTTCGACATCCACTTTATTAAACAGCCAAGAGATAATGATGCATGCAGCACTTTCCTAAGTAAACCACATGTCCCAGTCGTGTAAAGGGTCCTCTGACGTTAGGAGTCCTAGGTTTTGGCTAAGCATGCACCAAATCTGCAAACTAATCAAGTCACTGATCGATAAAGACGTAGCTACAATTGCCAACCCATCCCCCCTCGCGTCGCCTCCTCTGGCGACTCGGGGGCGAACCCAATCGCGCCGCCACCGGCCTCCTCACCGCCCCCTCCCCCCGCTTCGCCGCTGCCGGAGAGGACGCCGGCGAAGCCGTGCGCGCCCCAGGGATGGCGGCGGCGGGGCTCCTTGCGTCGGCGCTCGCGTTCTGCCGGAGGTTCCCCACGGCGGCGCTGCGAGTTCCGGCGCGGCTTGGCCCGTCGGCGGCGTCGGGGGTGGATCCGGGGCTGCCAGGCCGGATCTGGCGCGTGGTGTGGCGGCGGTGCCGCGCGCGCACGAGGCCTCGTTGGTAGGCGTCCAGGCAACGGTTTCCACGGCGGCGGCTGCTCCTCCGACGGTGTGACGGCTAAGCGGCGCGGCGGGTTGGCGCGGCTATGGCGGCGGCCTCGCGGCGTCCAGCGGTGGGTCGAGGTTAGGCGGCTGCGGCGGCTCCATCTCGCTCGTGCGGCTTCGGCTTCCGGCGATTCAGATCTGCGCGGCGCGGCTCGGCTGTGGCTTCCCGGCGGCGGCTTCGGCTGTCCTCCGGCCCACCGAGGCAAGGCTTGGGGCGAGGTCACAGGCTGGTCAGGCCCTCCCTTGCCTCCAGTTCTGCGATGTGGGGTCCATGCCAGCGGGCCTGGCCGGCCTCCTGTCGACGGTGAAGACGATGTTGTGGTGGCTCTAGGACTCCGGGGCGGCGGCCCTGGCTGTGGTGGTGGCGGCTTCGGCCAGGGGGCGGTGCGTCTTGTCGCGGTGGATCGTGGGATCCCGTGGCCAGAATGAGGTCAGCCTCGGCAACTGGTGGTTGGTGGGCGGCGGTCGGTGGCGGCGGGTGTTCGGCGCAACTCCGGGAGAAATCTTTGCTCTGGTCATCATCGGAGCTGGCGACGGCGGCGCCCGTGGGTGCCGTTATCTTTCTTGGAAGCGTCGTCGTGGAGGTATGCTACTCCTCCCCACGGCTTGGGCTTCGGAGGGAAACCTCAGATCCGCTGGATCGGGCGATGGAGGCGTCTTCGCGTCTTTCTCCTCCTTGGGGGCATCGTCTCGGAGCCGGCTACGACTGGGAGACTAGTGGATTGCGGCATCTTCGCCGTGGATGGCGGCATCTTCGCCGCGTGGTTTGCTGAGGCGGGGCGCTGGTTTCTGTTTGGCAACGATGATGGCGTTGAGAGGAGCTCGGGTCGCGGCGTGGACTTTGGTGGTCGGTTCTTCCCGGCGTGTCCGAGGTGGTCTTCCGTTTGCGAAGGGCACGGTCGGCGCAAGTCCTGCATATTTTCCTTGTGATGCTCGTCGTCAAAGTCGGAGCTGTCGGCTGCTTGCGCGTGTGGTCATCTGGTGGCATGTGCCAGGATGGCCGGTGGTGCCCATGTTATGTGGGTTGTGTTTTGTATCGGTTTTAGCCCGGTTTTCCGTTAATTAACCGGGCAATTCTCTTCTTCTTAATTAATGAAATGGCAAATCTTTTGCCTCGTTTCAAAAAAAAAAAAAAAAGACGTAGCTGCACAAGTCTAGCCTAATTAAGGTTCCTAATTAAGCACGTCCCAGCAACATAGACCAGGACATTTCGGGCACCACGAGCTACTCAACAGAGATCAACTGTGCCGTCAAACCATGAGACAGTTACATATGCCCCTGAGAAAATTGTACGTAGAACAGATCAGTGACACTGTCACCCACATGAGACGGGCCTTCTATGATCTGACTGTACCCAACACACACGATGGCAGGGACGAGATGCATGGTCTGACTGTCAGATGCGTACACGATTTTCCTGATGAGGTTTCAGCCAAGCAATAAGCCAATAATGTAGTTGCATCCAGTACTTCGCAAAATAACAAAAAAATGGTTAGGCACGCACGAACGGCTCCCCGACGGCGTCCGACGCGAAAAGCGGCCATTCTGCTGGCTGAGTCGTGGTCGATTCACGCGTGTAGGTGCTCGTTCACGCAACGCAATCACGCTGCCGGAATTACGCATGTCGGCGTCCCGGATAAAACAAAGGCCAGCCGGTAGCCGTACGATATTTTGGCAAGAAAATAACATGCTGGGCCTCAGCCCTGAGGTGAGAAGGTGAGTGAGCTCGTTCCACCGATGGTGAAGGGCAAAAGCAGGCGCTGCTCGCCGACAGAGATGCATAAAGCTCAGCTCTTGCGTGCGCTCTAAGTGCAGAAACAGGATCCCAGATGGATGATCCAACCCACACACTGCTCGATGAAGAATACTCCCTCCGTTGACGTTTTGACAATTTAAATTGAACTGCCAAACCGCCATATATAGCTAGGAACGTAGGGTGCACCCCTTTGCTCAAGCTTACTGCTCGACTGTAAGTTTTTTTGCAAAAGAACTTACAATTGTCTGTCAAAAATTTGGAACACTTAAGAGGGCATCGTCAACCTGACGCAGTTTTGCTTACCCATATTGTCCAATTCAGTCGGGGGGACATGACCTAGCAAATTAGTTCGAAATACGAATATACAATTGTG
The DNA here is from genome assembly GCA_039707655.1 of Elymus sibiricus. Lineage (NCBI taxonomy): Eukaryota > Viridiplantae > Streptophyta > Magnoliopsida > Poales > Poaceae > Elymus > Elymus sibiricus. The sequence continues at coordinate 399,313,337 of CM077673.1, read as the reverse complement.
TGAATTCTAACGAGGATATATATTCGGTCTTTCTAGAAGAATTTACAGAAAACAAAATGTAAAAGTCCTCCGGCAGGGGCGGACGATCCTAGCTACGGACGGATGCAAGGAAATGTGATCTGAATTTACCTGTCGCTAGCTCGCGCAATTCTGTTAATCTACACACGCTCGGCCGTAATCCTGGCCACAGGAACCGCGTGCGATGGAAGCTTAATTTCTCGGCGCCTCACTGTGTGGCTGTTACGCCGTACCACTATATTTAATATTCTGCTAAGTACACTAGGAGTAGTTGCTGTCCCTGCCTACGTCGACGCGAAAAAAAAGAGCTAGCTGGCGATACAACTACTCGTAGTTTTTTAGCTAGGTCGTCCTCGTAACATGACCACATGCATGTGGGTGTACGTGGCTGGGATTAGGCTCGGTATATATCGATCGATCGGTGGTCATTTCCGTGCTCTATACACCTGTCGTCTCGTTCATTCGCACGCCCACAGAATGCAGATATTCACTTTGCCCGGAAAAATAAGCCGAAAATAGAATGTAGATCTCTTTCAATAACCCATGGCCGGCACGAACAGCAGTAAATAAACGTACCTGCCGTTACGCCTCGGCCAGCTTTGACAGCCCGATCGACTGTCTCCTAAAGTTAGTACACTCCCAAAGAGACTGTGTAAGGAAGGTACATAGGACAAAAATAAACGGGGTGAATTACGGCAGCATGGGATGTTCGCGATCAATCGATTGCCGGCGTCTTCACGAAATAGGCTTGCGTCCCGCTATATTAATATAGCAACCACACCGAACAACCGCCGGGGCGAACAGTATATCAATCCCAAAGAAAAAACAAGAAGAACAAAAGAGAAACAAATGCCAACACCGGCAGCTCGACGACATGTGGATGACCCGCCACCGCTGCACCCTCCGGAGTTGTCCCCCCACATACCCAGCGCTCTGGAACGCCGCGTAACAAGCAACACCTTCAAGAAGGAATGCGATGACGACGACGCTTGTCGTCGTTTTGTCTAGGCAGATGCCATGGGTAGGCTTATCGAGAGTGGTTGGGGCCGAAGGACGCCGACGGGCTCCGGGAGCGGGGTTAGGCACAAGCGGTGGCGGACACACGATGTACCCAGGTTCGGGGCCCTCCGTGGGAGGTAACACCCCTAGTCCTGCTCGGTCTAGTTGAGACAATGGTGAGGTTACAATGGTGCTCCTGGAGCGGCGTGGCTAGAGAAGGAAGAAGGGGCTAGACCGCCTCTGCTGCCTCTCTACGTGAGCGTGGTGCGTGGAGAGAGAGTCGTCCCCGTTGCATGGGGGAGGTCCGGGGGGTTTTATAGGCCAACCCCCCGGATTACAATATGAATAAGAGATCTCAGGGGGGGCCCAGCCGGCAGCCTCACTAGCCGGCCGTGTGGCCCCCGGCTGAGGGGTCCCGTCATTGGTAGGGCCCGCCGGCTGCAGGGTCCCGTCGGGAGCCGGCGGGGCCAGCACGGTGGGTCCCCGCGCCGGTCATGTCGCGGCACGGGTTCGTCCTTCGGGGCGTCGTCTTGTGGCAGCCGGCCGAGGTTAGCGGTACGGCCGGCCGCACTGTAGCCATGCCGGGGCAGGTAATGGAGTGGTTGGAGGCGTGCCGGCACTGTTGGGAGTCCTGTCGCGGTCGGCCAGAGTCAGAGGCACTGCCACCTCCACTGTGGCCGCGCGAGCGCTGACCCCCGATGGGATGGGGGCCACTGTAGCCACGCGTACCCGACCGTGGCATCCAATGGGCAGCAGGCCGGGGCGGCAGAAGCCTCCGCCCCTAGCCGGCCGGCATAGCGTAGCCGGCAGGGCGCAGCCGGCAGGGCGTAGCCGGACTGTAGGGGGAGACGGCTCGTCCTCCAGTCGCTTCAGAAAGTTGGAGTAGCGGGTCGCTTGAGGCTACCCCGGGGTTATCCCCCCGACAGTAGTCCCCGAAGCAGGGGAGGCCCGCCGACGAACCGTGGCGGTCCTCGCCGGCTTGAACATCGTTTTTATGCCGCATCATGCCTCGGAGGTCAGACGAGGCGGGCAAGCGGCGGCCGGCTCCGCAGCCGGCCGACGCTTCGCGCGCCGCCTCGAGCGCCTCGTTTGGCGGAGAAGCCGCGCCACGTGGAAAAACGCAACGGGCTGTGCCCTGACAGGCCGCGCGGCGGACGAGACCGGGCCATGGACGGGGCCCGCCACGGCCACGGCCTCGGCCCGCGCGCATGGATCCTTTGCGGCTCGGGCCGCCGGTTGGCATTCCCGAGCGCCATAACTTCCGCCCCGCACGCGGCGGGAAGCGCGGGGGTCGTGCGCAATGAATCTGCCCCCCACGTTCGGCCACGCGGGGTTTAAATGGAGAAGGGAGAGGGACAGAACGGCACATTCGCCCCTCCCGCCCCAGTCGCGTCGTCTTCGTCACCCTCCTCCTCCCGCTCTGAGAGAGAGAAGAAGGGTAAAGCCCACGGGAGCGTCGCGCCGCCGCTCGCCGCCGCCGTAGGCTCGCACCGCGGCCGAGCAACTGCGCCCGCCGCTGCGACCGCAAGCCCTTTCTGGAAGCCATGGTGAGCAAGGGTGCCTGGAACGGCAGCATCGTGGAGGAGCAGTTCATCGAGCATCTCCGCTACCGCCGCAAGCTTCCGTCGGAGGCGCACCTGGAGGCGCGCATCGCCGGGCCGAAGAACTCCCCGGCCCCGCGGGAGGGCGAGGTGGTCGTCTTCGCCGAGCATTTCCTCCGCGGGCTCGGGCTGCCGGCGAGTACCTTCTTCCGCCGATTCTTGACGTGGTTCGGCTTGCAGCCGCACCACCTCGCCCCCAACGCCGTCTTGCAATTGGCGGCATTTGTCACCCTCTGCGAGGGGTTCTTGGGGGTGGAGCCGAGGCTCGACCTCTGGTTCCGGCTCTTCTTCCTCAAGCGGCAGACGGTGCTGGACCCGGCGACGCAGCAGAAAGTCATGACCGCCTGCGGGGGCGCCCTGATCCACATCCGCAAGGGAGCCGGCTTCCCGAAACTCCCGCTGCAGGAGTCGGTGAAGAATTGGCAGCGGGGGTTCTTCTACGTGAAGAACGTGAAACCGGAGGAGGATTACATCAACCTCCCCGACTTCGTCAACTAGCCGCCGGCGGCGATGCTGAACTGGCGGGCGGCTCCGCCCCAGGCGCACGAGACGGCGGACCGGCTCTGCGAGCGCCTGTCGGTGATGACCGGGACGAAGGGGCTGAAGGCCACCGACCTGTTGGCCGCGATGGTGGCGCGCCGGGTGCAGCCGCTGCAGAGCCGGCCGCACCTGATCTGCCAGATGGGAGGGCGGCACGACCCCTGCCGGCTCTCCACCAAGGAGCTGAAGCCGATCCACGTGGCGAGGAGGGTGAACGCCATCTCGCAGGCGAAGCTGAAGGAAGAGGGGTGGCAATGGAGGAAAACCTCGTACAGCCGGAGCCGTCCGGCGCCGCGGGTAAGTGACTAGCCGCCTCCCCTTCTCCTTCCTTTCTAGAGACGGCGTTCCCCCTTTGGCCTGACGTCGTGGCACTTCTCCGGCTCGCAGGTTTTCCCGCAGTTGAAGAACTACGGGGAGCCGGCCGCTGACGTGGTGGAGTCGGACCCCGAGGAGGTCGAGGACGTCGACGACGTGGAGCCGGCGGACTCCAACCAAGCCGGCGCATCAGAAGCCGGCGAGGCAGAAACGGAGACGGAGGAGGCCGACTCGACGGGTGAGTTCCCTCCCCCGACGCACCTACGTGATTGGACCGATGATGACGCTGAGTCGGAGGAGTCGCGTGCTGCAGAGGCTCCGAAGGAACCCGAGGCCCCGGAGGACGAGGTCACGGCGCCGAGGAGGCGCCCGCGCCGAGCCGGCCACGAGTCCAGCCGGGGCGGCCCGGACGCGGGCGATAAGGGGAAGCGGCTGGCTGTTGCCAAGCCGACGCCCAAACAGGCGGCCATCGCGCAGCCGGGCGGCAGCCGTGGAGGCGGTGGGAAGAAACAACAGGTATCGCAGGCGGGACCCACGAGGAGGGCGGTCCCCGTCGTCGTCGGGTAAGCCCATCTCCCCCTCCTCCTTAGTTTTTTCCCTTTCTCCCCGGTTCCTTATCCCGCCATGATCAGGGAGGCGCGCGCCCTGGGGGGGACCCCAGGCGGCAAGGCCACGAGGACGGCGCCGCCGGACACCGCCGGGGAGAGGGAGCGCCAGGCGTGGCTCGACCTCGAGGCGGCCGAGCAGGAGCGGCGCGTTGATGAGCGCCGCCCCTGGGAGAAAGCAGCGGAGAAACTGCAGCCGCCGGGAGGGGCCGGCGGAGAGGCCGCTGGTGGAGCATGGGAGCCATTCCCCCGCGGCCGGGAGAGGAGGTCGAAGGACCACCACGATCCCGAGCGGCGGGCGGAGGCGGACGCGAAGGCCACGGAGGACGCGTGCGCGGCGGTGGGCGCGGACGCGGCCGGCGCTGGAGGGAGGGAGGAGATGGACCGCGACGCCGCCCAGCCGGGGGCGGGCGATGTGCCGCTGGGGGCGGAGGGACCCCCAGAAGTCGAAATCCCGGCTCCGGATGTGCCGGCCCCGGAGGCGCCGGCTCCGGAGGTGCCCGCACCGGAGGAGAGCCGGCCAGGAGTGGCCGGAGGCGGTGCGTCGGAGGGGACGATCGTCGCGACCGGGGGGACGACCGCCGCGAGTTCGTCGTCGGGGCCCCCCGGCACGACGGCGCCGGGAGGGGCAGGTCCCCTGGTGACCTCCGACAAAGGGGGGCCCGCGGACGGGGGCCGGCCGCAGCAGAACTGGGCCGCAGCCGGCCGCCCGGCCATTGGTGATCCGCCGAGCGCCCTTGGAGCGGCGGTGGCCGCCGTCGTCGAGGCGTTTGCTGCCGCGCGTGCCCAGACGTCGCAGGACGCTCGGGCCGCCAACGACCGGCTGGTGCATCTGGAGCAATCTGTCGCGGCAAGTTCTCTTCTTTCCTTCTTTTCTTGCTTTGCCGTTTTCTTTCTTTTCCAGTGGGGGCGCGCTAGCGCACCCACTGGGTTTAGCCCCCGAGGCTCGAGCCGGCTGGAGCGCAGGCGGGTCGAGCCTAACGCTGTTGTGTATCTTCGTCATTCGCAGGCAGCGCATGACCGACGGGTGACCGCGTACAACACCCTGCTGGGCTTGTACCGGGAGACCGAGGGTCGACTGGCGACTCTGTCCGCGGACCTGCAAGGTATGGAACCTCGCGATCTTCCAGTGGGGGCTCGCAAGTGCACCCACTGGGTGTAGCCCCCGGGAAACAGGCCGGCTGCTCCGGAGGCGGGCTGAATCCCTTTCTTCGTTTGGTTTCTGACAGCGGCCTCCTCGTCCCGAGCAGCCACCCACGCCGAGACGGTCAGCCTCCGCCGCCAGGTGGTGCAGCTTGGGGAGCAGCGGAGTCTCCTGACCGCGGAGTGCGACCGGCTCCGCGGGGAGACGGAACAGGTGAAGGCGGAGAAGGAGGAGCGCGAGGCGGCCCACCGCAAAGAGCTGGCGGACCGCGAGGCGGCCCTTCGTCAGGAGGCGGAAGAGTGGGAGAAAATCCTCCGCCAGGAGCTGGAGGCCAAGGACGCCGCGCTGACCAATGCGGCCGAGGATGCGCAGGCGGCCCGGGATGGGCACGAGCGCCAGCGCCAGGAGTGGTCGGCCAGGGAGGTGGAGCTGTAGGAGCAAGGGCACGAGGTGGATCGGATGCTGCGCGGTGAGTTTTAAACACCTCGCTCTTTCCGCGCGTTGCTTTTGGGTTTTCCGGTTTGCCTCTTTGCTCATCCCACGTGTTCTTCTTTTATCTTCTTAGGGCTTTTCCCCGGTACATAGGAGGCCGCGGAGGCACCCGTGGAGGCCCACCGTGAGGGCCAGCGGGCGCAGGGGGAAGCCGTTGGGCAGCTTGCCCCCTGGACCTTGGACGAGGTGGGGATCGCCGCCGGGGCGCGGCAGTCGGAGGTGGTTCTTGCCCTGAAGCGGCTCCAGGCGGCCGGCACGGCGCTGGTTCGCACCCTTTGGCCCGGCGCGGTGGAGCCGATCTCCATGAGCCGGCTGTCGAGGTGGGTGGAGTTCGGGACCGCGCGGGTGAACGCCTGGAGGCCCTCCGCAGCACGCGCCGGTGCGGGCATGGCGCTGCGCATTGCAAGGTCAAGGTACCCCGAGCTGGACCTGGGTCTGCTCACGGCCCAGCGTGCCGGCACCGACGCGGAGTTGGAGGCGGTGGCCGACGCGCTGTCCGTGAGGGCGAGCGACCTCGCGTCCTTCGCCGCGTGGGACGAGTACGTCCCGGAGCGCGGGGCGGACGGCGTGGTGATCCCGGAGGACCGGTACACTCTCGCCCTGGACGACCCGGAGGGGAGCGCCGCCGAGACGGACGAGGAAGAATCCGGCTCCGACGCCTATGCCGACTCCGAGCTGGCTCCGGACTTGGAGACGGGAGCCGACGCGGAGCGCACCGCGGACAAGGACGGGGCTTCTTCGTCGGCCGCCGCGGGCGGTGCCGGAGGAGATGACGGTGCTGGCGCCATCTATAGCTTTTATCTTTCTGCATAGTTAGACTGCCATTCCACCCACTGGGGGTGTATATGTAATGAACTCGTGGCCGTGGGCCCTTTTTAAATTGTATGAAATTTTTGGTTGCTGAAATGTTGTCTTATGCGTGCCGGCTCGGCCTTACTCCTACTTCGCTCTTTTGGTTTCGTTCGCTCAAGGCCTTGTCCCCCTTGGTTTTGGTCCCGCCAGCCTGACAGCCGGGAGCCGGTCTGTAGCTGGGACGGGGCGTCCGCCTCGAGGGAGCCGGTCGTGAGTTTGGGAACCGCGGGAGTTTTTCGGGTAAGGTGAGTGACAGAGGCTAAAAGAAAGTGATCCGGCTAGCCCTAGCCGGCAATCCCCTTTGCGATCGATTTTTCGTGTGTGCTAAGCTTTGCCGCCTCGAGGGCCCATCAGCCGGACAGCCGGGAGCCGGTCTGTGGCTGGGAGGGGTGGAACGGCTCTTTTTAGCTCACACTACTTGATCGGCTTCGGGGAAGGAGGGTAGGACTAGCCGGCGAGCCCCCGGGATCGGGAGCCGGATCCAGGAGCCGGCGAGCGAAAGTCTTAGAAAGAGGCGAAAAGGGGCATGTCCCAAGAGCAGGCTTGGGGCGCCCGTTGCATTCATAAGCCCAAAAGGGGGGAATATATACATACACTGGTTCTTAGCAGTAAAACGGGCGGAGGAGCGCCGCGTTCCACAGGCGCTCCGTTTCCTCGCCGGAGGCGTCTCTCTTGCGCTTCTGCGGCTTCTGGGCGTCTATTACATAGTACGCGTTGTTGTGCAGCGCCCTGCTGACGATGAACGGGCCCTCCCATGGGGAGGACAGCTTGTGCTGGCCGGCAGTTCGCTGGATCCGCCTGAGCACCAAGTCTCCTTCGCGGAAGGAGAGCGGCCGGATCCGCTTACTGTGGTAGTGCCGGAGCTTCTGCTGGTAGATGGCCGTCTGGCTCAGGGCCAGCTCGCGGGCCTCCTCGAGGAGGTCGACGCAGTCTTCTCTTGCTTCCTTCGCGTCTGTCTCCGTGTACAGGGTAACTCGAGGCGAATCAAACTCGATATCGGTGGGGATGACTGCCTCGGACCCATACACGAGAAAGAACGGAGTGTAGCCGGTCGACCGGTTGGGCGTGGTCCTGAGGCTCCAAAGGACAGCCGGCAGTTCTTCGACCCAGCAGCCGGCCGACCGAACCAGTGGTGCCACGAGCCGGGGCTTGATGCCGGCCAGGAGCAGGCCGTTTGCCCTCTCAACCTGGCCGTTCGACTGTGGGTGGGCGACAGACGCCAGATCGAGCCGGATGCCTTGCTTGGAGCAGAAACGCGTTAGCGCGCCCTTGCTGAAGTTCGTGCCGTTGTCGGTGATGATGCTGTGGGGGACGCCGTAGCAGACCGTGATGTCTTCGATGAACCGGACGGCCGTTGGGCCGTCCAGCTTCTTGATTGGCCTGGCCTCGATCCACTTGGTGAATTTGTCGACGGCTACCAACAGATGTGTCATGCCGCCTCGTGCGGTCTTGAAGGGTCCTACCATGTCCAGCCCCCAGACGGCAAAAGGCCATGAGAGGGGGATGGTTTGGAGGGCGAAAACTGGCAGGTGGCTCTGTGTGCTGAAGCGCTGGCAGCCTTCGCACTTGTCGACCAGCTGCTTGGCCGCCTCCAAAGCAGTCGGCCAGTAGAAGCCGTGGCGGAATGCCTTGGCCACCAGGGTCCTGGAGGCGGCGTGGTGACCGCACTCGCCCTGGTGGATGTCGAGAAGGATCTCTTGCCCTTTCTCCGGCTCGACGCGGCGTTGGAAAACGCCGGTGGTGCTACGATGAATCAGCTCGTGGTTGATGATGCTGTAGGCCGGGGCTCGGCGCTGGATTTGTCTTGTTGTGGCCTCATCAGAGGGGAGCTCGCCGTGTAGGAGGAATGCCAGGATGGGCTGGGCCCATGAGGGGGCCGAGACGGGAGCCGGCTCGGGCTCAAGGGGGGCGTTGGCAGCGGCAGGAGCCCCCGGGTCTGGAGGACCAGTCCCCGGGCCCAGCTCGGCAGCCCCCGGGGCCGGCTCGGCAGCCCCCGGGACTGAGGCAGTGGAGGGGACATCGATCGCCATCATGACGGCCATGGTTTCGGAGCCGGCTGCTGCGGGCATGGCCGGCTCATTCGCCGGAGATGGTGCTGCCGGCTGGGCAGCCGGAGTTGGTGGAGCCGGCGGAAGGGTCGATGCTGATGGTACCGGCTGGGCAGCCGGAGCTGTCGATGGGCCGGCTGCGTTAGCCGGCACGAAGATGGATTCTGATTCGGGGGAGGGCTTGATTGAAGGCTTGAGCAGCCGCTCGAGGGAGACGCCGGCTGGGATGGCCTGCCAGGTGGAGCCGATCTTTGCCAGCGTATCGGCCGCCTCGTTGTCCGCACGGGGGACGTGATGGAACTCACAGCCCTTGAAGGAGCCGGTAAGCTGCTGGACGAGGAAGCGATAGCTGGCCATGTTGGCGTTCCTGGCGTCCCATTCGCCAGAGACTTGCTGCACCATGAGGTCGGAGTCGCCGAAGCATATGATGCGCTGGATGCCGATTTCCTTGGCGAGCCGGAGGCCGTGTACGAGGGCCTCGTACTCGGCCACGTTGTTGGAGGCGGCGAAGTGGATCTGGAGCGCGTACTTAAGCTGATCTCCCCTTGGGGACGACAGGACGATGCCGGCGCCCAGGCCGGCTCGCATCTTCGAGCCGTCGAAGTGCATACGCCAATGTGTGGAGTCGGGTGGAGGCGGCACGAACTGGGTTTCGGCCCAGTCGACGAGGAAGTCGGCCATCGCTTGTGACTTGATGGCGGTGCGCGGCTCGTACCGTATCTCGTAGTCGGCGAGGGCGATGGTCCACTTGGCTATCCGGCCGGTGGCGTCCCGGCCGCACATTATTTCGCCCAGTGGCGCTGTGCTGACCACGGTGATGACATGCTCCTGGAAGTACTGCTTGATCTTCTGGGCGGCGAAGTATATGCCGTAGCACATCTTCTGGTAGTGGGGGTAGTTCTGCTTGGAGGCGGAGAGGACCTCGCTGAGGTAGTAGACGGGGCGCTGGATTGGCAGCGCTTTACCTTCCTCCGATCGCTCCACCACCAAGACGACGCTGATGACGCGCATGGTTGCCGCGATGTAGGCGAGCAGAGGCTCCTTCTCAGCCGGCGCGGCTACGATGGGCGCGCTGGTGAGCGCCCGCTTGAGGCCGCGGAAAGCCGCGTCCGCCTCGTCGGACCAGTTGAACACGGCCGGCTTCTTCGAGGGGTCGCGGCCCGGCTCGACCAGAGTCGTCTTCCGCAGGAGCCCGTAGAGGGGAAGGCCTTTTCGCCCAGCCGGCTGATGAACCGGCTGAGGGAGGCGAGGCAGCCGGTGAATTTCTGGACGTCGCGGAGCCGGGTCGGCTTGGGCATGCGCTCGATTGCCCTGATCTTCTCGGGGTTAGCTTCGATGCCGCGGGCGGACACGAAGAAGCCCAGGAGTTGGCCGGCTGGGACGCCAAAGACACACTTCTCCGGGTTGAGCTTGATCTTGTATTCGCGCAGGTTGGCGAATGTCTCCCGGAGATCGTCGAGGAGGCTGAAATGCTTCTTGGACTTGACGACGATGTCGTCGACATAGACGTGGACGTTCCTGCCTATCTGAGGCAGGAGACACTTCTGCATGCAGCGCTGGAAGGTGGCGCCTGCGTTCTTCAGGCCGAAGGACATCGTGACGTAGCAGTAGGCCCCGAAAGGGGTGATGAAGGAGGTTTTCAGCCGGTCGGCCGGGTCCAGCTTGATCTGGTGGTAGCCGGAGTAGGCGTCCAGGAAGGACAGCAGGTCGCAGCTAGTCGTGGAGTCGATGACTTGATCGATCCGCGGCAGGGCGAACGGGTCCTTGGGACACGCCTTGTTCAGGCTCGTGTAGTCGATACACATGCGCCAAGTTTTGTTCTTCTTCAGCACCAGGACTGGGTTGGCTAGCCAGTCCGGGTGGAATACCTCCATGATGAAGCCGGCTGCGAGTAGCCGGGCGATCTCTTCCCCTATAGTACGCCGCTTCTCCTCAGAGAAACGGCGTAGGGGTTGCTTGACCGGCTTCGCATCCGGCCGTACGTGAAGCTTGTGCTCGGCGAACTTCCTCGGAACCCCCGGCATGTCCTTTGGAGACCATGCAAAGATGTCCCGATTCTCACGGAGGAAGTCGACGAGCTCGCTTTCCTATTTGCTGTCGAGGCGGGAGCCGATGGTGACGCATTGCTTGGGGTTGGCCGGGTCGAGTGGCACTTGCCTGGTGTCTTTGGACGGCTGGAACGAGGCTTCGCCGGCTGACTGGGACGGAGGAGCCGGCATGGCCGGCTGGCCAGAGGCGTGGGCCACGAGCCGGTCAAGCTGCCGCTTCTCCTCTGCTATCTCCAGGGCTTCGGCCAGCCGGCTGCCGTCCCGCGCGCACGCGATCGACATCTTGTAGTCGCCGGCTATGGTGATGATGCCCTTGGGACCCGGCATCTTGAGCTTGAGGTAGGCATAATGGGGGATCGCCATGAACTTGGCGAGAGCCGGCCGGCCCAGCAGCGCGTGGTAGGGACTGTCGAGGTCCACCACCTCGAACCATACTGGCTCGCGGCGGAAGTGGCTATGGCCGCCGAAGAGAACGTCGAGCTTGATCTTGCCGACGGGGGTACATGACTTTCCCGGCACGATGCCGTGGAAAACGGTCCGGCTCACTTGCAGGTCCTCCACCTTGAGCCCCAGCTTGAGCATCGTGTCGAGGTAGAGGATATTGATGCTGCTGCCCCCATCGATCAACACCCGCGAGAAGCGGCACGTGCACCTCTCGGAGGCGATGGTGGGATCGAGGACGAGGGCGTAGCTGCCCGGGCTTGGCATCACGGCCGGGTGGTCCGCCCGGCTCCAGGTGACCGGCTTCTCGGACCAGTGCATGAACTGGGGAGTCGCGGGCATGGTGGCATTCACCTCGCGGTGGAGCCGGCGTTGAGTGTGCTTGTCCATCTCTTCACTGGTGAAGACGACGTAGGAACCGTCTTGGACGGGGAATTGGTCGAGCAGCTGGCCGTCGTTCTGAGCCGGAGCCGGGGCCTGAGCCGGAGCGGGAGCCGGAGGCGGCGCCGGTGCGCGAGGAGGCGGCGGGGGAGGAGTCGGAAGACCCTCGCCCCGGGCCAGCCGCTGCGAGAAGCTGCACTGCCGGAGCGTGTGCGTGGCCGGCTTGGCGCCGGAATGGTGTTTGCAGGGGAGGTCGAGCATCTGCTCGAACGTGAGCTTGGGCTGCCAGGCAGCCTTGCCGGTGCGCTGACGCTGGCTGGAAGCCTGGGCAGCCGGCTGCTCTTCCTCGATTGAGGCAACCTGCCGGCTCCCGTAGCGGGGATCCGGCTGGTCGGCCTTGCGCTTGTTGTTCTGCTGCTGCCGGTTGTCGGCGGCCGCCCGCGGCGCGGCGGGCGGTGGAGCCGGCTTGGCTGGCGTGGCGACCTTCATCCGCATTGCGGAGTCGGCCGTGGTGTACTTGTTCGCCTTGGCCATCAGGTCCGCCAGGGTAGCCGGCTCGGAGCACAGGATCTTGTGCTTGAGGTGGGTGCCGTCTCGGCAACCCTCGATGAAGTATTGGATGGCCTGCACCTCGTGCACCCCTTCGCAGGAGTTGCGAAGCTTGGTCCAGCGCGTGAGGTAATCGTGGAGGGGCTCCTCCGGCCCCTGGACGCACATGGCCAGCTCGTGGGGCCGGCCGGGCCGCTTGTAGGTGCCGGTGAAGTTGCGGACGAACGCCTCTTCGAAGTCCGTCCAGGTGTTGATGCTGCCGGCCGCCAGGCTATTCAGCCAGGTGTGGGCCGAGCCGATCAGCATAAGGGGGGCGTAGCGGACGGCTACGCGCTTGTTCCCCCTGGCGATGCCGACTGCGGTGGTGTAGTCGATTAGCTAGTCCTCCGGCTTGGCAGCCCTGTTGTACTTCGGGGTGTCGCGGGGAAGCGTGAAGCCGGGTGGAAACGGCTCGTTGCGGATCCGGGGGCCAAAGCACGCCGAGCCAATTGAGCCCTCCTCCTCGAGGAGAGCCGGCTGTGCCAGCTGGTCGAGGCGGAGCCGCGCGTCGTTCTCGCTGTGGGGGACCCGCGGCCCGAGCCGGGCCGCGAGTTCGGCGCGGACGGCAGGCGGGGCCAGGTCCTGACGTGGAGGTGGAGTGTTTCCGTGGCTACGCCGGCTACCGCCAGCCGGCGCCTCGTCGCGGCGGTTGCTGCCAGCCGGGTTGTTGTTGCGCCGGCTGTTCACAGCCGGCTGCTCGTTCCCGCGCAGATGGGAACGTCGAGCGTTGCTTCCCTCGGCCCGCCGGCCGGAGGGGCGGGGGGAACTGGAGTGCTGAGCCGGCTGACGGTCAGCGGCCCCAGTGCCCGCACCCTCGGGACGGGGGATCTCGGAGACGGCTCCGCCGGGGGCGAAACCGATTTGTTGCGCGTTGGCGGTGTCGATGAGGTCCTTGATGTGCCGCTCGCGTTCGGCACGCTCCTCACCCACCAAGGTAGCCAGATCCTCGTAGGCTACCTTGGCGGCCCGCAGGTTGGCCGCGGGGGTGTCGTAAACGGGAAGGCGACCGCAGAGGATTTCCGCGACCGCAGAGGATTTCCGCGACCACACGGCCGCGGTCACGCACAGCCCCATGCCGGCTGGGCTCGGTGCCAGCCGGGGTGAGACCATACGCGGAGGCGTACTCCCGCTGCGCGGCTTCCATCCGGTGCCGCTCGGTCGCGAGGGCGCTGGCGTCTTCAAATAGTATACGGCGGGCCGCCTCCAGCTCGGCTGTGGCGGTGGCCGGGTTCGCCGTCGGGGCAATGGGGGTGCTCAGACCCCGGAGGGTAGCGGCGAGCGGGTCGGAGGTACCGGCGCGGGCGGCGGCCGCGTCGGCTTCGGCCCGCACACGGCCCGAAGTGGTGGAGGAGGCGGTGACCATCACTCCTACACAGACGCGGGCGCCGCTGGCCTCGCCCGTGGCGAGTGCACCCACGGACGCGGGGGGATCGGTGCAATCGAGCACCTGGCTAGGGTACTCGTCGGCCGCCGGCTCGTCGGCGATACTTAACTTGCCGAAGCGCCCGGTGAGCGCGGCGACGTCGAGCGCGAGGCCGCGGCCGAGGCACTCGTCAGAGAGGCCGGCCGCGTCGCCCGCAGAGTCTGCCGGAGCAAGCCCCACGAGCATGCATTTCCGCCCGGACGCGGGGCGGCCGAGGGAGGCGGTGAAGGGTCCCACTCGGAGCGTGATTCCAGCCGGCGCCGCATACGGCCCCACGGTGGGCGCCAACTGTCGTCGTTTTGTCACGGCAGATGCCATGGGTAGGCTTATCGAGAGTGGTTGGGGCCGAAGGACGCCGACGGGCTCCGGGAGCGGGGTTAGGCACAAGCGGTGGCGGACACACGATGTACCCAGGTTCGGGGCCCTCCGTGGGAGGTAACACCCCTAGTCCTGCTCGGTCTAGTTGAGACAATGGTGAGGTTACAATGGTGCTCCTGGAGCGGCGTGGCTAGAGAAGGAAGAAGGGGCTAGACCGCCTCTGCTGCCTCTCTACGTGAGCGTGGTGCGTGGAGAGAGAGTCGTCCCCGTTGCATTGGGGAGGTCCGGGGGGTTTTATAGGCCAACCCCCCGGATTACAATATGAATAAGAGATCTCAGGGGGGCCCCAGCCGGCAGCCTCACTAGCCGGCCGTGGGGCCCCCGGCTGAGGGGTCCCGTCGTTGGTAGGGCCCGCCGGCTGCAGGGTCCCGTCGGGAGCCGGCGGGGCCAGCACGGGGGGTCCCCGCGCCGGTCATGTCGCAGCACGGGTTCGTCCTTCGGGGCGTCGTCTTGTGGCAGCCGACCGAGGTCAGCGGTACGGCCGGCCGCACTGTAGCCATGCCGGGGCAAGTAATGGAGTGGTTGGAGGCGTGCCGACACTGTTGGGAGTCCTGTCGCGGTCGACCAGAGTCAGAGGCACTGCCACCTCCACTGTGGCCGCGCGGGCGCTGACCCCCGATGGGATGGGGGCCACTGTAGCCACGCGTACCCGACCGTGGCATCCAATGGGCGGCAGAAGCCTCCGCCCCTAGCCGGCCGGCATAGCGTAGCCGGCAGGGCGTAGGCGGCACGGCGCAGCCGGCAGGGCGTAGCCGGACTGTAGGGGGAGACGGCTCGTCCTCCAGTCGCTTCAGAAAGTTGGAGTAGCGGGTCGCTTGAGGCTACCCCGGGGTTATCCCCCCGACAACGCTGTTGCCCGGACATGTCCTAAGGTTTCCCCCGACACGCGGAGGAAGGAGGTGAATTGGATCACCCGACGCCCTCCAGGCAGGGATGGCGACACCCGCAGGTGTCACCGTGTCGGAGTCAGACGAACCGACAGGGATTTCTCCCACTCCCAAAGCACCACTACCAAACCGCTCCGGAGCCTTCCACCCCGCTCGCCAGCCGCCAGCATGCGCCACCACGGTCTTGATATCATCCATGTTGTCTCACTGTGGACACCACCACGAGCCCTAGAGGACCGAAAATGGGAACGCAGGGAACCGGGGGCGGCAACACCGCGGCCGCGCGAGAGGGAACAACCTCCACCGCCGTCGCGCGAGAGGCCAGTGCCTCCAGCACTGGTAGAAAACAGGGCACTAGTCCCGGTTCCAGAGGGCCTTTAGTCCCGGTTCTGGAACCGGGACAAACCGATCGGGACTAATGCCCAAAACCTTTAGTCCCGGTTTGCTTACGAAACGGGACCAAAGGGGTTCCACGTGGCGCTGTCTGGGGCGGGGGAGGGAGGACCTTTAGTCCCGGTTGGTGTTACCAACCGGGAATAAAGGCTCCACCTTTAGTCCCGGTTGGTGTTAGTCCCGGTTGGTAACACCAACCGGGACTAAAGGAATTTTTAGAAAAAAAAATTTTGAATTTTTTTTGAGTTTTATTTCGATTTTCAAATCTTTGAATTATTTGACAATTTAATCTCTAATCACCCGTCCTCACTGTTCCAGCGTGGAGCACTCAATCCAAATCGTCTAACTTCCCGGCCGGTCACCCATCCTCTCACTTCTCCAGCCCCAGCACGCTTAACTTCCTGGTTCTATCGCCCCTAGTTTCCAAGTCTGCACTTGTTGTTTTCCTGACAATAGTAAGCTATCAATCCTATTAACCCTTAGGTCTTGATGTCACATGATTTAATTTTTTGAATTCCAAACAATTATTAAAATAAGCAAAATAAGTAATAATAATATTGAATTTCAATGAAAATAAAATAAGTAATAATATTATTTTATTCATTTTAATATAATTAATATCTTTAAATCTGTAAATCGAAATTCGACAAATAATATATCCATTATTATCAAAAAAATGTGAGGAATCCAACTATGACATCATTTATTTATTTTTAAATAAAATTAATTTTTAATTTTTTTTTTTTTTTGATTTTGTAGGAAAAAATCTTCTTTTTGAAATAACTTTTTTTTACTTTTGGAATTTTGAGAATCTGAGAAAACTTCACCGGGTAAACCCGGGTGAAATGGAGTCCCAATTTTTCTCTAGTTTTTTTCGACGTCGTATGCAAAAGTTATGACCGTTTTACATTTTTTTCCCGTTTTTTTGTAAAAACGGTCAAAATTCATATTTCAAAATTTCTATATCAACTAGACACTAAAACCTAACTACATCTCAAAGGATTTTATTTTTTGAAGATTTTATCATTTTTGTTTATTTTCTACAAAACTAAAAAAGGCGGTCCACAGGGGGGGTAGAGTTTGAAAATTTCAGAACCCCTTTAGTCCGGGTTGGTGTCCATCCAATCATACCGTCGACTACATCTGCTAGCACCGTCCTAGCCAGAGTCACAACTAAGGTTAACCAAGCCAGAGTCAACCCTTTCTAACTTTATTTGCTATTTTTCATGCATTTAATGATTTTTTTGAGCTAAATGACCCTGAAATTGAAAAGCACTACAAATGAACTCTGAAAAGGTTGAAACTTGGCATGGTATCATCATTTCACCCACATAGCTTGTGCTAAAAAGTTGAGAGGGTTACGGCAAAAACTGGATACACTTCGTGTACAAACTGGACCATCTCCTTCAAAGTATCAAGGTTTCGGACGAAAACTCGTCTGTTACAAAGGCATTTCATTTTTTTAACTTATTTCAACTCCAGACTTTTTGTACATTCAATATGCACCATTCAAAGCCACATCCTCAAATTTCAACCCTTTCTAACTTCATTTGCTATTTTTCATGCATTTTATGATTTTTTTTGAGCTAAATGACCCTGAAATTGAAAAGCCCTACAAATGAACTCTGAAAAGGTTGAAACTTGGCATGGTATCATCATTTCACCCACATAGCATGTGCTATAAAGTTGAGAGGGTTACGGCAAAAACTGGATGCACTTCGTGTACAAACTGGACCATCTCCTTCGAAGTATCAAGGTTTCAGACGAAAACTCGTCTGTTACAAAGGCATTTCATTTTTTTAAACTTATTTCAACTCCAGACTTTTTGTGCATTCAATATGCACCATACTACAACATGTTAAAATCTACAGAAAGAACTAACTAAAAATAATAAAAAACAACAATTAAATGACTAAGACAACTATATAAGCAAAACAGTATTGTTTTAATTAAAATCCTAATTTAAATTATTCTAAAAATAACCAAATAAATCTTACTGTGACAACAATCTAACGCGTGACTAGGAGCAAAAAGAATTAAATTAAAAACTATTTGTAAACTCAAGTTATTCACAATCTAGGGTTTGAAGCAAATTTGAACAAATTCAAATTTAAACCATTCAAATTTGAAAACTAATGGCACAAACAGAAACTAGACAAAATTTTGAATCTAATGCAAAAAGAATCACTCAAAAACATCAAATATCCTAAAAGATATAAGCTATTTAAAACAGAAACTAAAAACAGAAAACAAATGTAAAAACAGAAAAAAAAAACTTTCAGAACCCCTTTAGTCCCGGTTGGTGTCTCCAACCGGGACTAAAGGTTAGACTAACCTTTAGTCCGTCTAACCTTTAGTCCCGGTTGGAGACACCAACCGGGACTAAAGCCTCAACCCCTTTAGTCCTGGTTGGTGTCTCTAACCTTTAGTCCTGGTTGGTGTCTCCAACCGGGACTAAAGGCTGCACCTTTAGTCCCGGTTGCAGACACCAACCGGCACTAAAGGGTATCGGCCCCTTTAGTCCCGGTTGGTGTCTCCAACCGGGACTAAAGGTCCCATTTGAACCGGGACTGATGCCCGACTGGCGCCCTAGCCGCTCGAACCGGGACTAATGCTCACATTAGTCCGGGTTCGTAATGCAACCGGGACTAATGTGTAGATCGAGCTGGGACGAAAGCCCTGTTTTCTACTAGTGCAGCGCCATCGCGGCAGCTGGCCGGACGCAGCAGCAGGAGGAACACCAGGCCACCCGGGCCCGCAAAGCCTCCGCCGCCATGCTGCAGCAAGCCGACGACGGCGCCGCCACCATCCAGGCTCCCGACGCCCCACCGCCACCTCCAGGAAGCTACGCCGCAGCCCAGAAGCTGCCGGCCCAGATGGGGCCCTAAGGGGCCCAGATCTGGGCCGAGCGGGCGCTGCCAGCCCGCGCCGCCGCGAAGCTCTGCAGCCAACGGCCGCGCCATCACGCCAGCGCCGAGAGCCCCTGCCGCCGCGCAGGACTGCTGTCGCCTGGGAGCACCGCTCGGAGCTGCTCCGCCCCGCGCAGGAGCCGCCACGAGGGGGGAAAAGCAGAGGGCCACCGCCGCCCGGGCCGAGCCCAGCAACGCGCGCTGGCGACGGCGGGGTGGAGAGAGGGTGGAAGGGCCTCTGGTGAGGAGGGCGGGGGCACGACCGGCCGCCCGTGGGGGACGGACGCGGTCGCAAGAGGAGAAAGGGGGGAAATGGCCCCAGATTGCCAGCATCTTTACATATGCCCGATAGAGAATCGCCGCTAGAACAGTAGGTTCAGTTTTTAAATTAAACGGCCGCCATGGAGCTGGAGTGTAGTGGTAGGACCAACTCCAACGCGTGGACCCATTTGATCCGCGTGTGTTCATTTGAGTCGAAACGGACATAAAAGTCGGTCCAACGCATGGAGTCAGACAGACGCACGCCCGCTTTATGTCTGCCGCGTGACCCATTTACAACCCAAATTTGGGTCTCAAATGTGTCGGCGTGGACACGAAACGGATACGCGCCTCACCCGTCTACTTCTTCCCTTGACCCGTCCGTCAAGGACACATACCCTTCTTTTTCTATCCCTTTCCCCCGCCCGTACACAAAACCTACGTCGCCGCCCATTTTTTCCGACCACCTTGCTCTCCAGCCCCCTTCCCTCCTCCCAGCACAGCCACCGGCTTGGTGCCTCCGTCGGCCCGGTGCTGGAGGCCAAGCGTTAGATCTACGACGGTGGGATTTGGAGCATCCTGCCGGCCAGATTTGCCGAATTCGGCTGCCGGCGACCGCGCCTTGCCATGGATTGGCTGGGTACCGGCCCACACAGCCCCGGCAACGCCTCGGCGCCGCATGCAGGTGTCGAGTTCTCCTCTAGATGCTCGGATGTACCCCATCGTCGGTTCGTCGGCAAAGCCACGGCCGGCCGTCGCTCTGGCTCGACGCTGGCCCAGAGGCATGCCGGTTCACCGTTGCCCCTCATAAAGTGCGATGACTGCCCACGAAAGGTCATGCGCCGCGTCTCTACGATGTCGGAACATCCCCAATGGGTGTTCGTCAAGTGCAAAATGATGGGGTACAAGTTTCTCTTGGTTCGGTTTTCCTCTAGGCTTCGACAAAATTTTGGTAGCTTATTTGCTCAAATTTGTGTCTAGGAAGGATGCAAGTTTTGGTATTGGAAAGAAAATTACATTGATCTTTTGATCGTACGTAATTTGCTAGATGTTCATGCACTTCTAGCTAGAATTTAAAGCTAGAGATGAAACTAAATAATGACCAAAGGAGAAGCAACGTCTACTTCTTTAGAATCAAAGAAGAAAGAAGCTATCAAGCTCAAGAATCCGCATATCAATAATGAAGACATAGAGAAAATATTAGTCAAACTAGTGGGAGAAGTTATGAAAGTTGGATATCTTTTAAAATGTCTAATTATGACTCTTAATTTTTGATCATGTTTTGCAGCGAAGAATTAGTAAATTCATGTATCAAAATGCATTTGGTGAAATAAAAAGTAGTGTTTCAATGCCAACCAAAAAAATGTGTAAAAGAAATGAACGCAGGTCGGTCGCGATGACGAAAATGCGTATGCGCATTGAACGCATGGTCGATCCAAACATAAAAAAACAGACAAACAGATTCAAACAGACAAAAACGGACAAAAAGCGACGTTCAGTCGGTCGGTTGAAGTTGCTCTAACACCCAACATAACCACGTAGGCATGCATCGATTCCCTAACGTGGGCACGTGGCCACGGAGTGACGGAAAGGTTCGCATAGGGGGAAATACCATACACGAAAAGGTGCGCATAGGGAGAAATACCACACACGCGTGTCAACCTGGTACTTGCGAAAGCACCTAGCTTAGCCACCTCTATGCATATCGAGTATTGTATGGTTGTAGAGGCGCTATGCATGTACGTATGCCTCGCGGCGGGCACATACAGCCGCGCGTAGCAATCGATGGATCAACGTGCGTGCCATGCCGACTCGATCGATCTACCCACGCATCCACGTACCACAAAGAGAACAAGAGGTGATGGATTATTATACGATACGATACGATGCACCCGAAGAAATTAAGGTGCTCGCTAGGCGGGGCACGTGCATGGTGCACACTGGTTGCCGGCCATGCATGGCGATGGCGGAGAAGTGATACGCACGCGACGTCGCATCTCTTTCAGCGGGCGTGTGTAGCTAGATGGAGCTAGCAGCGCAGGAGCTGACCAGGACGGAATAACTGCCTCGCCTAGACGCCGACCACTTCACTTCTTCCGACGCGTGGTAGCCGATCCGTCTCTTGCCGGTGCAGAGGGGCAATGCAACGGCCAACCGAGCCTTCACCGTCGAAACTTCCAGTTCCGGGACACATGCACACGTCCGCACGCTCGCGCTGGTCGGTGGCTCCGCTCGTTGCGCACGTCATGGTCTACGTGCCTGCCATGCACGTGCACCCGTCGTTACAAAACATAGCCCCTAGCTAGCTTCTCCGTGCTGATTAAGGATGCGGGGTTCAACATTTATAGTTCGTGTGATCTTGCTTCACTTGTCAGTATGTGACAGAGCAG
Source organism: Elymus sibiricus (assembly GCA_039707655.1). Taxonomy (NCBI): domain Eukaryota; kingdom Viridiplantae; phylum Streptophyta; class Magnoliopsida; order Poales; family Poaceae; genus Elymus; species Elymus sibiricus. Next base: position 399,292,627 of record CM077673.1, on the reverse strand, counting down.
GCAGGGATTGGATGATTTTCCGATTGCCTACGTGAATCTCGCGTGATCACGCTACGTTGAGATTGGATCGGGCCAAAGGTTGGCCTGATTTGGCACGTACAGTGCATGCATGCTTTGGCCGCAACGGACTAACAAGATCTTTATCTTTCAAAACGTATCAAGAAGATTCTTTCTCTTTCAAAATGACCAACTTCATAGTCCGTTTGCTCACCCATTTCAATGCATATTTAGTCAATATTGTTAGGGAATGCCTAGAACTGATTTAGATGAGATATAAAATGGTCTCATTCACATGACATAAGATGACATCATCTGTTTGTTATCCCTGTCTGTTATCCCAGTCCGTTTCCATTGTAGGCCGAGCCATAGTTGTTTCTGTTCCAAATGGGACAATGCTGGCGAGTTGTCTGTTGTTTTTTCTTCATAGTTCTGTATGGGCTTTTATGCTATTGGGTTCCTATATGGGCTGATGTTCGTTGTTTACTTTTCAGTTGTGTATGGCCTTTATGCCTATTTTAGTGGTTTCCGTTGTTCTGAACGTCGCCATGTCCAGCAGCGCGTCGCTGATCGATTTTGGGTGCAAATCCTCCTTTTTTTACCTAGTTGTCGGCAGATGCTCTCACACTTGGTTCATGGGAGCACTAGGTGTTACACTCACACCACAATAGGGTAGGTCCGTCACGAAGAAACTTTTTTTTTTACTTTTCCTGTTTATTACACCTCCATGCTTTAGGCACATCTCGGTGTACCTTTGGGGGAGAGGATGCAATGGTCCTGACTCCTGAGAAAGCACAAGGAAAAAAGAGAAAGCACTAGGAAAAACTGTGACACGTTGCCGAAAACTAGTAGATAGGTGGACTGTCCGGGCACTTTTCTTCTGCTACATAATACTACTTTTAGAAAAAGTATTTTTCTAATTGTCAGTTGACTAAATTTTTGTAAGGTGTATTCTAAAGTATTTTTTAACACAAGTGCATTTTGAAGTTAAAATGCACTTTATAAAGTGTACAACTTTAGCAGAAAATAGTATAATATCTCCCACATGAATGATTTAATATCGACATATTGCATTACAAAAAGACAAAGATATAAGTTTGGAGCCATGACGTAGATATAGATTTAATTCTCCTAATTCATCGCATCTCAAATCAAATTAAGTGGTTGACATGGAACTAGCCCCCCTCCCCTCTGAAACCCCCTCCCGAACCCAGTTACAGTCGCATTGTGGCACATGCAGTTGCGGTCAGGTTACAACAGTTGCAGTTGCATGTCTAGTGGTTGACATGCAATCCCCCCACCCCACCCCCAACAAGTCCCCTCTCAATCCCAGTTGCAGTCGCATTGTGACACATGCAATTCCGAGTTGGGTTACAACACTTGTTGTTGCATGTGCAACCGCCCCGAAAAACTCCCCTCTTTAACCCAGTTTCAATCGCATTGTGGCACGTGCAATTGCGGTTGGGTTACAACAATTGCAGTTGCACGTATAACCGCCATCCCGAACCCAGTTACAGTCGCATTGTTGCACATGCAGTTGCGATCGGATTAGAATGGTTGCAGTTGCACGTCTATTGGTTGACATGCAACTCCCTCCACACCCCCCCCCCCCCCCGACAACCTCGACAAACTCCCCTCTTGAACCCAGTTGCAATCGCATTGTGGCACATGCAATTGCGGTTGGGTTATAACACTTGAAGTTGCATGTACAACCACCCTCTCGTACCCAGTTGCAGTCACATTGTGGCGCATGCAACTGCGGTCGGATTAGAATGGTTGCAGTTGCATGCCTATTGGTTGATATGCAACTCCCTCCACCCCCCGACAACCCCGACAAACTCCTCTCAACAACTCCCCTATCGAACCCAATTTCAGTGGCATTGTGGCGCATGCAGCTGCGGTCGGATTAGAATGGTTGCACTTGCATGTCTATTGGTTGACATGCAACTCCCTCCACCCCTAGACAACCCCGATAAACTTCTCTCAACAACGCCCCTCTCGAACCCAGTTGCAGTCGCATTGTGGCACGTGCAATTGCGGTTGGATTACAACACTTGCAGTTGCATGTAGAACCACCCTCTCGTACACAGTTGCAGTCGCATTTTGGCGCATGCAGTTGCGGTCGGGTTACAATGGTTGCAGTTGCATGTCTATTGGTTGACATGCAACTCCGTCCACACCCCCAACCCCGAAAACTCCCCTCGACAACTCCCCTCTCGAACCCAGTTGAAGTCGCATCGTGGCACATGCAATTGTTGTTGGGTTACCACACTTGTAGTTGCATGTACAACCGCCATCTCGTATCTAGTTACAGACACAGTGTGGTGCATGCAATTGTCGTCGGGTTACAATGGTTGCGGTTGCGTGTGTATTAGTTGTACGTGCAACTTAGACCCCACAAAAAACTTCCAGTCATGACCCTCTTGAAAATTTGTAGTTGCGACCGGATTTAAAAAAATGTTGTTGCCACTTTATTTGAAACTTGTAATTGTGACCCCCTTAAAATGAACAATAAAAATGAAAAAAATATTTATCGAGTTATACATTTAAAATTAACTAAATCTCATCCAAAATAGAATCAGTCATGAAGTGTTTACATATAAGAATGAAGAATTTTTTAAAAAAAATATAGGTGAAAAAGAAAAAGGAAACCAAATGATAAGAACAACAACAAAAAACGCAGCCAAAAAGGAAGAAAAGATGAGTGATGGGAATGAAGAATTGAAGGGTCCCGTTCCCAGTATTAACCTGAGGTGATGTATAGGAGCCCCGTGTGCAAACATTAAAAAAGTTGACAAAAAAAAGACATGAGTGTGGGCTATGGTATATGCGAGTGGATGTGAGCTTCGCTGCGAGCTTGGACAAACGGGCCAACGAACGAAACAACAGGCCGCGCGTCGCTGTTTGACCCGTTGGCGTAAAAAAGAAAAAAAACCATATGAATCACAACGCATTTAGATCGAACGGCCATGGATGTGAATGAGCGGGAGGCCGGACAAGAAAATAACGGGCCGCGAGCGGGACAACAGATGGGCCGCGCGTCGCTAAGCACCTCTCCACGTGGACAAAAACACGAATCGCGGCGTGGCTCGATCCAACAGCTAGAAAAGTGAATGGACCAATCTATTTCTCATTCGACTGAGTTTTAGCAAAACCGATATTGTTATATTTTCAATGGAGGGAGTAATAAATATCAGAGCACCCTGATCCCTTCTGTAACCGTTGTATGCTTGTTCTCTCTCACCTTACCTCTACCGTAACAACAAACATCTGAGTCATGTGTACCCTATAAGAGCAACTCCAACAGGCGTGCTAAAATATTTTTACAGCGTCGAAATGTATTTTTTTAGGGCGCGGCAAGGCGCTCGCTCCAGCAGGCGCCGTAAAATGGGGCGCCGCGTTGTCGCTCCAGCAGGCGCTGCAAAATACAGCGCGCGCAAGCAGTCAGACACCTGTCTGACGGCGCGCGCAAGCATCCAAATGCTATGAGATTATTCAATAAATAAAATTAAAAGATCAAACAATAAAAATTAACAATAAAATCATATCATACATCAAGCCCAACACCACATGCAGTCCATACGATACAAATGAAAAACGCTAGTAAAATAAAAATGTGCCTAAACTACTCTTCATCATCCTCCTTGGTGGAGTCATCGGACGTTGTAAGAAACACGTCCACGTACCGGTCGTCGTTCGGGTCCCGGGGGTCGTTCGGCATCTTCATGTGGGAAATAGCCAATGCTTTACGCCTACGCTTGTCTGGGCATTCGGCAACTTGTTGCGTTCTTCTGTTCGCGTAGAACTCATGCTCGGCGATAACGTCCTCCGGGTGATGGCGGCGCCATTCCACCATGGCGTCCTCGTCCCTCCGGGCGATCAACAGCCGGCGGCCCCGACTGCGCGCGGCGCGGCGGTCCGCCGCGATGGCCAGACGCAGGGGAGGCGCGACCTGCCGCGCCTCTTCGGCCGTAAAGTCGTTGTCGAAATTCATCTGTGAACGAGGCCGCCGGAGTTCCGACGCCGCCGCATCGTACGCGCGGGCGGTCTCATGGATGGTCTCGTACGTGCCGAGGCCGAGGCGGTTGTTGCCGGAGCGGATCTCGACGTAGAACATGCCGGACGGGCATTCGCGGACACCGTGGAAGCCCGAGCTGCTCCGGGCGCGCGGCGGCGACGAGGCGCGGGGAGAAAGCGGCGGCGAAGCGCGGGGTTGGAGGAGCGCGTGGAGAAGTGGGATGGAGTGGGCGAAGCACGGGCGCAACACCGAATATATAGAGCGCGCGCGAAAACGCGTGCAGTTGGCGCGCGGGCGGCCGCTTTCCCACGCGCGAATTATTTTTTCGCGCGCCGTTTTTTCGCGCCTCCGCTGGAGCGCGCCGAAGCACGTGAAAACCGCGGTTTTTACCGCGTGCGTTTTCTTTCGCGCGTCTGTTGGAATTGCTCTAAGCACGAGCAACCATTGATGTATACGGACAACTGCAATATGATTGAGGGATCCACAATAATACACTGAGGTGGGAGATCATGTTCAACGTCATATGCAGCTGCGGAGACAAAGGTCCGCACTTCGTATGATTGGAGATAGACCGACCCGCGGTGTGCAGAAATATTTAAGCTAAATTGCACTGGCATTTCGTCTGGCCCCGATCTGCTTTCTTCAACAACAGCAAAAGGGCGCCACGATATAAAATTCAGTAGGCCATCTGATGTGATCGGGGTGGAGCACCAACCACCGAGCTAGATGCAGATGCAGGTCGACGGCCCATAGCTGCTCCGTATCCAAACGACAAGGTGTGGCCAGAGACAAAAACAAAACACTGGCCATGTAGCCCCCGCCCATAGCAGCTGTCGCGGCCGGCCGGCGCCACGCGCCCCCTCCCACCATGCAGACGTTGCGCGCGGCGTCCAGGACGTGTCTCTCCAAGCGGCAGGCGTGCAGTCCCTGCTGGCCCCGTTCGTTCGTTCATGCCGTCCATGAACCTGCGGAGGGCCTAGCTAGCTGTGTGCCGCGGCCGGCTATGATCTCAACAGTGCCGCTTTGTCCTTTGCTGCGTGCATGTGGCCAGGGCGGCAGCAGAAGCACACGGCTGTAATTAAGCCCCAGTAATTATATTTGCAAGGATTACTTTACCCATTAACCGACGCATGTTCCGAGGCTTGCTTGTCGATCATCATTTTTCCACATCCGGCCCTTTCTTCACGGTAAAATTGCACCGAAGCGCAACAGACAGGAGCGCGTGCCAACCAAATGAACCAATGAAGAATGCGAAAGTGAGACGGAGTGGCAGCGAAAGAGACGGCCACGTTCGATCGTCTCGTCTGGGTCGACCAGAGAATCGACGGATGCCATACGCTAACAGCGACCCGAGCATCTTATCGCGGCGGAACCGGCCGGATCCCATGCACATCGCCGGCGGGCTCCACGATCCCTTCCTTCGCGCGGACTCCACGAACCAACATGGATGGGCGGGCGCGAGTGAACAGATTCGGCGAGCGACGCGCCATTACGGCGACTGATGCCGCCGAGGCCACTGTGTCGAGCTCCCAGAGGTCGACCGCGTTTCAAGCGAAGCGAGGCCGATCCCACGGCCGGCTGCTGGCGCGTCCTGGTCGTGCCAACTTTTTTTGAATTAAAACCAAACTTTATTCATTAGAAATAAGCAGTACATCGTTTGTGAGGATAGTTACAATTTCCTTGAGAGGCTCCTCAAACCAAACCGAAGTCGACGAAAATCTAGCTAACCTAGCAAGTTCGTGTGCTACTTTATTTGCCTCTCTATTACAATGTTCGAATCTAGTCATGATAAAATCACATGCATAGTGATAACAGTCATCGAAAATTGCCGCTGCCACACCCGCTGACTGTCCTCCGTCTTGCATGGTCTCAACCACCTCCTGGTCGTGCCAACTTGGCCATGGCTCTTCCTTTCAGCGTGCATGAATCGGTTTACTGACAGCAACGTGTCGCAACCGGTGGGCTGCACTTGCATTAAAGCATACCGGATGCAGATCGACGTTGCCTAATTTTCAGCCGAACCTGCACGTGCACCATTATTTACTAACATTGCATCAGTGCTTCTGTAAGACGCTTTTTATGAAGAGAGAACTTACGAGCCAGTGCGATTCACACGGAAACAACCACCATATGTTCCGATTCATCGGTGCAGAAAATCGTTCGAATATACTTCTTTCATTCTTTGTAATGCAAGAAATTGACCAGAAAATTGACGATAAAAATCTGAAATTAGTATTCCAATCAAGCTGGATGCGCCCTACCTGCTGCCGTAGAGCATCTTCAATAGGCACGCAACCGCGCAGCGCGTTAAAAAATTATACAACGCCGAAATAGCCTTTTTTTGCGCGCCGCAGGGCGCTTGCTCCAGCAGGCGCGGTAAAATGCAGCATGACGCTATAGCTCCAGCAGGCGCACTAAATTTACAGCGCGTGCCCAGCACAAACAACATATCTAACTCTTAAAATAGAGCCAAGAAGATCAAACATAAAAAATAAATCAATAATAAATAGTTCGGTTATTATTACAACTCAAACAAATAGTTTATCTTTCAGTACAACATCAAATATACAACATCAAACTAATTTTGGGCACCTTGTGGGCACCAAGCTGCGAACGGCCGTCGGAAGAATGGAGCGCTCGAGGGGAGGAGGTGGAGGAAGCAACGGCGGCGCGCGGGGATAGGCGGGGTAAGCGCCGCTGGGCGTTGTTCGTCGCAAAAATGGTGCGCTCGAGGTGCGGCGGCGACTAGAGGAGGTGGAGGAAGCAACGGCGACGTGCGGGGATAGGCGACGAAAGCGCCGACGGGTCGCTGAAGCAAATGGGGAAGGTTGCGGGGAGCGGTGCCGGCGCCTGGAGGTCTTAGATCTGGCGGTTGGTCGTTCTCGCACGAATTGTCGCTGTCCAGCGCGCGGGAGAGGGCACACGAAATAAGCAGCGTCCTATGCCGTTTTCCTTCGCGTGCTGGACCAAGTTTACCGCGCGCGCGATTTTAACGCGCCTGCTGAAGCGTCCGTTTCGGCTTCAGGCGCGTAAAAGTACAGTTTTTCTTCAGCGCGCGGCTAAGATAACACGCTGTTGGAGATGCTCTTAAATCGCACACGCAGACCGATTCAGGTACGCTGCCGCCCGGGCCCAGAGAACAGAAGCCCAGGTTCTTAACGCCCAGAATTTACGAAAATGCCCCTCCTCTCTTCCTTCCCGGCCTATATATTGCGGCCAACCGGCTCCCATCTCTGTTTACCCAAACCGGCAGCAACCCACCGGGACCTCAACTCAAATACCAAAGCCACTCCTCTCCTCTGATCTGATTCTCAATTCCTCCACCTCTCAAATCTCTCATCATGTCGACGGCGGCTGCATCTCGGCCCAGCGGCCCCGTCCTTTTGAGTCCCATTCCCAACTACCACTCGGCCTCGCTCTCCCGCGTCAGGCTCTCCGCCGGCGGCTCGCCGGCCAAGTTCGTCAGCCTCTCGTCTCCCCCCTCCTCCCCCGCGGGCGGCGCCGCCAAGAGCCGGCGGTCCTGCATGTGCTCCCCGACGAACCACCCCGGCTCGTTCCGCTGCAGCCTGCACAAGGAGCGCAAGCAGGAGGCCCCGGCCGGCAACACCAAGCCCGCCTCCCCGCCGCACATCGGCAGCGGCTGCTCTAGGCGCATGGTAAACGTGCTAGCGCAGCGCGTCCCCATGGGGAGCGGGCACTGGGCGCGCAAGGCGCTCGCGCCGTCTCCCTCGGTACAGCAGCTGCAGCACCGGAAGCGCGCGGACCGGTTTCGCGCCGGGCCCAGCCGGCTCTCCGGCGGCTCCATCGCAGGCGGCCGCGCAGGCGGCGGCAACCAGTAAATAAAACAACGTCGTCGACATGCCATAGCAGCAAGATATGAGTACATACTGAACATACTGTACATAGGAAAGAAATTCCCCGAATAATTCCGTTCGCTGTATAGAAGGAAGATCGGTGGGGATTAGGCCTTCCGGAAGGTTGGAGTTTGAAGACCCAATTCGATCCCGGCCTGGTCAATTAGCTAGCTTTTAGCTGTACATAGAGTGGCTGTACATAGAGTGAGCCTCTTCTTCCTCTCCGCTGCACATACGAGTGAGTTCGTCCTCTCTGCCCGCTGTGTATTGCCCTTGATTTTGGTTCTGGATATACTACATCAATACTACATGAGCGACAAATTGGAGACACATGATACATGCATCTGATCTGTCCCGTGACCGGAGGCTTATCCATCCTTGGATGATTTGTTTGCCGCTAAAACTTTCTGCTCTCGTTTATGTTTCTGTTTCTGGAGTGTGGATGCATCTCCCCCTGTTTCGGTTTTGGATAAGCTCCTCAGTGGCGTCTCGCCGTCGATTGCTCCCGTCATGCGGGCGGCACCCGTGTTCCCAGCCGGACGGATCAGGCCAGCAACTTGCAGCACAGGAGAAATCACACGATTCCGACGAAGTTTCTGTAAAGTTTCATGGCGCGGCTGATGAACCGAGGAGTCTTCTTCGTCCGGCTCTGCTCGTGATATTTTTACTGTTTTCTTTTGATCCGTGGTATTTTACTGTTTCTTTAGAGAAAATGCTATTTTACTGTTGACCGAGGGACTGCGGAGCGGTTGGGATCCCTTCAACTTGCGCAAGAAGATGATGGTGTTGGGAGAAGGTCTGCATGCGCACACCTGGACAGCTTCTTGATCGGTTCCGTTTCTTGGCCAGGAATCAGTTGTTGGACTGGCGCCATGTCTGTCAGTTGGCTCTTGTCCACATTGGAGTATTGCGTGCGGTGCTCCTTTTTTCTTGACGAACACTAAAAAAAAGTACATAATACGGGCGCGGACAAAGATTAACTCTGAAATAAATCGGTAGCAAGCTTCCGTTGAAACCCGGCCGGATACGTGACGTGTTTACAATGGCTAGGTGCGCTGAACAGCTGACAGGCGAGAACCAAGTGGAGTTGCTGGCAGTTTAATATAGTAGTTCAACGGACTCGTTGAATATCTGACGATCCAGTTGGTACCGGTACGTACTGCTTCCACAACAACAAACTCGTCAAAGATCAGACGGGCACTTGCTTTGCTAACCAGAAGAAGAAGAAGCTATGGAACGTCAGCGTTGGCGACGGCCGAGCAGAGCAGGTCAACAGAACGCATGACCCATCGGAATAACTCGATCGCGACATATATGCGTGCACACCGAGCAGCGTCAATGGCTGACTCGGTCGCGCGCGCCGTCGCACAATTGGACTCGGGGCTTCCAGAGGAAGGTCGGCCTCTCTTGCCTGCTCAGACAGGGCACGATCGAGTCAGTCAGTGCACAATCACTCGGTCTGAAACCTGGAGCTGACCGGGCAGGCAACAAATGGCTACGTACGAGTGAGTGTGTTTTTCCAATGTCTTCGGACGGATGCGAGCTCCGTTTGTCCAGGTAGGACGCTACCGCGACCGTGACCGATGATAATAAGCCAGGGGGGGAGAAGGTTCGCCCAGCTAGTAAAGCTCCGGTAAACGGCCTGCGCCGGAGGCAATGTACCAGCAAGGGCGGGCGGCGCCGCCGGTGTGTGAGTGAGTAGCCATGAACGTTGCGCGACGTCGGACAGTTGCATCGCACAAAGCTGGACGGCAAGATTCGATTCGTCGTGAATTATTGCTGGTTCTTTTTGTATGCTCTGATTAGATCCTGTTGGAGAGATCGGAGGCTGAGAATTGACTTCTCGGTGGTGCGCACCTGGCATGTCCCCGTCCTGCTCGCTCTGACTTTATACTGATTCCGGTTCTGCACTAGTTCTAGTTCAAAGTTTGCAGCGTGAAGTCAGTTCCCTCCAGCGCAGGGCAGCAGACGTGCAGACAGAACAATTAGTTAGAGAAACGATGACCTGTTAGCACCTACTCCCTCTGTACCATAATACTTGTAGTTGTGGAGAACTAGTCTACTTCTCTCCAACTACAAGTATTTAGGTACAGAGAGAGTACGTAGGCAGGGCAATGTCAACTGAATTGATTTGTGCTATCTGACTTTGTGCTTCTGGATCCACGAAAAAAATGCCTGAGGAACAGTCAAATACCCTAAGTCCCTGGAAGTGGCCCAGTAGTTCAAGAAAAAAAAGTGACCATACGATACTTCCGAAGTGTCCGGAATTATTGAGTTTTCCAATGTTATCTGTTGGTGATTTTTGTTTATTTGATTCAAACAGTTGTAAAGTTCATATTAGATCTGAAGTCAAATTGTTGATCTAAAAGGAGAAAATTCGTATTCCATTGCAACAGACACATTTTTTGTTTAGACAAAAGAAGAACTTATGTTGCTAGCAAAATGGCATACATCAACCAAGTTTTTTCCTTTTCCGATAAAGGTCTCCTATCTATTAGTGAGCTGCAATAGGAGTATAAAGATCACCAGAAGTAGTAAATATTACAACTAGGTCCATGGACTACGAACACTAGACTGAGCGTCATTTCCATCGTCCCTCCCTCGCCGGAGTCGGATAAACTGTGTTGTAGTAGCCAGTCAAAAAGTCATCATGCTAAGAGTCTGAAGTACCACCGCACCAAAATAACCACAACTGCCAATGATAAGAAGCCTAAATTGGAAAGGCCATATATGCAGATACGCTAACCAAAATGATCGCAGGCCAAATCCACACACATTCGCCAGAGACGAACACTGACCGGATCCAAAAAAAATAGCTGAAGACACACCACCAAATGCTCTCTGCCAGTATTAGGTGCACCATCGAAACGGGGACATGATGAGGAAGACACACTATTCTAATGGGCATAACCCAGAATTTGCTTCCACATTTATGTACAACAATGGTAATCACAAAACACATGCACAAGAAAGAAAAAAAGGAAACCTTATGTTCAATTCCTAGAAGAAAAAAACATAGGGCTCTTATGTTGAATTCCTTAACGCCCTATGGGATTATGAAGCATTGCATAGTGCCAGGTTGTTTGTCGAGTGTGTTTTGTTGGGCACTAACCAACATAACCTTTCCTGAGTACTTTTTTGCACTCGACAAGCAACTCATTGTTAATTGTTTCTATTTTAGCACTCGATTTTTTTTTTTGCCGTGTACCTTTTTTTTGCACTCGACAAACAAATCATTGTCGAGTTCCTTTTATTTTTGCACTTGGCGAAGAAACTATTCACCGTGTTCTCCTTTTTTCACTTGACAAATACTTTCTAGTAAGCATTGACATTCTCGCATAAAAATTTCCAAATCAAGTGATCATCTCGGTGCAATCACACTTAAGCAAGATGGGTTTAATTGCAATCACACTTATTTGAACGACAAATGAAAAATATGATAGTTATTTGACGATAATAAAACTAGTAAACAAGAATTGCCAACTATTGGGAGAGAAATCACTATAGACAACTCTAGAATTGGCTACTTACATCACATGATATGAAATCACATACTCCTAAGGTGGAGCTCACTATTAAGATATTTGTTAGACTATACAATTTAGATTTCTTTGCCAAGGTATTTAAAACCCCATAAGTGAACACTAAATTTATTTCGCGGAGGCATACATCAATTCCCTTTTTAGATTTTTGTATCTAAAGAATGCTTTTGAAATAAAATAATTAATGTGGCTGTCCTTGAAAAATGTGATTTAAATTGAGTGCGACCATCTCTAAATTGACAAACACTAAATTGTGTAAGGAAGAATGTATTATCGTAATATTCAACAATGTTTTTTACACATTTAATCTTGCTTTGTAATAGAAAGATATATGATGAATGATCATGAGTTATCAACTTGTACTAAAAATGCAGGATATGCCGTTAATTTTGCTATGCGTAAAAATAGAATAGAATAGTTACAACTCCATATATAAAATGAGTAATAATTTTGTTAAGTGTAATTGACATATGTAATAATATTCAGCGTATATGGATATAATGACTTATAATGTAATAAAAATATCATTAATTTTGTTGGGTGTAATAGAAAACGGTAGTAATTATCATTATATGTAGATAAAAAGAGTTATAAATAAATACAAAATATCTTCAATGAAATAAAAGAGTGAACGTGAAAGATTGGCGAAGGCACTTGAGTACTCACTCCATAATGTTTTTTTACACACCACAGACTTTGATGTTTTGTCAATGTCTTCGCTCAGTCACTAGCTTTTCGAAAGCAATTTACGACCATCAACTTTCCATAAGCGTGTCGTTGACAATCACGGTGCACGTTTGGATGTGACGTACTCCACTGGTTGATCCACTTATGGCTGACGGCGTGGTATACGTACGCGGGTGGTTTCGGAAAAGTTGGTAGGCCGACGGCTGAGGAGACGAAGGATCAGAAACAACAAAACTAGGCAAGGAAGACCAGATAATGATCCCACCAATTTCCAAAACTTTACATCCTCAAAGTTACTCCAACTTGGCAGCAGGAATACTACACGACATATATAGTGTACTAGATGTCACGGGGTTCAAAAGGCAATGGCGTCCACCCAACTAGTAGATCCCAACACAAGTTCGTATATGTCGCGTTGAATCGGAAACTGGCTCTGCACGTATATATGGCGAAGACAACGATAAAGAAAACTGGCTATACACGTGTGTAACTGAACTCACCAACTAAGCTAGCCAACGTTCAGTATGGCGAAGACCACGATAACGAAGGCGAACCAGAACTCAGAAGGGTCATAGGGGACGATGGTGACCGGAGCGTCGACGGGGTCGGTGGGGGCGACAGCTGCTTCACGGCGAGCATCCTCTGGCTCCCGGCGCGTGAATCCTGCACGCAACCTAGATCATGAACGCAGCTCCCGCGAGGAAGAGCACGAGACCTCCGTGCTCGGTGATGTCCACTGGCGTCGGCTCAGGCACAGGTGGGTCAGGGAGCATATCATGCGTAGCAGTGCAGGAGAGGACCGGCCCCAGGCGCGGCTCCCTCATGGGTGGAGGCCTCTGTGGACTTCTTCGACCATCAATCTCGACATTGCGGCTCGCCGGCGCCCTCCTCTTCCAGAGGTGAGGCGGATGAGTTGGTACAACCCAAGACGCTCGTGTGGTGCTTCAGACCCTCACTGCATGCTTCATTTTGTATTTTTGTTGGAGCGTCCGACCACTTGGAGTACGTATGTGAGAAGGAGGGAAGGATGAAGAGGATCTCAGCAGCCAGCAGCTAGCTTCCGCTTGGGCCGGCCCACCGGATCCGATTTTGTTTCCCGGGTTTTTCTCGGTTCTGCCTTTTCAATATTTTTCCGCATCTCGCTTGTTTTCCTTTCTCATATTTCTCTTCCTTATTCATCTTTATTTCTTCTTTTTATTTCCTTCATGGGTGGATCCCTCCGTGGACTTGCGCAACCATTATCCTCCGTGGGTTGAAGTCTTCATCAACGTGGACGCACGATAGCACCATCTATTGGAACCACGGGAAAAATCTTCGTGTCCCTATTGTGCTTGATCTTTCTTACTCTACTCCTTACTTACATGTGCATGTCTTTACTTTCCACTGCCATAATTGTTGATTTGCATGTGTAGGGTGTGCTAGACTTGTTATAATTGCTAAAACTTGCCTACCACTAAAATTGGGAAAAGGCTAGGTTTTAATTTTTGCTAAGTAGTCTATTCACCCGCCCTCTAGGCGCCTCTTCTCTGATCCCACAATCTTTATTTTCCATAAGGTAGTTAATAGCAGCATGATCAGTGTGAATAGTAACTTTGAAATCAACAATATAAGGTCTAAACTTATCACATGCAAACACAACTGCTAAAAATTCCTTCCCGGTAGTAGCATAATTTCTTTGGCACTGTCTAGAATCTTACAACATAATGGATAACATTCAATTTCTTGTCTACTCTTTTCCCTAGAACAGCACCAACAACATAATCACTAGCATCACACATAATTTCAAATGGTACATTCCAATAGGGTGGTTGAACAATAGGTGCAGAAATTAAGGCTTTCTTAAGTATTTTAAAGGATTCTACACAATCATCATAAAAACAAACGGAATATCTTTTTGAAGAAGATTAGTTAATGGCCTAGAAATATTTGAGAAATCTTTAATGAAACACCTATAGAAACCAGCATGCCCAAGGAAATTTATTATACCTTTAACATCTTTAGGACATGACATTTCCTCTATTGCATAAACTTTAGATTTGTCTACCTCAATACCTCATTCAAATTTTTTATACACAAGTACTATACCTTCATTCATCATAATGTGGCACTTCTTCCAATTCAAGACAAGATTAGTTTCTTCACATCTCTACAAAACTCGATCAAGGTTGCTGTCGGTGTCAAAACCGGCGGATCTCGGGTAGGGGGTCCCGAGCTGTGAGACTAGAATCGATGGTAACAGGAGATGGGGGAGACGATGTTTACCCAGGTTCGGGCCCTCCTATGGAGGTAATACCCTACGTCCTGCTTGATTATATTGATAGTATAAGGGTTACAGAGTTGATCTACCTCGAGATCGTATAGCTAAAACCCTAGATGAGTTCTCTTGCCCTATAACCTAAAACCCTCCGGCTTATATAGACGCCGAGGGCACCTAGGGCTTACACATAGTCGGTTGCGCATCAAAGGGAAAAACATGCCTATCTACTGTCGACAACTTGGAGGACACGCCATGGCTCCTTGAAACTTCCACCTTGGCGACGGGGCCCTTGATCACCCAATGCTCATCTAGTGGCCCACATAGTCCGGCCCATGAGAAACAGGTCGGCTATCCGAGGACCCCTTAAACCAGGACTCCCTCAGTAGCCCCCGGACTAGCCTCCAACGTCGAGGTATATCCGAACAATCTTGTGCGCCGAAGTCTTCGGCTTGCGAGGCGAGTCCCTTCATACCTTCTAGTTCGGCAACCATCCTGTCATCGGTGAAATCTCAAACGTGGCTTGCTGGGTCCATCGTAATAGCGTTTCTTGATTTTCGCGCATTGCGGGGAGATGAGCGGTTCAGTAGCTTTTTACAAAACTACCCCTCCCACAAAGGAGGTACCACCCATTTAAACAAACTGAATCGTGGTCCAAGCCATATCTTCTTCTTCCCCATCGAAAAAAGCTTCCAGCGAAAGATCACCACCAAAACATGGCGAGCGCCCCCAGTTCTTCCTCGCACCCTTACGGCTCCCGTCCCGGGGACTGGACAAGCTGCTCCGTGTCCCTCCTTCGACTACGTGACCTCGAAACCCAAGGGTACCTTCCCTCCTCGGATCTGGCAGTTGTCCGCGCCGGTTTGTCTTCATTCAACGGCGAGGCCCTCGCGGAGAATTTCCCCCATCCACGAAAGGGGGAGCGCGTATGTTTCGTGCCCTTCCTCCTGCGGGGTCTCGGGTTTCCCATTCATCCGTTCTTGAGAGGGTTACTGGTGTTTTATGGAATCCAGCTCCACCACCTCACCCCAGGGTCTATTCTGCACATCTCGGGCTTCGTCGCCCTTTGCGAGATGTTCCTGGGCTGCGAGGCACACTTCGAATTGTGGAGGAAGTACTTCTGCCTCGTCCCTCACACTCGAGACAAGACAATTTTTGAGGTCGGTGGAGCCGAAGTATGCCGCATAGCGGGGACGGGATATCCTGTGGGGACGCCGAAGGAGTCTGAAGAATGGCCTTCGGAATGGTTCTACATCGAGCACGTCCCTCTATTCGATCCAGCTCGGAGGGGTCTGCCCGAATACTCCAACGCCCCTTTGAAGAAAAGGTACAACTGGCGCCCGAAGAGCCTGTCTCAAGAGGACAGCGCTGAAGTGCAGCGCTTAGCAGCCCGTGTGAGGGTACTAGCCCACCACAAGCTGACCATGATAGACGTCATGGCCGCCGCCATCACCCGGTGCGTCCAACCCCTTCAATAGAGGATACACCCCTTGTGGTGTTACAACGGGACAAGCGACATTACTCGCTCCCGAAGACTGGGCCCTGCTGATCAAACAACATTAGCCGCCGCTCTTGCCGACCTATACAAAGGGGAGCAAGAAGATTTTATTCGGCGGTCGACCAAGGAGGGATACTCAAGCCACAATCCCATCGAATGGGTGAGCCTTTCAACCCCGTGACCACAATTCGGGTTTTCAATTTGTCCCTTTTTGACCGAAGTCTTTTATCTTTATGTGAACAGGAATGGAGGAGCTTCATCGAGACAGTTAACTGTCCGGCCCCCCAACCCGAGGACTATTCCCGTGATGATGATCCGGGCTTTCATGATGACCCGGATCCGTCGATCGAGCTCGAAGACGGGGTTTTCTACCAAGAGGGCCTTGACGGCTCCAAGGTGGCTATCATAGCCGATTACCCTGGATCATTCCCTTCCCCTGCGATAAGCAAGAAGAAGAAAAACTCGTCCCGCAAAAGGCAAGTATCCTCCAACGACCCAAACGCGACGGCTCCTACTCCCAAGCGCCGTAGATCCGCGCGACATACATCGGCAACGGCAGCAGTGCCCGGGCCGGAAAACAACAAGGGTCCGATAAATGTGCCGGTCGCGGGGACGAGCCCGTCTACACATTCGTCTCAAAGGTACTTCGCTCGATCGTTTGATCTATTATCATGATTGATAAAGCCTCACCAGAAGCCTTATGTCGAATTACTCAGGCAAAGAGTTCAGCCATCTCCCGCCGAGGATGTCTCCAAGACGCCGGGCGGTGCTCGAAATTCCAAGCCTTCCGGTCATGCTGAACATACTGCGGAGGTTCCCATGGTCAATCCGGCCCCTGTCGATTCCGGTGATGCTGTGTCCGTTACCAAATCTGAGGTAGGAAGCGCCATGAATCATCGGCGGCGACGAGAAGCCCTGCGTCAGCCAGCCTTCTCTGAACAAGAGTTCAGTGCTCTACGCACGGCGGATGCGCACATCGGTGCTGCCCGAGCTGGGTTCGGGGAGGCCATGAAGTTGATATCGTCCAGCCTGCAGGTGAGTAGTCGGTTATTAGAGTCCGAACACTCGTGTAAACCCAGTAGCCCCCGAGCCTTAAATTGGTCGGCACGACCGAATTAAGGATCCTTGTATTGTTTTACTGCTAATGCAGGCCTCGAAGCAACAGAGCGAGCAACTGGCCAAGGAACTAGAAACCAGCCGAACACAGGTGGAATCTATAAAGGCCGAATTGGAGCAAGTGAAGAGCTTTACTCGGGAGGCACATGGTGAGTATATCTGTTCTGCTGATCTTAGTATATTCCCACGCTGACGCGAGGGTACTATGTAGCAGCTGAATCAATAGGGCAATTACAAAGAGATTTGGATGTAGCCCGAGAATCTCAGCGATATGCCGAGTCCCAGCATGAGGCTGGCTGTCGTGTCTTGCAACGACACCTTGAAGAGAAGAACCGCCTTAAGGAGGAGAACAAACAGCAGGCTGAAGAAATTGAGAGCTTAAAGACTCAATTGGCCCAGGCCCAAGGAGAGAACCAGAAATTACAGAGGGGCATGTTCGGTAAGTGTGATTCTAACATCAGAAGGTATTTCCTATGAATAAAGCATAATACGCATGCCGTGACTCATGTACAGGTGTCCTGTCTGGGCGACCCGAAGAAGAGATCGGATCCTACCAGGGAAGCCTTCTGAAGGAGCTGTCCGCCCTCCATGAGCGGGCTCGGAAGGCCATGAAGAGCATGGTGAAAGCATTGTGGCCCGCCGAGCAACCACCGGAGGGGATGACCGAACTAGTCGATCGATTCAAGGGAGCCCGAAGTACGTTCGAGCTGTGGAAGACATCGGCTTGTCGAGAGGGAGCACGAGAGGCGTGGGCGATGATCAAGACCCGCTATACCGGACTTAACCCCGAGCGCATGGCTCAGGTTGGGCCAGTAGGGTCAGATGGACAAGAAGTGCCGCTCCACCTGGTATATGACCAAGTGATGCCTGCCGCCCGTCTCTCACAAGAAGATTGCTCCCTGGACGCCATAATCGACAATCTCGATCGGCAGCCAGATGTATGATTATATGCAACCATGTACTAATAATCGAGGAATTGCTCCGTCTGTGTTGTAAACTTTGTCTTAACCGGCCATCGGCTTCGGCCTCCCGCGCTAAGAGCTTGGGAGTGTTCCTTGTAAATTATCACCCTAGGGGAGTGAATTATGTTTGGGGAACCAGGCAATCCGGCCATGTGGTGCGAACAGACAGAAAGCACACAAGGAGATATGTTATATTACTGCTTAGCGTAAGAAACATCTTCCGAAGAAAATAGTACCTCTATCGATACCTTTCTTCAGGGTGCTACGTAAATCGTAGGTAGAAGGCCGTATACTGTTAGTATGCGACTAAGGGCTTTTGTAAGAGAAGAAGCCTGAGTAATGGTCATGACGACCATAGTCTTATTAGTTGATTCCGTCGTAGCCGATCAATTGTCTGCTGAAGATAGCTAGCTTTTGGCTTCACCCGTCTGAGGTACGTATCCGGATGACCCGGTCGTAACAATCGCAGAGGTGCTCCCTTTACCCTCTAGCCGAACAATCGGGAACGTAGAGGGTAACCACAGGAGCGAGGCAACCCAGCTTGGCAAAGTTTTAGTTCGAATTGATGCATATGATGGCTTAAAAACGACAAGGAAAAGCATGCGTACACAATAAATGTGAATAAATGCTTATAACATAAAAGCAATGGCTTCGGAAGGAAGCCCCCAAGTGCTGTGTTCGGATTAAACACTTAAGGGTGTAGGCCAAAAAACTTAGTACAAGATCGGTTGAGCCGAACATAGAGTTGGGAAGAAAAGGAAAGAATTCAAACCTGTCAAAAATCAATGTGGGAGGGAAAGGAAACAACAAATAAAAGAAAGAAAAAGGGAGGGTAAAGAGTATGACGACACCGGTCTAGCCGTAGAAGCGCTGAAGACGAGATGCGTTCCATGGGTTTGGTTCAAGGCGGTTGTCCGGCGGGTTCCGAAGACGGTAAGCCCCTCCTGTGAGTACTTCGTCAATTATGAAGGGGCCTTCCCATTTGGGCTTGAGTTTATGCTTCTGCTTCTCCAGGAGCCATAGGACGAGTTCGCCCACGGTGTATGCTTGTGCCCTGACTTCCCTGCTCTGGTAACGTCGGGCCTGCTGTTGATAAAAGGTAGAACGGGCCCGAGCTATGTCGCGCTCTTCTTCCAAGGCGTCCAAGTCGTCTTGCCAATCTAACTCGGTCTCCTTTTCTTCATACATGCGCACCCTTGGTGCGTCATGAATAATATCACAAGGAAGGACCGCTTCTGCCCCATAGACCATGAAAAACGGTGTGTATCCCGTTGATCTATTCGGGGTGGTGCGCAGGCCCCATAGAACGGAGTTGAGCTCCTCAACCCAATGACAGTCGGACTCATGAAGAGACCGGACCAAACGTGGCTTAATGCCGCTCATAATGAGGCCGTTTGCTCGTTCGACTTGTCCATTGGTCTGCGGGTGATAAACTGATGCGTAATCGAGGTTAATGCCCATTTTTGCGCACCCGTCTTTGACCTCTTGGGCCGTGAAATTGGATCCATTGTCCGTTATTATACTGTGCGGAATGCCGTAACGGTGTACCACGCCGGATATAAAGTCGATTACTGTTCCGGATTTGGCTGATTTGATAGGTTTTGCCTCTATCCATTTGATGAACTTGTCCACCATGACCAGTAGGTATTTATTCTTCTTGGTCCTCCCTTTAAGTGGTCCGACCATATCCAGCCCCCAGACCGCGAAGGGCCAGGTGATCGGAATAGTCCGAAGAGCTGTTGGGGGCATGTGACTTTGATTTGCGAAAAGTTGACACCCCACGCAATGTTTGACAAGTGACTGGGCGTCCGTCCGAGCTGTGGGCCAGAAAAAACCAGCCCGGAAGGCCTTGCTAACTAAGGCTCTTGCTGCGGCGTGATGACCGCCCATCCCTGCGTGGACTTCGGCTAAGAGCTGCCAACCTTCTTCCTCAGATATGCACCGCTGTAGTATTCCGGTGGTGCTTTTCTTGTATAACTCACCCTCGTGTACTTTGTAGGCTTTGGATCGCCGGATTATGCGCCGCGCCTCCGTCTGATCGTCGGGGAGTTCTTTGCGAAGAAGGTAGGCCAGGAAGGGCTTGGTCCATGGCGCGATTACTGCCATGACCTCGTGAGCTGAAGGCGTTTCGTCTGTTACGGAGCCGCCGATGATTTGATCGTCTGGTTCATTTATAAGGGGAACAACCTCGTCCGCACTGGTTGGTCCGGTGCCCATATTGTCGTCCTGCCAAACCACTGATGGCTTAAAGAGCTGTTGCAGGAAAGTGTTTTTTGGGACGGGGTCACGTTTGGCCCCCATGCGGGCCAACATATCAGCGGCCTGGTTGTTGTCTCTAGCGACATGATGAAATTCCAGCCCCTCGAACCGTGCGGATATTTTAAGGTCTGCGTTTCTATATGCCGCCATCTTCGGATTTTTGGCATCGAACTCGCCGTTGATTTGAGAGATGGCCAGGTTGGTGTCTCCCCGCACCTCCAGCCGCTGTATGCCCATTGAGGCTGCCATCCGAAGACCGTGCAAGAGGGCTTCGTATTCGGCTGCATTGTTGGAGTCGGCATACATGATCTGCAACACGTATCGAACGTTGTCGCCTGTGGGGGATGTGAGAATAACTCCAGCCCCCAGACCGGCCAAAGTTTTGGATCCATCAAAGTACATCGTCCAATGGGAGTATGTACTATATTCCCTAGGGAGCTCGGCCTTTGTCCATTCGGCGAGAAAATCTGCCAGCACCTGAGACTTAATAGCTCGACGTGGTTTGTAGGTAATTTCAAAAGGAAGGAGCTCAATGGCCCATTTGGCTATGCGGCCGGTGGCGTCCCTGTTGTTGATTATATCGTTCAGGGGTACTTCGAAGGCCACCGTGACCGAACACTCTTGGAAGTAGTGTCTTAGTTTCCGTGATGCCATAAATACTATATAGGCTATCTTCTAGTAGTGCGGGTATCTGGACTTGCATTGCGTTAGTACTTCTGACACGTAATATACCGGCTTCTGTATCCGGAATTTGTGTCCCTCCTCCTCTCGTTCGACGGCGAGCACTGCGCTAACGACTTGGTTGGTGGCCGATATGTATAATAACATGGGCTCACCCGCGCCTGGTGCTGTGAGTATGGGATTGCTTGCCAGGAGTGTCTTAATTTCTTCTAACGCAGCCTTTGCTTCATCGGTCCATTCGAATTTCTTGGTCCGTTTCAGCAATTTGTAGAGCGGTAAAGCCTTTTCACCGAGGCGGGAGATAAAGCGGCTTAACGCCGCCACGCAACCAGCCAACCTTTGGACATGCTTTAGCTCTGTGGGAACTGCAAGTTCTAATAAGGCACGGATCTTGGCCGGATTCGCTTCTATTCCCCTATGGGAAACGATGAATCCGAGCAGTTTACCAGCGGGAACTCCGAAGACACACTTCTCCGGATTTAGCCGTATATCATACTCGCGTAGGCTGGCAAAGGTTTGCCTAAGGTCGTCGACCAGCTGGCTGACGTGTTTGGTTTTAATGACCACATCGTCAACGTATGCCTCGACTGTTTTGCCAACCTGTTTTTCGAGACAGGTCTGGATCATGCGCTGGTATGTAGCCCCAGCGTTCTTTAGCCCGAAAGGCATTGTGCTGAAGCAGAATGGCCTGTATGGGGTGATGAATGCGGTTGCAGCTTGGTCGGATTCCTTCATTTTGATCTGATGGTATCCGGAGTAAGCGTCGAGGAAACACAGTGAATCGTGTCCGGCTGTGGCGTCGATGATCTGGTCTATCCGTGGTAGGGGGAAAGGGTCCTTGGGGCAGGCCTTGTTAAGGTCTTTGAAGTCGACACACAGCCGCCAGGATTTGTCTTTCTTTGGTACCATCACCAGATTTGCCAACCATTCGGGATGTTTAATCTCCCGAATGAATCCGGCCTCTAGCAGTTTGGCTAATTCTTCACCCATAGCTTGTCGTTTGGGCTCGGAAAAGCGGCGCAGAGTCTGCTTGACGGGCTTGAAGCCTTTGATGATATTCAGACTGTGTTCTGTGAGTCGTCGTGGGATTCCGGGCATATCAGAAGGGTGCCAGGCGAAGATGTCCCAATTTTCTCGTAAGAATGCTCGTAGTGCTTCCTCCACCGTGGAGTCCAGCTGAGCTCCGATGGACGCTGTTTTGTTGGGGTCCGTCGGGTGTACCTGGAATTTGACGATTTCATCTACGGGTTTAAAGGACGTGGATTTGGGCCTTTTGCTAAGGATCACATCGTCCTTGTCTACCGTTGACCGGAGCGTGGTTAATTCTTCTGCAGCGAAGGTCTCAGCTAGTGTCTCGAGGGCGAGCGCTGCTGTTTTGTTTTCGGCTCGAAGGGCTATGTTCGGATCAGTGACGATTGTGATTACTCCGTTTGGGCCTGGCAGTTTGAGCTTCATATACCCGTAATGTGGTATAGCCTGGAATTTTGTGAAGGCGTCACGCCCCAGAAGGGCGTGGTAGCCGCTTGGGAAGGGCACGATATGGAAGAGAAGCTCTTCTAATCGGTAGTTTTTGGGCGTGCCGAACACTACGTCAAGGGTGATACACCCTGAACAACGCGCCTCTCTCCCAGGGATGATCCCCCGGAATGTTGTCTTGCTATGCTCGATGCGAGATCGGTCGAGTTGCTTTTTTTCTAGGGTATCTTCGTAGATCAGGTTTAAACCACTGCCGCCGTCCATTAGCACCTTGTGTAACCTGAAGCCATCGATGATGGGGTTCAGGACTAGGGCAGCCGGTGAATGATCGGGAAGAGTGGATGGTCGGTCAGTATCTCCGAAGGTAATGGGCATGTCTGCCCACGCACTTGTTCCTGCCACATGATATATCTGTTCGAGTTCTTTAAGAGCTCTTTTCCTCCTGTTCCTTGAGGGGAACATTTCGTAGATCGTCAGGACTTCGGCGTTATATTCTGGTGGCGATGTGGAGCGCCTGTTCGGCGGTGGTGCCTCAAGAATGGCTTCACCGCTTTTTACGATCTGCCTGACGACCCAGCAAGCTCTAAGGCTGTGAGTCGGAGCTGTGTTCAGCAATACGGAGTGTATAGGGCAAGGTTTATCCAGTAGTCCATCAAGGACGGTACTGATCCCTGAAAGGGGCCTGCTTCTCTTTTTGGCGGGTTCGAATCTGGCTGGCCGCTTTGGAGGTATCCTCTTTTTCCGATCTCCTCTAGGGTATTCGGTAAGGGTTGGTTCCGAAAACAGTCGTTCGGCTTGCCAAGCGCTTTCCATGCTACAATAATTTTGTACCAAATCTGACAGCTCGGTGAAGTCACGAATGTGCCGACGAGCCAGGGCGTTGAGAATCCCTTCGTCATGGCAGTTGCGTTTGAAGGTTGCCATTATCACTTGATCACTAAGGCCCCGTACTTTGTTTCGAGCGAGGAGGAGTCTGGCCCAGTAATGATGAACCGACTCTCCTGATAAATGTATAATGTCTGGTAAGTCCGAAGACTTGGGCTCTGCTGCGATGCTTGAGTGATCGGCTTGGGAGGTGGGTGGGAAAAGATTTGACTCCACGCCACGGTGGTAGTTCGGAGTCACGAACTCCGAACTGTGTGATAGATCAGGGACCAATACCAGACTGTTTCCGGAGCGAACACCAGAGTCTGGGTTGTAGGCGAGGTCTCGATGATCGGAGACTGGGGTATAGACCGTTTTTAATTCCGGTCGCTGGGGGGACGAGCCCCCAGCCGGACACTCGACGGTGGCGACAAGGTGGTTGACCGTGGGGATGTGAATCTCCCTATCGTCGGGTTTAAGCCCGAGCCGGTCATAGACCGGGATCTGGTCATCAGCCATACGCATGATCTCAATCCGATCAAATAGCTCGTTCAGAAACGAGGCGATCGTAGGATGCGTGTCGCTGAAGCGAGTGGGGTCGGTATGCGGCATTGCATTTCCGGAGTCGCATGAAAGCGGACCCGGGTCCTGCCTAACCATGGTGGATCCGGTCACAACAATCGGATTGGGCGGTCCAGACAACCCGGGGATAACGACCTCATCATCGGAGGCGAGGCCCGATGTCTTCAGCGTCGAGGCGTCGGGATCTGCGGGCTCCTCCGTAGGAGTCGAGGGTTTTATCAAGACGAGTTCTCCCCGTGAATCAGCGACGAACTCTAGGGTTCCGAACCTGATTCCTCGATCGGGCGATAAGTTTCCGATCTGGCCAAGGTGGCCGATCGGGTAAGTGTGCGACAAGATGTCGCCGCTTGCGAGGATCTGATCCGGGGAGAGAATCCCCTGTGTGCAGATCTCGTTGCTCGTGACAAGGCGAGCCATCGATTCCTTTGGCGATCACAGCGGAACTCTCAATGAAAGCACCAATGTCGGTGTCAAAACCGGCGGATCTCGGGTAGGGGGTCCCGAGCTGTGAGACTAGAATCGATGGTAACAGGAGATGGGGGAGACGATGTTTACCCAGGTTCGGGCCCTCCTATGGAGGTAATACCCTACGTCCTGCTTGATTATATTGATGGTATAAGGGTTACAGAGTTGATCTACCTTGAGATCGTATAGCTAAAACCCTAGATGAGTTCTCTTGCCCTATAACCTAAAACCCTCCGGCTTATATAGACGCCGAGGGCACCTAGGGCTTACACATAGTCGGTTGCGCATCAAAGGGAAAAACATGCCTATCTACTGTCGACAACTTGGAGGACACGCCATGGCTCCTTGAAACTTCCACCTTGGCGACGGGGCCCTTGATCACCCAATGCTCATCCAGTGGCCCACATAGTCCGGCCCATGAGAAACAGGTCGGCTATCCGAGGACCCCTTAAACCAGGACTCCCTCAGTTGCTCAAGCAATCATGAAAAGAACTCCTGTAAACGGAAAAATCATCCATGAATACCTCAACAATCTTTTCACAAAAGTCAGAGAATATAGCAGTCATACAATTTTGAAAGGTAGCAGGTGCATTGCATAAACCAAATGGCATATGTCTATAAGCATAAGTTCCAAATGGGCATGTAAAAGTAGGTTTCTCTTGATCTTCCTTTGACACGGGTATTTAAGAAAGCCAGAATATCCATCAAGAAAGCAAAAATGTGTGTGCTTAGAAAATCTTTCTAACATTTGATCAATAAAATGCAAGGGGTAATGATCTTTCCTAGTAGCTTTGTTTAATTTCCTGAAATGAATTACCATCCTATAGCCAATTACTATCCTTTGTGGTATAAGTTCATTTTTATCTTTAGGAACAATAGTTATACCTCCTTTCTTAGGAACACAGTGAACATGACTTACCCATCTAGTATCAGCGATGAGATAGATGATACCTGCCTTCAGAGGCTTTAATATTTCAGTTCTTAGCACTTCGTTCATTTTATGATTCAAGCGGTGTTGATGATCAACGAGAGGTTTAGCTTCCTGTTCCATATTAATCTTGTGCTGACATAGAGTTGGAGTAATGCCCTTAAGATCATCAAGAGTATATCCAATAGCAGCTCGGTGCTTCTTCGGAGTTTTGAGTAACCACTTTTCTTCATGCTCTGAAAGGTTAGCACTAATAATAACAGGATATATCTTCTTTTCATCAAGATAAGTATATTTCAAAGTATTAGGTAATTTCTTTAGCTCAAACATGGGATCTCCCTTAGGTGGGTGAGGATCCCCTAAAATGTCAATAGTGAAGTTGTGTTTAAGAATAGGTGTCTGTCTAAAGAATATCTCATCTATTTCATTTATCTCATTCATATGTATATCATTCTCATGGTCTAGCAAGTATTGTTCTAATGGATCGGTAGGAGGCACAACAATAGGAGCAAGACCAATACTTTCATCTTTACTAGATAATTCTTTCTCATGTGATTGCCTACCAAACTTAGAGAAATTAAATTCATGAGACACATCACCAAAGCTTACTTTAACCTTGTCTGTGACACAATTAATTTCAGCACTAACGGTATTCAAGAAAGGTCTACCAAATATAATGAGACACATCTTGTTGTGAACCAAGTACTAAGAAATCAGTGGGGCATTTAATTTTTTCACACAAGACTTCAACATCTATAACAATCCCAAGTGGTGAAAAAGTGTCTCTGTTTGCAAGTTAATAGTGACATCAATATCTTCAATCTCAGAGGGTTTTATATCATTCATAATTTCTTGATATAAGGTGAAAGGTATAGCACTAACACTATCACCCATGTCACACAAGCCATGATAACAATGATCGTAGGATGCGTGTCTCTGTTTGGGAACGTTGCATGGGAAACAAAAATTTTCCTACGAACACCCAAGATCTATCTATGGAGATCAACAACTACGAGAGGGGGACTGCATCTACATACCCTTGTAGATCGCTAAGCGGGAAGCGTTAAGAAAAGCGGTTGGTGTAGTCGAACGTCTTCGCGATCCAATCACGATCCGTCCCGCGATCCAATCTTGTTCCATTCCGATCTAGCGTCGAACGGACGGCAACTCCGCGTTCAGCACACGTACAGCTCGATGACGTCTCTGCCTTATTGATCCAGCAAGTGAGGGCGGGGAGGTAGATGAGATCTCCGCAGCACGACGGCATGGTGGCGGTGGAGCTATCCCGGCAGGGCTTC
This sequence comes from Elymus sibiricus, assembly GCA_039707655.1. NCBI lineage: Eukaryota > Viridiplantae > Streptophyta > Magnoliopsida > Poales > Poaceae > Elymus > Elymus sibiricus. The sequence goes on along the minus strand of CM077673.1, from coordinate 399,266,146 downwards.
GCCAAGCACTACCGAAACAAATATAGAGGAGAAACTTATCTAGAGGGAGAGAGAGGGCCGCACAGTGGCTCAGGGTACGGCTGCCCTCTCTCCCCTCAAGTATATATAGGGCGAGGGGTGGAGGCGGCCAGCACTAGGGTTTCCCCTTAGGGGGCAGCGGCCAAGAGGTGGGGCGGCGCCCAAGAGCTGGCTTGCCACCCAAGCAAGGGTGGCGACACCACTAGGGTTGGCCCTCCACCAGCTCTAGACGCATGGGCCTAGGTGGGGAGGGGCGCACAGCCCATGAGGGGCTGGTGCGCACCCTTCTCAGCCCAAGTGGCCCCTCCGGGGTTGGTGGGCCCCTTCCGGTGGACCCTCGGAACCCTTCGGCACCCTCGGTACACTGCCGGTGACGCTCGAATTCTTTTAGGTGACCAACACAGAACTTCCCATATATCAATCTTTACCTCCGAACCATTTCGGAACTCCTCGTGACGTCTGGGATCTCATCCGGGACTCCTAACAACTTTCGGTCACCAACATATATCTCTCAACAATACCAAATCGTCACCGAACGTTAAGTGTGCAGACCCTGCGGGTTCGAGAACTATGCAGACATGACCGAGACACCTCTACGGTCAATATCCAATAGCGGGACCTGGATGCCCATATTGGTTCCTACATATTCTATGAAGATCTTTATCGTCGGTCGAACCACGATGTCCAGGATTCAATCAATCCCGTATGCAGTTTCCTTTGTCTGTCGGTATGTTACTTGCCCAAGATTCGATCGTCGGTATCTCCATACCTAGTTCAATCTCGTTACCGGCAAGTCTGTTTACTCATTCCATAATACAAGATCCCATGACTAACTCCTTAGTCACATTGCTTGCAAGCTTATTGTGATACTGTATTACCGAGTGGGCCCAGAGATACCTCTCCGTCATACGGAGTGACAAATCCCTGTCTCGATTCACGCCAACCCAACAAACACCCTCGGAGATACCTGTAGAGCACCTTTATAGTCACCCAGTTACGTTGCGATGTATGATACACACAAGGCATTCCTCCGGTGTCAGGGAGTTGCATGATCTCATGGTCATAGGAACAGATAATTGACATGGATAAAGCATTAGGAATAAACTAACACGATCAAATGATATGCTTACGGTTGGGTCTTGTCCATCACATCATTATCCTAACGATGTGATCTCGTTATCAAATGACAACTCATGTCTATGGCCAGGAAACCTTGACCATCTTTGATCAACGAGCTAGTTAGTAGAGGCTCACAGGGACATAGTATTTGTCTATGTATCCACACATGTATCTGAGTTTCCGATCAATACAATTATAGCATGGATAATAAACGATTATCATGAACAAGGAAAGATGATAATAACCACTTTATTATTGCCTCTAGGGCATATTTCCAACAGTCTCCCACTTGCACTAGAGTCAATAATCTAGCTCACATCACTATGTGAATTACATTGTAATGAATCTAACACCCATAGAGTTTTGGTGCTGATCATGTTTTGCTCATGGAAGAGGCCTAGTCAACGGGTCTGCAATATTCAGATCCGTGTGTACTTTGCAAATATTTATGTCCTCCTCCTTGATGTAATCACGGATAGAATTGAAGCGGCACTTTATGTATCTGGTCCTCTTGTGAAACCTGGGTTCCTTGGCTAGAGCAATGGCACCAGTGTTGTCACACAAGAGAGTCATCAGATTTAGTGCACTGGGCACAACTCCGATATCTGTCATGAACTGCTTCATCCAGACTCCTTCCTTCGCCGCTTCCGAAGCAGCAATGTACTCCGCTTCACATGTAGAATCTGCTACCACGCTTTGCTTGGAACTACACCAGCTTACCGCTCCACCATCCAGAATATATATGTATCCTGTTTGAGACTTAGAGTCATCCAGATCTGTGTCAAAGATAGCATCGACATAACCCTTTACGACGAGCTCTTGATCACCTCCATAAACGAGAAACATTTCGTTAGTCCTTTTCAGGTACTTAAGGATATACTTGACCGTTGTCCAGTGTTCCATTCCTGGATCACTTAGAAACCTTCCGGCCATACTAATGGCAAGGCTGACATCTGGTCTTGTGCACATCATTGCATATATGATAGAGCCTATGGCTGAGACATAGGGGATGACACTCATCTTCTCTCTATCCTCTGCAGTCGATGGGCACTGAGTCTGACTCAACTTCACACCTTGCAGGAAAGGTAAGAACCCCTTCTTGGACTGATCCATTTTGAACTTCTTCAAAACCTTGTCAAGGTATGTGCTCTGTGAAAGTCCTATTAAGCGTCTTGATCTATCCCTATAAATTTTGATGCCTAATATGAAAGCAGCTTCTCCGAGGTCTTTCATCGAAAATAACTTATTCAAATATATCTTCACGGTTTCCAAAAATTCTATATTGTTTCCAATCAGCAATAAGTCATCCACATATAATATTAGAAATGCTATAGAGCTCCCACTCACTTTCTTGTAAATACAAGCTTCTCCATAAACTTGTATGAACCCAAACGCTTTGATCACCTCATCAAAACGTTGATTCCAACTCCGAGATGCTTGCACCAGTCCATAAATGGATCGCTGGAGCCTGCATACTGTGTCAGCATTTTTAGGATCAACAAAACCTTCCGGTTGCAATATATACAACTCTTCCTTAAGGAAACCATTAAGGAACGCTGTTTTGACATCCATCTGCCAGATCTCATAATCGAAAAATGCAGCTATTGCTAACATAATCCTGACGGACTTAAGCATCGCTACGGGAGAGAAAGGCTCATCGTAGTCAACTCCTTGAACTTGTCAAAACCCTTTTGCAACAAGTCGAGCTTTATAGACGGTGACGTTACCGTCCGCGTCCGTCTTTTTCTTAAAGATCCATTTATTCTGTATGGCCTTATGATCATATGGTAAGTCCTCCAAAGTCCACACTTTGTTCTCATACATGGATCCTATCTCGAATTTCATGGCCTCTAGCCATTTGTTGGAATCCGGGCCCACCATTGCTTGTTCATAGCTCGTAGGTTCATCGTTGTCCAACAACGTGACCTCCAAGATAGGATTACCGTACCACTCAGGGGCGGTACGATTCCTTGTCGACCTACGAGGCTCAGTAGTAACTTGATCTGAAGTTTCATGAGCATCATCATTAGCTTCCTCTTCATTTGGTGTAGGCGCCGTAGAAACAACTTTCTGCATCGTGCTACTATCCAAATGAAGTGATGACGTGGCTTGAGACTACGTTGGTATTTTCCCAAAGAGGAAGGGATGATGCAGCACAACGACGGTGTATTTCCCTCAGTTATGAAACCAAGGTTATCAAACCAGTAGGAGGATCACCTGTTGGGGAATGTTGCATGGGAAACAAAAAATTTCCTACTAACACCCAAGATCTATCTATGGAGATCAACAGCTACGAGAGGGAGAGTGGATGTACATACCCTTGTAGATCGCTAAGCGGGAAGCGTTAAGAAATGCGGTTGATGTAGTCGAACGTCTCCGCGATCCAAATCGCAATCCGTCCAGCGATCCAATCACGATCCGTCCCGATCTAGCGCCGAAAGGACGACACCTCCGCGTTCAGCACACATACAGCTCGATGACGTCTCCGCCTCCTCGATCCAGCGAGCGAGGTCAAAGTAGTAGATGAGTTCTCCGGCAACACGACGGCGTGGTGGCGAGGGTGGTGGTGCTATCCCAGCAGGGCTACGCCTAATGCTACCGAAACCGCGAACGGAGGAGAAAACGATCTAGGGAGAGAGAGGGGCGCCAATGGCTTTGTGTGTGCTCTTGGGGCGCCCCTCCCCTCTATATATAGGTGGAGGGGCGTGGAGATCAGCCCCTCCAAGCCCTAGGGCACAGCCAAGGGGGAGGAGTTGGACTCCTAGTCCAATTCCCTCCCTTTCCATAAACAGGTGGACTTTCCACCTCTCCCAAGCCACATGGGCCTTGAGGGACTTGTGCGCCTGGCCCAATAAGGCCAGGGTGCCTCCCCTCAGCCCATGCAAACCTTGGGACGTGGTGGAACCCTTAGTGTACTTCCGGAACCCTTCGAAAGTTTCTGGAACCTTCTAGAAGCTTCCCGGTAAAATACCGAAAAAACCCGAAACTTTTCCGGTAGCCAAAATATGACTTCCCGTATATAAATCTTTACCTCCGGACCATTCCGGAACTCCTCATCATGTCCGGGTTCTCATCCGGGACTCTGAACAACCTTCGGTAACCAACGTACATAACTCAACAATACCAAATCGTCACCGAACGTTAAGTGTGCAGACCCTGCGGGTTCGAGAACTATGTAGACATGACCGAGACAACTCTACGGTCAATAAACAATAGCGGGACCTGGATGCCCATATTTGTTCCTACATATTCTATGAAGAGCTTTATCGGTCGAACCACGATGTCAAGGATTCAGACAATCCCGTATGCAGTTCCCTTTGTCCATCGGTATGTTACTTGCCCGAGATTCGATCATCGGTTTCTCCATACCTAGTTCAATCTCGTTACCGGCAAGTCTCTTTACTCATTTCGTAACACAAGATCCCGTGACTAACTCCTTAGTCACATTGCTTGCTAGCTTCTTGTGATGCTGTGTTACCGAGTGGGCCCAGAGATACCTCTCCATCATACAGAGTGACAAATCCCAGTCTCAATCCATGCCAACTCAACAGACACCCTCGGAGATACCTGTAGATCACCTTTATAGTCACCCAGTTACGTTGTGACGTTTGATACACACAAGGCATTCCTCCGGTGTTCGGGAGTCGCATGATCTCATGGTTGTAGGAACATATACTTGACATGGATAAAGCAGTAGCAACAAACTGACACGATCAACTGCTATGCTTACGGTTGGGTATTGTCCATCACATCATTCTCCTAATGATGTGATACCGTTATCAGATGAAAACTCATTGTCTATGGTCAGGAAACCTTGACCCTCTCTAATCAACAAGCTAGTCTAGTAGAGGCTTACTAGGGACATAGTGTTGTCTATGTATCCACACATGTATCTGAGTTTCTGATCAATACAATTCTAGCATGGATAATAAACAATTATCATAAACAAGGAAATATGATAATAACCATTTTATTATTGCCTCTAGGGCATATTTCCAACAGTCTCCCACTTGCACTAGAGTCAATAATCTAGCTCACATCGCTATGTTATTTACACTGTTATGAATCTAACACCCAATGTGTTCTGGGGTTCGATCATGTTTTGCAGGTGAGAGAGGTTTTAGTCAACGGTCTGCAACATTCAGATCCGTGTGTTCTTTGCAAATCTATATGTCATACTGTAGATGCTGCTACCACGCTCCACTTGGAGCTATTCCAAATGGCTGCTCCACTATACGTATCCGGATTACTTACTAAGAGTCATCCGGATTGGTGTCAAAGCTTGCATCGATGTAACTCTTTACGACGAACTCTTCATCACCTCCATAACCGAGAAACATTTCCTTAGTCCTCTAGTTACTAAGGATATTTTTGACCGCTGTCTAGTGATCCACTCCTGGATCACTCTTGTACCCCTTTGACAGACTCATGGCAAGGCACACACCAGGTGTGGTACGTAGCATGGCATACTATACAGAGCCTATGGATAAGGCATAGGGGACGACCTTCGTCCTTTCTCTTTCTTCTGCCGTGGTCGAGCTTTGAGTCTTACTCAACTTCACACCTTACAAATCAGCGAAGAACTCTTTCTTTGACTGATCCATTTTGAACTCTTTCAAAATCTTGTCAAGGTATGTTCTCATTGAAAGTCTTATTAGGCGTCTTGATCTATCTCTATAGATCTTGATGCCCAATATTTAAGTAGCTTTATCCAGGTCTTCCTTTGAAAAACTCCTTTGAAACAACCCTTTATGCTTTCCAGAAATTCTACATTATTTCTGATCAACAATATGTCAACCACACATACCTATCAGAAATTCTATAGTGCTCCCACTCACTTTATTGTAAATACAAGTTTCTTATAAACTTTGTATATACCCAAAAAAACTTTGATCTCCTTATCAAAGCATATATTCCAACTCCGAGATGCTTGCCCCAGTCCATAGAAAGATCACTGGAGTTTGCACACTTTTTAGCATCCTTAGGATCGACAAAACCTTGTGGTTGTATCACATACAACCTTTCCTCACGGAAACCGTTAAGGAAACTCTGTTTTGACATCCATCTGCTAGATTTCATAATCGAAAAATGCAGCAACTGCTAACATAATTCCAACAGACTTCAGCATCGCTACGGGTGAGAGAGTCTCATCGTAGGCAACTCCTTGAACTTGTCGGAAACTACTTCGCGACAAGTCGAGCCTTATAAATGGTGACAATTACCATCATCATCTGTCTTCTTCATAAAGGTCCATTTGTACTTAACGACCTGCCGTTCATCGGGCAAGTCTACCAAAGTCCATACTTGGTTTTCATACATGGATCCTATCTCGGATTTCATGGCTCATAGCCATTATTTGGAATCCAGGCCCACCATCGCTTCTTCATAGCTCGCAGGTTCATTGTTATACAACAACATGACCTCTAAGACAGGATTCCGCACCACTTAGGGGCGGTACGATTCCTTGTCGACCTACGAGGCTCGGTAGTAACTTGATCTGAAGTTTCATGATCATCATCATTAGCTTCCTCTTCATTTGCTGTACGCACCGCAGAAACATCTTTCTGCGTTGTGCTACCATCCAACTAAAGTGACGGTTCAATAACCTCATCAAGTTCAACCTTCCTCCCACTCAATTCTTTCGAGAGAAACTCTTTCTCGAGAAAGGACTCGTTTATAGCAACAAACACTTCGCCCTTGGATCTGAGATAGAAGGTATACCCAACTGTTTTCTTAGGGTATCCTATGAAGACGCATTTGTCCGCTTTGGGTTCGAGCTTATCAGGTTGAAGTCTTTTCACATAAGCATCGTATTCCCAAACTCTAAGAAATGACAGCTTAGGTTTCTGCCAAACCATAATTCATACGGTGTCATCTTAACGGATTTAGATGGTGCCCTATTTAAAGTGAATGTAGTTGTCTCTAATGCATAACACCAAAACGATAGTGGAAAATCGGCAAGAGACATCATAGAACGCACCATATCCAATAGAGTACGGCTACGATATTCGGACACACCATTACAGTGTGGTGTTCCAGGTGGCATGTGTTGTGAAACAACTTCCACATTGTCTTAAATATATACCAAAACTCGTAACTCAGATGTTTACCTCCACGATCATATCGTAGACATTCAATCTTCTTGTCACGATGATCTTCAACTTCACTCTGAAATTTCTTGAACTTTTCAAAAGTTTCAGACTTGTGATTCATCAAGTAAACATACCAGTATCTACTCAAATCATCTGTGAAGTTAAGGTAATAATGATATCCACCGCGTGCTTCGATGCTCATTGGATATCATACATCAATATGTATTATTTCCAATAAGTCATTTGCCCACTCCATCAAACCGGAAAACGGGGTATTAGTCATCTTGCCCAAGAGGCATGGTTCACATGTCTCAAGCGATTCAAAATCAAGTGAGTCCAAAGATCCATCAGCATGGAGCTTCTTCATGCAATTTACACCAATATGACCTTAGCAGCAGTGCCACAAGTATGTGGTACTATCATTATCAACTTTGCATCTTTCGGCATCAATATTATGAACATGTGTATCACTACGATCGAGATTCAATAAACCATTCACATTGGATGCATGACCATTGAAGGTATTATTCATGTAAACAGAACAACCATTATTCTCTGACTTAAATGAATAATCGTATTGCAATAAACATGATCTAATCATGTTCATGCTCAATGCAAACACCGAATAATGTTTATTTAGGTTCAACACTAATCTCGTAGGTAGAGGGAGCGTGCGATGGTGATCATATCAACCTTGGAAACACTTCCAACACACATCGTCACCTCACCCTTAGCTAGTCTCCGTTTATTCCGTAGCTTTTACTTCGAGTTACCAATATCAGCAACTGAACCGGTATCTAATGCCCAGGTGCTACTAGGAGTACTAGTACGGTACACATCAATAATATGTATATCAAATATACTTTTGTTGATGTTGCCAGCCTTCTTATGTGCCATGTATCTGGGGCAGTTCCGCTTCAGTGACCGTTCCTGTCGTGGTTTTATCATGGCAAGATGTCCTAGTGTGAGGACTTAGTCGTAAGGCCAACGCATCTAACTGGTAGCTTGAGAGGGGTTGAGCAGGACGAGAGACGCGAGATTTTACCCAGGTTCGACCCCTCACGAAGGAGGTAAAAGCCTACGTCCTGCTTGATTCATATTGATAATGATGACGATCACGGTTACAAGGGCAAGGTTTCGCTACCTCTAACTCGAGAGCATCTACTTTGATCTTGTCTAAGACTGTTTTGTCTAAGAACTGTGTATTGAGACGTCTAGAAAAACTTGACCTTCTTGGGGTGACCCGCCCCTCCTTATATAAGTTGAAGGGGCGGTTTACATGTAGAGTCCAAGTCGGATTAAGACTTAACCTATTCTGACTTCCCATCGCGGATTTCTTATTACGGGCTTCTCCCCATGGGCTTCTGAGTCCCAGGCTTCTTATCTCCAGACGGGCGGCTTACAGCCGGGCGGCTTACAGTCGGGTTTATCTTCAAGACTCATCTTCAAGGACTCGTCTCCGGGACTTAACTGTCTGCCGGGTCATAACTGTCTGCCGGGTCATAATTGTCTGGTCTCACCCACCGGGTCTCACCTGCCGGGTCTCACCCACCGGGTCTCACTTGTCGGGTCTCACCCACCGGGTCTCACCTACCGGGTCTCACCCACCGGGTCTCACCTGCCGGGTCTCCTTATGAGCCGGGCCTTGGTCGTGGGGAATATCCCCAACATTAGCCCCTAGTTTAGCTTTGAATTTATTCATGCTAAACTCTTGAAATAAGAATATGTAAAGGGACCGGTTCACTCAAAAATACCAGTTGACCAGCTCCTGAAAATTCTGAAACTCTGTCATATCAATACACTGAAGCTGGCTCCTTGGAGAAAAAATAACCCTTATTATCAACTGCCTTGGTTTGATAAATTCGTCTGGTTCCCTCATAACTGAGAATTTGGAGGCATACCTTCCTCATATCCATATTACCTGTAGCCCCCAAGTCTTAAGAGGGGAACGTAGTGATAGCTTTAAGACTTGGTTCAATATAAATATTGCAACTCTAGAGAAAATCTGGATTGTTCGTGTGAGTCACCAGTCATAAGTTGAATGTTCCACATATGTAGCCCCCAAGTACTGGGTTGTCTTGCCTGCAGCAACCTGGGACTTGTAATTGCATTACGCTCATAATATTTCAGCCAATGTAGCCCCCAAGGGCCGGGTCATTATGCAATAATGAGCAGGGACTTCTGCGGAGCTGATTATGTAGACTTTATGAGCAATGTGTAGCCCCCAAGGGCTGGCTCAATAAAATAATACTGGGCTGAGATTTAGAAAATGATTAAAGGCCGGCTCATCTCCCTGAGATAACCGGGTTCGTTGATAATGTGATGAGTTGAAAAGCAACTTGCATTAGCCCCCAAGTGCCGTGGTGCATGCTTGCAGCGACATGGGACTTGCATACTTGATATAATCTTGATTTGAATGATGTAGCCCCCAAGTGCCGGGTCGTATGCCTGCAGCGACTCGGGACTATTCTTTCCATTGCAGAATAAATCATATCCATTATATGGACGATATTGCTGAATGCGTGGCATATCAATGTTGAACCATGCTCCCTGCTGTGAGATGGTATTTTTGGATGTGGGAATAACATCCATTACTCTGAAGGGGCTTTGAAAACCTCAATCATCCAATATAGGTGATGATAACCATGATAAAAATCCAGCCATATTGGCTATTTAAGATTTGAATAATATAACCCGGATTGAAAACCGGCTCCTGCAACATAAACCAGGATATCCATGCATATATGATGCATGGTATGACGATGCAATGATGATGCAATGTATGATGCAATGTATGATAATGTATGTGTATGATAACAGAGTATAAAAATGTCGGCTTTCAAGGCTCGACAAAAAGAGACTAGCTCTGTCTCGTTTTTTGAAAAACTCAAGTTTTGCTTCAAAGAAGCTTGGTGAGGGAGTTCGGGATTAAGGGGTCCTCGGACTACCGGCTTGTTTCCTGTGGGCCGGACTCATGGGCCACTCGTTGGAGGAACGGACTGGCCGAATACCCCGTGACCAAGGAGGGAACCTAAAGAGCCGTGGCGTGCCCTTCAAGCTAAAGATGGTAGAATAGGCATGTTTATTCCTTGGGCAAGCGGCCGACTATGTGTAACCCTAGGGACCCCTGGTGTCTATATAAACCAGAGGGTTTAGTTCGTAGAGGCTAGGTAAACTCATCTAGGGTTTAGCAACTTGATCTCGAGGTAGATCGACTCTGTAATATTCATACACATCGATACAACCAAGCAGGACGTAGGGTTTTACCTCCATAGGAGGGCCTGAACCTGGGTAAAACTCGTCTCCTTCGTCTCCTGTTACTCATCGATCCTAATCTCACAGCTCGGGAGCCCCTACCCGAGATCCGCCGGTTTTGACCCCGACATTGGTGCTTTCATTGAGAGTTCCGCTGTGGGATCGCAAGAGGAATCGATGGCTCGCCTCATCATCAGCGATGAAGTCCGCAGCTAGGGCGTTTTCGTTCCTGGTCAGATTTTCGCGTTCGGCAGCATCGTATCGCATGCCGATCCGGCCGGCCATCTTTGTCAGGTTGGAAGTTTCATCCCCGATCAGGAAGTCAGATTCGGGAACCTTGAGTTCGTCGCCAACTCCCGGGGAGATCTCGTTTTAACGAAGCTCTCAGCTTTCACGGAGGAGCCTGCAGGCCCCGACGCCTTAACGCTGGCGGCAGCAGGTCCCACCGCCGAGGTAGCCTCTGTCCCTGGGTCGGCCATAACGCCCAACCCAACTGATATGCCCAGATCTGCCGCAGCCGAATACAACACGGGTACGTCGTCGAACGACCCTAGGACAACGGCGGTGCGGATCGACCCCATGCGCTCCAGTGACATGGACCCCGCCGACATCTCGTCATTAAACGAGTTGCTTGGTCGGATTCAAACCATGGGTGTGACCGATGGCCAAACCTCAATCTACGGCCGGATCAGGCTCAAACCCGATGATAGGGAGATTCACACCCCACCGATCACTCACTTAGTCGCCACCGTTGAGTGCCGGCCAGAGGCCCATCCTCTCAACTACCGGAATTAAAAACAGTTTACGTCCCGTTTTCCGACCGACAGGATCTCTCCTACAATCCGGAACCCGAAAACCACGCCGGAAATAGCTCGGGATCAGCCGCCGATCTAGCGCGCGGCCTAGAACCCACGCAGAGGAGTCCTGTTTATAATATGAACTCCAAACTCGCCACGCCGGATCCCGCGATGACGCGGGAGGCAATCGCCGTAAGTCCGAACTCTCATCCTGGCGAGAAACTAAAATTTTCCCCGCCCACCACCCAAGTTGAGCACTCCTCAAGCACAAGAGAGCCCAAGTTACCGGGCTTGCGGGAAATTAAACAACAGCCAGGGGAGTCAGTCCGACATTTTTGGGCTAGACTCCTCCTTGTTAAAGACAGAGTACCAGACTCTACTGGCCAGGAGCTAATAGCAACCTTCAGGCAGAATTGCCACAGTGAAGGAATCCTCAATGCCCTGGCCCGCCGTCACATTCATGACTTCTCCGAGCTGTCGGACCTGGTACAAAAATATTGCGCCATGGAAAGCACTTGGCAAGCTGAACGTTTATTTTCGGATCCCATCCCTCCCGAACACCCTAGAGGAGCTCGGAAACAGCGGATACCCCCGAAACGACCAGCCGAACACGAACCCGCTGAGAAAAAGAATAGACCCCCTACGGGAGTCAGATCTGTCCTTGACGGGCTATTAGACAAGCCATGCCCTATACACTCCGTATTACTGAACACAAGCCCGACTCAGAGCCTTAGAGCTTGCTGGGTCGTCAGGCAGGTAGCAAAAAGCGGAGAGGCCATTCTCGAGGCCCTACCTCCAGGCAGAGGTTCAACAGCGCCACAAGAATGCAATGTCGAGGTCCTGACGATCTACGAAACATTTTCCTCAAGGAATAAGATGAAGAGACCTCTTCGAGAACTCGAACAAATCTATCAGGTGGCAGCAACGAATTCATGGACAGACACATAGATCACCTTCGGAGAAGCTGATCAACCAATCACCCGCCCCGGCCGAACAGCTGCCGCACTGGTCCTCAACCCCATTGTCGATGGATTCAGGTTACAAAAGGTTCTAATGGATGGTGGCAGTGGTTTAAACCTCATTTACGAGGATACCTTGGAAAAAATGCAGTTCGACCGATCCCGCATCGAACATAGCAACACAACCTTTCATGGGATTATCCGTGGGAAAGAGGCACGTTGTTCCGGACGCGTTACCCCCGACGTGGTATTCGGCACGCCTGACAACTACAGATCCGAAGAACTTCTCTTTCATATCGTGCCCTTTCACAGTGGTTACCACGCTCTGTTGGGGCGTGACGCTTTCACAAAATTTCATGCTATACCACATTACGGGTATATGAAGCTCAAAATGCCGGGCCCAAACGGGGTGATCACAATCGCAAGTGACCCGCATACAGCCCTTCGAGCTGAAAACAGAACAACAGCGCTCGCCCTCGACGCACTAGCCGAAACCTTCGCAGCAGAGGAATTGACCGCACTCCGGTCAACTGTGGACAAGGATGATGTGGTCCTCAGCAAGAGGCCCAAACCCACGTCCTTTAAACCTGCAGACGAAATTGTCATATTTTAGGTACACCCAACGGACCCCAATAAAACAGCGTCCATTGGTGCTCAGCTGGACCCCCTTGTGGACGAAGCACTGCGAACGTTCTTGCGAGAAAATTGGGATATCTTTGCCTGGCATCCTTCAGATATGCCAGGAATCCCACGACGGCTAGCAGAACACAATCTGAACATAATCGCAGGCTTCAAGCCCGTCAAACATGCTCTACACCGATTTTCCGAACCCAAGCGACAAGCTATGGGCGAAGAACTAGCAAAATTGCTGGAGGCCGGATTCATAAGAGAAATCAAACACCCCGAGTGGCTGGCAAACCTGGTGATGGTACCAAAGAAAGATAAATCCTGGCGGCTGTGTGTCGATTTCAAAGACCTTAACAAAGCTTGCCCCAAGGACCCTTTTACCTTACCACGCATAGACCAAATTATTGACGCCACAGACGGACACGACTCATTGTGTTTCCTCGATGCTTACTCCGGATACCATCAGATCAAGATGAAGGAATCCGATCAAGCGGCAACTGCATTCATCACCACTTACGGGCCATTCTGCTTCAACACAACGCCTTTCGGGCTAAAAAACGCAGGCGCCACATACCAACGTATGATTCAGACATGCCTCGAAAAGCAAGTCGGTAAAACAGTCGAGGCATATGTGGACGACGTGTTCATCAAGACCAAACACATCAGTCAGCTGATAGACGACCTCACGCAGACTTTTGCTAGTCTACGGGAATATGACATATGGCTCAATCCGGACAAATGCGTCTTCGGAGTTCCCGCTGGTAAACTGCTCGGATTCATTGTTTCCCATAGAGGAATAGAAGCGAATCCCGCTAAGATCCGCGCCCTATCTCAACTTGCGATTCCTACAGAGCTAAAACACGTCCAAATACTGGTGGGATGCGTGGCGGCTTTGAGCCGCTTTATCTCCCGCCTTGGTGAAAAGGCTTTACCGCTCTACAGGCTGCTGAAATGGACAAAAAACTTCGAATGGACCGATGATGCAACGGTTGCATTAGAGGAAATTAAAACACTGCTGGCCAGCAACCCCATACTCACGGCGCCAGGCGCCGGTGAACCAATGTTACTGTAAATCTCGGCCACCAATCAAGTGGTTAGTGCGGTGCTCGTCGTCGAACGAGAGGACGAGGGTCACATATTCCGGGTGCAAAAGCCAGTCTACTATGTGTCAGAAGTGCTAACGCCATGCAAGTCTAGATATCCGCACTACCAGAAGATAGCCTATATAGTGTTTATGGCATCATGAAAGCTCAGACACTAATTTCAAGAATGTTCGGTCACGGTGGCATCCGAATTACCCCTGAACGATATAATCAATAACAGGGACGCCACCGGCCGCATAGCCAAATGGGCCATCGAACTCCTTCCTTTGGAAATCACCTATAAGCCACGACGAGCTATTAAATCTCAGGTGTTGGCCGATTTCCTTGCCGAATGGACAGAGGCCGAGCTCCCTAGAGAATACAGTACATACTCCCATTGGACGATGTACTTCGACGGATCCAAGACACTGGCCGGACTGGGGGCCGGAGTTATCCTCACATCTCCCACGGGGGACAACGTCCGATATGTGTTGCAGATCATGTATGCCGATTCCAACAATGCGGCCGAATACGAAGCACTATTGCACGGGCTTCGGATGGCAGCATCGATGGGCATAAAACGGCTTGAAATACGGGGAGATTCTAATCTCGCCATCTCTCAAATCAACGGCGAATTCGATGCTAAAAACCCCAAGATGGCAGCGTATAGAAATGTTGTTCTTAAAATATCCGCATGGTTCGAAGGACTAGAATTCCACCATGTCGCTACAGACAGCAATCAGGCTACGGACATACTCGCCCGTATGGGGGCCAAGCGTGACCCCATCCCGAAAAACACCTTCCTTCAACGGCTTTTCAAGCCATCGGTGGTATGGCAGGACGAGAATAATGGCGCTGGAGCCATAAGTACGGAAGAGGTTGTCCCTCCTATAAACGAACCAGATGAGAAAATCATCAGTGGTTCCATAATTGAAGAAACGCCTTCGGCTCACGAGGTCATGGCAGTAATCGCACCATGGACCGAGCCCTTCCTTTCTTACCTCCTCCGACAAGAACTCCCCGGCGACCAGACGGAGGCAAGACGCATAGTTCGGCGATCCAAGGCCTATAAGGTCTACGAGGGTGAGCTATATAAGAAAAGCACTACCGGAATACTTCAACGGTGCATATCTGAGGAAGAAGGAAGACAGCTTTTGGCCGAAGTCCACGCAGGCATGGGCGGCCACCATGCCGCAGCACGAGCCTTAGTAAGCAAAGCTTTTCGAGCCGGATTCTTTTGGCCCACCGCTCGAGCGGACGCCCAAGAACTCGTCCAACGTTGTGTTGGATGTCAACTATTCGCAAATCAAAGCCACTTGCCCCCGACAGCTCTTCGGACCATTCCGATCACCTGGCCTTTCTCGGTCTAGGGGCTAGATATGGTCGGACCACTTAAAGGGGGGACCAAGAAAAATAAATATCTACTGGTCATGGTCGACAAGTTCACCAAATGGATCGAAGCAAAACCAGTAAGATCAGCTAAGTCCGGACCGGTAGTAGACTTTATATCCGGCGTGGTCCACCGTTATGGTGTCCCGCACAGCATAATAACGGACAATGGATCCAACTTCACCGCCCAGGAGGTGAAGGACTGGTGCGCAAACATGGGCATTAAGCTCGATTACGCCTCAGTGTATCACCCGCAGACCAATGGAGAAGTCAAACGGGCCAACGACCTCATCATGAATGGCATCAAACCACGACTGGTCTAATCTCTTCATGAATCCGACTGCAATTGGGTAGAGGAGCTTGACTCCGTTCTGTGGGGTTTGCGTACCACCCCGAATCGATCAACGGGACACACACCATTTTTCATGGTCTACGGGGCAGAAGCAGTCCTTCCCTGCGATATCATTCACGACGCACCTAGGGTGCGCATGTACGAAGAAAAGGAGGCCGAGTTAGATCGGCAAGACGACTTAGACGCCTTGGAAGGAGAGCGCTATATAGCTCGGGCTCGCTCTACTTTCTATCAACAGCAGGCTCGGCGCTACCAAAGCAGGGAGGTTAGAGCGAAGGCATATAATGTGGGCGAACTCGTCTTACGACTCCCAGAAAAGCAGAAGCATAAACTCAATCCTAAGTGGGAGGGTCCTTTCATAATTGACGAAGTGCTTACAGGAGGGGCTTATCGCCTCCGCAACCCGCCGGACAATCGCCTCGAACCAAACCCATGGAACGCAGCTCGTCTTCGGCGCTTTTACGGCTAGATCGGTGTCGTCGTATTTCTTACATTTCTTTTTTCTTTTTCCTTTTTCTTTCGTATTCTTTCCTTTCCCTCTTAGCTTTACAGGATCGGATATCATCTCCCAGCCATGTGTTCGGCTAAACTGAGCTTGTGTTAAGTTTTTCGGTATACATCTTTAAATGTCCTATCCGAAAAAACACCTGGGGGCTTTTTCTAGAGGCCGATTAATATATATTTTGTGCACTGACTCACATGTATTGTGCATGCACACTTCCCATATCGTTTTTAAGCCAATATATGCATCAATTGGACCTAAGATTTTGGCCAAGCTGGGTTGCCTCGCTCCTGTGCTTACCCTCTACGTTCCCGATTGTTCGGCTAGAGGGTAAAGGGAGCACCTCTACGATTGTTACGACCGGATAACCCGGATACGTACCTTAGACGGGTGAAGCCGAAAGCTAGCTATCTTAAGAAGAAAATTGGTCGGCCACGACGGAAGTAAAAACCTTGTGGTGGTTATCACCACTGCCTGGGATTATTTTTCCCAAGGAAGCCATTATCCGCATACTAGTAGTATACGGCCATGATATCTACGATCTACGTAGCAACCTGAAGGAAGGTACCGATAGAGGAACTGTTTTCTTCAGAAGATGTTTCTTATGTTAAGCAGTAATATAACATATCTCCCTATGCACGTTCTGTCTGTTCGCACCACATGGCCGGATTGCCTGGTTCCCAGAAATAAGTTCCTTTTATCGAAGGACATTTGATACGGAACACTCCCAAGCTCTTAGCGAGGGAGGCCGAAGCCGATGGCCGGTTAAGACAAACGTTTACAGCATAGACGGAGCAATTTTTGATCTAAAGTACATAGTTACATAGAATCAAACACCGGACTGCTGGTCCAGATTATCTATTAAGGTATCCAGGGCGGAATCTTCTTGCGAAAGACGAGCGGCGGGCATCACATGGTCGTAAACCAGGTGAAGCGGCACTTCTTGGCCATCCGGCCATACCGTCCCAACCCGAGCCATATGCTCTGGGTTAAGTTTGGTAAAGCGGGTCTTGACCATCGCCACGCCTCCCGCGCTCCCTCTCGACAAGCCGATGTCTTCCATAAGTCAAAACGACGTCGGGCCCCTTTAAACCTATCAGCCAGTTCGGACATCCCTTCTGGAGGCGTCTCGGCAGGCCAGAGTGCTTTGGCCATGCTCTTCATGGCTCTCCGAGCCCGCTCATGTACGGCAGATAGTTCCTTCAGCAGGTTCCCTCAGAATGATCCGATCTCTTCCTCGGGACGCCCGGTCAGGAGACCTAGACACGAGACGAAGCATGTCCTTCATACTTGATATAGCAAAGGTACTTTTCGGAATTACAAAGATAGAAGTGCACTTACAGAACATGCCCCCTGTATTCTTTGGTTCTCTTCCTAGGCTTGACCCAATTGAGTTTTCAAACTCTCAAGTTCTTCGGCTTGCCGCTGATTTTCCGCCTTAAGCCAGTTCTTTTCCTCAAGACTTCAAGTCAACACACGGTGACCAGCCTCTTGCTGAGATTCGGCATACCTCTGAGATTGTCGGGCTGCATCCAAATCTTGCTGCAACTTCCCTATGGATTCAAATGCTATAAAGTACTCTCTCATTAGTACGGGAATGTCGAACAAAACTCGGGAAACTGACGTACTCACCGTGCGCCTCGCGGGTGAACTTCTTTACTTGCTCAAGCTCGGCCTTGACGGTTTGTACCTGTGTTCGGCTCACCTCGAGTTCCTCGGCCAACTTCTCATTTCGCTGCCTTGAAGCCTACATTATACATAAAACAATATTCAGATCCTTGACTCGGTCGTTCTGACCAAATCAAGGCTCAAGGGCTACTGGATTAATATTTGCGTTCGGTCGTTAAAACCAATCACTCACCTCCAGGCTGGACGATAACAGTTTAACGGCTCCCTCAAGCCCCGCTCGGGCAGCGCCGATGTATGCGCCCACCGAACTTAGGGCATTAAACTCTTGATCGGAAAATGCTTGATGGCGCAGGGCCTCCTTTCACCGCCGGTGATTCATTGCACTCTCTACCTCGGAGTTAGTGACCGAGACGTCCCCGGAGTCTTCAGGGGGCTGATCTGTCGCAGGGGTTTCCGCGTCAAGTTCGGCCTGAACAGAAGACCTTGGTTCATGATGGTTGCCTGGCGCCTCGGCAGCGTTACCAGAAGAAGGTGGTTGTACTCGTCTCCTGAGTATTTTGACACGAGAATTCTATGAGTACTTATTACAATCATGACAGTGGCCGAAAATAAAGGGTTAAATAAAGTACCTCTTGGTGGAGTGCATGGTCAAGGTGGTCCCCGCAGTGGCCTCACAAGGAGGATTCTCGCTATTGCTCAGTACGGGCCCTGCTGCCGTAGTTCGACGCGTGGACCGACGACCCTTGGGGATCGGCACACTCGGGTGGGCAGGGTTCGCTCGCCCTTTGCGGGAAGATGCCTTCTTTTTACCAGTGGTGGAAGAAGGGAGGGGTCCGGGGTGATCAACTAGAAGAGGCACCTTGGAGCCGTCAATGCTCTCCTGGTAAAAGACCCCGTCCTCATATTCAATTGATAGCTCCGGATCGTCATGGAATCCGGGATCGTCGTCATGAGAATAACTCTCCAGTTGAGGTGCCGGAGAGTTATCTGTCTCGACCCAGTGCCTCCAATTCTGTTCGGACAGATTGAAAGTTTCGATTAGAAGGATTATACATAAATATCCGAACTCAGAAAACAAAGCCAAGGGCTTACCCATTCGATGGGATTATGACTCGAATAGCCATCCTTGGCTGACAGTCAAGCAAAATCTTCTTTTTTCCCTTTGAAAAGATCAGCCAGTATGGCCGCCATTGCCGCCTGATTGGCGGGACCCTGTCGTTGGGAACGGGTGGTGTCACTTGTTCCGTTGTAACGCCACAGGGGGTGTATTCTCTGCTGGAGGGGTTGAACGCATCGAGCGATGACGGTTGCCATCACATCAATGATGGTTAACTTACTGTGAACTAGTAGCCTCACTTCGGCGGTTAGGCGTTTTACTTCGGCACTTTCCTCTCTGGACGGACTCTTCGGTCACCAGTTGAACCTTTTCTTCAAAGGAGTGTCGGAGTATTCAGGTAGACCCCTCCGAGCTGGATCGAACAAGGGAACGTCCTCAATATAGAACCATTCCGAAGTCCATTCTTTGGACTCTTTCTTCGGAGTCCCCACGGGATACCCCGTCCCGGCTATACGCCGTACTTCGGCTCCGCCCACTTCCCGAATCGTCCCGCCCCGAGTATGGGGGACAAGGCAGAAGTACCTCCTCCATAAGCCAAAATGGGCCTCACAGCCCAAGAACATCTCGCAGAGGGCAACAAAGGCAGAAATGTGTAGGATGGATACGGGAGTGAGATGATGGAGTTGGATCCCGTAAAATTCCAATAGTCCCCTCAAGAAAGGATGGATGGGGAATCCTAGGCCCCGTAGGAGGAAGGGCACGAAACATACCCGCTCTCCCTTGTGTGGAACAGGGAAATTCTCTGCGAAGGCTTCACCGTCAGAAGAAGTTAATCCGGCGCGGGTAAACGCCAGATCCGACGCAGGAAGATAGCCCTGGGTCTCGAGGTTGTGCAGCCGGAGGAGAGATACTGAACAACATGCCCAATCTCCGGGAAGGGGGCCGTGAGGACGCGAGGAGGAGCCAGGGATGCTCTGAGGGATCACTAGAAAAGTGTCTAGAGGGGGGGGGGGTGAATAGACTACTAGCAGGAATTTAAAACCTAACCTTTTCCCACGTTAATTGGTTGGCAGATTTTAACAATTATAGCAAGTCAAGTACACCCTACACATGCATGTCAACAAGTATGGCAGCGGAAAGTAAAGACATTGCACATGGAAGTAAGGAGTTGAGATAGAGAGATCAAACACATGAGGGACACGAAGATTTTTCCCGTGATTCCGATAGGTGGTGCTATCGTACATCCACATTTATGGAATCTTCAACCCACGGAGGGTAACGGTCGCGAGAGTCCACGGAGAGCTCCACCCATAAGGGTCCACTAAGTAGCAACCTTGACTATTCCATAACGGCTTCCGTCCACGAACGACTAGCCTCACTATGGGTAGATCTTCACGAAGTAGGCGATCTCCTTGCCCGTACAAACTTCTTGGTTCAACTCCAGAACACGAAGTAGGAGGCTCCCAAGCGACACCTAACCAATCTAGGAGGCACCACCCTCCAAAAGGTAATAGGCTCGGCAATGTCGATGAACTCCTTGCTCTTGTGCTTCAAGATGATAGACTCCTCAACACACAATCACTCTCTCACAGATTTGGCTATGGTGGAAGAGATTGATTTGGTGGAAAGCAACTTGGGGAGGCTAGAGATCAAGATTCATATGGATGGAGTGGAATGGCTTGATCTCAACACATGAGTAGGTGGCTCTCTCTTAGAAAATATGATGTTGCAAGTATGGAATAGTTCTGAGTGCTTCTCTTTCGAGTGGGTGGTGGTGAAGGGGTATATATAGGCATCCCCAAAAATCCAACCGTTACACCTAAAGTGACCAACTCGATGACACCGATGTGTGAATCTCGGTGGTACCAAAGTGACCAAAAGGTGACAACTTTTGAATCTCGGTGAGACCGATATATAAATCTCGGTGGTACTGATAAGGTGACCAATGGTCAGATTGCGCAACTCGGTGACGCCGATCCAACAAACTCGGTGGTACCGATTTTGTGAATCGAGGTACAAAAAGTTGGCAACCTAAACTCGGTGGCACCGAAGTGGAATCGGTTGCACCGATGTGCTAGGGTTTGGCATGGGTCTGTCTGAGTTTGGGAATCGGTGGCACCGAGTGGAAAGTGTTGTTTGCACCGATTGTGGATATTTGACTTTGGACAGACTTTTGTGGAAGAGCTTGTGGGTGTTTTTTGTGACTATCACTTGTGCACGTATGAGCATTTTGTTCACCAACAGTACCTTACCCCCTTTTAATAGTATTGGCTTTCCTATGGACTCAAAGTGATTTCTCACAAAGTAAAATGTAGAGTCCTCTTGCTTGAAGCTTTGCCAATCCATTTCCTTGCATCTTGGGGTTATCCACAATCTCCATAATGCTTTTGCCAACCCATCTCTCTCTATGGACTTTCACCTGAAATACACTAGGTAGAAATATTAGTCCAAGAGACAATGTATGTTGTCATGAATTATTAAAACCACCAAGGGAGCATGTTGTGCTTTCAATCTCCCCCTTTTTGGTAATTGATGACAACATACAATCAAAGCTTTAAATAGAGATATGCATGGATATAATGAAGACTTTGAGAGACACATGACTTAGATTTGCTCCCCCTAAATGTGTGCAATCCTTTTAAAGGATAGTTGCTTTGGAATGCCTGGACACACATATGGTAGAAGGGATATAAGGAGTCATGTGTATCTTGGCTATATGCATCAAATATATATGAATGAGATGTATCTTTGTTCAAGACTTCACTCTTGCAAACAATATGTGCAAGAAGCAAGAGATCATCTTGATCAAGAATATGATGCATATACTTACCTTGAGTTCTTGAGTATTCTAGTAGTAGAGATACACTTGAGAAAACAATGTTAGGAAACACAAGAGTATTCTACCAATCAACAAGGCAATAGAACTCAAAAGTACCAAGATATGGAGAACATATAAAAGATAGTATGCCTTAAGATTGATATGTCTCCAAGATCATTTAGAGCTTTCTCCCCTTAGATATGAAAATAGTAGTTCATCCTCTCCCCCTGAATCTTAGCATGTAGATATTGGGATTGGATAGGGTGAGAAAAGTCTAACATGAGAAAAGTCTAACATGTGTAGTCAAATGAAATAAACATATTTATCTCCAAACATATTTTTCTCCCCCTACTTTGGTATTCAAACCTTGTCTATATAAGTGTAAGCTTTGATATCTGCTCTCCACCTTGATTATATCTCCCCCTTTGCATAAGCATGTATCTCCCCCTTTTAGCTTGAAGCTTTGGTATTTCTCCCCCTTTGGCATTAATTTCCAAAAAGGTCATACATAGGGTTAGATACAGGGATCATTGATTAAGAAGGGATCCTTGAGAATAAGGGTCATTGAATGTAGGGTTCATAGAAATAAGAATCATAGATAGCATGAAAAACTGAGGGAATCATGGAAAATAATTTCTCTCCCTTTGGCTGATCTGAGAGCTTGTAAGACTTCTCCTCCTTTGAGTTAGGGATCCTTGAATAAAGTTTTCTCCCCCTAATTTTTTTTAAATAAGAAGGGATCATTGAAGAAGTGAAAAAAATCACAATAGGATCACTAAGGAAACAAAGATTTGCAATTATGAACCCAAATGAGAGAAGAAATCAGATTGGTGACTCCGAGACAAACAAGTCGGTGGTACCGAGATACTGTAATGCAGCTCATCTGCTAATTCGGTAGAACCGAGTTATTTGTATCGGCGGCTCCGAGGCTAAAACAGAAACTTGGCAATGTTTGAGAAACTTGCAAATAGATTTAGAAAAAAAATAAACATGGTGTCACAGAGAAATTTTCAAGAAAATGCAAAAGACTTTACAGGAGGATATCAACTAGAGAAGATTTGAGTGGTTCCAAGAAATCTTGCAAATAGAGAATGAACCACACAAGATTCTTAACTAGATGATGGGCGGTGACTAGGTCACCTATATTAGAGTATATTGACTTAGGAGCCAAGCAAGAATACTTGATCATAGGTCATACTCATCATTAAGCTCAAAATGGGGTTACCATTTTTCGATTAAGCATTTTAATGTTTTCATATCACTTGAGTTGCTTTAGCTCATGACTTGGAGTAAAGCCTTTTCAAGGATATGAGTACATACCTTTGAGTGATGTTGATGACGTGGCTTGTAGGTGAACTTGTTGAGAATGCTCAATGTTGATGATGATCATCTTGAGTTGGGAGCAATCCTTCTTGTGTTAGTACGGTTGTCACCTACATAGGTTAGTCAAGCAAGGAAGAACATGATATGACACGATACCAATTGTGAAATTCAAATATGTGTCAAGGATATGTTTGTGTTGTCCTCTTCCTTCCATCATCAAAAGGGGTTGTGAATACTTGGTCATGACAAGATTGCTTATGATTGGAGTTGATGGCAATCTTGTGGAATGAAGTTCTTCCAAGTACCTTCAAAGGGTTAGATGCAATACAAGGGAGCATAGAATTCCATGGTATAAGATAACATGTCAAGAGTATCATGGGAATATCAAGAAGGCTCGTGCCCTTGCATGCAAAAGAGTGAGACTAGCTCAAGTTTGAAGCATCAATGATGTTCAACTCACTCCTCAAGTGACAAAACGTTTTCTCATCAAGTGGCTTAGTAAAAATATCGGCCAATTGCTTGTTAGTGCGAACATGCTTAAGATCGATATCTCCTTTGGCAACATGATTACGAATGAAATGATGTCTAACTTGAATATGTTTACTTCGAGAATGTTGCACAGGATTATGACCAATTTTAATAGCACTTTCATTGTCACAAAGTAATGGAACATTTTTAACATGAATTCCATAATCCTTAAGCGTTTGTGTCATCCATAGTAATTGTGTACAACATGATCCGGCAGCAATATACTCAGCTTCGGTAGTAGATAGAGATACCGAGTTTTGTTTCTTGGAGGACCAAGACACAAGAGATCTACCCAAAAATTGACAAGTACCCGAGGTAGATTTTCTATCAACCTTGTCACCAGCATAGTCCGAATCGGAATAGCCAACAAGGTTAAAGGAAGATCCCTTGGGATACCAAAAGCCAAAGTTTGGTGTTTGTATCAAATATCTCACAATACGTTTCACGGTCAAAAGATGACACTCTTTAGGTGTAGCTTGATATCTAGCACACATGCAAACACTAAGCATAATATCGGGATGGGAGGCACATAGATATAGCAATGAACCAATCATAGATCGATAAACCTTTTGATCAACCGGTTCGTCCTCCTTGGTAAGATCAACATGTCCACTAGTAGGCATAGGAGTTTTCATACCTTTGCACTCTTGCATGTTGAACTTCTTGATCAAGTCCTTGGTATACTTGGTTTGAGAGATGAAAGTTCCTTCTCTCGTTTGCTTGATTTGCAAACCAAGAAAGAATTTCAGCTCACACATCATGGACATCTCATACTTCTCGGACATCAACCTTCCAAATCTTTCACTAAATTGTGGGTTAGTAGATCCAAAGATAATATCATCCACATAGATTTGGCACACAAATAATTCACCATTAACTCTCTTAGTGAATAAGGTTGCGTCAATTTTACCAATTTCAAAACCTTTTTCAGTGAGAAACTTCGTTAAGCATTTATACCAAGCACGAGGGGCTTGCTTAAGACCATAAAGAGCTTTACGAAGCTTGTAAACATGATTTGGTTTCTTAGGATTCACAAAACCAGGTGGTTGCTTAACATAGACCTCTTCTTCAATCTCACCATTTAAAAAGGCACTTTTAATGTCCATTTGATAAAGCGTGATATCATGGTGATTAGCATAAGCAAGAAGAATGCGAATAGCTTCAAGTCTAGCGACGGGGGCATAGGTCTCACCGTAGTCCATACCTTCGACTTGCGTATATCCTTGGGCTACGGGACGTGCCTTGTTGCGTACGACTTGACCGTCTTCATCTTGCTTGTTCCGAAACACCCATTTGGTTTCGATGATGTTTTGCTCGTCCTTGGGCTTCTCCACGAGTGTCCACACTTCGTTCCTCTCGAAGTTGTGAAGCTCTTCATGCATTGCGTTCACCCAATCCGGGTCTTCAAGAGCTTGTTCTACCTTCAAAGGTTCAATGCTAGAGATGAAAGAATAATGCTCACAAAAGTTAGCTAGGCGAGTTTTAGAGCGAGTGATTCTCCCGGTTTGTATGTCACCAAAGATTTGGTTTAGAGGATGGTTCTTGGTCAGTCTTGCTCGAACTCGGGGTAGCTTAGGCTTGTTGGATGGTGGAGCTTCTTCTTCATCATCATCCCCTTCGTGTTCGTTGTTGTTGAAGGTGTCGTTTCCTTGAGGTGGTGGTGAAGGAGGTTGTGGTGGATCTTCATGATGTACTTCCTCCTCTTCATCATCTTGTCGTGTACCACTTGTGGATGCCTCCATGTCTTGTTGAGGTTCACCTTGACGTGAAGTAGGGGCTTCCACTTGAGTTGACGAAGTACTTTCCTTAACCTCCATGGGACGAATCTTGCCGATGGACAAGTCTTGGATAGCTTCCGAAGGGTCCTTATCACCTACATCATTTGGCAATTGTTCGACTTGCGAACCATTAGATTCATCAAACTTCACATCTATCGTCTCTTCAACTTTTCGTGTGAAATTGTTGTAGACACGGTAAGTGTGAGAGTTCGATCCATAACCAAGTAGGAATCCTTCATGAGACTTAGGAGCAAATTTAGTACGACGATGCTTATCAAGAATGTAGCACTTTGAGCCGCATACCCGAAAGTATCCAACTTGGGGTTTGTTACCGGTGAGTAGCTCGTATGCCGTTTTACCAAGAAGCTTGTGCAAGTAAAGTCGGTTTGTGGCATGACATGTTCTTTCCACGGCTTCTGCCCAAAAGTGTCTTGGCGTCTTGTATTCGTCAAGCATCGTTCTTGCCATCTCAATAAGTGTTCGGTTCTTTCTTTCAACAACTCCATTTTGTTGAGGCGTGTACGTAGCCGAAAACTCATGTGAAACACCTTCTTCGTCAAGAAAGGTATCCACATGGGTGTTCTTGAACTCCGATCCGTTATCGCTTCGAACTTTCTTGATCTTCACTTCAAACTGATTTTGCGCTTTGCGAACGAAGTTCTTGAAGATCTTTTGTACCTGCGACTTATCATCAAGAAAGAATACCCACGTAAATCTAGAAAAATCATCAACTATAACTAGACCATAGGAATTTCCACCGAGGCTCTTATAAGCATTGGGACCAAAGAGATCCATGTGAAGTAACTCAAGTGGTCTCCTAGTAGTCATGATATTCTTAACGGGATGACTTCCACCTACTTGCTTTCCAGCTTGACAAGCACTACAAAGTCTATCTTTGTCAAAGATAACATCTTTAACACCAAGTATATGATCACCTTTGATAAGCTTGTCTAGATTATGCATGCCAACATGTCCTAGTCTTCTATGCCAAAGCCAACCTTTAGAAGATTTTGCAATAAGACAAGTACGAGTTTTGGATCTCTTAGTGAAATCGACAATGTATAGATCACCTCTACGGAAACCGGTAAAGACCATGTTATGATTATCTTGACGAAACACTTGGCAATCTACTCTCGTGAATAGCACATTAAAACCAAAGTCGGCAAGTCTAGAAACGGAAAGAAGATTGTAGCCAAGGGATTCAACAAGTATGACGTTTTGAATAGAGCTATAATGGGATATGGCCACCTTACCAAGACCAAGTACCTTACCCTTGGAGTTGTCTCCAAACGTTACGTACCTTCGCGGTCCATGGTTTGGTGTGATCTCTTCAAACATTTCTCTATCTCCGGTCATATGATCGGTTCATCCGCTATCGAGAATCCACTCTTTTCCTCCGGACATGTAATCCTTGAAGTTTGCCATAAGACTTAGATTCTTCATGATCTTCTCATGCTCGATGTCGAACAACTCATCTTCATCATAGTAGCCGTGTTCCACATTGTCATCATCAAGTGGGAAATCCTCGTCAAAAAGAACAAGAGATTCATTAAGGTTGTGATCATGACAATGTTCAAATTTATGAATTTGAATGGCTTCTACAATGATGTTGTTGATAGTTATGACATCTCCTTTAGCACGCATGAGGTCTCTAAGCTCAAATAGATAGTCATCAAACTTGGGATCACTAGGCATCATTTTGTGAAAGGCAATAGTTTTATGAAGAATTTCATCAAGATTACTCAATGAATAACTTGGATATCGTTTCTCCAAGTCATTCCACAAAGTATAAGCACATTCAAAATTCTTCATTTGATTAAGCACATTTCTTGGCAATCCTCTAACGATAAGATTAACAGTTCTAAGATTGCATAGCATATCAATTTCCTCTTCGTGTGTGGGATGTAAAGGATCAATGGGAGGTACATAGGGGTTCTTAACATACTTGCTCAAATGAAATTCATTAAATATCTCAAGCATCAAAGTTTTCCATTGACTATAGTACTCTCCATCAAGAATAGGCACTCCACAACTCAAACTCCCTATACTAGACACATCCATCTTCCTCCACGGTGATTAAACCGAAGCAATGGAGACCAATGCTCTGATACCAATTGAGGGATCACTAGAAGAGTGTCTAGATGGGGGGGGGGGTGAATAGACTACTAGCAGGAATTTAAAACCTAACCTTTTCCCAAGTTAATTGGTTGACAGATTTTAACAATTATAGCAAGTCAAGTACACCCTACACATGCATGTCAACAAGTATGGCAGCGGAAAGTAAAGACATTGCACATGGAAGTAAGGAGTTGAGATAGGAAGATCAAATGCATGAGGGACACGAAGATTTTTCCCATGGTTCCGATAGGTGGCGCTATCGTACATCCACGTTTATGGAGTCTTCAACCCACGGAGGGTAATGGTCGCGAGAGTCCACGGAGGGCTCCACCCATAAGGGTCCACGAAGTAGCAACCTTGACTATTCCATAACGGCTTCCGTCCACGAAGGACTAACCTCACTATGGGTAGATCTTCACGAAGTAGGCGATCTCCTTGCCCGTACAAACTTCTTGGTTCAACTCCACACCACGAAGTAGGAGGCTCCCAAGCGACACCTAACCAATCTAGGAGGCACCACCCTCCAAAAGGTAATAGGCCCGGCAATGTCGATGAACTCCTTGCTCTTGTGCTTCAATATGATAGACTCCTCAACACACAATCACTCTCTCACAGATTTGGCTATGGTGGAAGAGATTGATTTGGTGGAAAGCAACTTGGGGAGGCTAGAGATCAAGATTCATATGGATGAAGTGGAATGGCTTGATCTCAACACATGAATAGGTGGCTCTCTCTCAGAAAATATGATGTTGCAAGTATGGAATAGTTTTGAGTGCTTCTCTTTCGAGTGGGTGGTGGTGAAGGGGTATATATAGGCATCCCCAAAAATCCATCCGTTACACCTAAAGTGACCAACTCGGTGACACCGATGTGTGAATCTCTATGGTACCGAAGTGACCAAAAGGTGACAACTTTTGAATCTCGGTGAGACCGATATATAAATCTCGGTGGTACCGATAAGGTGACCAACGGTCAGATTGCGCAACTCGGTGACGCCAATCCAACAAACTCGGTGGTACCGATTTTGTGAATCGAGGTAACAGAAAGTTGGCAACCCAAACTCGGTGGCACCGAAGTGGAATCGGTTGCACCGATGTGCTAGGGTTTGGCATGGGTCTGTCTGAGTATGGGAATCGGTGGCACCGAGTGGAAAGTGTTGGTTGCACCTATTTTGGATAGTTGACTTTGGACAGACTTTTGTGGAAGAGCTTGTGGTTGTTTTTGGTGACTATCACTTGTGCACGTATGAGCATTTTGTTCACCAACAGTACCTTACCCCCTTTTAATAGTATTGGCCTTCCTATGGACTCAAAGTGATTTCTCACAAAGTAAAATGTAGAGTCCTCTTGCTTGAAGCTTTGCCAATCCATTTCCTTGCATCTTGGGGTTATCCACAATCTCCATAATCCTTTTGCCAACCCATCTCTCTCTATGGACTTTCACCTGAAATACACTAGGTAGAAATAATAGTCCAAGAGACAATGTATGTTGTCATGAATTATCAAAACCATCAAGGGAGCATGTTGTGCTTTCATGCTCACCATGTCTTCAAGTTTTTCGCTTGGGGCTTTTCGATGGTTTGGAAGAGGAAGGGGTTGCCTAAGCCACGATCCAGCCTACTTAAATAGGCAGTTCCTCCCCTTTGTTTGCAGGAAGGGCAGTCCTGTAAAAGGTTGTTGGGCCGCCCGTCTCCCGTTGGCGCGTAGGGATCAAGGGGGCGGCGGAGTTAATTTTGTGGGCCTCGCGGCGTTTCGGCGATCGAAGAGCTCACTAGTGACCGGATTATTGTTTACCGAACAGAGAGGGGGAGAAGAACTCGCCTCGCAAGACGAAGACTTTGGGAGCACAGGACCGTCCGGACTACATACCTCGGCATTGGAGGCTTGTTCGGGGGCTACTGAGGGAGTCCAGGATTAAGGGGTCCTCGGACTACCGGCCTGTTTCCTGTGGGCCGGACTCATGGGCCACTCGTTGGAGGAACGGACTGGCGGAATACCCCGTGACCAAGGTGGGAACCTAAAGAGCCGTGGCGTGCCCTTCAAGCTAAAGATGGTAGAATAGGCATGTTTATTCCTTGGGCAAGCGGCCGACTATGTGTAACCCTAGGGACCCCTGGTGTCTATATAAACCAGAGGGTTTAGTTCGTAGAGGCTAGGTAAACTCATCTAGGGTTTAGCAACTTGATCTCGAGGTAGACCGACTCTGTAATATTCATACACATCGATACAACCAAGCAGGACGTAGGGTTTTACCTCCATAGGAGGGCCCGAACCTGGGTAAAACTCGTCTCCTTCGTCTCCTGTTACTCATCGATCCTAATCTCACAGCTCGGGACCCCCTACCCGAGATCCGCCGGTTTTGACACCGACACTTGGCATCAAAGCCTTTTAATTCCGTAGGCTGGCTCTCACGTGACATAAATCCATCGTTTTAACCTTAACAAGTTCAGGGTCTTAAAAAGATTGACTGTTAAGAGTACGAACGGGCCACATAGTGGAGAGACTATAGTGGACAGGTTAGTTTATCCTAGCTCACTGTAAGCCGACTCTCTCATGACAAGAGCCGCCGTTTTAACCTTGACAAGTTCAGGGTCTTATTGCGAGATTGAATGTCAAGTTCAGGGTCTCTTTGCAAGATTGACTGTCAAGAGTTCGGCGGGTCACCTGGTGGAGTAGCAAGTTGCAAACAGGCAGGTTTAACTCATATATGGCATGGAAGCCGGTCAAGAGGGTATGAAAGCTATACTCATTGAGTAGGAAGCCCCCAAGTGACCCATAATATGGCATGGAAGCCGATCAAGAGGGTAAGATAGCTATACTCATTGAGTAGGAAGCCCCCAAGTGACCCATGATATGATAAGCCTATAAGGCAGGATACCCATGTTTGAACCTCGCATCATAGCAGCTAGTTCTCTTTGGCAACCTTTAATTTTCTGAAAACTCGAACTTGCGAGAGATGAATTCCTTTTGAACCGGATGTTGAGCTGGATATCGAGATCTCAAAACTTTGTGAGAGACAGACTTCTCTTGAGCCGAGTTTTAAACCGGAACCTTTTCTGATAATCCGGAATCCTTTTGAGCCGGAACTCTCAGATTGCTTGGCACTTTTTCAGCTGGAAATTTTCTGACAGCCTTTAAGCTTTCACCAATGTGGCAGTAGCCCCCAAGATCGGGTTATTTCTTCTCCAATGTCCCGGTGTTCCTGAATTTGCTAAAACTAGCAACATTTGTTGAATCATGTCTGTGTAGCCCCCGAGTCTTAAGACGACTCGAGGAGTTGGCTTGAGATTCTCCATACTTGGTTGTGGCATAACCCGGCATATAGTTGACAGCGAAAACGCTGGAATGTGTTGAAGCTGGAGGCAAAGTGGCGAGTTTGATGATCTTCGCAACACTCATTGTATACCCTCGGCGTTGATAACGCGATGTGAATTCATGGAAGGTTGAGGTTGATCGCAGCAGGTGATAAATGATCCCGTATGAGCTGTGTCAATAACCCGACCAATGGTTCATCCCAGCTGGTTGTTGTAGTTAACTAAACCGCATTGGCGGCGACTTGTGCACCTGCCCATTGAGCCATCCGTTGGAGGCTGATAATTTTGCTCCAGAGTTATTGGAACATACCGGGCCGCAGGAACGGCGTCTTGCGTGCGCTCATTAAGCAGCTTGTGCACACAGGTGCGGCCCGGTGTGTTGATGTAGACCAGACCACGGGAAGGGGACGGTAAAGATGGCCGCGGCGTTGGAAAGGGCACGACTGCTGGCGAGTCAACCGCGGGCGTGGACAGACAAGTCAGTCGCGGGGTTGTAAGCTTGCACGGAAGGGCGAGTCGACCACGGGTGCGGAACCGACGAGTTGATGTAGACCGAGCCGCATGGGCAGCGACTTGCGCACGTCCAGTTAGCAGCGAGCAGGCGTGGTCCCGGTGAGTCAATGTAGTCTGGGCCACGGGGGCGGCGGTTTGCGCCCGCCCATTCACCGGGCAGTGTGGCACAGACGAACACCGGTGCAGGTTGTTGCCCGTGTGCTACCCGTGGTATAAACCATGTTTATTGTGAATAATTGTCCTGCATATAAATATCATAAGCCAGAGTAATTGCTTTTGGACAAATTAATATGTACTGGAAAATAGATAAAGTAAATCGCACCTGATTTCTTTTGTCGGACGAACGCGGACGTTGGCAATGGATAATACTGGACATAGTTGGATGAAAACGACAGCATATTGCTGATATTGCATCAGCACCACGTGGTCTTTTTTTTTAGCTTCCACTTCTTTTATCCTCCAAACGGCCCCTTCTCGGGCAGTCATAGCCGACCCTCTCTCTATCTCCAGTGGGCCTCCTGCAGCCGGCCTGCGAGGGCGACGGCCGGAGCGGCGAGCCGGCGCACGAAGGAGCGGATCAGGCGGCTGCAACGGCGAGCTGAGGAGAGGGAGCAAACCGGAGTCGGCCGAGGTCGATCGGGGAGGCGACAGCCACGTGCGGGTGCACGCGTCCAGGGACGCATACGGCAGTAGGAAGCAGCGGCGGCCCGGTAGCACGGGGCGGCTCGCCGGCAGGCACAGCGGCGGCTGGCTAGCAGGGGAAGCGACGCGGCGACGGCGAGGCCGTGACCGAGGCGGAGGCGGCTGGCCGGAGAAGCGACGCGGAGGAGCCGGGCAGCGGCTTTGGCTCTGCCAGGGCGACTTTGAGGAGTGCGCAGCCAGGGCAGAAGCGGAGCTTGCGGCGACGGCTCGGCCGGGACGGCTCGACGGCGTCGGCCCGTGGTAGAAAACGGAACTCGCGGCGGCGGCTCGACGGCGCGAGTGCAGAGCTAAGCAGGAAAAGCGACGCGGCGACGACGCAGTGGAGCCGGCGGGCGTGCGCATTGGAGGCAACTCACAGTGGGATGGCCCCGCAGGGGTGAAGCAGCGCAATACGGGGGCACCCGCGGGCGAGTGAGGCGAGGCGACGGCTGCAGAGGTGCGGTAGCGGCGGCGGCTCACAGCGCGCGCAGGTGGAGGCGATGTGAGGCGGGCGAGGCCGGCTCAGAGGCGCAGAGGGCCGGCCGGGCGCGAGAAGTGGCGAGCCAGCGGGCGAGGCGATGGGCGCAAGAGCAGCGGTGAGCCGGCGGGCAAGCTAGGTGCGGCGAGCCGACGAGCCCGGGAAAGGCGGCGAGGTGCGGCGGACGGGGCGAGGCCAAGGCGGCCACGACGCGGCCAGCGGAGCGTGTTCGAGGCAAGCCCGAGGCAGAGTGGAGGCGACTCGCGACGGGAAAGGTGGAGCCACGCGCCCAGGCGGCTGCAGAGCCATGGCGAAGGCGCGGTGGCAGGAGGCGTGCAGGCGAGCGTGGCGTCGAATCCGCAGTTGACCCGGTTTTAGATCGTGGCTTCTGCCTCTGTCTTTTTTTTTGTTTGATCGCTGCAACTACATCAGGCGCATGAGCGACCTCCCGATGACGTGTAAGCTTCGGCCTCTGGCCACGTTCGACGGTTGTAATGGTCCGGCGACTTGTGATTTGATCACTTGCCGGGTCCACAACATACTGTGAAAATCCCTCTTGCCCTTCTGCGAGTCTCCGCGATTGATCTTTCGCCGATCGATCTTGGACACGTATTCGACCTCAACAGCGGTGGGTTTATTCAACGCCACCCTAATTTCCATTTGACTCTGATCTTGACTCCGATCTGACTTATAATGCCGCCGAAACTTCTTTAATCTTGACTAATGAACACATAGTCACCGCAAATCCTTTCGAACCGGTTCTTCCTGATCCGATCGATAGCGAGTTTCTCGATCCCTTAAAAAGCTCCCTTCAAGAACACAATACCATCGTGCGCAGGCCCCACGGTGGGCGCCAACTGTCGTGGTTTTGTCACGGCAAGATGTCCTAGTGTGAGGACTTAGTCGTGAGGCCAACGCATCTAACTGGTAGCTTGAGAGGGGTTGAGCGGGACGAGAGACGCGAGATTTTACCCAGGTTCGGCCCCTCACGATGGAGGTAAAAGCCTTCGTCCTTCTTGATTGATATTGATAATGATGATGATCTCGGTTACAAGGGCAAGGTTTCGCTACCTCTAACTCGAGAGCATCTACTTTGATCTTGTCTAAGACTTGTCTGTCTAAGAACTGTGTATTGAGACGTCTAGAAAAACTTGACCCTCTTGGGGTGACTTGCCCCTCCTTATATAAGTTGAAGGGGCGGTTTACATGTAGAGTCCAAGTCGGATTAAGACTTAACCTATTCTGACTTCCCATCGCGGGTTTCTTATTACGGGCTTCTCCCCATGGGCTTCTGAGTCCCAGGCTTCTTATCTCCAGACGGGCGGCTTACAACCGGGCGGCTTACAGCCGGGTTTATATTCAAGACTCATCTTCAGGGACTCGTCTCCGGGACTTAACTGTCTGCCGGGTCATAACTGTCAACCGGGTCATAACTGTCTGGTTTCACCCACCGGGTCTCACCTGCCGGGTCTCACCTGCCGGGTCTCACCCACCGGGTCTCACCTGCCGGGTCTCACCCACCGGGTCTCACTTGCCGGGTCTCCTTATGAGCCGGGCCTTGGTTGTGGGGAATATCCCCAACAGTTCCCCTCATAACAGAAGCTCTCAGTCTCGGGTTTGGGTCCAATCTTGGGTTTCTTCACTGGAGCGACAACTGGCTTGCCATTCTCGAAGTTTCCCATCTTGCCCTTGCCCTTCTTGAAACTAGTGGTCTTACCATCAACACTTGATGCTCTTTCTTGATTTCTACCTTTCGCGGTGTAAAACATTGCGAATAGCTCAGGGATCATCTTCTCCATCCCTGGCATGTTATAGTTCATCACGAAGCTTTAGTAGCTTGGTGGCAGTGACTTGGAGAAGTATGTCAATCACTATCTTATCTAGAAGATCAACTCCCACTTGATTCAAGCGATTGTAGCACCCAGACAATCTGAGCACATGCTCACCGATTGAGCTATTCTCCTTCATCTTGCAGGCAAAGAATCTTGTTGGAGGTCTCATACCTCTCAATACGGGCACGAGCCTGAAATCTCAATTTCAGCTCTTGGAACATCTCATATGATCCGTGACGTTCAAAATGTCTTTGGAGCCTCAATTCTAAGCCGTAAAGCATGACGCACTGAACTATAAAGTAGTCATAAAAAACGTGTCTGTCTGATGTTCTCAACACCCACAGACGACGCTTGGGGGGGTGGCGCACCGAGCGGTGCATCAAGGACATAAGCCTACTGTGGAGCAACTGAGGACAATCCTCAGATTACGGACCTAGTCCGCATAATTGCTACTACCATCTTTCAACTTAGTTTTCTCTAGGAACGTATCAAAAACACAGGGGAGCTACAGCACGAGCTATTGATCGACAACATAATTTTGCAAAGTCAACTTTAGACTATGTTCATGATAAAAAGTTCAATTAATCATATTACTTAAAGAACTCCCACTCAAATTGACATCCCTCCGGTCATCCGAGTGTTACGTGATCCAAATTCACCAACCCAAGTCCGATCATCACGTGAGATGAGGTGGTTTCAATGGTGAACATCTCCATGTTGATCATATCTACTATATGACTCATGTTCGACCTTTCGGTCTCCTGTGTTCCGACGCCATGTCTGTACATGTTAGGCTCGTCAAGGTTAACCCGATTGTTCCGCATGTGCAAAACTGGCTTGCACCCGTTGTATGCGAACGTAGAGTCTATCACACCCGATCATCACGTGGTGCTTCGAAACGACGAACTTTCGCAATGGTGCACACTCGGGGAGAACACAATTTTTATCTTGAAATTTTAGTGAGGGATCACCTTATAATGCTACCGTCGTCCTAAGCAAAATAAGATGCATAAAAGGATTAACATCACATCCAAATCATAAGTGATATGATATGGCCATGAACTTGTGCTTTTGATCTCCATCTCCAAAGCACCGGTATGATCTCCATCGTCACCGGCATGACACCATGATTCCCATCATCATGATCTCCATCATCGTGCTGCCATCGGGGTTGTCACGGCAACCATGCTTGTACTACTATTGCTACCGCTTAGCGATAAAGTAAAGCATTACATAGCTCTTAATGAGTGACATGCAGGCCACACTCATCGACATGCCGGTTGCCGTACTCATCGACATGCAAGTCGTGATAATCTATACAAAACATGATCATCTCATACATCACATATATCACATAATGTGTTTACCATATCATATCACAAGACGTCCTCTAATTGTTGTTGCATGTTTTACGTGGCTGCTATGGGTATCTAGCAAGAACGATTCTTACCTACGCAAAACCACAACAGTGATATTCAAGTTGCTATATAACCTTCTACAAGGACCGCCTCTGTCGAATCCGATTCAACTAAAGTGGGAGAGACAGACACCCGCCAGCCATCTTTATGCAACAAAGTTATATGTCACTCGATGGAACCGGTCTCTCGTACGTGGACGAGTAAGGTTGGTCTGGGCCGCTTCATCCCACAATACCGCTGAATCAAGATAATACTAAAGAAGTAAGCAATCTGAACATCAACGCCCACAAACTCTTTTGTGTTCTACTCGTGCATGTTATCTACACATAGACCTAGCTCATGATGCCACTGTTGGGGAACGTTGCATGGGAAACAAAAAAATTCCTACGAACACCCAAGATCTATATATGGAGATCAATAGCTACGAGAGGGAGAGTGGATCTACATACCCTTGTAGATCGCTAAGCGGGAAGCGTTAAGAAACATGGTTGATGTAGTCGAACGTCTTCGCGATCCAAATCACAATCCGTCCCGCGATCCAATTACGATCCATCCTGATCTAGCGCCGAACGGACGGCACCTCCGCGTTCAGCACACGTACAGCTCGATGACGTCTCCGCCTCCTCGATCCAGCGAGCGAGGTCGGAGTAGTAGATGAGTTCTCCGGCAACACGACGGCGTGGTGGCGGTGGTGGTGCTATCCCGGCAGGGCTACGCCTAGCGCTACCGAAACCGCGAACGGGGGAGAAAACGATCTAGGGAGAGAGAGGGGCGCCAAGGGCTTTGTGTGTGCTCTTGGGGCGCCCCCTCCCCTCTATATATAGGTGGAGGGGCATGGAGATCAGCCCCTCCAAGCCCTAGGACGCAGCCAAGGGGGAAGAGTTGGACTCCTAGTCCAATTCCCTCCATTTCCATAAACAGGTGGACTTTCCACCTCTCCCAAGCCACATGGGCCTTGAGGGACTTGTGCGCCTGGCCCAATAAGGCCAGGGCACCTCCCCTCAGCCCATGCAAACCTTGGGACGTGGTGGAACCCTTGGTGTACTTCCGGACTCCTCCGGAAGTTTCCGGAACCTTCTAGAAGCTTCCCGGTACAATATCGGAAAAACCCGAAACTTTTCCGGTAGCCAAAATATGACTTCCCATATATAAATCTTTACTTCCGGACCATTCAGGAACTCCTCGTGATGTTCGGGATCTCATCCAGGACTCCGAACAACCTTCGATCACCAACATACATAACTCAACAATACCAAATCGTCTCCGAACGTTAAGTGTGCAGACCCTGCGGGTTTGAGAACAATGTAGACATGACCGAGACAACTCTACGGTCAATAACCAATAGCGGGACCTGAATGCCCATATTGGTTCCTACATATTCTACGAAGATCTTTATCGGTCGAACCACGATGTCAAGGATTCAGACAATCCCGTATGCAGTTCCCTTTGTCCATCGGTATGTTACTTGCCCGATATTCGATCGTCGGTATCTCCATACCTATTTCAATCTCATTACCGGCAAGTCTCTTTACTTGTTCCGTAACACAAGATCCCGTGACTAACTCCTTAGTCACATTGCTTGCAAGCTTCTTGTGATGTTGTGTTACCGAGTGGACCCAGAGATACCTCTCCGTCATACGGAGTGACAAATCCCAGTCTCGATCCATGCCAACTTAACAGACACCCTCGGAGATACCTGTAGAGCACCTTTATAGTCACCCAGTTA
Source organism: Elymus sibiricus (assembly GCA_039707655.1). NCBI lineage: Eukaryota > Viridiplantae > Streptophyta > Magnoliopsida > Poales > Poaceae > Elymus > Elymus sibiricus. Next base: position 399,228,742 of record CM077673.1, on the reverse strand, counting down.
CGTTGTGACATTTGATACACACAAGGCATTCCTCCGGTGTCCGGGAGTCGCATGATCTCATGGTCGTAGAAACATATACTTGACATGGATGAACAAGTAGCAACAAACTGACACGATCAACTGGTATGCTTACGGTTGGGTCTTGTCCATCACATCATTCTCTTAATGATGTGATCCCGTTATCAGATGACAACTCATTGTCTATGGTCAGGAAACCTTGACCATCTCTGGTCAACGAGCTAGTCTAGTAGAGGCTTACTAGGGGCACAGTGTTGTCTATGTACCCACACATGTATCTGAGTTTCCGATCAATACAATTCTAGTATGGATAATAAACAATTATCATGAACAAGGAAATATGATAATAACCATTTTCTTATTTCCTCTAGGGCATATTTCCAACATCACCACCAACCAATAAGCAGCACCTGCACACAAATAACAAATACTTGCAACCCGACGCGAAAGAGAGGTTGTAAATCTCTCTACGGTAAAAAGATAGATCAGAAAGCAATATGTTGGAAAAGTAGACCCGGGGGCCGTAGGATTCTCTAGTGGCTTGATACGTCCATTTTGCATCATGATTCCCTATTGTTATTTACTTTGTTTTGTTGAATAATAATGCTTTGGGGAGTGATTCTAATGCCTTTTCTCTCATAATATGCAGGGTTTACACAAAGAGGGAGAATACCGGCAGCTGGAATTCTGGACCCAAGAAAAGCACGTCAGAGATACCTATTCTGCACAACTCCAATGAAGCTGAAACTTTGTGGAGAACATTTTTGGAATTAATAAAAAATACTGGAGCAAAAATCTACCAGAGGGGGACCACCTGGTGAGGAGCACCCACCAGGGCGCGCCAGGCACCCCCTGGCGCGGCCTGGTGGGTGGTGCTTACCCCGGCCCACCTCCGGAGCCCATCTTCTGGTATATATTCCCAAAAAACCTAAAAAAAATAGGAAGAGGACTTTCGGGACGAAGCGTCGCCGCCTCGAGGCGGAACTTGGGCAGGGGCACTTTTTCCCTCCGGCGGAGCGATTCCGCCGGGGGAACTTCCCTCCCGGAGTGGGAAATCGAAGCTATCTTCATCACCAACACTCCTCTCATCTTTGGGAGGCCAATCTTCATCTACATATTCAACAACACCATCTCCTCTCAAACCCTAGTTCATCTCTTGTGTTCAATCTTTGTACCGGAACCTCAGATTGGTACCTGTGGGTGACTAGTAGTGTTGATTACCTTGTGTAGTTGATTACTATATGGTTTATTTGGTGGAAGATTATATGTTCAGATCCATTATGCTATTCATTACCCCTATGATCTTGAGCATGATTATTATTTGTGAGTAGTTACCTTTTGTTCTTGAGGTCACGGGAGAAGTCATGTTGCGAGTAATCATGTGAATTTGATATGTGTTCGATATTTTGATAATATGTATGTTGTGATTCCCTTAGTGGTGTCATGTGAACGTCGACTACATGACACTTCACCATTCATGGGCCCAAGGGAATGCATTGTGGAGTAGTTATTAGATGATGGGTTGCTAGAGTGATAGAAGCTTAAACCCTAGTTTATGCGCTACTTCGTAAGGGGCTGATTTGGATCCACATGTTTAATGCTATGGTTAGACTTTGTCTTAATACTTTTCTCATAGTTATGGATGCTTGCGAGGGGGTTAATCATAAGTAGGTTGTTAGTTCAAGTAAGAACAGCACCTTATCACCGGTCCACCCACATATCAAATTATCAAAGTAGCGAACACGAATCAAACCAACATGATAAAAGTGACTAGACGAAATTCCCGTGTACCCTCAAGAACACTTTGCCTATTACTATTGATTGTTCTGGCCTGTCCTTTGCCTCAAAAGGATTGGGCTACCTTGCTGCACCTTGTTTACCGTTACCGTTACTTGCTCGTTACAAATTACCTTGCTATCAAACTATCTGTTACCTACAATTTCAGTGCTTGCAGAAATTACCTTGCTGAAAACCGCTTGTCATTTCCTTCTGCTCCTCGTTGGGTTCGACACTCTTACTTATCGAAAGGACTACGATTGACCCCCTATACTTGTGGGTCATCAAGACACTTTTCTGGCGCCGTTGCCGGGGAGTGAAGCGCTCTTGGTAAGTGGAAATCGGTAAGGAAAAACTTATACTACGTGCTGAAATTTATTGCTACTTGCTACTATGGAGAAAAATCCTTTGAGGGGTTTGTTCGGGTTATCTTCACCTCGACCGGAACCACAATTAGTTACCCCTCAACCTACAGAACCTACTGAAAATGTTGCTTATGAAATTCCTTCGGGTATGGTAGAACACTTGCTTGCTAAACCTTATGCAGGACATGGAACTGAACATCCTGATATGCATCTCTTGTATGTGAATGAAATATGTGGATTATTTAAGCTTGCAGGTTTTCCTGGAGATGACGTTAAGAAGAAGGTTTTCCCTTTATCTTTGGAGGGAAAACCATTGACATGGTATAGGCTATGTGATGATATTGGATCGTGGAACTGACATCGTTTGCAATTGGAATTCCATCAAAAGTTTTATCCTATGCATCTAGTTCATCGTGATCGGAATTATATATATAATTTTTGGCCTCGTGAAGGAGAAAGTATCGCTCTAGCTTGGGGGGGGGGCTTAAGTCAATGTTATATTCATGCCCCAATCATGACATTCCGAGGGAAGTTATCATTAAGAATTTTTATGCTCGGCTTTCTCATAATGATCAATCCATGCTCGATACTTCTTGTGCGGGTTCTTATATGAAGAAGACTATTGATTTCAAGTGGGATCTCTTGGAAAGAATTAAACGCAACTCTGAAGATTGGGAACTCGACGAAGGTAATGAGTCAGGTATAAAGCTTGAATTTGATTGTGTTAAATCATTTATGAATACCGATACTTCTCACAAGTTTAGCACTAAATATGGACTTGACTTTGAGATAGTAGCCTCTTTCTGCGAAGCATTTGCTATTCACGTTGACCTCCCTAAGGAGAAGTGGTTTAAATATCATCCCCCTATTAAAGAAGAAATTAAAGAACCAGTCAAAGCTAAAGAAGAAACTATCTTTTACAATGTTGATCCAGTTGTGCCTACTGCTTATATTGAAAAGCCACCTTTCCCTGTTAGGATAAAGGAACATGCTAACGTATCAACCGTGGTTCGTAAGAGTAATATAAGAGCACCTAAACCTCCTGAGAAAATTAAAGTAGAACCTAGTGTTGCTATGGTTAAAGATCTCTTGGAAGAAAATATTGATGGGCATGTCATTTACCTTTGTGATGAAGCTGCTAGAATTGCTAAGCCTGATAAGAAAGATAAACATAGACCTATAGAAGGCTTGCCCGTTGTCTCAGTTAAAATAGGAGATCATTGCTACCATTGTTTATGTGATTTAGGTGCTAGTGTGAGTGCTATCCCTTTTACCTTATACCAAGAAATTATGAATGAAATAGCACCTGCTGAAATGGAAGATATTGATGTTACTATTAAGCTTGCTAATAGAGATACTATCACACCACTTGGGATTGTTAGAGATGTTGAACTCTTGTGTGGGAAAGTAAAATACCCTACTGATTTTCTAGTTCTTGGTTCCCCACAAGATGACTTTTGTCCCATTATCTTTGGTAGACCTTTCCTGAGCACCGTCAATGCTATGATAGATTGTGAAAAACAAATTGTCGGTGTCAGTTTTGGTAATGTGTCTCATGATTTTATTTTTTCCAAGTTTAGTAGACAACCTCGTGATAAAGCATTACCTAGTGAAGATGAAATAATTGGTCTTGCTTCTATTGTTGTGCCTCCTACCGATCCCTTAGAACAATATTTGCTCGACCACGAAAATGATATGCACATGCGTGAAAGAAATAAAATTTTCTTCGAACTACAACCTCTCTTGAAACACAATTTGCCTATTGAAACTCTTGGAGGTCCTCCTGTTGGGGAACGTTGCATGGGAAACAAAAATTTTCCTACGCACACACAAGATCTATCCATGGTGATGAGCATCTACGAGAGGGAGAGTGAATCTACATACCCTTGTAGATTGCTAAGCGGAAGCGTTAAGAAACGCGGTTGATGTAGTCGAACGTCTTCGCGATCCAAATCGCAAGTCGTCCCTCGATCCGATCACGTACTAGCGCCGAACGGACGGCACCTCCGCGTTCAACACACGTACGGCTTGATGACGCCTTCACCTCCTCGATCCAGCGAGCGATGGTGAAGTAGTGGTTGAGTTCCAGCAGCACGACGGCGTGGTGATGGTGGTGAGGAACAATCTCTGCAGGGCTTCGCCAAGCGCTACGGAGATTATGACGGAGGAACTAGAGGGTTAGGGTTGCCGCACACGGCTTGGGGAAATCTTGATGTCTCCCGTGTGCTAGCCCTGCCCCTCTATTTATATGTTGAGCCTTGGGGTCTAAACTTGGAGTAAAAACCTCCTCCAGGTCGGTTTTGCCCGCACAAGGTCGGTTTGGCCCGCAGGGAAAGAGTACAACTCGGATCCCTGCCGAACCGTGCACAGCCGCACACAAGCGGTAGTACCGCTCACAAGCGGTAGTACCGCTTGGGCGGTAGTACCGCTTCACACAAGCGGTAGTACCGCTCGGGCGGTAGTACCGCTTCACCAAGCGGTAGTACCGCTTACGCGGCAGCAAAACTACTTTTGCACTTTCCAATACCTCATGGGCTTTTATCCTTTGGCCCATATAAAGTGTTCTCGCACCCGAACACTTCGGTAAACATCCGGAACCCCTTCCGATGAATTCCGGAACCCTTCCGGAGATCAAAACACTATTATCACATATATCAATCTTTACCTCCGGACTATTCCGGAGATCCTCGTCATGTACGGGATCTTATCCGGGACTCCGAACAACCTTCGGTCACCAACATAATAACTCAACTATACTAATCGTCACCAAACGTTAAGTGTGTAGACCCTGCGGGTTCGAGAACTATGTAGACATGACCGAGACACCTCTACGGCCAATAACCAATAGCGGGACCTGGATGCCCATATTGGCTCCTACATATTCTACGAAGATCTTTTATCGGTCGAATCTCTATGTCAAGGATTCAGTTAATCCCGTATGCTGTTCCCTTTGTTCTTCGGTATGTTACTTGCCCGAGATTCGATCGTCGGTATCACTATACCTAGTTCAATCTCGTTACCGGCAAGTCTCTTTACTCGTTCCGTAATACAAGATCTCGTGGCTAACACTTTAGTCACATTGCTTGCAAGGCTCATTGTGATGTTGTATTACCGAGTGGGCCCTGAGATACCTCTCCGTCATACGGAGTAACAAATCCCAGTCTTGATCCATGCCAACCCAACAGACACCCTCGGAGATACCTGTAGACCACCTTTATAGTCGCCCAATTACGTTGCGACGTTTGATACACACAAGGTATTCCTCCGATGTCAGGGAGTTGCATGATCTCATGGTCATAGGAACAGATACTTGACATGCAGAAAACAATAGCAATAAACTGACACGATCAAATGCTACGTTCTTAGTTTGGGTCTTGTCCATCACATCATTCTCCTAATGATGTGATCCCGTTATCAAATGACATCTCATGTCAATGGCTAGGAAACCTTAACCATCTTTGATCAACGAGCTAGTCAACTAGAGGCTTACTAGGGACACAGTGTTGTCTATGTACCCACACATGTATTTGAGTTTCCAATCAATACAATTATAGCATGGATAATAAACGATTATCATGAACAAGGAAATATAATAATAACCAATTTATTATTGCCTCTAGGGCATATTTCCAACAGTCTCCCACTTGCACTAGAGTCAATAATCTAGTTCACATTACTATGTGATTTACATTGTAATGAATCGAACACCCATGCAGTTCTGGTGTTGTTCATGTTTAGCCCTTGGAAGAGGTTTAGTCATTGGATCTGCAACATTTAGATCCGTGTGTACTTTGCAAATATTTATGTCGTCCTCCTTGATGTAATCGCGGATGGAATTGAAACGTCGCTTTATGTGTCTGGTCCTCTTGTGAAATCTTGGTTCCTTGGCTAGAGCAATGGCACCAGTATTATCACAAAACAGAGTCATTGGGTTAAGCGCACTAGGCACTACTCCAAGATCTGTCATGAACTCCTTCATCCAGACACCTTCCTTCGCCGCCTCCGAGGCAGCGATGTACTCCGCTTCGCATGTAGAATCTGCTACCACGCTTTGCTTGGAACTGCACCAGCTAACCGCACCCCCATTAAGAATAAATACGTATCGGTTTGCGACTTAGAGTCATCCGGATCAGTGTCAAAGCTTGCATCGACGTAACCCTTTACGACGAGCTCTTGATCACCTCCATAAACGAGAAACATGTCCTTAGTCCTTTTCAGGTACTTCAGGATATTCTTGACCGCCGTCCAGTGTTCCATTCCTGGATCACTTTGAAACCTTCCGACCATACTTATGGCAAGGCTGACATCGGGTCTTGTGCACAGCATTGCATACATGATAGAGCCTATGGCCGAAGCATAGGGGATGACACTCATCTTTTCTCTATCTTCTGCAGTCACTGGGCATTGAGTCTTACTCAACTTCACACCTTGCAATACAGGCAAGAACCCCTTCTTGGACTGATCCATTTTGAACTTCTTCAAAACTTTGTCAAAGTATGTGCTTTGTGAAAGTCCTATTGAGCGTCTCGATCTATCTCTATAGATCTTGATGCCTAATATGAAAGCAGCTTCTCCTAGGTCCTTCATTGAAAAACTCTTGTTCAAATATTCCTTTACGCTTTCCAGCATTTCTATATTGTTTCCAATCAGTAATATGTCATCCACATATAATATTAGAAACGCTATAGAGCTCCCACTCACTTTCTTGTAAATACAAGCTTCTCCGTAAACTTGTATAAACTCGAACGCTTTGATCACCTCATCAAAACGAAGATTCCAACTCCGAGATGCTTGCACCAGTCCATAAATGGATCGCTGGAGTTTGCAAACTTTGTCAGCATTCTCTGGATCGACAAAACCTTCTGGTTGCATCATATACAACTCTTCCTTAAGGAAACCGTTAAGGAACGCTGTTTTGACATCCATCTGCCAAATTTCATAATCGAAAAAAGCAGCTATTGCTAACATGATTCTGACGGACTTAAGCATCGCTACGGGTGAGAAGGTCTCATCGTAGTCAACTCCTTGAACTTGTGAAAAACCCTTTGCCACAAGTCGAGCTTTATAGACGGTGACATTACCGTCCGCGTCCGTCTTCCTCTTAAAGATCCATTTGTTCTGAATGGCCTTACGCCCTTCAGGTAATACTTCCAAAGTCCATACTTTGTTTTCATACATGGATCCCATCTCGGATTTCATGGCCTCTAACCACTTCTCGGAATCCGGGCCCATCATCGCTTCTCCATAGTTCGTAGGTTCATCGTTGTCTAACAACATGACTTCTAAGACAGGGTTGCCGTACCACTCAGGAGCAGTACGCGTCCTTGTCGACCTACGAGGTTCGATAGCAACTTGATCCAAAGCTTCATGATCATCATCATTAACTTCCTCTTCAGCTAATGTAGGCTCCACAGAAACAACTTTCTGCGCTGCGCTACTCTTAGGTTGAAGTAAAGGTTCAACAACCTCATCAAGTTCTATCTTCCTCCCACTCAATTCTTTCGAGAGAAACTCTTTCTCAAGAAATGTTCCGTTTTTAGCGACAAACACTTTGCCTTCGGATCTGAGGTAGAAGGTATACCCAACTGTCTCTTTTGGGTATCCTATGAAGACGCATTTCTCCGCTTTGGGTTCCAGCTTTTCAGGCTGAAGCTTTTTGACATAAGCATCACATCCCGAAACTTTAAGAAACGACAGCTTTGGCTTCTTGCCAAACCAAAGTTCATATGGCGTCGTCTCAACGGATTTCGATGGTGCCCTATTTAAAGTGAATGCAGCTGTCTCTAATGCATAACCCCAAAACGATAGTGGCAAATCGGCAAGAGACATCATAGATCGCACCATATCCAATAAGGTTCGATTACGACGTTCGGACACTCCATTACGCTGTGGTGTTCCAGGCGGTGTTAGTTGTGAAACAATTCCACATTGTCTTAAGTGACTGCCAAACTCATAACTCAGATATTCTCCTCCTCGATCAGATCGTAGGAATTTAATCTTCTTGTTACGATGATTCTCAACTTCAATCTGAAATTGTTTGAACTTTTCAAATGTTTCAGACTTGTGTTTCATTAAGTAAATATACCCATATCTACTTAAGTCATCAGTGAAGGTGAGAAAATAACGATAACCACCGCGCGCCTCAATACTCATCGGACCACACACATCAGTATGTATGATTTCCAATAAGTCAGTTGCCCGTTCCATTGTTTCAGAGAACGGCGTTTTAGTCATCTTGCCCATGAGGCATGGCTCACATGTGTCAAGTGATTCAAAATCAAGTGACTCCAAAAGTCCATCAGCATGGAGCTTCCTCATGCGTTTTACGCCAATATGACCTAAACGGCAGTGCCACAAGAAAGTGGTATTATCATTATCAATTCTACATCTTTTGGCATCAATGTTATGAACATGTGTATCATTACTATCGAGATTCAATAAGAACAAACCCCTCACATCGGGTGCATGACCATAAAAGATATTACTCATATAAATAGAACAACCATTATTCTCTGATTTAAATGAGTAACCGTCTCGCAATAAACAAGATCCAGATATAATGTTCATGCTTAACGCAGGCACCAAATAACACTTATTTAGGTTCATCACTAATCCCGACGGTAATCGAAGAGCGAGCGTGCCGACGGCGATCACATCAACCTTGGAACCATTTCCCACGCGCATCGTCACTTCGTCCTTTGCCAGCCTCCGTCTATTCCGCAGTTCCTGTTTTGAGTTGCAAATATGAGCAACCGCACCGGTATCAAATACCCAGGCACTACAACGAGAGTTGGTAAGGTACACATCAATAACATGTATATCATATATACCTTGTTTGTTGTTGGCCGCCTTCTTGTCAGCCAAATACTTGGGGCAGTTCCGCTTCCAGTGTCCAGTTCCCTTGCAATGAAAGCACTCAGTTTCTGGTTTGGGTCCAGCCTTGGGTTTCTTCACAGGAGCAGCAACTGCTTTGCCACCCTTCTTAGATTTACCCTTCTTACCCTTGCCATTTTTCTTGAAACTAGTGGTTTTATTGATCATCAACACTTGATGCTCCTTTTGAATTTCAGACTCAGCGGCTTTCAGCATCGCAAACAGCTCGGCGACTGACTTGTTCATCCCGTGCATGTTATAGTTCAACACGAAGCTCTTGTAGCTAGGTGGCAATGATTGAAGAACTCTGTCAGTGATAGCCTCTGGCGGAAGGGGCATCCCTAATTCAGCCAGACGGGTGGAGTACCCAGACATTCTGAGCACGTGATCACTGATAGACCCGTTCTCCTCCATCTTGCAAGTATAGAACTTATCGGAGATCTCATATCTCTCGATCCGGGCATTCTTCTGAAAGATAAACTTCAACTCCTGGAACATCTCATATGCTCCATGACGTTCAAAACGTCTTTGAAGTCCCGGTTCTAAGCCATACAACATTGCACATTGAACTATTGAGTAATCATCAGAACGAGTCTGCCAGGCGTTCACAACGTCTAGAGACTCAACTGGAGCGGGTGGATCACCAAGCGGTGCATCAAGGACATAAGCTTTCTGGGAAGCCGTAAGGATAATCCTTAGATTACGGGCCCAGTCCACAAAGTTACTTCCATCATCTTTCAACTTAGCTTTCTCTAGGAACGCATTAAAATTCAGGGGTGCTACTGCGCGAGCCATGATCTACAACATAAATATAGCAAAGACAACTTAGACTATTGTTCAAGATAATGAGTTTAATTAATCATATTACTTAAAAACTCCCACTCAAATTGACATCCCTCCGGTCATTCGAGTGTAACATGATCCAAATCCACCAACTCAAGTCCGATCATCACGTGAGTCGAGGTGGTTTCAATGGTGAACATCTTCATGTTGATCATATCTACTATATGACTCATGTTCGACCTTTCGGTCTCTTGTGTTCCGAGGCCATGTCTGTACATGCTAGGCTCGTCAAGTTTAACCCGAGTGTTCCGCGTGTGCAACATGGCTTGCACCCGTTGTATGTGAACGTGGAGTCTATCACACCCGATCATCACGGCGTGTCTCGAAACGACGAACTTTCGCAACGGTGCACACTCGGGGAGAACACAATTTATCTTGAAATTTAAGTGAGGGATCACCTTATAATGCTACCGTCGTCCTAAGCAAAATAAGATGCATAAAAGGATTAACATCACATGCAAATCATAAGTGACATGATATGGCCATGAACTTGTGCTTTTGATCTCCATCTCCAAAGCACCGGCATGATCTCCATCGTCACCGGCATGACACCATGATCTCCATCATCTTGATCTCCATCAACGTGTCGCCATAAGGTTGTCGCGCCGACTGTTGCTTCCACGACTATTGCTAACGTTTAGCGATAAAGTAAAGCATTACATAGCGCTTAATGATTGACACGCAGGTCATACAATAATTAAAGACAACTCTATGGCTCCTGCCAGTTGCCGTACTCATCGACATGCAAGTCGTGATATTCTATACAACACATGATCATCTCATACATCACATATATCTCATCATGTAATTGGCCATATCACATCACAACATACCCTGCAAAAACAAGTTAGACGTCCTCTAATTGTTGTTGCAAATTTTACGTGGCTGCTACGGGTTTGCAAGAACCGTTCTTACCTACGCAAAACCACAACGTGGTGTAGTGATTGCTTTTTGATCTTCTAAAAGAACCCTCTTCATTGAAATCGATTCAACTAAAGTGAGAGAGACAGACACCCGCTAGCCATCTTTATGCAACAAAATTACATGTCAGTTGAAGGAACCTGTCTCGCGTAAGTGTACGCGTAATGTCGGTCCGGGCCGCTTCATCTCACAATACCGCCGAATCAAGTATCAACTAGTAACGGCAAGCAATATGTATACACCCACGCCCACAACTCGTTTGTGTTCTACTCGAGATCTCATCTACGCATAGACCTGGCTCATGATGCCACTGTTGGGGAACGTTGCATGGGAAACAAAAATTTTCCTACGCACACACAAGATCTATCCATGGTGATGAGCATCTACGAGAGGGAGAGTGAATCTACATACCCTTGTAGATCGCTAAGCGGAAGCGTTAAGAAACGCGGTTGATGTAGTCGAACGTCTTCGCGATCCAAATCGCAAGTCGTCCCTCGATCCGATCACGTACTAGCGGCGAACGGACGGCACCTCCGCGTTCAACACACGTACGGCTTGATGACGCCTTCACCTCCTCGATCCAGCGAGCGATGGTGAAGTAGTGGTTGAGTTCCAGCAGCACGACGGCGTGGTGATGGTGGTGAGGAACAATCTCTGCAGGGCTTCGCCAAGCGCTACGGAGATTATGACGGAGGAACTAGAGGGTTAGGGTTGCCGCACACGGCTTGGGGAAATCTTGATGTCTCCCGTGTGCTAGCCCTGCCCCTCTATTTATATGTTGAGCCTTGGGGTCTAAACTTGGAGTAAAAACCTCCTCCAGGTCGGTTTTGCCCGCACAAGGTCGGTTTGGCCCGCAGGGAAAGAGTCCAACTCGGATCCCTGCCGAACCGTGCACAGCCGCACACAAGCGGTAGTACCGCTCACAAGCGGTAGTACCGCTTGGGCGGTAGTACCGCTTCACACAAGCGGTAGTACCGCTCGGGCGGTAGTACCGCTTCACCAAGCGGTAGTACCGCTTACGCGGCAGCAAAACTACTTTTGCACTTTCCAATACCTCGTGGGCTTTTATCCTTTGGCCCATATAAAGTGTTCTCGCACCCGAACACTTCGGTAAACATCCGGAACCCCTTCCGATGAATTCCGGAACCCTTCCGGAGATCAAAACACTATTATCACATATATCAATCTTTACCTCCGGACTATTCCGGAGATCCTCGTCATGTCCGGGATCTTATCCGGGACTCCGAACAACCTTCGGTCACCAACATAATAACTCAACTATACTAATCGTCACCAAACGTTAAGTGTGTAGACCCTGCGGGTTCGAGAACTATGTAGACATGACCGAGACACCTCTACGGCCAATAACCAATAGCGGGACCTGGATGCCCATATTGGCTCCTACATATTCTACGAAGATCTTTTATCGGTCGAACCTCTATGTCAAGGATTCAGTTAATCCCGTATGCTGTTCCCTTTGTTCTTCGGTATGTTACTTGCCCGAGATTCGATCGTCGGTATCACTATACCTAGTTCAATCTCATTACCGGCAAGTCTCTTTACTCGTTCCGTAATACAAGATCTCGTGGCTAACACTTTAGTCACATTGCTTGCAAGGCTCATTGTGATGTTGTATTACCAAGTGGGCCCTGAGATACCTCTCCGTCATACGGAGTAACAAATCCCAGTCTTGATCCATGCCAACCCAACAGACACCCTCGGAGATACCTGTAGAGCACCTTTATAGTCGCCCAGTTACGTTGCGACGTTTGATACACACAAGGTATTCCTCCGATGTCAGGGAGTTGCATGATCTCATGGTCATAGGAATAGATACTTGACATGCAGAAAACAATAGCAATAAACTGACACGATCAAATGCTACGTTCTTAGTTTGGGTCTTGTCCATCACATCATTCTCCTAATGATGTGATCCCGTTATCAAATGACATCTCATGTCAATGGCTAGGAAACCTTAACCATCTTTGATCAACGAGCTAGTCAACTAGAGGCTTACTAGGGACACAGTGTTGTCTATGTACCCACACATGTATTTGAGTTTACAATCAATACAATTATAGCATGGATAATAAACGATTATCATGAACAAGGAAATATAATAATAACCAATTTATTATTGCCTCTAGGGCATATTTCCAACACCTCCTCCCCCTAAAGGTGATCCCGTGTTTGAATTGAAACAATTGCCTCACACTTTGAAGTATGCTTATCTTGATGAGAAAAAGATATATCCTATTATTATTAGTGCTAACCTTTCAGAACATGAAGAAGAAAGATTATTGAAAGTTCTAAGGAAGCACCAGGCTGCTATTGGATATACACTTGATGATCTTAAGGGCATTAGTCCCACTCTATGTCAGCACAAGATCAATATGGAACCAGATGCTAAACCCGTTGTTGATCACCAATGGCGGTTGAATCCTAAGATGAAAGAAGTGGTAAGAAGTGAAATATTAAAGCTTCTATAAGCAGGTATAATCTATCCCATAGCTGATAGTAGATGGGTAAGTCATGTTCATTGTGTCCCAAAGAAAGGAGGTATTACCGTTGTTCCTAATGATAAGAATGAACTCATTCCACAAAGAGTTGTCACTGGCTATAGAATGTAATTGATTTTAGAAAATTAAATAAAGCTACTAGAAAAGATCATTACCCTTTGCCTTTCATTGATCAAATGCTAGAGAGACTATCTAAGCACACACACTTTTGTTTCCTAGATGGATATTCTGGTTTCTCTCAAATACCTGTGTCACAATCCGATCAAGAGAAAACCACCTTTACTTGCCCTTTTGGAACCTATGCTTATAGACATATGCCTTTTGGTTTATGCAATGCACCTGCTACCTTTCAAAGATGTATGACTGCTATATTCTCTGATTTTTGTGAAAAGAATGTAGAGGTTTTCATGGATGATTTTTCCGTTTACGGAACTTCTTTTGATGATTGCTTAAGCAACATTGATCGAGTTTTGTAGAGATGTGAACAAACTAATCTTGTCTTGAATTGGGAGAAGTGCCACTTTATGGTTAATGAAGGTATTGTCTTGGGGCATAAAATATCTGAGCAAGGTGTTGAGGTGGATAAAGCTAAGGTTGATGCAATTGAGAAAATGCAATGTCCTAAAGATATTAAAGGTATTCGAAGTTTCCTCGGTCATGCTGGTTTTTATAGGAGGTTCATTAAAGACTTCTCTAAAATTTCTAGGCCTCTTACTAATCTTTTGCAAAAGGATATCCCTTTTGTTTTTGATGATGATTGTGTGGAGGCCTTTGAAACACTCAAGAAAGCCTTAACATCTGCACCTATCGTTCAACCACCTGATTGGAACTTGCCTTTTGAAATTATGTGTGATGCTAGTGATTATGCTGTTGGTGCTGTCCTAGGACAAAGAGTTGATAAGAAATTGAATGTTATCCATTATGCTAGTAAAACTGCAGACAGTGCCCAACGAAATTATGCCACTACTGAAAAGGAATTTTTAGCAGTTGTGTTTGCTTGTGATAAATTTAGATCCTATATTGTTGACTCCAAAGTTATTGTTCACACCGATATTGCTGCTATAAAATATCTTATGGAAAAGAAAGATGCTAAACCTAGACTCATTAGGTGGGTTCTCTTGCTTCAAGAATTTGACTTGCATATTGTTGATAGGAAAGGAGCTGAGAACCCCGTAGCTAATAACTTGTCTAGGTTAGAAAATATTCTTGATGACCCACTACCTATTGATGATAGTTTCCCTGACGAACAGCTAGCTGCAATAAGTGTCTCACACAACACACCTTGGTATGCTTACTATGCTAATTACATTGTTGCTAAATATATACCACCTAGTTTCACATACCAACAAAATAAAAAAAATTATTCTATGACTTGAGACATTACTTTTGGGATGACCCACATCTTTATAAAGAAGGAGTAGATGGTATTATTAGGCGTTGTGTACCTGAGCATGAATAGGAACAGATCCTATGGAAATGTCATTCCGAAGCTTATGGAGGACATCGTGCGGGAGATAGAACTGCTCATAAGGTATTGCAATCCAGATTTTATTGGCCTACTCTTTTCAAAGATGCTCGTAAGTTTGTCTTGTCTTGTGATGAATGTCAAAGAATTGGTAATATCGGTAAGCGTCAAGAAATTCCTATGAATTATTCACTTGTTTGTTGAACCATTTGACGTGTGGGGTTTTGATTACATGGGGCCTTTTCCTTCCTCTAACGGGTACACTCATATTTTAGTTGCGGTTGATTATGTCACTAAGTGGGTAGAAGCTATTCCAACTAGTAGTGCCGATCGCCACACTTCCATTAAAATGCTTAAAGAGGTTATCTTTCCGAGGTTTGGAGTCCCTAGATATTTAATGACCAATGGTGGTTCACACTTTATTCATGGTGCTTTCCGTAAGATGCTTGCTAAATATGATGTTAACCATAGAATTGCATCACCCTATCATCCTCAATCTAGTGGTCAAGTAGAACTTAGCAATAGAGAAATAAAATTAATATTACAAAAAACTGTCAATAGGTCTCGTAAGAATTGGTCTAAGAAATTAGATGATGCACTTTGGGCCTATAGAACAGCTTATAAAAATCCTATGGGTATGTCTCCATACAAAATGGTGTACGGGAAAGCTTGTCATTTGCCTCTAGAACTAGAACACAAAGCATTTTGGGCAATTAAAGAACTCAATTATGATTTCAAACTTGCCGGTGAGAAGAGGCTATTTGATATTAGTTCACTCGATGAATGGAGAACCCAAGCGTATGAAAATGCCAAGCTATTCAAAGAAAAAGTAAAAAGATGGCATGAAAAAAGAATCCAAAAGCGGGAATTCAAAATAGGAGATTATGTTCTTTTGTTCAACTCTCATTTAAGATTCTTTGCAGGAAAACTTCTCTCCAAATGGGAGGGACCATATATTATTGAAGAGGTTTATCGATCTGGAGCTATCAAGATGAATAACGCCAAACGTACTAACCCAAAGGTGGTCAATGGCCAAAGAATTAAGCATTATATCTCAGGTACGCCTATTAACGTTGAAAGCAATGTTATCCAAACCATGACACCGGAACAACACATAAAAGAAACCCTCCGGAACACTCCAGAATACTTAAAAATAGGAGGTACGTGATATGGTAAGTAAACGGACTCTGAAAAATCCGCAAAAATATTTTCTGTCAGTTTTGGAATATTTTAGAATTTTAGGAATAAAAAAATAAACCAGAAGGTGATCGAGGTGAGCACGATACACCAGGGCGCGCCAGGCACCCCTGGGCGCACCGTGGTGGGAGCTGCCCACCTCGGATGCCTTCCCGACTCCGTTTTCCTTCCAAATACTTGTTTCCCAAGAATAAAAATTCTCTATATATACCCCCGACTGGTTTGACGACCGCATCGCAGAAAAATCCTCTATTCTTGCTTCTTGCTGTTTTCCTATTAGATTTGTCAAGTCAGGCATCATGTCTTCTCCCTCTCCTAACAATATGGAAGAAGATGCCTGGCTAATGAAGATAGAGTTGAAGAGAGAGGAGCCGGAAGAAGCCTACAAGGAGAAGAAGTACAATGAAGCTAAGGTGGATTATCTCCCTAAAGGAGATCAATTCACACCAGCAAAGGAGGGAGAGGAAGAAGATATCCTCCAACCTTATTACAGTCATCTCACCCCTATTGAAATCGAAGCCTTTAGAACCTTCGAAGCGGTTCGTGTTCAGAATAAATTTCTCATCCGTGAAAATATCTTGTTGCAAGAACACATCGACAATCTTAGGAGAGTCATCCGCAAATTGGAGGATCTTCTGAAGCTAAAGTGTGACATCACATCACCACCACCTGCATCCACACCTCCACCTTCTTCATCACCACCACCAAAGGAGACTTGAGTACACGGGTATGGGCACTCCCCTTGGCTTGAGCCAAGCTTGGGGGAGGTTCCCCGGTATCGTATCACCATCACTTTTATTCACCTTTACCTATTTTGGTTCTATCTTTAGTTTCCCTTTGCCTTAGTCGAATAAAATTTTAGCGAGATCTATTTTCGTGTGTTAGTTTCGTGGTCTACCTATCTATGTAATCGTGTGACAGTTATATAATAAAGTTTAGTTTGAGTTTTTGCTTCTCTACTTTCTTTTTGCAATCAAATAAAAGAAAGGAAATAAATGAAAAGAATCATATGCTAATCTTATGGTGAGTAATGACATCACATAAGGAAAAGTATAAGTAGTAAAATTTATTGGAGATTGACAAACATAGCATTGGTCAATGATGCAATTCATGAAAGAATTAATTAGGGAACAGAAGATTCACATGCAAATACACTATCTTGGACATCTTTTATGATTGTGAGCCCCCATCAAATATTATTTGTCAAAATTGTTAACGTTGGACAAGGAAGACAACGTAATGATTTATGTTTGTTCATATCCACATAGAAGTTATATTGTCATAGATCCTTTAACATGTAGTGCTTGCTCAATACCTTTGCTAGCCAAAAATTCCGCACTAAGTAGAGATACTACTTGTGCATCCAAAAACCCAAACCCAAACTCTTTCCTTGAGTGTCCACCATACCTACCTATGGATCGAGAAAGATCTTTCAAGTAAGTTGTCATCGGTGCAACAAGGCAATAAAAATTGCTTCTAAAAGTGTTTTGATCAATTAGTGTAAGAGAAAATTGAGCGTTATACGAACTTATGATGGCAAAGTAATAAAAGCGACGGAATGCATAATAAAGGTTGCTATCATAGGGGGCAATATAGCGTGACGTTCTTTTACATTAAAGGGTTGGGCATACAAACCAATAAGCGCATGACAACCTCTGCTTCCCTCTGCGAAGGGCCTATCTTTTACTTTTATGCACTTACTTTTATGCAAGAGTCAAAGTATTCTTCTCAATTCCTTTTTACTTTTTCCTTTGCAAGCATCATGTGGTGAGGAAAGATCTAGGCACATATATCCAGTTGGATATGGGTGGGCATGAGTTATTATTGTTGACATCACCCTTGAGGTGAGTGAGTTGGGAGGCAAAACTATAAGCCCCTATCTTCCTATCTGTCCAGTTGAAACTTTTTGTTCATGGGTATGCCGTGAGCGTTAGCAATCATAGAAGACTAAATGATGGTTGAGTATGTGGACTTGCCAAAAGGCTCTGACATGAGACCCTTCCTGAAAATATGATGAATTGTAGTTGCAAAGTTGACTGAGATCACAATTTGTTGGTTTCCAATAAGGTTTATGCTTCATACTTCTATGTTGTGATGAATTGTTACTTGTTCATGAGAAGCTTTATGATAAAAATATATTGAAATAAGTTTTTACGTTAGAGTTTGTTGATGTTATGTTAATAAGCATGATGCTTCTATGTCCGTATTTTCTTTTTATCAACACCTCTCTCTCAAACCATGTGGACATGCTTTTCAATATCAGCTTTCGCTTGAGGACAAGCGAGGTCTAAGCTTGGGGGAGTTGATATGACCATTTTACATCATGATTCCCTACTGTTATTTACTTTGTTTTGTTGAATAATAATGCTTTGGGGAGTGATTCTAATGCCTTTTCTCTCATAATATGCAAGGTTTACACAAAGAGGGAGAATACCGGCAGCTGGAATTCTGGACCCAAGAAAAGCACGTCAGAGATACCTATTCTGCACAACTCCAATGAAGCTGAAACTTTACGGAGAATAGTTTTGGAATTAATAAAAAATACTTGAGCAAAAATCTACCGGAGGGGGGCCACCTGCTGAGGAGCACCCACCAGGGGGCGCCAGGCACCCCCTGGCGCGGCCTGGTGGGTGGTGCTCACCCTGGCCCACCTCCGGAGCCCATCTTCTGGTATATATTCCCAAAAAACCTAAAAAAATTAGGAAGAGGACTTTCGGGATGAAGCGCCGCCGCCTCGAGGCGGACCTTGGGCAGGAGCACTTTTGCCCTCCGGCAGAGCGACTCCGTCAGGGGAACTTCCCTCCCGGAGGGGGAAATCGAAGTTATCGTCATCACCAACACCCTTCTCATCTTTGGGAGGCCAATCTTCATCAACATCTTCAACAGCACCGTCTCCTCTCAAACCCTAGTTCATCTCTTGTGTTCAATCTTTGTACCGGAACCTCAGATTGGTACCTGTGGGTGACTAGTAGTGTTGATTACCTTGTGTAGTTGATTACTATATGGTTTATTTGGTGGAAGACTATATGTTCAGATCCATTATGCAATTCATTACCCCTTTGATCTTGAGAATCATTATTATTTGTGAGTAGTTACCTTTGTTCTTGAGGTCAAGGGAGAAGTCATGTTGCGACTAATCATGTGAATTTGATATGTGTTCGATATTTTGATGATATGTATGTTGTGATTCCCTTAGTGGTGTCATGTGAACGTCGACTACATGACACTTCACCATTCATGGGCCTAAGGGAATGCATTGTGGAGTAGTTATTAGATGATGGGTTGCTCGAGTGACAGAAGCTTAAACCCTAGTTTATGCGCTACTTCGTAAGGGGCTGATTTGGATCCACATGTTTAATGCTATGGTTAGACTTTGTCTTAATACTTTTCTTGTAGTTGCGGATGCTTGCGAGGGGGTTAATCATAAGTAGGTTGTTAGTTCAAGTAATAACAGCACCTAAGCACCGGTCCACCCACATATCAAATTATCAAAGTAGCGAACACGAATCAAACCAACATGATAAAAGTGACTAGACGAAATTCCCGTGTACCCTCAAGAACACTTTGCCTATTACTAGTGATTGTTCTGGCCTGTCCTTTGCCTCAAAAGGATTGGGCTACCTTGCTGCACCTTGTTTATCGTTACCGTTACTTGCTCGTTACAAATTACCTTGCTATCAAACTATCTGTTACCTACAATTTCAGTGCTTGCAGAAATTACCTTGCTGAAAACCGCTTGTCATTTCCTTCTGCTCCTCGTTGGGTTCGACACTCTTACTTATCGAAAGGACTGCGATTGACCCCCTATACTTGTGGGTCATCATGGCTTCTCTCATGAGTATAGCACATGGTGGGTGAACAAATTACTGTTGGGCAACTGATAGAAGATCAAATAATCATGGCGATATCCAAGGCGATGATTATTATATAGGCATCACGTCCAAGATAAGTAGACCGACTCCTGGCTGCATCTACCACTATTACTCCACACATCGACCGCTATCCAGCATGCATCTAGTGTATTAAGTTCATGGAAAAACGGAGTAATGCAATAAGAACGATGACATGATGTAGACAAGATTTATTCATGTAGGAATAGACCCCATCTTGTTATCCTTATTGGCAACGATACATGCGTGCCTTGCTGCCCCTTCTGTCACTGGGAAAGAACACCTCAAGATCGAACCCATCACAAAGCACCTCTTCCCATGGCAAGAAAAATCGATCTAGTCAGCCTAACTAAACCAAAGATTCGAAGAAGAAATACGAGGCTATAAGTAATCATGCATATAAGAGATCAAAGAAGACTCAAATAATATTCATGGATAGAAACTGATCATGAACTCAAAATTCATCGGATCCCAACAAACACACCGCAAAAGTTTACATCAAATAGATCTCCCAGAGACCATTGTATTGAGAATCAGGAGAGAGAGAGAGAGAGGAAGACATCTAGCTACTGCCTACGGACCCGTAGGTCTATGGTGGACTACTCACGCATCATCGGGGAGGCACCTATGAAGAAGATGAACCCCTCCGTGATGGTGTTTAGATTGGATCTCGAGGTTCTAGAACTTGCGGCTGCTGGAATTGTGTTTCGTCGACTCCCCTAGGGTTTTTGGAATATTTGGGAATTTATAGGCATCAGAGGTGGTGCAGAGGGGCCCCGTGGAGGGCACAACCCATCAGGCGCGCCGGGGGCCCTGTCGGGGATATTGCCCCGCGGTATAACCCGGCCTGAAGTATGACCCAGTCGGGACTTGGCGACTCACTGGTGAGCCGGCCGAGCTTGGCGGTTCATTGATGACCCGACAGGCGGGTCAGACGAACGACAAGACCAGACGGCCCAGAGGGCGGCTCATGGGAGGGCCGACTCAAGTTATGGTGGGCCGGATCACAGGGAAGGCCCAAGGAAAGGAAAGAGTCCCTCACAAAGGAAACAAGACCCGGATTAGGATTCAAGAGAGACTAGTCCTAATCCTACTCCAAGTAGGACTCTACATGTAAACCAACCCCTTCAACCTATATAAGGAGGGGTATGGCACCCCAAGAGAGACAAGTTCAAGTCATTAGAGATAGACAGATTAGAAACCCTCGAGATTAGAGGTAGCGATTTCGCACCCTTGTAATCGAGATCATCCTCATCATCAATACAACAAAAAGCAGGACGTAGGCTTTTACCTCCATCAGAGGGGCCGAACCTGGGTAAACTCGCTTCTCTCGATTCCGACCAACCCCTCTCAAGCCGCCACATAGTTGCGATGGCCTCACACCTAAGTTCTCTCACGAGGACATCTTGTCGTGACAAAACCACGACAGGCCCCCTGGCGCGCCCTGGTGGGTTGTGCTCTCCACAGCCCACCTTCCTGGCTCTTCTTTGGCCCACTGGGTGTCTTCTGGTCTGGAAAATATCTCCAAAAAGTTCCGTCACGATTGGACTCCGTTTGGTATTGATATTCTGCAAAGTAAAAAACAAGCAAAAACAACAACTGACACTTTGGCACTATGACAATAGGTTAGTCCCAAAAATGATATAAAGTTGTTATAAAATGATTGTAAAACATCCAAGAATGATAATATAACAGCATGGAACAAGCAAAAATTATAGATATGTTGGAGACGTATCAACATCCCAAAGCTTAATTCCTACTCGTCCTCGAGTAGGTAAATGATAAAAACAGAATTTTTGATGTGGAATGCTGCCTAACATGTTCATCTCATATTCTTTTCTTTGTATAGCATGGACATTTGGACTTGTAAATGATTCAAAGTAATAGTCTAGTTTTAACATAATGACTTCAATACTCAAGCATGTCAACAAGCAACCATGTCTTTCAAAATATCAACACTAAAGAAAGTTATCCCTAGCCCATCATGCTCAATCATTGATCCATTCGTGAAACACACTCAAATATTAGGTATGCCCAATGCTCAAGTACGATCATAGTGCCCCCTAGTTGGTGCTTTATAAGAGAAGATGGAGACTCAAAGTAAATTTTTTTTGCATAAAGTAAATAGATAGGCCCTTCGCAGAGGGAAGTAGGGATTTGTATTGGTGCCAGAGCTCAAAGTTTAAATTGAGAAAGAAAAATATTTTGGGTGGCATGCCTTTCCTGTCAATGAAAACGACAAAGTAGCTCACAATACTTTCCATGCTAGATATATCATAGGCAGTTCCCAAACAGAAAATAAAGTTTATTCCTTTTTCCACCAAACTTTCACTTTCCATGCCGGGCCGTATCCATGGTTGCCTTCCATATCAACACTTTCCAAGGAATTTATTATTTGACAACATAAAGTAAATATTTTTTTCTTTTTCATTTCGGGAATGGGCATCCCTATTACCGCCGCACTCTCATGCAATGACAAATGAATAAACACTCATCTTGAGAATAACACATCTAGCATGGAAAAACATTGGACACTCCCCACCGTTTCATGAGCGGTACGAGCACACAAAAGAGAAAATTTATTTTGAAAATTTAGAGATGTTACATACAAATTTGCTTGGAACGGCATGGAAATACCGCATATAGGTAGGTATGGTGGACTCATAAGGCAAAACTTGGTTTAAGGATTTTGGATGCACAAGTAGTATTTCTACTTAGTACAAATGGAGGCTAGCAAATAGATTGAGAAGCAACCAAACCAAGAAATGAAAATTCACATAAGCGAGCATTGAGCATAACTAACAGCGAATAATTGCACCATAAGTAGGATGTAACTTCATTACATAACTATTGACTTTCGTGCATGCATAGGGAATCACAAACCTTAACACCAATATTCCTACTAAAGCACAATTACTCACTAACATGACTCACATATTACTATCATCATGTTTCAAAACTATTACAAAGAATCAAGTTTTGATTTGTCCAATGATCTTCATGAAAGTTTTTATTATATCCTCCTTGGATATCTATCACTTTGGGACTAGTTTCATATATTGCCATTGCTTTTTGGCAAGCTCAAACAAATTTAAGTGAAGCACATGAGCAATTCTAACAAATCATAGCATAATTTTGGCTCTCTCAAACAGGTGTGTCCAGCAAGGATAAAAATGACAAACTAACAAACAAAGCAAGCGAAGATACAAGACGCTCCAAGCAAAACTCATGATATGTGACGAATAAAAATATTGTTCCAAGTAAAATACCGATGGTCGTTAGAAGAAAGAGGGGATGCCACTCGGGGCATCCCCAAGCTTAGTTGCTTGTTTCTCTTTGGATATATCTTGGGGGTGCGGTAGCATCCCCAAGCTTAGGCTCTTTTCACTCCTTATTCCTTCATCCATCGTGATCTCACCCAAAACTTGAAAACTTCAATCACACAAAACTCAACAAAATCTTCGTGAGATCCGTTAGTATAATAAAGCAAATCACTACTTTAGGTGCTGTTAAAAAAACATTCATATTTTATTATTGCATTATACCTACTGTATTTTAACTTTAACATGACTCATACCCTTCAATATAACCCATAGATTCATCAAAACAAGCACACAATGCAACGAAAACAGAATCTGTCTTAAACAGAACAGTCTGTAGTAATATGTCCTCTAACAATACTTATGTAACTCTAAAAATTCTGAAAACTTAGGAAAACCTAAGGAATTTGTATAGAAACACTGTGTTAAAATTTCAGCTCAAGATCACGTTCCAGAAAAAAATGAAAATTCATATACTGGACGCAAAGTTTCTGTTTCAGATTAAGCATCGCTTCTACTCATCTCATGAATCATCCTAAAGGCTTTACTTGGCACAAACACTAAATAAACCATAAAAACACAATCATAACAGCGGCATAATTGTGTCAACACTCAAAAACATAAAGGAAAAGGGAAAATTTTATTTATTCATTGGGTTGCCTCCCAACAAGCGCTATCGTTTTACGCCCCTAGCTAGGCATAATGCATAGATTCAAGTGTTGTCATCTTTAGTTTTGGATCCATAGGATGCCCTCATGATTGATTCATATGGTGGCTTAATTCTTGTTCTAGGGAAGTATTCCATACCCTTTCTCAAGGGAAATTGGAAACGAATATTGCCTTCTTTCATATCAATCACGGCACCTATAGTGCGTAAAAACGGTCTACAAAGTATAATGGGACAAGACGGATTGCAATCAATATCAAGCACAATAAAGTCTATGGGCACATAGTTCCTATTTGCAAGAATAAGAACATCATTAATTCTTCCCAAAGGCTTTTTAATAGTATAATCCGCCAAGTGCAAATTAAGAGAACATTCTTCAATATTGGTAAGACCAAGCACATCACATAGAGATTTCGGAATCATGGAAACACTAGCACCCAAATCACATAAAGCAAAGCACTCATAATTTTTAATCTTGACCTTAATGGTAGGTTCCCAATATGTTTGGTAAAAGCTTTATTTTGCTCATAAGCATGGGGTGAATTCAACATGGATTGCAGAAAAGAAATACATTCAATCAAAGATCAACTATCATAATTAAAGTCTTTGCAATCCAAAATAGTGGGCACATCACTAGTTAAAGTTTTGACCTCTTCAAACCCACTTTTATCAAAAAATTCATCAAGATTTTCACCCTCCAAATTATTGGGACGCCTTCTAACTAAAGTTGACTCTACTTCAGTCCCTTTATCATCAATCTTAACATTACTAAACAAGGAATCAATAGAAGAAACACCAATCACTTTAAGATCTTCATCTTTTTTATGAAGGCAATCACTAGAAAACGACTTTTCTAAGATTTCTCTTTTAGCTCTAAGCATAGCGGTTCTTTTCTTACTTTCATCCATAGAGACATACAAAGCTTTAATTGATTCATCAATATTAGGCACAAAAGCTTTCAACTTGAGATTTTCAACATCATGAGAAATTCTATCAATGCTTCTAGACATATCATCAATCTTATTCAACTTTTCTTCTATCGTAGTATTAAAAGCTTTTTGCGCATTGATAAATTCTTTAATATTACTCTCAAGATCAGAGGTGTTCCTATTATTATTGTAAGAAGAATTACCATAGGAATTACCATAATTATTAGAGGAATTTCCAGGAAAAGGCCTAGGATTAAAATTACCTCTATAAGCATTGTTATTGAAATTGTTTCGCCAGACAAAGTTCACATCTACGGAATCACTATTTTGCTCAATCAAGGTAGACAAAGGCACATCATTAAGATCAATAGGATCATTTTTACTAGCAACCAATTTCATCAAAGCATCAACCTTATCACTCAAAGTACCAATTTCTTCAACCGAATTAACTTTTTTACTAGTAGGTGCTCTTTTGGTATGCCATTGTGAATAATTTGCCATGATATTATCTAGCAACTTAGTAGCTTAACCCAAAGTAATCTCCATAAAAGTACCACCCGCGGCGGAATCTAAAAGATTTCTAGAGACAAAATTCAACCCCACATAATTTTTTTGTATAATCATCCAAAGATTTAAACCATGAGTAGGACAATTTCTTAGTATCAACTTCATTCTTTCCCAAGATTGTGCAACATGTTCATGCTCAAGTTTCTTAAAATTCATGATTTGCGTCCTAAGGGAAATAATTTTCGTGGGCAGAAAATACTTAGTGATAAAAGCATCCTTGCACTTATTCCAAGAATCAATACTATTGCGAGGCAAAGAGGAAAACCAATTTTTTTGCACGATCCCGCAAGGAAAAAGGAAACAATTTCAACTTCACAATATGATTGTCCACATCTTTTTCTTTTGCATATCACACAATTCTACGAACGTGTTTAGATGGGACGCGACATCCTCATTAGGAATACCGGCAAATTGATCTTTCATGAAAAGATTCAACAAAGCGGCATTAATATCACAAGACTCCGCACTAGTGGCGGGAGGAGCAATCGGATTACTAATAAAATCATTGTTATTAGTATTGGAAAAATCACACAACTTGGTGTTTTCTTGAGTCATCGTGACTACACAAACAAGATTGCAAGCAAGGGAGAGATCCGGCGAGAAAAAGGCAAACGAAAAAGAGAGCAAATAAAATGGCAAATTGGTGAAGTGGGGGAGAGGAAAACGAGAGGCAAATGGCAAATAATGTAATTGCAAGGAGATGAGATTTGTGATTAGGAACCTGGTAGATGATGATGGAGTCCCCTCGGCGCCTACGATAGGCACGTAGAAGAGACCGCTTCCTCCCCGGCAACGGCGCCAGAAATTCCTTTGACGTGGCTTGAGACTGCGTTGGTATTTCCCCAAAGAGGAAGGGATGATGCAGCACAACGACGGTAAGTATTTCCCTCAGTTATGAAACCAAGGTTATCGAACCAGTAGGAGGATCACCACCACCCAATAAGCAGCACCTGCACACAAATAACAAATACTTGCAACCCGACGCGAAAGAGAGGTTGTCAATCTCTCTACGGTAAAAAGATAGATCGGAAAGCAATATGTTGGAAAAGTAGACCCGGGGGCCGTAGGATTCACTAGTGGCTTCTCTCATGAGTATAGCACACGGTGGGTGAACAAATTACTATTGGGCAATTGATAGAAGATCAAATAATCATGACGATATCCAAGGCGATGATCATTATATAGGCATCACGTCCAAGATAAGTAGACCGACTCCTGGCTGCATCTACCACTATTACTCCACACATCGACCGCTATCCAGCATGCATCTAGTGTATTAAGTTCATGGAAAAACGGAGTAATACAATAAGAACGATGACATGATGTAGACAAGATCTATTCATGTAGGAATAGACCCCATCTTTTTATCCTTAATGGCAACGATACATGCGTGCCTTGCTGCCCCTTCTGTCACTGGGAAAGAACACAGCAAGATCGAACCCATCAGAAAGCACCTCTTCCCATGGCAAGAAAAATCGATCTAGTTGGCCTAACTAAACAAAAGATTCGAAGAAGAAATACAAAGCTATAAGTAATCATACATATAAGAGATCAAAGAAGACTCAAATAATATTCATGGATAGAAACTGATCATGAACTCAAAATTCATCGGATCCCAACAAACACACCGCAAAAGTTTACATCAAATAGATCTCCAAGAGACCATTGTATTGAGAATCATAAGAGAGAGAGAGAGAGGAAGCCATCTAGCTACTGCCTACGGACCCTTAGGTCTATGGTGGACTACTCACGCATCATCGAAGATGCACCTATGAAGAAGATGAACCCCTCCGTGATGGTGTTTAGATTGGATCTCGAGGTTCTGGAACTTGCGGCGGCTGGAATTGTGTTTCATCGACTCCCCTGGGGTTTTTGGAATATTTGGGAATTTATAGGCATCAGAGGCGGTGCAGAGGGGCCCCGTGGAGGGCACAACCCATCAGGGTGCGTCGGGGGCCCCCTGGCGCGCCCTGGTGGGTTGTGCTCTCCACAGCCCACCATCTTGGCTCTTCTTTGGCCCACTGGGTGTCTTCTGGTCTAGAAAAAATCTCCATAAAGTTTCGTCGTGATTGCACTCCGTTTGGTATTGATATTCTACTAAGTAAAAAACAAGCAAAAACAGCAACTGGCACTTTGGCACTATGTCAATAGGTTAGTCCCAAAAAATGATATAAAGTTGCTATAAAATGATTGTAAAACATCCAAGAATGATAATATAACAGCATGGAACAAGCAAAAATTATAGATATGTTGGAGACGTATCAAGTGACGGTTCAATAACCTCATCAAGTTCTGCCTTCCTCCCACTCAATTCTTTCGAGAGAAACTCTTTCTCGAGAAAGGACCCGTTCTTAGCAACAAACACTTTGCCCTCGGATCTGAGATAGAACGTATACCCAAATGTTCCCTTAGGGTATCCTATGAAGATGCATTTGTCTGCTTTGGGTTCGATCTTATCAGGTTGAAGCCTTTTCACATAAGCGTTGCAGCCCCAATCTTTAAGAAACGACAGCTTAGGTTTCTTGCCAAACCATAATTCATATGGTGTCGTCTCAACGGACTTTGATAGTGTCCTATTTAAAGTGAATGCAGCTGTCTCTAATGCATAACCCCAAAATAATAGTGGCAGATCAGTGAGAGACATCATAGATCGCACCATATCCAATAGAGTACGACTACGTCGCTCGGACACACCATTACGCTGTGGTGTTCCAGGTGGCGTGAGTTGTGAAACAATTCCACATTGTTTTAAGTGCATGCCAATCTCATAACTCAGATATTCTCCACCACGATCAGATCGTAGAAATTTTATCTTCTTGTTACGATGATTCTCCACCTCACTCTGAAATTGCTTGAACTTTTCAAACGTTTCAGACTTGTGTTTCATTAAGTAAATATACCCATATCTACTTAAGTCATCATTGAAGGTGAGAAAATAACGATACCCACCGCGCGCCTCAACACTCATCGGACCGCACACATCAGTATGTATGATTTCCAATAAGTCACTCGCCCACTCCATTGTACCAGAAAACGGTGTTTTAGTCATCTTGCCCATGAAGCATGGTTCGCATGTATCAAGCGATTAAAAATCGAGTGATTCCAAAAGTCCGTCAGCATGGAGCTTCTTCATGCGTTTTACACCAATATGACCTAAGCGGCAGTGCCACAAGAAAGTGGTACTATCATTATTAACTTTGCATCTTTTGGCATCAATGTTATGAATGTGTGTATCACCACTATCGAGATTCAACAAGAATGAACCATTCACATTGGGTGCATGACTACAAAAGGTGTTACTCATATAAATAGAACACCCATTATTCCCTGATTTAAATGAATAACAGTCTCGCAATAAACAAGATCCAGATATAATATTCATGCTCAACGCAGGCACCAAATAATAATTATTTAGGTTAACTACTAATCCCGATGGTAATTGAAGAGCGAGCGTGCCGACGGAGATCACATCAACCTTGGAACCATTTCCGACGCGCATCGTCACTACATCCCTCGCCAGCCTCCGTTTATTCCGTAGTTCCTGTTTCAAGTTACAAATGTGAGAAACCGAACCGGTATACAAATACCCAGGCACTACTACGAGAGCTAGTGAGGTACACATCAATAACATGTATATCAAATATACCTTTGTTGACGTTACCAGCCTTCTTATCAGCCAGGTACTTGGGGCAATTCCGCTTCCAGTGGCCAGTCCCCTTGCAATAGAAGCACTCAGTCTCAAGCTTGGGTCCAGCCTTGGGTTTTTTCACGGGAGCGGCAACTTGCTTGCCACCCTTCTTGAAGTTTCCCTTCTTTCCCTTGCCTTTGTTGAAACTGGTGGTCTTATTCACCATCAACACTTGATGCTCCTTTTTGATTTCTACTTCCGCGACTTTCAGCATCGCGATCAGCTCGGAGGCAGACTTGTTCATCCCTTACATATTAATTATAGTTCATCACGAAGCCTTTGTAGCTAGGTGGCAGTGACAGGAGAATTCTGTCAGTGACCGTCTCGGGCGGAAGTTCAACTCCCAGATCATTCAAATGGTTGTAGTACCCAGACATTCTGAGTAGGTGCTCACTGACAGAACTATTCTCTTCCATCTTGCAGGCGAAGAATTTATCGGAGGTCTCATACCTCTCGATCCGGGCATTTTCTTGAAATATTAACGTCAACTCTTGGAACATCTCATATGCTCCATGGTGTTCAAAACGCTTTTGAAGTCCCGATTTTAAGCCGTACAACATGGCGCACTGAACTATCGAGTAGTCATCAGACCGCGCCTGCCAGGCGTTCACAACGCCTCCAGACGACACTGGAGGGGGTGGCGTGCCAAGCGGGGCATCAAGGACATAAGCCTTTTGCGAAGCCATGAGGATAATCCTCAAACTACGGACCCAGTCCGCATAGTTACTTCCATCATCTTTCAACTTAGCTTTCTCTAGGAACGCATTAAAATTCAGGGGAGCTACTGCGTGAGCCATTGATCTACAACATAGTTTTGCAAAGACAAGTTTAGACTATGTTCATGATAAAAGAGTTCAGTTAATCATATTACTAAAGAACTCCCACTCAAATCAACATCCCTCGGGTTGTCTAAGTGTGACATGATCCAAATCTACCAACCCAAGTCCGATCATCACGTGAGATGGGGTGGCTTCAATGGTGGACATCTCCATGTTGATCATATCTACTATATGACTCATGTTCGACCTTTCGGTCTCCTGTGTTCCGAGGCCATGTCTGTACATGCTAGGCTCGTCAAATTTAACCCAAGCATTCTGCGTGTGTAAATCTGGCTTACACCCGTTGTATGCGAACGTAGAGTCTATCACACCCGATCATCACGAGGTGCTTCGAAACGACGAACCTTCGCAATGGTGCATACTTGGGGAGAACACAATTTATCTTGAAATTTTAGTGAGGGGTCATCTTATAATGTTACCATCGTTCTAAGCAAAATAAGATACATACGTAGGATAATCATCACACGCAAATAACATTAGTGACAAGATATGGCCATCATCGTCTTGTGCTTTTGATCTCCATCTCCAAAGCACCAGCATGATCTCGATCGTCACCGGCATGACACCATGATCTCCGTCATTGTGTGGTCCCGAGGTTGTCTCGCCAACTATTGCTTCTACAACTATTGCTAACACATAGCGATAAAGTAATGCAATTACATGGCATTTTAATGATTGACAAGCAGGTCATACAATAAATTAAAGACAACCCTATGGCTCCTGCCGGTTGCCATGCTCATCGACATGCAAGTCGTGATAACTAATACAAAACATGATCATCTCATACATCAACATATATAAAATCACGTCTTGGCCGTATCACATCACAACATGCCCTGCAAAAACAAGTTAGACGTCCTCTACTTTGTTGTTGCATGTTTTACGTGGCTGCTATGGGCAACTAGTAAGAACCGTTCTTACCTACGCAAAGATACAACGGTGATATTCAAGTTGCTATTTAACCTTCTACAAGGAATTCCTCTGTCGAATCCGATTCAATTAAAGTGGGAGAGACAGACACCCGCCAGCCATATTTATGCAACAAGTTGCATGTCAGTCGATGGAACCGGTCTCTCGTACGTGGACGAGTAAGGTTGGTCCGAGCTGCTTCATCCCACAATACCGCCGAATCAAGATAAGACTAAGGAAGTAAGAAATCTGAACATTAACGCCCACAAAATCTTTTGTGTTCTACTCGTGCATGTAATCTACGCATAGACCTAACTCATAATGCCACTGTTGGGGAACGTTGCATGGGAAACAAAAAATTTCCTACGAACACCCAAGATATATCTATGGAGATCAACAACTACGAGAGGGGGAGTGCATCTACATACCCTTGTAGATCGCTAAGCGGGAAGCGTTAAGAAATGCGGTTGGTGTAGTCGAACGTCTACGCGATCCAATCACGATCCGTCCCGCGATCCAATCTTGTTCCATTCCGATCTAGCGCCGAACGGACGGAACCTCCGTGTTCAGCACACGTACAACTTGATAACGTCTCCACCTTGTTGATCCAGCAAGCAAGGCTGAGAGGTAGATGAGATCTTCGGCAGCACGACGGCGTGGTGGCAGTGGTGGTGCAGCTGTCCCGGCAGGGCTTCGCCAAGCACTACCGAAACAAATCTAGAGGAGAAACTTATCTAGAGGGAGAGAGAGGGCTGCGTCGTGGCTAAGGGTACGGCTGCACTCTCTCTCCTCAAGTATATATAGGAGGAGGGGTGGAGGCGGCCAGCCCTAGGGTTTCCAATTAAGGGGCGGGGGCCAAGAGGTGGGACGGCGCCCAAGAGGTGGCTTGCCACCCAAGCAAGGGAGGCGCCACCCATAGGGTTGGCCCTCCACCAGCCCTAGCCGCATGGGCCTAGGTGGGGAGGGGCGCCCAGCCCACCAGGGGCTAGTGCGCCCTTCTCAGCCCATGTGGCCCCTCCAGGGCTGGTGGGCCCCTTCCGATGGACCCTCGGAACCCTTCGGCACCCCCGGTACACTGCCGGTGACGCCCGAATTCTTTCCGGTGACCAACACGGAACTTTCCATATATCAATCTTTACCTCCGGACCATTCCGGAACTCCTCGTGACATCCGGGACTCCGAACAACTTTCGGTCACCAACATATATATCTCAAGAATACCAAATTGTCACCGAACGTTAAGTGTGCAGACCGTGCGGGTTCGAGAACAATGCAGACATGACCGAGACTCCTCTACGGTCAATAACCAATAGCGGGACCTGGATGCCCATATTGGTTCCTACATATTCTACAAAGATCTTTATCGGTCCAACCACGATGTCAAGGATTCAATCAATCACGTATGCAGTTCCCTTTGTCTGTCAGTATGTTACTTACCTGAGATTCGATCGTCGTTATCTCCATACCTAGTTCAATCTCGTTACCGGCAAGTCTCTTTACTCGTTCCGTAATACAAGATCCAGTGACAAACTCCTTAGTCACATTGCTTGCAAGCTTATTGTGATACTGTATTACCGAGTGGGCCAGAGATACCTCTCCGTCATACGGAGTGACAAATCCCAGCCTCGATTCACGCCAACCCAACATACACCCTCGGAGATACCTGTAGAGCACCTTTATAGTCACCCAGTTATGTTGCGACATTTGATACACAAAAGGCATTCCTCCAGTGTCAGGGAGTTGCATGATCTCATGGTCATAGGAATAGATACTTGACATGGATAAAGCATTAGCAATAAACTAACACGATCAAATGCTATGCTTACGGTTGGGTCTTGTCCATCACATCATTCTCCTAATGATGTGATCTCGTTATCAAATGACAACGCATGTCTATGGCCGTGAAACCTTGACCATCTTTGATCAATGAGCTAGTTAGTAGAGGCACACTAGGGACATAGTTTTTGTCTATGTATCCACACATGTATCTGAGTTTCCGATCAATACAATTATAGCATGGATAATAAATGATTAACATGAACAAGGAAATATGATAATAACCACTTTATTATTGCCTCTAGGGCATATTTCCAACCCTTCAATCTTAACAGAAACAACAGGCATGCCGACAACTGGATTGTTTTTATCTAACTCATCCAACTTGTTTCTAACAGGTTTTGCAATGCTAGTAGCTTCATCACAAATGTAAATAACATGTCCATCAGTATTATCAACAAGGAGATCTTTAACCATAGAAATATTAGGTTCAACATTTATTTGTTCAGAAGGTTTAGGTGTCCTAATATGACTTTTATTAACCACAGTTGTAGCCTTAGCATGTTCCTTAATCCTAACAGGAAAATGTGGTTTCTCAATGTAAGAAGTGAGCCCAACTGGATCAACATGGCAAACAATTACCTCTTCCTTAACATTAATGGGTTCCTCTAGAAATTCTTTAATATGTGGATGAAATTTAAACCACTTCTCCTTAGGGAGGTCAACATAAATAGCAATGATTCACAGAAAGAAGCTATTATCTCAGAGTCAAGCCCATATGTATAGCTAAAATTATGAAAAGCATCAGTTTTCATAAAAGATTTAACACAATAAAACTCAAGCTTTATACCTGACTCTCTACGTTTGTCGAGTTCACAATCTTCAGGATTGCATTTAATTCTTTCTAGAATATCCCATTTGAATTCAATAGTTATCTTAATGTAGGAGCCACTGGAAGAATTATCGAGTATTAATTGAACATCATGAGAAAGCCGGGCATAAAAGTTTTGTTAATCATTTCTCTCGAGAGCTCATGGTTGGGGCAAGTGCGCATCACAGATTTAAGCCTCCCCCAATCTTGAAAGATACTTTCTCCTTCATGAGGCCAAAAATTATGTATATAATTCCGACCACGATGAACTAGATGCATAGGATAACACTTCTGATGAAATTCCAGCTTCAATCGATTCCAGTCCCATGATCCAATATCATCCAATAGGCTATACCAAATCTATGTTCTTCCATCCAAAGATAATGGGAAAACCTTCTTCTTGACTTTGTCCTCGGATAAACCTGCAAACTTAAATAATCCACAAATTTGATCTACATATATCAAGTGGTAATCAAGATGAGTTGTCCCATTTCCCGCATGAGGATTAGCTAGCAGTTTCTCTAGCGTACCCGAAGGAATCTCATAATAAATATTTTCAGAAATTTCAGTAGGTTAGGGGAGCAGCTTTTGCCACTTCCGTTCGAGGCAAAGATACCTAGAACAAACCACTCGAAAGATTACTATCCATAGTGACAAGCAACAGTAAATTTCAGCACGTACCAAAAATGTTGCCTTACCATATCCCACTCACCAAAGGCGCTTCACTTCCCGAAAATGGTGCCAGAAAAGAGTCATGATGACCCACAAGTATAGGGGATCAATCGTAGTCCTTGCGATAAGTAAGAGTGTCAAACCCAACGAGGAGCAGAAGGAAATGATAAGCAGTTTTCAGCAAGGTATTCTCTTCAAATGCTGTAAGTAACAGTGATAGATAATTTTGTAGCAAGATAATTCGTAAAAAGTAACAAGTAACAAAAGTAGCAGGCCTGAAAGTACTCTTATATAAAGCAAAGTGCTCCCGGGGACACATGAGCATTTTCGTCTAGTCATGTTCATCATGTTGAGTTGATTCACGTTCTTTACTTTGATAATTTAATATGTGGTGGACCGGTGCTAAGGTGTTGTTCTTACTTAAACAAGCAACCCACTTATGGTTACCCACTCTCACAAGCATCCGCAACTACGAAAGAATAATTAAGATAAATCTAACCATATCATGAAACATGTGGATCTAAATCAGCCTTTTATGAAATAACGCATAAACTAGCGTTCAAGCTTCTGTCACTCTAGCAACTCATCATCTACTTATTACTCCACAATGCCGTCCCTTAGGCCCATTATATGGTGAAGTGTCATGTAGTCGACATTCACACGACACCACTAAAGGAAGCAACAACATACATACCATCAAAATATCGAACGAATACCAACTTCACGTGATTACTTATAACAAGACTTCTCCCATCTCCTCGGGAACAAAAGTAAATACTCACAAATCATCACCATGTTCAAGATCAGAGGTGTAATAATTATGAATAAGGATCTGAACATATTATCTTCCACCAAGTAAATTAACTACAAGATGTAATCCACACTACTAGTAATCCACAGGTACCAATCTAAGATTTTGGGACAAAGATTGAATACAAGAGATAAACTAGGGTTTGAGATGAGATGGTGCTGGTGAAAATGTTGATGAAGATTGGTCCGCCCATGAAGGAGGAAGTGTTGGTGATAACGATGGCTTCGATTTCCCCCTCACGGAGAGAAGTTTCCCTGGCAGAATCACTCTGCTGGAGAGCAAAAGGGTGCCCAGGTTTCTGCCTCGAGACGGCGGCGCCTCACCCCGAAAGTATCTTCTTATATTTTTCTAGGTCAAAACCCATATTATAGCAGAAGAGGGAGGCCGGAGGACCTGGGAGGTGGCCCCAAGCCATCAGGGCGCGCCCAGCGGAGTGGGCATGCCCTGTTGGCTTGGAACCAACAGGTGCCCCCCCCTCTGGTATATGTTTTCTCCATAAATTCACATATATCCGCCTCGGCCTCGGCATGTTCGACACCTCCGACCAGGCTGCCCGTGCGTACGATGCTGCGACGTGGCGCCTCCGGCGGCCTCGTAGGGAGATGAACTTCCCCGAGGTGATGACGCGGGAGTGGGCGCGGCGTCTCGCGCCTCCCCCGCGGCTTGTCACCGATGAGGACCGTCGCGAGAACCGGAGGCGGGAGCGATGCCGAGGCGGATGAGCAGGACATGGCAGCGTGGCGCGAACGGTTCCCGCAGTACGTCCTCGACGAGCACGAGTTCTTCGCGCAAAGAAGGGCGGAGAGGAGGGCAGCACGAGAGGAAAGGAGGGCGGAGCGAGCCGCCTATCGCGAGCACAAAAATACGCGGAAGGCGGCCACACTCTTCAACATCGAGCTTGGAGAAGCGTCGACCTGGGACGACAACGATGACCGGTATAATGATGCCTATATCACTACGTCGGAGGAGAACAACACCGAGTCGGAGGAGGAGGAGGAGGATCACAACGAGTAGTAGTCGAAGTCGGAGTCGAAGTAGATGAATTATCTATGTATCATTTTTATTTTATCTACCTATGCTATGAACTATTTATGTATCGTTTTATTTCTACTATATATGCTATTGTTTTTTGCGTACGTATGTGTATCGCGCACTGTAGTTTAGCGCGTCTGCTGGAGCGCCACGCGCACAAAAAAATTCGGCGGCCGCTAGAGCCAGCGTGCTCCGGCGCGCTAAAAATTGCTATTTTCGATCTGTAAAACCGCTTTTTGCGTGCCGCACGTTGCTGTTGGAGATGCTCTAAGAGCATGGTTAATAATACAGCCAACAATCGGCTATAAGGAGTTGCCATGTCATCTAAAACCAACCTAATAGCCGGCATATACAATAGTAAGTTTTAGATGTGTACTACTTTATTAGTAGTTGGCCCACCTTAGAATCTCACAAAGCGTCTTGGGTCTCGTGCTGCAGCTGGCTACTCACCAAGAGCCCGCTTCTCTTCTATCTCCTCCAACTAAGCAAGGATATAATATTCTAGTTCTTATAGCCTGCTTATGTCACCTTATTGTACTTGCTCTAACCCTTAGTTAGGTAACTCGACCAAAGACCTCGCGTCTCTATAAATTCTGCCTCACCTGCGTTGTTCTCAGTTTACTGTTGACTCCAACTCCCTCAAACCACGTCAAGTGACACCACCCCTCTGCGCGCCCGATTCCAAGTGCTTGCTCGCGCTCTCTCATCTCCCATGGCGAAGACGGTTGCCAGTCGGCCCAGTGGGCCGGTCCTCTCGATCCCCAACTATCGCTCTGCCTCCCCCACCCGCGTCAAGCTCGCCTCCGGCAGCGCCACCCGCTCGCCGGCCAAGTCCGTCAGCTTCTCATCTTCCTCCTCCTCGTCCCCTGCCGGCAAGAGCCGTCGGTCCTGCATGTGTTCCCCGACGAACCACCCGGGCTCCTTCCGTTGCGGCCTCCACAAGGAGCGCAAGCAGTCCGCCCCAATTGGCAACAACAAGCCCCGTTCCCCACCGTCCATCGGCAGCGCCGGCTCGAAGTGCACGGGCAGCGCGCTCGTGCGGCTTGTCCCCAAGGAGAGCGGGCAATGGGCACGCAGGGCGCTTGCGCCGTCCCCCGCGGCGCAGCAGTCGCTGCAGCGGAGGCGCGCGCGAGGGTACTCCCGTCCCCGGCCGAGCCGGCTATCCGCCGTGTCCATGGCCGGCGACCGCGCCGGCTGTTAGAAATTTAGTATTTGCGGTCTACCCCTATTCCTCTGCGCTTATCCGTAGTGCCGCTCACAATTCGCATATCTGAGGCTAGGGCGTAGGGACCTTCTTATATTGTCTTTCCAAAGAGTCCACCTCTTATACGGATATAAGTTCCTAGTATTTTCCACTAGTTTCCGGGATAGAGTCCAGAGCAAATTACCAACCACGGTCATATTTTTCTGTTAACGGATTCTACCCGTTATGTCCCCGGAGCATACGCTTGTGAGAAACGCGCCATAATAGAGTATAAATTCCTCTAATTATATAGATCAACATTAGGGCTGTAATCTAGCTCTACGATCTAGCTCCTTCCGATTATCATTGTACCCGGGTAGTCTTTCCAATATAAATAGTATATTGTATTTCACTGATAATTGACCAGCTTCCTTAAGCATATAACTTAAGTACGTTCCAACAAGTGATAATTCCATGATAAATCATGTAAAGTAATTCCATGTATAAATACATGTATAATTCCATAATGAGGTACTTCAAATATTAGCAATTCCTATTAACTTGAATATAGTTGCAGGACACATAATTCCAACATCTCCCACTTGTCCAAAACGATCATTCAAATATTCATAAACCCATAGTCTTAACATGCTTGCCAAATACCTCCTGACTAAGAGGCTTAGTCAAGGGACCAACAATCATATTAACACTATGTTGAAAACTCACAAAAATATATATGGTGATACTTCCCCTTCAATAAGATCGGTAGAGACCTTTAGTTTCTGCCTAATTATTCCAGCATAGCTGTCCTCGGCGCCTCGAGTATTATTTCCTCAAGTGTAATTCCACCTTTATAGGCACCTTGAGTATTACTTCCTCAAGTGAAAATTCCGCATCAATTATTTTCCGTCACATAATCAATAATATGTATAATTCCACATTGAGTCAAAATATATGATAACCATGTTGAATAAATTTTCAGAACCACATAAATATCAAATCCAATCAGTAAATGAAGTTTCATGAGTAACCATGTTTTGAAAGAATTTCCTGACTTTAGTCAGTGAACCTGCACCATATTAATACTAAAAATAATAATTGAATATGCGTACCTAGACTTATTTCTCATCTCATAGATATAGTAATAACTTCCTCAATGTGTTAACCTTCAATATAAATTCAAGAACAAGTGAAAAGTTGTGATGCATTTTCCACAATCTTATATGATGTGTGAGATTCCCTTAGTTGCTCGTCTTTCCTTCCACTGCTTGAATGCAGCATAAATTCCGAAAGGTAAGGTATGATTGTATAACGAAGATACAGTAAATTTCAACACCAATATTATCCTGTTGTCCTCAAGAGTTCAAACATAATTCCTCACTGTGTTTGGTTCCAGGTACTTTTAATAACTTTGCAAATTTCCATAGGAAAAGTTTCAAAACATACCCTATGTAGTTCCACTCCTAAAACATTGGAAGCTTCAAACCTTCCTTTCACATGAAAGTTAAAACATGACCAAGCTTTCACTTCCATCAATGTGACTTTATCATTGCAAACAGCTAAACAATGTTAAGATATACAATAATAATGAAAAATATGTTATACTTACATTTGTAGATGACCACCTTGCTTCATTTAGAAAACCATATGACCTGCTATTCCATTGATGTGAAGCTTGTTATAAGATCATACATTAATATATTCAATTAGCAAACCATGTCTTTAGTTCCTCTTTCCCAAAATTCCAGGAGAGAGACTTTCCACAAAGTATATTTTTCCTTTGTGTGAAGAATTGAATAACAAGAGTGACTTTATAATATTCCAGTGAGACAAATTTCCTCACAAATGAATAAAACAAACTTACAAACAATGGGCTTGCGGTTTCTTGGTATGATAATAAGTTTCCAACTATATAATTCCTCATTGAGTTTATTCCTTCCCGCATTTCTTCCACCCATAGTTCACATTGATGAAAAACTTTTAACCCTTCTTAAGAGTCTTCCTCTAGTATTTAGAGTGACTTCCCCCAAAAATTACATAACAATTATCCAGACATGATATTCCAAGGTAATTCCTCACACTTATCCTGAGCATGTTAGTGTCGGGAGTTACACTATTAGTTTCCTTTGGGGTCAAGATTATAGTATGATTGTCAATAAATACACCCTTGATCATAATAATTAGTGTCTTCCTACTTTTTCACCAGTTTGATCAACTAGAATAACCATTACAAAGTTCCTGGTATGTGCTTTGCAGTAATTAAGAATTTCCTAGCAGAAAATTAAAATATTCCCTTCCAGTCTACAAACCATAAGGAGTGACTGTGATATAGACAAACAACAATATGTATGCAATGCTTTTTCCAAAAAGGTGGAAGTAAAAGTATTCAATTCCTCCAATTAAGTGTGGAGTGTATGGTATATTGCAATGGTGAATAGTTCCATGCTCTTTACATGTTCCATTGACATATTCCTGAAGTGTACTTGCCCCACTAATCAGTTGTTAAAACATTGAAATCTTTTAATCAACTAATTTTCCACTTCAGTACATAATGTGACAAGCACATAAAACATTCCGACTTGTATTTTAAATAGTATAAACATAACCATATCAAGTGCAATTATCAATGAATGAGATAAAGTAAATAATCTAGCCTCTAGTGGGAGTGAAAAATAATAATACCATAACTATAACAAAAAAATGATGTGAAGTCTCCTTTTGTTATCTCCTTCCACCTTAATAAAAAAAGGTGTGCGAGTAAAAATGTCCAGCATATATGCTTCACAAAATACCATAGTCCTCCCACTAAAGTTTAGGATTCCAGAATTAATAAGCAAATTCATCTAGTTCCAAGATATGTGACCAAGTCGTTGATGATCTAGATAATAAAATTCCAAGCATGTGTTCCCATTGTCGGTATTCCTCCATATGGAGTTATCTTTGCCAAATATAATTAATTTGGTTTGCCAACTTCCAATGGACATCAAGAAAGATAGATCATTGTGTGAAAATCCAATAATGCACTAATTCCACCACTGAGCAATATTTCCACTCTTCCTTTTCCAAATAGCATAATGTAGTCAATAGATTCCAAGAGACAACAATAAATCAAATCCCTTCTCACAAAAGTTGCACAGAGTGTCATATAATAACAATAATAGTCTTCCTCCACAAGGGAGTTTGATGGCATATAATTTCCAATCCAAAGTACATCAAATTTAGCATTCTAAGTAGATCGATTTTCCTATGGAATTGTTCCATGCCAATAAAGTTGCTATTGTACTCCAGCAATATAAGACATTGAAGCTTAAATCCACAGTCCAACTATTTGAAAAAGTAGTGACATATACATATTTAATGCAAATATTAACAATGGGCATACTGTTAAGTGAGAGCAAACATCCTTAATTTTCCATGGAGTGGTTCTCATCTTCCTCCATAAATAGGTGATTGTCATAATAGACACCTTTTTGAATTCTTCTCATGCATGGTTAGTATAATAGCGTATCCATCCATAATAATTTTCCTCCAGAACGTAGTTTGAGGGCATAATTTCCAATTCCAAGTTTATTAACTTTAGCTTTTCCTTGGAATTGCTTGCATGGAAGTATATGATATACATGTTTATTGGTAAATGAAAATTCCATGCTTACAAGTTATAGACATACCTTCCTCTTTGCCAATTGCATTGATAAAATATTATAATTTTCCTCTTCGAGATGCAACTGATAATATTTGGTTAGATCCTTCCCTCGGAGAGTTTCTATCGATCAATAAACTTGGCGAAGTTTTTGATATGAAAAATTCACGCGGCCAACTTAATTCCGTGAAACATTGAGATGCTCCCTTGATCCTCGTGTAAGCTACTCAATTTGCTTCTTCTGGTAGTAGCAGACGACGGCTTGACCGGTAAAACAAAGTAGTTCTCCTTTCAAAAACACGTATGCACACATGCATCTGGTTCTTGAAATTCCAGTAATTTCCGGAGGGACACTAAGTCTTAGCAGCGGCAGCAGGCGTATGCATAACATTGGTATCTTGAGCAAGGTTTGACCGCCGTCGCTAAACCCAATCCACTGCGTACTCTGCCGCTGATGGTCGCCGCCGTCGTCCACCACCTCTTCGTAGCGTGGCCGCTCGATCGTAATCGGGCTTCCGGCGCTCGTCTCTCGCATCGATGTGGTGATACGATTGATCCAACTAATTCCGTCGGCTCGATTGATCTGTCAATTACGTGTGCTTCTCCGCGCTGTTCAGCATTGATCTCGTTTGCCCGTGGTATGGGATGCACCAGATCGCTGGACTTCCTATTAACTTGAATATAGTTGCGGGACACATAATTCCAATTCCAACACCGGCGACAACCACCAGTGAACAAACCAGCGTCGACATGCCATAGGAAGATAGCAGTGCATACTGTACATTGGAATGGAACTCCCTGAATAATTCACCTGGGTTTTGCGTCCTCTGTACAGAATCGGTGGGAATTAGATGAGTTTTCAGACACAATTCGACTCCGACTTGGTCAATTAGCTAGCCAGTACGTAGATGCATATAGAGTGAGCCTCTTCGTCTTCTCTGGCCCGCCGTGTATGGTTTTGGATAATACGGATATATACATGAGTGACAAATTGGAGACACAACGGTACATGCATCTGCTCTGCCCTGTGACGGGAGGCTTATCCATCCATGGATCATGGATGATTTGCTGCAACAACTTTCTGCTCGTGTTTCTGTTTCAGTCCTCTGGATTGTGATGCGTCTCGCCCCTGTTTTTTGGTGTTGGATAAGCTCCGCACGAGGTCAGTGGCGTCTCGCCCTCGCTTGCTCCCGTCACGCGGGCGGCACCCGTGCCGCCCAGACGGATCAGGCCTTTCAGCAACCTGCAGCACGGGAGAAATCCCCCTGTTCCGACGAGAATTCGGCAAAGATCATGAACCGCGTGATGAATCATGTGAACCTGAGCCGAGGATTTTATTTCTCCTTCCTGATCGTGAACTGTGTTTTCATTTTTGGATCCGTGGTAATATTTCACTGTTGGCGCGAAGGACGGCGTAGCGGTTGGGATTCCTCCCCCTCCGGCTCTTCAACTTGCGCAAGAAGATGAAGATGTTTGGAGTTATCGCCGTGTCTGTCAGTTGGCTATATCGACCACAGTGATACAGTGCGTGCGGTGCGGTGTTCTTTTTCTTCACGAACGAAAAATAACAGCTCATGTCAAAAAAAAAAAAAAAAAAAAAAAAAAACAGCTGAACGAACCGAATACTGACAAACAAAAGTCTCAAATTAATTATTACTACTAATCTTCTACATGGAACGGGCACACGCCGACACGCGAACCATAAAGGAACCTTGGAACGCCAACGTCGATGACGGCCAAGCAGGTCAACTGAACGCATGACCCGTCGGAATAATCGATCGCCGCTCGATCACGCCTGCGGACGCACAGTCGGACTCAGAGCTCCGAGAGGAAGGTCGGCCTCTCTTGCCTCGAGCCCTCGACACGACTTACCCACGCACGAGGGCACGACCGAGTGAGCAGTGCACAGTCACTCGGGCTGGAGCTACTCTGAGATCTGCCTGGCACGCCTCAACTGGGCAGTCAATCGATGGCTGCGTACAGGTGTAACTTTTTTCCAACGTCTCCGGACGGATACGAGCGGCGTCGGTCCAGGTAGGACGCGAGCGCGGCCGATAATAACAAGCCGGTGGAAAATGTTCATCGAGTCAGCAAAGCGCAGGTAAACGGCCTGCGCCGGAGGCAATGTACCGACCGAGAACTTGAGCGGGCGGCGCCGTGCATACATGTGCGCCGGGGAGGCTCTGATACGGCGAGCAGCCATTAACGACTTATGGTGCGCTCCGTGTCCCACAAAACGGGACGAGAATACTAATTAGCTAGGGACGATCACCTTTTATGGCGTAGCCTCTAGGCCGGGCAATGTCAACCAAATTGATTTGTGGTCCGAACTTCTGACTTTGTGCGTCTGAATCCTGAAAAAAATGTTTCAGAAACAGCTGAATGTTTCTAGCATGTGGAAGTAACACGACCAAGAAAGTTATAAGATTCTATAAATATGTTTTTTGAGATAAAGCCACTACCCATATGATTTTCAGACTTTCAATCCGAAAAATTAAGTGATGTTCACGGTAAAAATGTTTTAATAGAGCATGCGCTTGTGGAAACGTCAATTATTTGTGATATGATTGGGGGTATGAAGAATAACCTACAATTGTGTTTGCGTGTGGTATTCTTGTAAACAAAACATGAAAATTAAATTATCTTGAACAAAATGATGTAGGGAAAAAATATTCTGAGAAAATGTATCCATCAATTGAGAATTTCTTTCCACCTCTATTTACAATAAAATACTAACCATAGCAGACGCGCTAAACAGAAAATCGACCATTTATATACATATATAGGAGCTCGCAGCACGGATCTGTTGAATATCTGCTCAGCACAAAACCAGGTGCAGTTGCTGGTATGATAGTGAAATAAACCATTAGCCTGACGAACTGGTTGAACATCCGATGAGTTTGTACTTGTACTCCTCCTGTAAAAGACTCGTCAAATTTGCAACCAGTTCTCGTATAATCTATTTAATTCTGGCACATAAGCACTGAACAATCCTACGGCTACCAAGGCAGCGGATGTTTTCCAAACACTAAACCAAGAAAAGCAACATTGGACTTTATAACTGTCAAGGGAAAAACATTGGACTTGTGTACCATTCCTCCATGGAACTTGATCAGGGACGCGTGGATACATCGACTCGACTCGACGTAGGAGACGACGATCCCGACCGGAGGGTATGTACTGGTTTGCATATTTTTCATGATCCTGTGGATCTATATGATGGAAAACAATATATACCACACTAACATAGTGAGTGAAGTAATGTTCGTCTAAACTGATATGATAGCGATACGAAAAAATGCGTGGCGAGGGAAGAAAAAGGAACTGAACTCACACATTCAGAGCAAATATTCAACTTTCAAGTCTCCAAGCCGGGATCTGATTCTATTGAATAGTACTCCCTCTGTCATGTATACTGAATGTAATAACGTATTATATTATG
This sequence comes from Elymus sibiricus, assembly GCA_039707655.1. Classification (NCBI taxonomy): domain Eukaryota; kingdom Viridiplantae; phylum Streptophyta; class Magnoliopsida; order Poales; family Poaceae; genus Elymus; species Elymus sibiricus. The sequence goes on along the minus strand of CM077673.1, from coordinate 399,184,530 downwards.
GGACAGGGGAGTAATTAGGCAAGCTCCTTTCCTACCTCACTTGAAAAACTTTATTGGAGAAGTATCAGTCAGAGAATAATGGTACCAAGAATATACTGTTCCTGGCAGCGTCTACACCGCGTCTGCTCACGGGAAAATATCCGGAAACTTAACCGAGTTATTAACAAAAGTTAAAGCAGGCAAAAATCATCTCGAAGCCTCAGGTCGGACAAGTAAACAAAGGAAAGTTCAGACGCGCTCAAGGCACAGCCCCGCACGCGATCAACACATAAAGAACGTTGCTTTCCCATCAGTTTCAGAGCCATGGACGTCTCGTGAGTGAACTTAATTACTTTCATGTTTCTGGAGCTCGCAAAGCAAAGCAAAAGTATTCGCCACTAAAAGATAAAGAAACCCAAAAATATTTTCTGCGAGATCATCCAGGTACAAAAGCTTGTTTTTTCTTGGATAGAGAAAGAACCATGATTTATGTTTTTTTTTTAGAGAACCATGCTTTATGTTTTGAATGTGAATCATCATATGTACTCCGTCTCAAATTAAGTGACTCAACTTTGTACTAACTTTAGTACAAAGTTGAGTCACTTAATTTGGGACGAAGGGAGAATAAGTTTTTGAACGGAATTATGACAAGCAAGCCACAAACCAAGTGAGTGAGAAATTCTCTTAGACACAGACCAAGTGAGAAATTCAGCTGTAGAGTTTTTTTTTTCTTTTGAATTTGTACCATTCTCATTCATCAGTAAATCCACAAAACAGCACAAAGATAAGTACAGAAATATGTTGGATAACACACAAACTGATACTCCGTTTCACTCCTCTGCAAAAATACAAGGAACATGTGTTCAGATTCATAAAAGAAGTGACCAGTTCATCACAGAACTACTAACAAAGCATTGGTTCCAGAGTAGTACTCCTTCCTAGGCTCTGATAGATAAACGGATCCAAGCGTCGGTGCGCCGGTGCGCGCGAAATAGAGGCGCACCGTTCACCGCTAGTCACCAGTGAGCTGCGTACTACGAGCTGCGAGGCAGAGCAGGTGAGCAGAGGCCGGCCGGCCGGCGTCACGCCGTCACGGCGAGGCGGCCCAGCCTGGACGGGCGGGGCTTGAAGTCGCGGCAGCGTCGGTGGTCGCTGCCGCCCGAAGACGGTGGGCTGACCAGCCGCAGCAGGTGCGCGCGCAGAACAGACCGGCCCTTGCCGGTCCTGCCTCCCGCAGCGACGCCGCCGCTCCTCATGATCCCCACGACGCGCACCGCCGCGCTGGCGACCGGCGCCGCGACCTGCTGCGAGGCACGACCAGACGACGACGGCGACGACGTCTGCGGTCTCCCCCGCAGGCTGCGGTGGCGGGTGCAGCGGAAGGAGCCCGGGTGGTTGGTCGGCGAGCAGAGGCAGGTGAGCTTGCTGCCACTGGGAGCCGCGCACGACGGCCTCGAGCTCGTGGATGGGTTCGCCATGGTGGCTTGGGCGTCCGACCCTTTTTGGAATCTTGGTTGGTTTCTCGTCGGAGCTCGGATGAGGAGCGGTGGTTGCCGGTGGAGTCCTGGCCTTCTCCGGGGCCGCAGCTCCCCGTTTTATAAGCTCGCCGGTCGCCGCAGGGCCCGCGACGACGCATACGTGTTCAGTGTTCGGTGCGTGACTTGGTGGCGACGTTTTTCCTGTGTGCGTGTCAAGTGTAAACCACTAGGCAAGTGCCAGAAATTATCTTCCGAACCATTTGGTAAAGCGCAGATTCGGTTCAGTTTAGTTTAAATTAAGGTCAGCTTCACGCGTGAAGAGTAGAGTAATTTGTTCTTCCACGTAGCATGTCGCGGTGCTACGGACATGGTGAAGTATCGGAAGCAGGGCAAATTAACTAGGAGTACTTCCCTCGAAAAAAAAAAACTTGTACAAAATCGTTACATCTTTTTCTCTCGGGACGGGCGACTTCAAGCCCTAGCCGCCACCAGGAGTTCCTTCCGCTGCTTGGCTCCGGCGGCTCCCCATCTGAAGGTCGTCGGTGGTGAGGAGGGGGTCACCGGATCTATATGTGTGGACCATGTAGATTTATGTTAGACCCTAGTAGCTTTGGTTTTTCGGTCGTTCATCGTCTTGGTTACGGCGGCGGCGATGGGGACACTGAATAAACAAACTTTACATCATTCCCCAACGAGGCGTTCAGTCCTATGGTTGAGGATGGGTTTAGAAATCAGTCTGTTCAAGCAAGGATGACGTGGCGGCGGCGACATCCTCGTGGTGGACTTGTGTCCTCGGACTCCACCGTTGCGATGGCGTTTGATCCAGAACCGGTGTGGAGCTTGGGAGGTAGTCCAGGAACGGATGCATATTGTGTTCTGCATCGATGACATCTGGAAGACGGATCGTGTGCTGGATTTTGTGGTTGATGGCTGGCAAATATGGTTTCCTTTTTCGGCATCTTGGTCGTGGTGTGGTGCCAGATCTGGAGCTTGATGGCGTGTCCAGGGTTTTGCCTCGGTCTGATTTGTTTAATGGCAATGGCTTCGCCTTTGCTGAGCCACCTTGAAGGTCTGCAAAGCTGATTATCATCAATGGAGCCGCGTCGAGCTCGGGTGAGAAGATGATCCATCATTTTTACCTTTGGTGGATGCTCTGGTGATGCCGGAGGCAGGTGACGGACAATGATGTCAAGCTCAAAGAATTTTTTTGGTCTTGATTCTGCTTTTACTTCTTAGCTGGTAGTCCTTTTGTAAAGACTAGCGTTTTGTTGTCTTTTCAGTTTTGTTATATTTGTCATTACATGACTTGTATTGTAATGTTTATGATATGAATAAGGCACGTATTACCATGCAAAAAGGAGAGCAAATTAACTGCTAATTTTTCGGAAGAGCTAAGCTCATCTGCTCATGCGTAATCTTTATCCTTTTTTCTGAAGAAAGCAATCTGACCTCACCTCATGAGTAACCAGAAGCTCCATCTGCGTCCGGTTTAGCTCCTCCACTACTACCATGCATCTTCTTTCGCCAAAAATATATCCTACCGCCACTCATTTGTTTTATGCGCGACCGCGACGCCGACATCTCTAACTCCGGCAGTATGCAGCATGATCGATCGAGAAGCTGCGTGCGTGCGCGCGTGCGTGAATCGACCGTGACTCAGAGCGGCCGCCTTTCGCGTCGGCTCTCGTACTACTCTACTCTCATCTCGTGCCTAACCATTTTGTTTTGTTATTTAGCGCAACTAGTCTAGTGTGCCAGTACTAACTCAATTATTGGCTCACTGCTTGCGTGGAATCTCTTCAGCAAAAACACTCTCATCTTATGCATGCATGCATCTGGATCGTCCTTGTCATCGCGTGTATGTACAGTCAGATTGGAGAAGGCAGCACGCATCCGTGCATGCACGTGTGATCGATGTGTGATGTGACCGGGGATCGGAGCTAGTCCAATGCAGATAGATTACACTGACTAATTTGCTGTACGTAGTGAAGAATTGGAAAGGAGTAGCAATTTTGCTTCAGAATTACTCCCTCCGTCCCAAAATAACTGTCTTAATTTTATACTAACTCTAGTATAAAATTGTATTAAGATTGAGACACTTATTTTGTGATGGAAGGAGTACTTACATGCACGTACCTGATGTCAGTAGTATAGTACGATGGTCGACTTGATTAAGCTGACCACTGCATGCTGATGGTTAGCCAAAATCCCGGACTCTTGATAGTCAAAGACACACTTCCAGGCCACGACTGACATGTGGTTTACGTACCAGATCAGTACTATGTGTATACCAGTATTTCTCTTCTCATACTATACCAATTCAAGCGTGCATACAGCTACTCTTGATAAGCTTAACCGTCAGCTCCTTATGTTTTGTTGTGAAGAATATGTGTAGGGTGTAGGTCAGGTCAGATTAGGTCGCCATCTGCACCCTCAAACTGCACTCCCCGACCAAAACTTTGCGCAGGACCAGTAGCTTTCATCCAGCTACCCTGCAGCTTCATTGCAGCTGAGCATCAATCACATCCCGTTGCAAACGCTTATCCAAACAGAAACTAAGCTTTTTTTCCCTTGAAATTTATTTGTCCAAAACAGACTCGTACCTGTGGGCAGCCACGGGCAAATGGCCGGCCATGCCTGCAGATCGAGCATACATGTGAAGCCAAAATTAAGGTGATGGTGATCTTAGCCTAGGGAGAGAAGGCAGACATCTTTGAACAGGGACAACTACATCTTACCCGCCAAAAGCTGTGCTGAAAACGACTACTATACATGTACCTGGTAGCTGGGTTCTCCTGTGGTAGCTAGCAATAGCTTAGCCATTGTGCTCGTGCCCTTTGTTTGAAAAATATCGAAAACCATATTTAGAAGTTTCAAAAAAAATTCGAAAAAAATTCTGTGAAAATTTGTATGTGTTCACTACGGATCCATGAAATTTCGTTTGGAATTTTTTTAATTTGTAAGCTGTACAAAAAAGAGAAAATTCCGGCCCCAAAACAAAAAGTGTGGCCCATTTTAAAATACATATTTGTTTTTTCTTTGTCCGCCACGTGTGAAAGTAAAATGTTGTGAAATTTTACACGTATGAATTATACATATGTGTGTGTGTGTGTTTACAAAAAAATCAATATTTTTTGCCTTGTAGTAAATGATTTGTGGAAAAGGGCACCGTAGTGCCCGTGCACCATTTGCAATTTTCACATTTGTTTTGATAAAGGGCGGATTTTATTTGCTCAAAATGGAGCATCAAAAAGATACAAAACAAATGAGCACACACCCGACCTCTGCATAGTTAGGATGCACACATCCAACACGAACGCACGCAAAAAAAAAAACCCGACAAATAGCAAAGTCATATAAGACCAAAATCTATGCATAGCGAGAAAAATAAATAAAACCCAAAGCAATCTGATTCACGATTTGCAAACTACAGAAATTACCATATCCACGATTTGGTTTTCTTTTCCTTTTTTGTATAGGATGGAACCGAGTTTCCGTTCACCAATACAGGTGAATATGCAGAGAATTCAGAAACCGTAAAACTTATCATCTTCTCCGGAACAAACTCATTGTGATGAGATGTACATGATTAAAATCGAGCAAACAATACAGCACTCTTCGACCTAAGTATATGTTGGCACTCCTTGTAATCTAAGGTAGTATTAGCAGGATAGAGGCATCGTTAATTCGTGATCATAACAGGGACACAAGACCATTTTGTTCATTAATTTAGACAATACGTTTGTTTACGGAGACAACAATGAAACCACAAAAACGAGTATAGCCACCGCACATGCACACGCACATACCAAACTTCAAACATACAAATTAAATAACCAGTATAAAAAAGCATACAAAACTAATAGATGCATGGCTCGTTCACCCTCCAGGGGCCACTTTCTAGAACATATGTTAATATGTACAATCTGTTGAGTGAAAAACCTGTGGCCAGGCTAGAGTTGATGACGTACTTCGTTGTAGTTCTCGTCGCTCCACTCGGCGTTAACGTGTGTACAACTGGTGTCTGAGCAATAATCCCAAACGATCTATTCATAGATTTGCCGAGATGAGTAATCCAACTTATGGAGAGATAAATTTAAGACCTACAACCCAGATTAATTTGGCCATCAATTGACGGAGAGATGTTTAAAAAAATTCTTCGGAAGAGGGGAGAAACCCTGCATCAATTGATGCACACAGTCATAAGCTGGCCATTGAACATAGCAATAGGGTTTTCTTTTATTTGTACACATCGCAATCTATTTTATTTGGTCGTCGCATGGATTAATTACCCTAGATCTTTAGTACGCATTGTTCAGACAAGATAGTTCTGTGGAAAATCTGCACACATTAGCTAATCAATTACTTCTCACGTGGGTATCTTTTTTCTATCCCAGAAATTGTACTCTCGGTTGAAAATTTGCACGGTTATAGTTGTAATCAGATTAAGAAATGATGACAGAGATCGGTTCATCCTTGATGTAACAGTGATAACGATGTGCAGGCAGAGCAGGTACGTTACTACTTTTCATTGCAGTGCATATGGGCACGAGCTGTACGAAGAGTTGATAGAACAACAAGCGCACGTCCGTGGAATCCGCCTGTTGACTGGCGACCGCTGACAGATAGAGTACCTATCTAGTGGAGCCATTGAAAGAGAGCATGCACGCGGCAAATTAATTTGGAATTTGGATGCACTTAAACTGTTCCAGAAGAATAAAGATCAAAAAACATCTTGATCATATGATGAATGTCATAAGAGTCAAAAATGGCGATTTCAGAAACAGGCTGGTACAAGGTGTGTACCGTGGACGATTCGAACATGGAAACGTCATGAGATTTGGCTTTGCCTTTTGCTTTTCACTTTTCAAAGAGCCGATAAACATATTTTTGGAATCATAGAGGAGAACTGCATGAGAAATATATAGAAGAAGAAAAGAGAGTATAGGGTAGTTTGGTTCTTGCCCATGGTGATCTGCCAACCATCGGCACACCAATATTCCGGCGAAAGAATAAACTGCCAATGTCTCACCAACAAATTGCTTGTGCAATGAACGGGGGAGGCTGTTGGGCCGGGGCAAGCCAATTTATTGGAGCACATCAACATAGACACCGATGGTATAGCCAACGCCAAAAATTTGGCAAAGCACACGATGGCACAGATCCAAACATGCCCATAGAGTATCACAAAGTTCAGAATAAGGCTACAACCAGTGACCTATCTAACAAAATGACCCGTAGATGCAGCGGCTAAGAAATAAGAGAAGTACTAACTTGACACAAGACAACACCAAGGAGAAAAAAAAGGGAGTCCAAGCATTTAGCTCCAGCCTTGCTCCAGCGTCAAACCTCCTCTTCGATTTTACCTACCAAACGATTCAATGAGCAGTACCTCTGTTCAAACACCCTATTGTTCTGTTTCTTCTAGCACCTGACCAAAATGTCTAATGAATTTAACATCTTCTTGTCAGCAATCAAGCTCCCCTGCCTAACAGTATACCACCAATCCTTAAAGGATGCAACGACGACAGGAGCAACAGGTGGGAGGCCAATCGAGTAAAGAATCCGGTTCCAGGTGATGTTGGTTATAGAAGAACCAACAAAAAGATGATGGGCGTCTTCATGAGTGACATTATAGAGGGTACACAACTCATTGCGAGGAAGATTTCACTTGGCAAGGCTATCAGCTGCCATTTAGAAATAGCACAAAGTTAATTAATTTGATACGTTCGGATACGACATCAACCAGTCAGCCGACGAATTTGTTTGACACAAAGTATCTCACTTTTTTCTGTTGCAAAGCAAGTACGCTATACTTCAGGAGAGATCGAAGACATGGAAATTTGCTTACATGCTTCACGGTGGCATCTTGCAATCAGGAGAGTGAAGCATGAGCTGGAGCTGGCACCGTCCAACTCAGAGTTGAGTGATGAGACTGGTCAGATTCGGACCACTTTTAGCAATTACTCATCAGTCAATATATTCACGCTTTTGCTAAAGATGCATCCATGCATGAATACAAGGTAATTAAGCTCGATCAAAATATTTAAAAATAACACTGGCATATATTTGCATGGTAAATTTGTCGCCAAAGGGTTGAGTAAGTCTGACTACGAGATGGCGTCCCCCGATCTCAATATAACTCTAATCGATTCCAAATATAGCTCGAGCCCAAAAAATGCCATTTTGGTTTTTTTTAACCCACCATAAGTGAAGCTCCCAAAGGCCTTCACTCCCAAAACCGTCATGTCATGTCCCCACCCCAGGTAGCCAATATATGCATTTCAGGCCTCTCATCCTAACCCCAATTCCACCCCCAAAACCCTACATCTTGAGACAGGAACTTGCCCTCTCCCCACGACCGTCGTCGCGACCACGATGCAATATGTTCTCACTCGCGAAGATAATGATATTCACATCCTAATGATGTGAGAGTTGTGCTCAAGTGTTTGCTATGCCCCCCCCCCCCCCCCCCCCCCCCCCCGGCGACTGTCTTTTTCCATGCCCGCTTGTCAAAATATGATTTCACATGGATGTTTAGGCATTGGTTCCACTCTAAACTTAGAGTTTCTTGAAAAACTTTTTTACTTTTTTCTGTAAGAGATCATGGTTTCATTTCACTAGAAGGGAGCCGTGAAGGCGCCTCATCCTGATTAAAAAAATACTGTAGGGTAATAGGACACCATACTTCTTGGCTATGGAAGAGAGCAATGCACTGGATGATTTCACTTCATGTGAGGACGGGGTATTTGTCTTGGAACTTGATCTCCCACATCTCTCCCATAGATTCATACTACTTTGGTCAAGGCTGCAATCAATTGACAATTATTCAACAAACAAGAGTGCCACATTTTCTACTAGTGACTCAGCATATGCAATGCACAATTTACAAAACTAAATTACTGCTGCAATGACTAGATAAATATCCACTTAGGTGTGTCATTTGTGTTAGTCATTGGCATCGGACATTGGATGTGGCATATTTGTAGAGTGAGAACATAGGAAATAAGGATTATTAATTTGTACTATTCGCACACAAAAAAACTTCTATTAAGTACGGATTAAATCTTCTATCTATTTAATATGTAACAATTTGCAAGGGGCCAACTAAATTCATAATGAGTTAGTCGAGCTGACTGCATTAGATAATTTTGGTTTGGATTCCACCTACTTGTACCTTTTTTCATTAAGTATTATAGATATAAAACCATGAAACAAACAATTGCACAAACTTAGTAACAGCAATTATAGATATCTTAGATAAGATCGACATTCTTACACTCTAGAAACCCGCATTAATATATGTTTGGAGACATTCATGAAAGCAATATTTGTTAAATATGTAACAATATATATGTATCAAAATATTAAGGATACCAAACTAGGTACGAGAATATACAAATACAATGTAATACATATAAAATAATATGTAAGATTATTACACTAAGCTACATATTGCCCAGTTGTATTAGATATGTATTAGACCTAAGGGGAATTGATCAGATAGTTTTTTCAGATGCAATTTCTCAAACCAAATTTATAATATTACCAAGGACAGTGTTGAATTGTGAAAAGATGTATCTTAATATTAGGCATTATGATATTGTGGTTAGTTTCGGTAAATGGAATAGAAAGTACAATATTGAAAATGGAGAGATGAAAATGCGTTGTGCAGCTGGGTTCGACATATTTGTTTCTTTTCCTTCTTTGCTGGTTCACCTGGTGTGTGAGTATTGGGCTGAAGCAGGAAAGAAACTTCTTTTTCGTTGCTGGTAGAGGTAATGAAACTTAATGGGTAAAAAGGAGGGCACAACCTGGTATCGAGCCCCGTGTCCTCCATCCACGTCCTCGTCATGATTTTCTTTTTCAGCATCAAATCCCCTCTCCCTCTCACCCGTCGGTTTGCGGTATGGCAGGTTGAGCAAGAGAGTGTAGAGGCGACATGTCGAGCATGGGAAAAGAAATGCCATATCATGCCGTGTGACTACAAGCCAATAAAATCCACTTCTATTTGTTCTAAATAACGTTATTATACCTCAGTTAATTCAGGCATGTTAAATGGGATTTAACCTAATTTTATTTGGCAAATCACCATGACATTTACACACAAGAATATTGCTAAAATTAATATTTTTTGTGGCCAGTGAATTAGGGCCATTGATCACAGTTGTTTTCGACTACTGATATATAAGAACCAGGAGACTTTTCGACTGTTTACTACAACAAGTTTTGCCCGGCTCCGGTGAGGGAGGGGCGATGACGGCGGCGGGCCTTCGGCTCGCTTAAGTGCTTGTAATCGTCGCTAGGTGGTCTACGGATCTGGATGTAATTTTTATTATTTATGGTGTTCGTTGTACTCTCATGATTAAAAATGAATAGATCGGATGTTTTTCTGCAAAAATAATAATAAAATACACCCAAATTTCGTAGACCATCCATCCTCCTCAACTCTTGAGTATCGAGCCTCCCGAACCTAGCCGACTCTTCTCCCCAGCATCCACCAACCAAGGAGAGGAGAAGTGGTACATCCATTCGTGCGCCGCCGGGAGTGCATGCACGTAGGTAGCAATAAGGATTCTGAGCAGCGCATCTTCATGTGACCACTTTGCTGAACTGCAACCTTTATTCCTCTACATCGACGCCGCTGTACCTCTAAGTCGACAATGTCGTTGTTCGACTACAACAATTAAATATTTAAGTTCCAAGAGAGAACTTGCTCGTTATTTTACAACAATTAAATATTTTACGAGAAATTAAAACATGGTCTTTATTTACGAACATATACAATACAATACTAATCACAACACACATGCACAAAACTCATAAACAAAAGGGTATCACATCATTAGGAATCCTCCTATGTTGAATCCCTTAAAAAGAATATTGTTTTGTTGAAAATCGGCTGTCTACGTAGCACGGACGCGTTGAACTTCTGCTCAGTAAAACCAGGTGGAGTTGCTGATAATGGAATATACCCGCAGTCTAACAAACTCGTTGAACATCCGACGAGTTTGTAGTTGTACAACTCCTGCGAAAAGAGTCGTCAAATTTGCAATGAGTTTCTCCTAATGTTTAATCCTGGAACGCCAGCGTCGACGGTGCCGAAGCAAGTCAACACTTGACCCGTACGTCAGAATGGCTTGATCACAGCATGCATGCCCAAACCGAGTGGCAGACGGTGGTAAATAAAAAGGAAACAATGTTGCGTCCATGTTGCCGGATAACTGCGTTTGCGCTGCATAAGGAGAAATTATTTTAGATTCGCTGTGAATTAGTCGGTCACAATGGTGTGCACTGTCATGTCGCCGTCGTGCTGACAATACATTGACCCGTAATACTGGTTCTAGGCTACGCATATCTGTACTGCTTCAGAGTTTGTTTTGCATTTGCAACATAAAGTCCATTTCCCTCGCGCTCAGGGCAGCACGGATGATGACCCGCGTATATAATCACCATCGTGTAGGCAGGGCAATGTGGCATTGTCAACAACCAACTGAGCTTTGGTATGAACTCTGCACTTTGGGTAGCGTCTGCTTCGAGATATACGGGGACACTGGAGCTTCCTGCCTAGTGGAAACAATAGACCCATTACGCGGAACATCATGCGGAGATGCGGTGCAGTGATGGTGGTTCATCTTCCTCGCATATGCTAATATTGGGCCATTCACCAGTTGAGAGGTAATTATGCAGATCTGCACATAAATATCCATCATGACCTTCTACAGTCGATCGTGGTTTCTCGCCCAGTTTCTAGCTTAATTGACAGGGAGAAAATTAATGTCTTATCTTTTCTCCAAACCATGTGGTCTGATTTCAGAATAGTAATTGTGCAAGTTCCTCTTGGACCTCACATGGAAAACTTAACTGAGAAGCATCAGTCAGAGAATAACTCTGCCAATAGAATATGGTAGTAGTGTGTACACCGCGTCTGCTGATGGGGAAAAAGCTCAGAAACTTAACCGAGTTAATATTTTAACTAAATAAAGCGGGCAAAAATCATCTCGAAGGTTCAGCTCGGACGAGTAATAAACAAACTGAAGTTCAGACACGCTCAAGGCGCAGCCCCACACGCGACCAACACATAAAGAACGTTGCTTTCCGATCAGTTTTAGAGTCATGGACGTCTCGTGAGTGAACTTAATTATCTTCGTTATTTTTCCAACCGGACATCCCCCTTTCCATTCAATTACTCAAACGGAAAGATAAAAATGTATCAAATCATTATAGTTTTTAAGCATCTTAGCCATCACAAAGTCGAAGTCAAGTGATTTGAGAGTACAGTAGAAAAACTAACTGGAACCCCCAAATATTTCATGGGTAACTTCCCCACCTTGCACCCAAACAACTCGGAATATGCAGCCATGATATTATTATCAGCACCCAAAGCATATATCTCACTTTTATCATAGTTGATTTTTAAGCCGGACATCATTTCAAACAAATAAAGGAGAAGCTTCAAATTAATCATATTCTCAGGAACGTGATGGATACAAAGAACCGTGTCGTCCGAACTTAATTACCTTCGTGTGATACAGAAGCCTGATTTTTTGTGTGCAGAAAGCAAAAGTAACCCCCACCAAAAGATAAATCTTAAGCTACTTTTGATAATATACCAATTCAAGCGTGCATGAGCAACTTTTCATAAGCTTAATTCGAACGTCAGCTCTTTATGTTTTTTGTTTTGAGAAAGATGTGTGTAGGCCAGGTGAGGTCGCCATCTGCATCCTCAATTTGCACTCCCCGACCAAAACTTTCTGCAGGATGAGTAGCTCCTCCAGCTACCTTCAGTTTAATTGCAGATGACCATCAATCACGTCCCTTTGCTAATGTTTATCCAAACAGAAATAAAGCTATTTATTTATCCAAAAACAGAATCATACCGGTGGGTAGGTGCTTGGGCGGCCACGGGCAAATGGCCGGCCAGGCCTGCTGATCGAGCTAAACATGTGAAGCCAAAATTAAGGTGATGGTGATCTTAGCCTGGGAAGAGAAGGGAAACATCTTTGAACAGGGATAACTACATCTTACCCGCCAAAAGCTGTGCTTAAAACGACTGCTATGCGTGTACCTGGTAGCTTGGATCTGCTGTGGCAGCTAGCAATAGCTAGCCAACTAAGAACATGAGAACATCCCATTTTCTTTTTCTCTTTTTGCATGGGATGGAATCGACTTTCTGTTCACCAAGACAGATGAATGCAGAGAATTCAGAAACGGTAAAACTTATCATCTTCCCGGAACACAATCATTGTGATGAGATGTACATGATTAAAACTGGGCAAACAAGTCGACCACTCTTCACCGTAAGTATATATATTAGCAATCCTTGTAATCTTTTTTTTTTTGCGAGAAAGCAGTCCTTGTAATCTAAGGTAGTATACGCAGGATAGATGTATCACGATCAGAACAGGGACGCATGATCATTTTGCTAATTTATAAAAGTAATACATTTGTTACGGAGACTGCAATGCAACCGTGAGAACGAGTACACACGCACGCGTGCGCATGCAAAATGACAAACATCAAACATACAAAATCAATAACCAGCATAAAAACATACAACAATAATTGATGCATGGCTCGTTTACCCTCCAGGGGCCACAATCTAGAACCTCATATGTACTATCTGATGAGTGAAAAATATATGTCCATGCTAGCGTTGGTGCCGGACTTGGTTGTAGTTCTCGTCCCTGCACTCAGCGTTAACACATTAGTGCTAAACAACTAGGATTGTCAAAAATATAGGTTCAAGATTCTAGGAGAAGCTGGGTGGAGACTCGATTCTCAAGATTCCGTGAGAATCAGCCAAAAGAACCGGACTTCATGGAAACGCCGTCGACATTGGCTAATTATTAATTACTTCTCACACAAATATCCTTTCCCTCTCCCGGAGCAAGCACCCACGGTTGAAAATTGACACGGTTGTAGTAGTAATCACATTAAAAATTGATGATTAAGATCGGTTCATCCTTGATGTAACAGTGACGATGATGTGCAGACAGAGCAGGTACGTTGCTACTCCTCAATGCAATGCATGCTGCATGAACTGTATGAAAAGTTGATAGAACAACTAGGTGGAATCCGCCTGTTGACTGGCCAACGGTGACCTATGGAGTAACTATCTTGTGGAGCCATTGAAAGAGAGCTGCAAGACCTAGCGAATTAAGCACGCTCCGAACTAATTTGGAATTTGGATGCACTGCAGCCGTTACAGAAAAATCAAGATCAAAGAACATCTCGATCGTATGATGAATGTCATAAGAGTTAAAAATGGTGATTTCAGGAATCGGCTGGTACAAGGAGTGGACCGTGGATCATTCGACCACTGAAACGTCATGAGATTTGCTATTGCTCTTCACTATTCAGTTTTCAAAGAGCTGATCAACATTTTTTTGAATCATGCAGGAAAACTGCATTAGAAATATATAAAAGAAGAGAAGAGAATATATGTTGGATAAATTAGCAATTTTCCGATTGATTTAACCCATAAATAAAACATGATTGTATGCAATCCAATGCTATTACTCCGGAGTTTCCTAAATGTTTGGCAGACTTCCATCTCCTTCTTATGTGCTTTTTATTAAGTCTGTTTGGATTCCACCAACTTGAACCTTTTTTTATTAAGCATAGATATAAAAAACAAAACAATTGCACCAATTTAGTATCGAACAATTATACTCTAGAGACACGCATTAATATATTTTTGGAGACATCCATGAAAGAAATAATAGTTTTGTTAAGTCTGTTAGATAAGATCGACATTCTTACACTCTAGAAACACGCATTAATATATTTTTGGAGACATCCATGAAAGAAATAATATGTAACCAGATATATCTATCAAAATACTAAGTATACCAAACTAGGTATGTGAATATAAAAATACAACGTAATACATATAAATAATATGTAAGATTATTACACCGAACTACATATTGTGAAGTTGTATTATATACTTATGTCTTAGATCTAAAGGGATTGAACAATTGATCAGATTGTATTTTAGATGCAATTTCTCAAACTAATTTTAAAAGATTTACGATGGAATATGTTGAATTGTAAAAAGGTGTATCTTAATGTTAGGCATTATGATATGTAGTCAGTTTCGGTAAGTACAATTGTGAAAATCTTATGTTGGAGTAGTGATGTATCGTAGATCATACAAGTTTAGTATAAACAAATAAGAATTGTTGTTACCGGAGACCATAAATTGAACCATTTACTTGACAAAAAACGGGTCAATATTGGGGTATATCATGGAGGATTAGAACCCTACATAGTGACGGAGAGATGAAAACGCGTTGCGCCGATGGGTTTGACAGATCTGTTTCTTTTCCTACTCAATTGGTTCACCTCGTGTGTGAGGATTGAGCCGAAGAGGCAAGGAAACTTAAGAGGTGAGAAAAGGAGGGCAATTACTATCGAGCCCCATGTCCTCCATCCACGTCCTCGTCACAATTTTCTTCTTGAGCATCAAATCCCGACTCCCTCTCTCTCATCGATTTACGGCGATGGCGGGTTGAGCAAGAGAGTGCAGAGCTGACATGTCGAGCACGGGAAAGGGATGTCATGTCGTGGAATGTGATTTCTAGCCAAGATAATCCACTTTTATTTTGGCTAAATCATGTTAATTATCGCTCACTTAATTCAAACAGGTTCACTGAAATTTAACAATATTTATTTCACTAATTATCGTGACATATACACACAAGAATATTGCTAAAATTGGTATTTTCATTGACAGTAGGATCATTGATCACAGTTGTTTCCAACTACTAATATATAAGAACTACTCCCTCTATCCCATAATATAAGATCGTTTCTCAAGCTAAACGATCTTATATTATGGGACAGGGGGAGTAGGAGATATCCTGGCTGAGACACTTGAATATCGTAGACCTTTCATCTTCCTCTAGTGTTGGGTACTGAGCCTCCCGAACCTAGCCGACTCTTCTCCTCAGCATCCACCAAGGAGAGGAGAACTCCTGCGCCACTGCGAGTGCATGCACCTGGCTGGCAATTAGGATTCTGGGCAGCGCATCTTCACGTGACCACTCCGCTGCACTGCAAACTTTGTTCGTCTACATCTTTGCCGTTGTACCTCTACGTCAACGCCGATGATGTTCCACCACAACGAGAAATTCTTTAAGTTCCAAGAGAGAACTTGCGCATTATTTTACGAGATGATGTGTGCACTGCTAGCAATTGTTTTTGTATCTTTAGGTTACTGTAATTTTTACTGCTTCACAATATTAGAAATTACAACATTGTATTTATTTACAAACACATACAATACAATACTCATCACAACACACATGCACAAAACTCATACACAAAAGGGCATCACATCATTAGGAATCTTATGTTCAATCCCTTAAACAAGAATCCGTTTTGTTGAAAATCGACTGTCTATGTAGCACAGACACGTTGAACTTCTGCTCAGTAAAAACCAGGTGGGGTTGCTGATAGTGGAATATATCCACAGTCGAACAAACTCGTTGAACATCCGACGAGTTTGTAGTTGTACAACTCCTGTAAAAAGCACTCGTCAAATTTGTAACGATGCCTCCTAATGATGTTTAATCCTGGAACGCCTGCGTTGATGGTGCCCAAGTGAGTCAAGACTTGACCCGTACGCCAGAATAGCTTGATCACATCATGCATGCCCAAACCTAAGGCAACCATTGTACCGTTCCTCTCGATGAAACTAGGCAAGTTTGGACGACCTGATCAGCAGGGGCGCGTGGACAAATGGACCCGGCTCGGCATGCATTTAGATTTAGCACAACAAAGCTTGCCCACACACCACGGCACGATCAAGTCAGCACACACTCGTTACGACCCCTGGTGGAATTATTTTGATCTGCTTAACAGGGAACCTGGCTCAGTTGCAACGCCTCATCTGTAATGGCTACGTCTTTCCCATATTGGGATAGATACGAGCTGCGTTGATCCAGGTAGGACGCGAGTCCGACACAGAGCCAGGAAAAAGTTCACCAAACGGGCGCGAAGGTGAACGGCCTGCGCCGGAGGCAACCGGCCAAACATTGACGCCGTCGGCGAGGGAGTGCCATGTGCGCGACCGGAGATTCTGTGTTTATGCTGTAAGAGCAACTCTAGCAGACCCCTTATATCGCAGACCTGTATCGTGCGTTTACAGTTCGCGAAAAACGTTTTTTACGGGCTGGCGAGGGCCGCGATAGAACACACCCTGCATCGCAGAACTGTAAAACAGAATATTCGCAGTGCCGCCGCCGGCGACGGCGACGGGCGCGCGTGCCTGCCCGGCGGGGGCTGCGGATGCACCGCCCTGGACGATGGTGCTGCCCTGGCGCTTGCGGGGTGGCGTGGACGAGGGTTGAACGACGTCGGGCGCGACATGGCCGGCGATGAGATCTGGCGGAGGTTTTGACGCGTGGCTGACCTCGACGATGACGATGGCTCGAAGGCTTCCATGGCAGCGACGGGCGGACGCGGATGATGGTTCGGAACGGCCGGAGGGAGATCAATGGAGGCGGACCGAAGTGGAAGCGGGATCTGCCGCGCGGAAATGTCCCTCCCGCCAAAAATCTCTACCGATAGGGGTCGAGCTCAGGTCGCCATCCCAGCCCGTGAATGTAAAGGTTGAGCGCGAACTTTTACCGCGCCCCGCAATTTTTTTTATGGTTTGACGACCGATACGGGGTCTGTTCGGGACACTTTTCCAGCACGAAACTGTAAAGCGACGGTTATTTTACGGGTTCGTGCGATAGAAGGGTCTGCTAGAGTTGCTCTAAGTATCCATGGTGGCCGGCATTGACCACTAGCATACTGTTTCACTGTGCATATGTCTTTTAAAAAAAAAGGAGAGTAGCCTGACCTGTGCATCACAAGATAGCCATTTCATTGAACGTAAATCAAGTTCAAGTCACGGAGTAGCAGGCAGTGGTACGAATAAAAAGAAAACAATGTTGCGTCTGTGCCGTCCGACAACTGCATTTGCACCTCATAAAGCGGGATGGAGAAATTATTCTACTACCTTCTTTTCGGTTTATAAGATTTGTGCATATATCTAGGTTGATAAATACATCAACGTAGTACAAGTTATATTTCATAAAAAATATATCTTAGAAACTTCAAATCATCTACTTTTTAATGTTATAATTTTTACACTATACAACTCATTTTATGTGGATCGAATTATAGATTTAGTGATACGCGCAAACCTTATAAATCGAAAAGACTAGTAGATACGCTGTGAATCGATCGGGAATTGACTTCGAATGGTGTGCACTGTCATGTCCTTGTCATGCAGACAATACATTGACCGGTAATACCGTTGTAGGCTACGCATATGCGTACTGCCTCACTCCTGTTGCATTTGCAACATAAAGTCCATTTCCCTCGGGCTTACGGCAATACGGATGGTGACCCGTACATAATCGCTATCCTATAGCCAGGGCAATGTGCCAATGTCAACAAATAACTGAGCTTTGGTCTGAACTCTAGACTTTTGTGTACCGTCCCTTCGAGAGATACGGGGACACCGGAGTTCGTGCCATGTGGAAACAACAGACTCATTATGGTCGAACTATATGAAGAACATCATGCGGAGATGCGATGCCGTGATGGTGGCGCATCTTCTTCGCGTATACGCTAATATTGGCCCCTTCACGAGTTGAGAGTAATTATGCGGATCAGCACAAAAAATAGCCATCATGACCTTCTACGGTCGATCGTGGTTTCTCGTCCAGTTTCCAGTTCACTTCAAACCGAGAAAATTAATGTCTCGTCTTTTCTCCAAACCATGTGTTCTGATCTCAGAATAGTAATTGTGCAAGTTCCTTTAGACCTCACTTGGAAAACTTAGCTGAGAAGCATCGGTCAGAGAATAATTCTATCAAGAGAATATGCTAGCAGTGTGTACACCGCGTCTGCTCATGGGGAAAAAGCTCGGAAACTTAACCTGTTCTAAGTGATAGTATGCGCCATTTCTTATATCCAATTTCAATAAACATCGGTAATAAATTTATAATGTTATCACTTTTCGAAGTATGATGCGTGAACTTCGAAGTATGATGCGTGAACGTAAAGAAGCCACCCTAACATCTTTCATCTGATGGAAGAGTAGTGGTGCATGAAATAGTCTAGTACTCGGTTTTATTTTTTACTTTTCTAAAACACAAATACATTTTTTTTAAATTGTAATATTTTTTGTTTAATTGAAACATGTTTTGGAAACATTTTTTGAACACATGTTTTTAAAATATGAATTTTGCACAAAAAATTGACCAATTTTAAATGACAAATCTAAAAGTTTTTTGCTTAGAATTTTGAATAGATTTGAGTGCAAGCTAATTTATTTTGGATTGAAGAGTAGTGGTGCATTGAAGTGTGATTGTTTATATACAATTTTTTTGTTAATATTTGAAAGTAAATAAGATTTTTCTTTGTTGATTATTATTTTTATAAAATATTGGGTCTTTAGTTTACAAGATTATATTCCTTTTTCTTTTCTTTTGTACTACTTGAACTTGGCCCAAAGACCACACTCCCCATCATTACCATAAAAAAGCAAACTTTACTGGTAAAATTCAGGTGGAGGCCATGTACAACATCACGTGTATGCATCTCGTCTAATCTAAAGTAGTCAAATTCGCTGCCTTCTCTTCCTCTAGCAGTCAAAGACTATCCTCACCCATCGACCCGCCCGCCTCGTCCTTCTCTCGTTCGTCGTAGCGTCGCCAGCAGGGGAGAACCCTCGCCTGATCTGGTGCCTCCTTGCACCGCTCCGCCGACCCCTCGCCACCCGCCGTCACCGGCGACCACCACCGCAGGCCGCCGCCCTGCGTCGCCCCCCGTTTTCCTCTCAAAGTCGAGCTCCCGCGCGTCTCTCTCTTTCGCTGGTTGCTCATGCCGCCATGGCCGCACCTTGCCTCCTCCTCTTTGTCGCGCGTCGCTCACCGCCGTTGACGTTGCCCTGCCTGTGCGTTGCAACGGGATAAAAATCCTGTCAAAAGTTGCACCGTGCCTTGGTTCTCCTGTCACAACAGTCGGCGTTGTTGCTGTCGACTCACCGTTAGCCACCACTATCGGTCACCACTGCTGCAGCTGGCTTGCTGTCGAAGAGGCTGCGTCCAACGCATACGCTAGCACGGCAGCCCTGGCCCTAGTAAGCACAGCGTTCGCGAGCTTTGGCTCGGCCGGGACGCGCTCCGTCCCTAGCGCGCATGACCTCCGGCCCATACGGGTGAGAGCTCCAGCGTACGAGTTCTGGCTCTGGCTCTGGCCCCGACGCGGCTCGGAAGCCCCGACATGCACAAGCTCCATCTCCGACGGGCGCGGGCTCTAGCCGCCTCCTCCGCCCACACCGTCGCCCACGCAAGGCATCGTCTCCTCCGCTCGTGTCGTTGCCGCGATAGAGAGAGGAGTGGGTGGTTGCAGGTGGGGTAGTCCGGGATTGCTATGACATGGATCAGGGTGCCCTGGCGTGTTCGGTCACCTTCATATTGCCCCCAAAATTTGTTCCGGTTTGAGGTACGCCGGTTAGTCTGGATGTTTAAGGAAAAATTGAGGGGTCTAACCCTATTTTTTTTGACCGGACATGCTATTATCTAATGGGCACTACTCTGCGCCGGCGCGCCGGCGCAACGATTCGGCCGGTCTACGCAGGACCGCACGATCCTACGCGCCTAGCCGTCAGATGTGCCCCCTCACCTCATCCTCTTCCCACGCTGGTCGCCCCGCCCACGGCGCTCGTCGTCCCGGCCGCCCGTCGCCCCGGCCATGGGGCCACCCGCGCTCGTCGGCCTGGCCGCCCGCCGCGGCGCTCGTCGCCCCGGCCGCCTGCCGCGGCACCCGTCGCCCTGGCCATGGCGCCACCCACGCTCGTCGGCCCGGCCGCCCGCCGCGGCGCTCGACGTCGGTGAGCTGCTGGTTGCAGCTCCGCTGCTCGGCGGTGCTGCCCATCTCCTCACCTCTCTCCCCCGCCCCTGCAGAATCAATGGCGACGACGCCGTGGTTCGCATCCAAAAACAAGGGGTGGTAGCAAAAAATTATGATGCTTCCAGCAAACTAGAAAACGGTGGTAGCAAAAATGAAAAAACAAATTGATGATTACAGCTCACCCGCCGGCCGAAAGTTGCAACCAGTGACCAAAAAAGCTTCATATGGCGATGAAAAAAGCTTCATCCGTCGACAAAAAAAGCTTCAACCGTAGAGACGAAAGGCATGGACGACAACGAAAAGTTGCAACCGGCGGTTACAGAAGCTACAACCGGCATGAAAAAAGCTTCAAACTTCATGTCTTAGCTGCGACCCATCCGACGTCGACCGTCTTCGATTTTTGCTACGACCGGCGATGTAATTTGCTACAACCCATTTCATGGCAGTGGGCGCCGGCCCGCAACAGCCGGGCAGTCCCCCGGCTCGGCGGAGCACACGGCCAGCAGCAGCCGGGCAATCCCATGGCTCGGCGGAGCACAGGGCCGGCAGCAGCCACCGGCCAGCAGCAGCACGGGAAAAAAAGAAGAAGCATGGAGAGGAGAGATGGGTCTGGAGGTAGGGGAAAGGATAAGGATAAATAGAATGGGTGGTTGTGCGAGGGACCTTCGGGGTCTTCCCTTGTTAGATAAAAAATTGTGTGTCACTTGGTGTGGGTACAGGTGCTATGAAGGAGTGACAATGTCACATGTGGATGTGGATCTGTGGAATGAAACGACTGGACCAGGATAGATGAGCTAGCGGTGCGGGGGACCCAATGGACGCGTGTGTAGCTCGCGGCCATGACTCATACCACGATCCTCGTATTAACGCAGCAGTAGCCCACACCCTCCCTCTCACCCAGAACCATCCACATCCAGCAAAGCAACGGAGAAAGAAAGAGAGAGCGGAAGACGCGGAGCTACCGCATGAGAAAAGTGAGCGAGCAGCCCAGCGATCTCGAGACCGCCGCAGGGGCCGCCACGAGTCCGTGTCGACGATGACGGAGGCTACCTCCTCCTTGTCCTCCTCATGCCCCCTGTAGCCGCAGACACCCCCGCCCACCCGCCGCCGAAGCAGCTGTCAGAGGCGCGACCGGTGGTGCTCGCCGGGGAATACGGGGCCCCGGACGGCGCCGGGGATTCCGGCGTGGGGCGTGCCAGGACCCTGGCGAACGACGACCTGGAGGAGCTCAAGGGGTGCGTGGATCTGGGGTTCGATTTGCAGGCAGCAGCAGACCCCCCCTTCCCCCGTGCCGGTGAGCCAACTCCTCCCCGCGCTTCTTCCTCCTATCCTACCCATCGGTCTCCTATCCTCACCCTCTCTCTTCTGTCCCGAACAGGAAGCAGTAGCTCCACCACCACAACAATGGTGCCGCCCCCATGGAGCTCAGAACTGCCGCCGTCACGCCGGCGTCAAGTCGCCGGAACCTGCGCACCGACGCCCGCCGTTGCGACCTTGCATGCCCGCCTTTCCCCCAAGGATGCCTCCAGCCTCGCCTCTGCATCAAGTCGCCAGCGAGCCGCTGCCTCGTCCGGCCTCCTCTGCTCCCAGATTTGGTTTAGGCCAGAACCGTGGCTGTTGCCTGTGGATTGTGTGTCTGATTCGGAGTTCCCTTTGCTCTCTCTCTTCCCTCTTGCGGGATAAATTCCTTCGTTCTGTTCCCCTCGTACGCTTCTTGATTTCTGATGCGGCAAAGTCGTCTGTGTACATAAATTGATTGAATTGGATGAAGTGGAGCAAGGTGGGACTAAATCATGACACAGAAGATTGAGAAGGCTCCGGCCTCGCGGCGGCGGTCAGGCCACAGCGGCGCCGCGGTTGGAAAGCGAGCGTCTGGATAAGATAAAAGAGAGGATACCTGATAGAATTCTTACAAATGTAGGGTTTTTTTTTTTGTTAAGAATGAAACGTTCTCCCAGATTTACACAACAGGGACTGCGGGTTGAATTTCCAAAAAACCCAAGGACTTTTCTAAAAAAACGGCGACGACGTACGTCCAGAAATTATCGTCGCTTTATTATTATTAGGTAGAGATAACTAATTAAAGCGGGCAAAAATCATCTCGAAGTTTCAGGTCGGACAAGTAAACAAAGGGAAGTTGAGACGCGCTCAAGGCACAGCTCCACACGCGATAAACACATAAAGAACGTTGCTTTCCGATCAGTTTGAGAGTCATGGACGTCTCGTGAGTGAACTTAATTACATGTATGTCCCATAATGATACAGAAGCTTGATTTTTTTGTGCAGGAAGCAAAAGTAACCACGCACCAAAAGATAAATCTTTCCGAGACCAAAATAATATAGAAGCTCATGTGCTAGCCACGATGAATCAAGAGCGTCGGTGCGCGCGAAATAGAGGCGCACCGTCCGCCACTGCTAGTGAGCTCAGCTGCGAAGCAGAGCAACCGGGTCACGCGGTCACCGCGAGGCGGCCCAGCCTTGATGGGCGGGGCTTGAAGTCGCGGCAGCGGCGGCGGTCGTGGCCGGCGGAGGACGGCGCGCTGACCAGCCGCAGCAGGTGCGCGCGCAGGACGGACCGGCCCTTGCTGGTCATGCCGCCGCTCCTGATGATCCCCTCGACGCGCACCGTCGCGCCCACGCACGAAGCCGCCGACTGATGCGACGCGCGGCCGGACGACGACGGCGACGACGTCTGCGGACGCCCCCGCGGGTTGCGGTGGCGAGTGCAGCGGAAGGAGCCCGGGTGGTTCGTCGGCGAGCAGAGGCAGGTGAGCTTGCTGGGAGCCGCACACGACGACCTCGAGCTCGAGGCCGAAGCGGAGGCGGATGGGTTCGCCATGGTGGCTTGGGTTGGGCGTGTGGCTCTTTTTGGATTCTTGGTTGGTTTCTCGAGCGGAGCGGAGCTGAGATCAGGAGCGGTGGTTGCTGGTGGATGTCGTCGGGAGTCCTGGCCTTCTCGGGGTCGCGCTCCCCGTTTTATAAGCTCGCCGGTCACCGCAGGGCCCGCGACGACGCATGTGTGTCTGAACTCTGAAGGCGACGTTTTTCCTGTGTGCCTGTAAACAATAATTCTACACTTACGGATGCCATCTACGGAATTTGCTTACGCCTGTAAAAGTGTAAATACCTGGCCATGGGCCGGGCTGACCGGGCCGGGTTTTTTTATGGCCAGATATAAGAGCAACTCCAGGGGGAGGACCCATTTCATCCGTCCATGTCCGTTTGGATCCGCGCGGACAAAAACGATGGCCCAACGCGGAGACCCATTTCCATTTTGCGTCCGCTTCGTGTCCGCGCGGACCCATTTCCGGCCCAAAAATGCGCCTGAAATGCGTCCCGCATCCTCTTCGCGTCCCCCTCGGGTCCACATGCCGGCCGCACAACTACCACCCGCGGTCGTATTAAACGCGGCCACCAACATCGGGCCCACCTGGCAGCGACAGCAAGCTGTCGGTCGTCGTCCTTTTTAATCCGAAGCGTGCGGCGAGGCCGGCCTCATCCACTTCCCCTTCCCGTCCACATCTGGCCACTCTTGCTCCCCCGGCGGCGACCACGAAACCCTAGCCAGCCAGCCAGCGCTAGCGGCCGCCATGGGCTTCTTCAGCAAGGGCAAGGGCAAGTTCACCCCCGGCGCAAGCTCGTCCCGGACGCCGGTGCCACCTCGCCGCGTCCCTCCACCGCAGGAGCGTCTGTACATCCTAGTCCACCAAGCTCGGTGGCACTGGCAGTACAGGCAAGCTCTCCCGTACCCAGATGTCAACCTCCCCCATGGTTGGCATCTGGACCCCGACCGCATCCCCATCGCAGCAGTGCCGCGGTCTGCGCGCGCGCACGCGGAGGAGGTCCGCCGGCGGCGCGAGCTCCTCACTCTGGAGCAGCGACGCGATCCGACGTACGCGGCCGACTCCCCTAACTGGGAGGTTTGGTTCGCCGTCGAGCACGAGCAGGAGCGCCTCCACGGCGTCCTCTTCGATCTGGCCATCCCTCCACCGCCCCCTGAAGTGAAGCCAGAGGAGCAGGAGGAGGAGGCCGCCTACCAGGCCGCCCTCGAGGAGGCAACGGCCTACGCCATCGAGGAGAGCAGGCGCGAAGAGGAGGCGCGCTGGGAAGGCCTCGAAGAAGCCCTCGCGCTGTCCGCGGCGGGCGACTACGTCCTACCTCCTCCTCCTGCTCCTCCAGCTCTGCCGGCCGCTCCGGTGCTCCCCGAGCCCAAGGTTGAGGCCGAGGAGCGCCAGCGTGAGGGCTACCAGTGGACCGGCCAGCTCCGGGAGTGGGTCTCCGCGCCTCCCGTCTGGCTTAAGTGCACAGAGGAGCAGGAGCAGAAGTACCTCCTGCACCACAGGTCGATGGCGCTGGCAAGGGAGGCCCACGAGGCCGAGGAGCAGATGAAGCTGGAGCGCAGGTGGGCGAAGGAGGAGGAGGCGGAGCGTCGGGAGCGGGAGGCAGAGCGTCAGCCTGCGCCGCCGACAGCGCCGGCGCAGGACGCTGCTCAGGCGTGGGAGGCCGCGTTCCCTTGGGCTGGGCCGGTGCCGGAGCTCATCGACCTCACCGCCCCCGACGACGATGAGGACGACGATGCGTAGGGCCGGCGCCAGATGCAGACGGCAGGCGACCGCGTTTTTTTTTATTATGTTTAATTAAGTTTTATGTGGACTTGGGCCGGCTTTGACCGGCGTTTAATGTTTAATTATGTTTAACATCGTTGTTTGGGCATTTATTGTTTTTTTTAAATCCGCGCTGACCATTTGCGTCCAAGCCTGCGTTGCGCGGACTAGCCGACCCATTTGCAAAACCGGACACCAGCGTCCGCTCGGCCGACCCAAACGGACGAAAAGCGGACAAACCGCTCGTCCGTTTGGGTCTCCCCGTTGGAGTTGCTCTAAGTGTAAACCACTAGGCAAGTGCCTCAAACTCTTTTCCAAAACCATACAGGGGTAGTAGTTTAGTGTAAGGTCAGGTTCACGCGTAGATCAGTTTCTTCTTCCACGTCGTTGTGCTACGGTCACGCACACGGAGAAGTATCAATAGCCATGGACCGAACTGAACAGGAAGGGGTACGCAAATGACATTGCGTGACGGTGACGATGAAACACCGGAACTCAGAGTCAGTTATATTCTAGCTATGACGTGTTCATCTTCATCATGCAATATGTGTGTGCCCGATACGCTCTAAATTATAATAAGTACGTATTTCTTTCGCTCCCATAATGCAAGATGTTTTTTTACACCAGAGTAGTACATCGTAACTATCTTTCTATCTTTAACACATGCTCTAAGAGCTGAGCTCATGCATATTATCTTTCTGAAAAGAAACCAATCTATTCTTAATTTCGATCGTGGCACCTTCTTTTGCTCTCCTTCATCGGTGGAAACCACTCAATGATTCCTTCACAACTCACTAGCATGTTCTTTTGCCTAAAATCGTACTACCGGCATGTATTGTTTTATCCGCGACGCCGACATCTCTAAATCTAAATCGGGCACGTATGTAGCCGTGTGAGTGAATCGGGCGTGACTCGGACCGGCCGCCTTTCGCCTCGGCTCTCGTGCCTAACCATTTTGTTATTTAGCGCAACTAGTGTAGTAGAAAAAAAAATAATCTATGAGACCAGGTCTCACACACCAGCCGGTTAGACCCACTCCGATGGTTGCCACGTTGCCTCCACGATCTCAAAGCACGAAACCCACCTCCCGTCAGTTTGAGTCCCAACTACTGATTCCCGCTGTACGTTGTACGTATCCTATGCTGTTGTATTACATACGTACGCTACTACCACGACGGAGTTAGGGTTCGCTTATCCTCCCTTTTGTTGAAATATATTGCCCGCCTCCCTTCATCAGTTCGGACTTTTGGATGAGTTGACTGGAGCATGAATTCAATATGGTATCCGAGCCAAGAGGTCTTGAATTCAAGACCCTGCCAACGCAGTATTAAAAATAAACGATTCTGCGGCCTACATCGATTCCACGTCTAAGGACTAAAATAGCCTAGACGTGAGGGGGAGTGTTGAAATATATTGCCCGCCTCCCTCCATCAGTTCGGACTTTTGGATGAGTTGGCTACAGCATGAATTCAATACCTTTGTTGTCGACCATGGCGGCAGCGGCAAACGACCTCGTTGCCGGCGGCCATGCGGCACCATGCTACCAAGACTTTTCGTCCATGGCCGTGCGAACGACCTCGTCGCCGGTGGCCAGTCGGACTGCTTGACAATGGCAGCCGAACGGACTTCTCCTTGACGGCGGTTGTAGTACGTTGTCGCGGGCGGCAGGACCAAGTACCAACTGCTCGTCGACGACGTACGGCCGCGCCCCAAGACGCTTCGAACTGCTCCTTGCTGCTCTACCTCAACGTCATGGACCTGTTTATGTCCCTGCTGCAACTGCTGCGGGAACCGGATAGCTGAGCGCACCTGAGCCTCCTTGGCTTGATTTGAGTGCTTTAGCTTGTGCATCTCAGAACTTGATGAGTGCCGATGGATCGCTGTAGGCATGTACAAGTGCATGAGTACTGCTTACTTGCTTGCGTGCATACGTGAGTTCGCTGGGATGTAGCCAAGTGATTCGTGTGTATATGAAATCCATGTGTTCAAACTGCATAATCTTCAACATTATTATCTGAAGTACTTTCAAGTTTAATTCTATAGTATACCTTTAATGCTATAACGGTTTGGCCAAGCATCAGACTACTCTTAATCAAGGGCTAGCATGGGAGTAATGGAATCGATCGACCAAACTAGACTGTACACATACACATGCATATTCATGGAGTTCACCGCGCCGGCGTGAGCGAGTGCAACGGAATGGAGCAGTCTGAAGCGTCTTGGCGTCCCACTGCCGTCGACGTGGAGTTGGTCCTGCCGCCCGCGTTGACGTCTTGGCGCACATCCGCCGTCGAAGAGCTGTCCGCCTGGCCAACAACATGGTGTGCGGCCGCCGTGGTCGAGGGTTTCAACTGTCGTGATGGTCGAGCAGTCCGATTGGCCGCAGGCGACAAGGTCATTCGGCGTGTCCATGGATGAGAATTCTTGGTAGCATGGTGCCGCGTGGCTGCCGGCAACGAGGTCCTTTGGCGCCGCCGCGATGGTCAAGAACAAAAGGAGGACAAGCGTACCCTAACTCAGACACTCAGTCATGCGAGTTGCGTACGTATGTAAGACGACAGGAATCGGTAGTTGGGAGTAAAAACTGATGGGATGTAGGATTTGTGCTTTGAGATTAGGGAGGCAACGTGGCATTCATCGGAATGGGTCTTACCAACTGCTGAATGAGACTCGGTCTCATAGAATTTTTTTTCCAGTGTAGTACTTGCTCCATTATCGGATTACTGCTTTCGTGGAATCTCTTCAGCTAAATCACAGGAGAACATACTCAAATGACTGCATATGCATGCATGTCGCTCGTCCTTGTCATCGCGTGTATGTACAGTCAGATCAACATATGCATGCACGTGTGATGTGTCATGTGGGCAGTGGGGTGCAAATTTATTCCTCTGATTAGAACTTGCTCCCCTGAAGGATCGACCAAGCACTAGCAATTCAGTTTGAGAACTTCTGAAATACAACCGATTAGTGAATTAGTTAGGAACCTTAATTAGGCTAGACTATTAATGCGTCTTAGTCATCCGATTACTTGGTTAGTCTAAACCTCGGAGTCTTAATGTGAGACGGCACTTCCAAGACCACGACATGTGCTCAGCCGACCTTGTATTAAGTTTAGTTCAAGGTTAATTCAAAACTGTGACACATATTATGAATCAAAGAGAGTATTTCTTTGCTGCTTAATAATGCAGCGAAGAAGCTTGGTTCAACGATGCATGCATAATTTATTTATCTTGGAACAGTTTCGCTCTCATGATCATCCTCGATGGGCCTGAATTACCTTAAAATAGTACAAGGAACACAAATTAATTCATTATCAACGTAAATGTTACCCAGTATATGTGTTCGAGAAGCATAGATAAATGGTCCCTGAGTCTGAATGTGCGCGTTTGGTTGGTCGTGCCGTTTTTAGGCACTTTGCATACTTGACCTACTAGGGCCTGTCTGAGCATATGCAGATAAAAAAACATCATCTGCATGTTGATTGGTTGCTTGCATATACTTTTCCTGCATCATAGCGATGCCTCTTCGCTTCACGTTTGGTTGCTCGCATTGTACGTCGTCACACGAGTGTCCGTTGTTTGCTTCCATACGAGAATAGAGTTATGCTCACCTTGTACCCTACTTGGTGAGCTTACCCACTACTCCTACACCTTACACACGATCACACCGACCACACCAGCAC
This sequence comes from Elymus sibiricus, assembly GCA_039707655.1. Taxonomy (NCBI): domain Eukaryota; kingdom Viridiplantae; phylum Streptophyta; class Magnoliopsida; order Poales; family Poaceae; genus Elymus; species Elymus sibiricus. The sequence goes on along the minus strand of CM077673.1, from coordinate 399,155,866 downwards.
CACAACACTCCAATGGTGATGAACTGGACGAAGATGATTAAGTTCTTCAGCCTAAACGGACGATCCACCTTGGCAACCTGAACCTTGCTGCATCCCTCCTCTAGCACATACTTGGAGTAAGCATCTTCTGCCGCATGCCTAGTCTTAAACCCTCTGTGCTTTGGTTGTTGTACCCTGAAACTTGTTTGCTGCAACATTCCCATGAACTGTAAACCACTGAAACCCTCCCTCCGAACACCGCATACCACTTGCCCTAGCAGTGCAAATGAGCAATAATTAAGTTGAAGCAACAAGCAATGAAGCACTCTAGGAGCAAGCAACAAAGCACAAAAGCAATGGAGCATAAGAGCATTAGTAAGCATGCATGATCGTACCGCATACCAAGTTCAACCTACCACTACGTGTCGGTGTACTAAAGTATGGGCCCCTTTAGTACCCCTTACTTGTGTACGGGCAGTTGTAGCCGAACCGCGGCAGGCCTTGCCGGGGAATAGCTAGGAGCAATCTCAAGACAAAGATAGTGCTTGCCGGCGAGGAGCGAGCCGGCAAGCCAGGAACCCGGCAAGCCTTGCCGGAAAAAGATGTTCGAGTCAACGACCGGACCAGAAGGCAGAAGGCCAAAGGGGTGCGAAGGCCCGGCAAGACCCTTGCCGGCAAGGCCTCGCGGCCGGCGAGACCCGGGCCCGGCAAGCCCCGGTCCCGGCAAGCGTCGGACCCGGCAAGCCCCGGGCCCGGCAAGGATTCAGCCCCGGCAAGGCTCTGCACAGTGTAGCGCTATCGCTCCTGCGCAGCGGCCAGCCTTGTCGTTTAGGGTTTGTCCTAATGATGACGTGGCGCGATGCTGGCCACGAGATGCTTAAGCGGTGCTGATGGGATGGCTGCTTTTGCCCATCCCCTGTAAAGCTTTTCCAAGCCCGAGACGCTGAGGGACACCTCGACGGACACCTCACGGTGCATTTAATGAGCTTGTCCTAAGCCGTCAGGGTTAGGTATGATAACACTGTAGTGACCCTGTAGCTACTTTCCACCTCATACCTTATCCCTTACGCCACTGTGGTAGCCCCTTTGACTCATATAAAAAGGAGGCCCAAGGCATAGCTACAGGGGGGGAGCACTTCGGAAGCTCATTATGCATGCGTAGCTGCTACTGTAGCTCCCAGAACTTGGCCAAGAACGTCCACAATAATACCATCAAAGCAGGAGTAGGGTTTTACGCATCCGTGCGGCCCGAACCTGGGTAAAATCCCCGTGTGCTGTTCGCTAGTTCTGCTCTTCGTGCAATCCTCTCCCCTTGCCGAACCGTGAAGGGATCTGCTCGATAGCGATCCCATAGGTGTTCGTTTCCCACGACATCTTTGGCACGCCAGGTAGGGGTTTCGAGGTTGTGCGAACCTGATCTAGCGATCAGCGCGTCAGATCTTCGATCATTTTCATCACCATGGCTCCCAAGAAGAAGGGTTTCATGGCGGTTGGTCCATCTGCGTCCGTCGTACCTGATGCTGCGCGCACAGGCGACGGGGTAGGCGCGGGTGGAGGAGGTGGAGGCTCCGAGCTTCCACGGCGTTCCGGCAATCCGAGCCGGACGAGCAACAGGTCCAGGGATGGAGCTGCGCAACCTGCGGGTGGTGCAGCGACATCCAAGGATGGAGCGGCGCCTTCCAGGACGAATACACCGGCGCATGCACCGCGACCTTCTCAGGACGCGCGTGACGTGCGGCCTCAAGATGTTGGTGGTTCTGGGCGTCCGCATGGGAAGTCCCCTGTACATCATTCCCAGGGTGCGCAGGGCCAAGATCCACGCCAGCGCGCTGGTGGAGGCCGCGCGCGGGTGCAGAGTCGTGATGAGGCTCCTTCTAACCCTATTAGGAGTTTGAGCACCTCACGTTCTTCGCACCTGTCGCCGCCGCCTACGCCGGCAGAGGCGTTGGCGCGGGCTCAGCTGCTCCTAGACTTCCCTCCCGCCGTGGAGAAGCTAGACGAGTGGCGAGCCGCTATCCAAAGCCTCATCGGCCTAGCCAACAACGACGTACCGCAGCAGGGTGAACCCTCGCGGCTGCAGTCGTCTAGGCTGGTGCGTGCCAATGGAGAGAAGACCGGAGCTGGAACGACCACGTTGCGTTCCCCTCCGTTGCGTCAAGAGCGGTCGTTAACTCGGCGGACCAGCGCCCGTGAGGATGATTCCACGGCGTCGTCTGATCCGCGGGTTCGCCGCGATCAACGTCACGTTCTTCGGGAATGGAAGAAGGAGGACGCTCGAACCGCCATCGAGCGCCGAAGGGAAGCGCGTCGCCAGTCCGACAAGCGCGCTGGGATCACTGTTGACGAGCCCGCGCCAGGGTATCCTGGCTACCTACCTTACGAGGTGGGTTGTCTAGCGTTTACTCGTGAGCTGCGGCAAGTCCAGTGGCCCAGCTCCCGCTCCTTCAAGCCGGAAGTACCGGAGAAGTACGACGGCAAGACTCATCCGTCCGAGTTCTTGAGCATCTACACCATCGCGGTGCAGGCTGCCGGGGCTCGTGACGATAAGGTGCTGGCTAACTATTTTCCGTTGGTGCTGAAGCCCAACGTGAGATCATGGTTGATGCACCTGCCCGAGAATTCCATCTCTTCTTGGGCCGACCTGTGCCATCAGTTTGTTGGCGCCTTCACCGGCGGCCATCAAGCTCCTGGCCAGGAGAGTGATCTGCACATCATTCCTCAGAAAGAAGGCGAAACTTTGCGCAAGTATATCCAGAGGTTCACCCGCGTCCAACACAATATCCCTGACGTTCATCCTGCCGCCGTTATCAGCGCCTTTCATCAGAACGTGCGCAACCGAAAGATGCGGGAGGAGCTGGCGATGAACAAGGTCAAGGATGTCGCCGAGCTCTACGCTTTGGCCGACAAGTGCGCCCGGGCGGAGGAAGGGAGGAGACTCCCCGGCGAGAACGCCGGCGCTGGAGTCAACTCCGAGAGCGATGACACTCCTGCCCCGGCAAAGAAAGGGAAGCGGAAGAACAGGAAGCGCAAAGGCAAGGCCGTGCTTGCCGTTGAAAGTTCCGGCAACATCGGCACCGCCAAAAAGTCCAAGACCGACGACCCCGGCAAGGAGGTTGCCGGGTGTGCGGCGTGTCAGGCCTTGGCGGCTGCCGATAAGCCAGAAGGATCCGGCAAGCAGTACTGCAAGATCCACCGAACCAAGGGCCACGACCTCCAGGACTGCCGGCAAGTAGAGGAGCTTGCCACGAAGCAGCACGCCGAGTACGAACGACGCGACAAGGAGCGAGCCCAAGATGGTGCCGGAGGGTCCGGCAGGAAGCGCGGTCGAGGAGGACGACGCGGCAAGCCTGGACAGCGGCAAGAGAAGCCTGCTCGGGGCCGCGGCAGGAAAGAAGGAGATGAAGATGCAGATGAGGGCGATGACGAGTCTAGCGAGCGGGAGTTTCAGAAGGCCACAGAGGTTATGTGCGTCGACGGAGGCGCCTCCCTGCATCTTTCTCACCGCCAGCTCAAGCGGTGGGCGCGTGAGATTCTTGCGGCCGAACCCTCTCTTGATGCGCAGAAACCGCTGAGGTGGTCCCACACGCCCATCATTTTCGATGCCGAGGATCACCCTGACCGCACTACTGCTGTCGGGTGCTTGCCGTTGTTGGTCTCGCCAACAATTCGCAACCTCCAGGTAACGAAGATGTTGGTTGATGGTGGTGCCGGCCTGAATCTCATCTCGCCGGACGTCCTCAAGAGGCTGCAAATTCCCGACGAAGACCTCGAAGAGACAGGCTCCTTCCAAGGGGTCAATCCAGGAAGATACCAGCCCAAGGGCAAGATCACGCTGCCGGTAACATTCGGCAGCGAGCTGAACTTTCGGACGGAGAAGGTCGTCTTCGACGTCGCCAAGATTCCGTTGCCGTACAATGGGATCCTTGGCCGCCCCGCGCTGGCCAAGTTCATGGCGGCATCGCATTACGCCTACAACGTCCTAAAGATGCCCGGTCCGATGAGCGTCATCACTGTCCACTCCGACAAGAAAGACGCGCTCGTCTGCACCGACAAGCTCTACCGGGAAGCAGTTGCAGCGTCCGCCGCCAAGGCGCATGCTCCTGCCGCTCAAGATCCCGGCAAGAAGAAGGAGCCCAGCAAGACCGCTTGTGCAAGCTCCGGCAAGCGCGCCTCTCCGGAGTGCTGCGCTACCGTCGAGGATGCACCGGGGAGCTCTGCCGGCCAGACCAAGAAACCCAAGGCTGCTCCGCCTGAGACCAAGAAGGTGCCTGCCAAGGAGGACGGGACGGGGGGAACTTTCACCATAAGTTCCACCCTTGATGACAAATAGGAAAGCGCGCTCGTTGCCTTCCTGCGGGCGAATGTCGATGTGTTTGCATGGCAACCATCTGACATCCCCAGTGTTCCCAGGGAGGTGATTGAGCACCGCCTAGCCGTCTGTCCTCACGCGCGGCCCGTCAAGCAGAAGGTGCGGAAGCAAGCTTTGGAGCGGCAAGAGTTTATTGCACAAGAGATCAAGAAGCTTGAGGCGGCAGGCCTGGTTAGAGGAGTCCTCCATCCTACGTGGTTGGCCAATCCAGTTGTTGTGCGCAAGGCGAATGGTAAATGGAGGCTATGTATTGACTTTACAGATATCAATAAAGCCTGCCCAAAAGATCCTTTTCCCTTGCCGCGCATCGACCAGATTGTGGATTCCACTGCCGGCTGCGATCTGCTGTCATTCCTTGACGCATACTCAGGCTATCACCAGATCTTCATGGCGAAAGAAGACGAAGAGAAGACCGCATTTATCACCCCATGTGGCACATACTGCTTCTTGCGTATGCCTTTCGGGCTGAAAAGTGCTGGGTCGACCTTCGCTAGAGCTGTCCAGATCGGTTTCGAGACCCAGCTCCATAGAAATATGGAAGCTTACATGGATGACATAGTGGTCAAAACCAAGGACAAAGCAACGCTCATTCAAGATCTGGAGGAGACATTTGCAAATTTGCGTAGGATCAACCTGAAGCTCAACCCGGAGAAGTGCGTGTTTGGCGTTCCATCCGGCAAGCTTCTCGGGTTCTTTGTATCTCAGCGTGGAATTGAAGCTAATCCCGACAAGATCAAAGCAATTGAGCAGATTGAAGCACCAAGACGAGTCAAGGATGTGCGCCGCCTCGCCGGCTGCGTCGCTGCTTTGAGCAGGTTCATCTCAAAGTCTGCTGAACGCGCCCTGCCCTTTTTCAAAATCTTGAAGAAGGCAGGTCCCATGAAGTGGACTCCAGAAGCGGAGGCAGCGCTGCAGGATTTGAAGAAATACCTCTCCTCTTCGCCAGTACTAGTCGCGCCTAGGCCACAAGAGCCGTTGCTGCTATATCTAGCGGCAACGAATCAAGTGGTTAGTGCTGCGCTAGTAGCGGAGAGAGAAGCAGAGGAGGATGCAGCGGCAACGGCAGGCCCGCCAAGCGGCTTGCCGGGGCCAGCCCCGGCAGAGTCTGGTGCCGGCAAGGAAGGATTTGCGTAGTCAAGTTTGGCAGTGCAGAAGAAGAAGATGGTGCAGCGCCCAGTCTATTTCGTCAGCTCCCTGCTGCAGGGGGCTAGGTCGAGATACTCTGGTGTGCAGAAGCTGCTCTTCGGCCTTCTCATGGCCTCGAGGAAGCTGCGCCATTACTTCCAAGCACATGAGATCACCGTCATCACTCGCTTTCCGCTGCAACGGATTCTCCGGAACCCGGAAGCGACCGGCAGGATTGTAGAGTGGGCGTTGGAGCTGTCATGCTTTGGCCTCAAGTTTGAAAGTACTTCAACTATACAGAGCAGAGCCTTGGCAGAGTTCATTGCAGAATGGACGCCAACGCCAGACGACGAAGTTCAAGAATCAGTGACCCCCGGGAAGGAATCAGGGCAAACATGGGTCATGTACTTTGATGGAGCCTTTTCGCTGCAAGGCGCCGGTGCCGGCGTGCTGCTTGTCGCACCCACCGGAGAGCACCTCAAGTACGTCATCCAGATGCATTTTCCCCGGGAGAGATCGACCAATAACACGGCAGAGTATGAAGGGTTGCTTGCCGGTCTCAGGATCGCGGCAGACCTTGGGATCAGGAAGCTCATCGTCAGAGGTGACTCCCAACTCGTCGTGAGGCAAGTCAACAAAGATTACCAAAGCCCGTTGATGGAAGCTTACGTTGATGAAGTGAGGAAGCTGGAAGAGCGCTTTGACGGTCTTCAGACAGAGCATGTTCCTCGATCAGAGAACAGCATTGCTGACGACCTGTCGAAACGTGCCGCACTCAAGTTACCTGTGGAACCAGGGACTTTTGTGCTCCGCTTGACTCAACCATCCGTGTCGCCGTCGACAAGGCCTGATAAGAGAAGAAAGTTAAGTACCGGCGAGTACTTCCCGGCAGGGCTTCCCGAAGCCCCCGGCAAGAATCTTGCCGGGAACGACCCGGTTGCCGGTGAGCAGCGGCTTCGTGCAAAGCCTCAGGTTCTTGCCGCCGAAGCAAGCGCCCCTGCGACCGAAGAAATACCAGTTGCCGGTGAGCAGCTGCTCCGCCAAGAACCTCAGGTTCTTGCCGTAGAAGCAAATGCTCCCGCAGCTGAAGAGTTGCCTTTAGTCCTTGTCGTCGAGCCGCAAGCTCCGGCATGGGCACAGCAAATAGTCCATTTCCTTCAGACAGGAGAACTCCCTGAAGAGCAGGAAGAAGCTGAAAAAGTAGCCCGTCAGTCAAGTATGTACCAGTTCGTCGACGACGTCCTGTACAGAAAGAGACCCAACGGTGTGAAATTGAAGTGCATTCCTCGGGAGGATGGACTAGAGCTGTTGGCAGAGATTCATGGGGGCATATGTGGATCCCACATAGGCTCAAGAGCCCTTGCCGGCAAGGCATTCCGGCAAGGATTCTTCTAGCCTACTGCTCTCCAGGATGCAAGTGCACTAGTAACCAAGTGTGAAGCGTGCCAGTTTCATTCGAAGCAACTTCATCAGCCAGCTCAAGCTCTCCAGACAATTCCTCTCTCCTGGCCCTTCTCGGTCTGGGGGCTCGACATACTGGGTCCCTTCCCCCGCGCTGCCGGGGGCTTCGAGTACTTGTACGTTGCCATCGACAAGTTCATGAAGTGGCCAGAAGTGGAAGCAGTGAGGAAGGTGACATCACAGTCAGCGGTCAAGTTCTTCAAAGGGATTGTGTGCCGTTTTGGTGTGCCGAACAGGATCATCACCGACAACGGTACGCAGTTCACTAGTCGCACCTTCAAGCAGTACGTCCAAGACCTTGGCGGCAAGATTTGTTTTGCCTCTGTTGCTCACCCGAGGAGTAACGGCCAAGCGGAGAGGGCGAACGCTGAAGTGCTGCGCGGTCTCCGGACCAGAACTTTCGACAAGCTGCGCAAGCATGGAAGACGCTGGATTGATGAGCTGCCGGCGGTTCTTTGGTCGATCAGGACGACGCCAAATCGAGCCACCGGCCAGACACCCTTCGCTCTGGTCTACGGAGCGGAGGCAGTTCTCCCCACGGAACTCATATACGGGTCACCTCGAGTGCTCGCTTATGATGAGCTTGAGCAAGAACAGCTGCGGCAAGATGACGCGCTGCTCCTTGAGGAGAACCGTCTTCGGGCTGCTGTGCGAGCCGCTCGTTATCAGCAAGCTTTGCGCCGCTATCATAGCCGCAAGGTTCATGCCCGGAGTCTTGAGGAAGGCGACCTTGTTCTTCGGCACGTTCAGTCGGCCAAGAATTCCAACAAGTTGACGCCGAAGTGGGAAGGCCCTTACCGGGTAGTGCGAGTCACCAGGCCTGGCGCTGTCCGCCTGGAGACCGAAGAGGGCTTGCCGGTGAGCAACTCCTGGAATATCGAGCACCTTCGCAAGTTCTACCCGTGAAGGGCAGTTGTTGGGTCTCTTGCCGAGATAGCGGTACAGCCTGCTGACTGCTGTCAGACTCAAGTCCAGCACTCGCGGCGTAACGCTCCGCCAAGATCCCGGCAACGCCATTCTGTACTAGTCTTGCCGGATGGCATGTGATCCTTTGTACAGAGCAGGCACATCTTTTGTGCTTAGTTAATAAGTTTGCAGTGCTTTACATTTCTTGCCGATTTCATGCTTTATGTATGCATGTGTTTATCTGAAGTGTATATTGCGCTTGCCCCGATTTCCTGCCGTAGTAGCGATACGCCACGCTGAACACTGTCGGACTCCGGTCCAGTGCTCGCGGTAGCATAACGCTCCGGCAAGCTCCTGGCAATGCCCCTCTGTGAGATCTAACGAACCGTCCAGGTTCCATAACATTTATTTTCTCTTCTTTCTTTTTCTTAAAGAGATAGAAGATTCCCTCGCGCGCAAGTTTGCCGGGGGGAAGGAGAATGATGGAATGGATACCAGGGGACGTTCAAGGTTGATGCTTTGCCGGGAGAAGAAAAGAATAGCGGCGAAAGCCAGAGCTAAGTTGCTGACCCCTTTAGCAGATTTCAATTTTTTGTAAGGCTATATCCCTTGAACGATTTCGGCTTTGTATGGAAAACCTGCACGCGATGGAATCTTGTCGCGATTAGGCTGCGCCCTTATTCCGTTTCGAGTCCGCTCAACGGTTTAGGTGGCCGCGCTGAAAGCGTCAAGGTTTCTTGCCGTGAGCAGCACCGCCTGCTGAACGCTGTCGGGCTCCGGTCCAGCGCTCGCGGCAAGGCCATGCTCCGGCGAGTGCCCAGTAAAGCGTAGGGTATATGCTATACAAAGAGAGATTGATCAAGGGGGAATAGCATGCATAGATTCAGATAAAGCAGATTGTATATAAGATAGTTGCCACGTTACTAACGTAAGACCAAATGCTTGTCTTTTACATGTAACGCGGTGGCAAGACAAGGAGAAAGATAAGGAGGGCTACAGTTAATCTCGGCGGTCGCCTTCGACCCTCTTCACTTGGCCTATCCGTTCGACGATGGGCGCGACAAGCTCCTGCAAAGCCTTGGCGTCCGCATCCTTCGGCAAGCGGCTGAAGACCTTGGTGAAGTCGACGCCGGGATTCCTGTACGCCACTTTCATCAGCAGCATCTGGACCACGTCCTGGCAGAGCTTCCTGGACTCGCTGGCGAGCTTGCCGGAGTGGGTTGCTTGGAGTTGCTTGAGCGGATCGACGAGACCTTCGAAGAACATGGTGATCCTGGCGCTCTCGCTTATCCTGTCGTTGGCAGAATACCCGAAGCCCTGAAGATTCATGTCCTCCAGCTCCGCGGCAAGCCTCTTGGCGACGTCCACCAGCCTGGCGGTCCAGACCCCTGTGCCGGTGATGTAATCTTGATGCGTGGCATAGGCGTTCTTGAGCAGCTCCTGCTCGTCGTGGAGGTCCTTGGCCAAGGTCTTCCCGCGAGCTCGGGTAGCTTCCAGGGACTCCTCCAACGTGGATAGTTTCAGCTTCAGATTTGCAATGAAGTCGTTGGCGGAGGCGAGCTGTTTGATCTTCTCGGACGCGGCGAGCTGCATCTCCACCAGGTTGTGGAGGGTTTTCTCCTTCTCGGCCTCGAGGGCAGCGATCTTCTTGCCGTGTTCCTCGAGAATGGCTTCCAGCTTCTTCGCCTTCCCCTCCAGCGAGTTCTTGGCGGTCTCCGCAGCCTCGGCAGCGTCGAGTGCCTCCTTGAGCTTGCCGGCGTGGTCTGCAGTTAGAGCGGCGAGCGCTGCCGTTTGGCTTTGCTCAAGCTCCTGGACCCGCCGCGCGACAAGACTTTCGAGCTCTTCATCCTTGTTGCGAAGCTTGGCGGCAAGCGCCGCCTCGCGGGCGGCAAGGTCCTCTTCTTGGGCGTCAAGGCTGATGCGGCGCTGCGTCAAGAGGGCTTCTGCCACGGCGGCTTGCTGGGCGGCCTCCTCCTGCGCTTTCTTGATGTCTGATTGCTTCAGCAGGAGGACGTTCCGCTCTTCCGCCAGCTGCTCCCGATAAATATTCAGCTCTTGGAGGGCCTCGCCATACCAAGCCTGTGTCTCCGTGACGCGTTGTTGGAAGTCTCCTTCCGCGGCCTCGACGAGCGCTGCCCGGGAGTCCAGTTTCTCCTTCCGGGCGCGGTAGAGCGTCTGGAGCTTCTGATAATTGTCATTCATGGCTTGAAGTAGCTGCTCCTCCTTGAGCTCACTGACGGCAGCGACTGTGATTTCCCCGTCAAGATGCTCTCCTTCAACCAGCTCTTTGATGCTTGCCGACCCCGGCATGCTGACGACGTTCTTGCCGGCCCTGATATATTGGCTTGAGGGAGGGGCCTGGAAGGACAAGGATTGGTCTTCGGCAGTCGAGGGCCCCACGGCAGTAGAAGCGCCTGGCGCTCCTGCGGTGGAAGCGCCGTCAGTATTGCCGCGGGTCTCCTCGCCGGCCCCCTCGGCGGCCTTGGCGGCAGTGGCCTTGGCGGCCTCAGCGGCAGCGGCCTTGGCGGCCTTGGCGGCCTCGGCGGCGGCATGCTTGGCGGCCTCTTCGGCAGCAACCTCGCCGGCTTCAGTGGCGGCATCCTTGGCGGTCTCTTCAATGACGGCGTCAGTATCCATGAGCTCTGTCAGAAGAAGATTGAAGATCAAGGAGTTAATTAAGATGAAGCTGGGAAGGAAGTTCAAGAAGACAAAAAAAAAGGGAGAGAGAAAAGATTTCTAAGGGCGAATGGTTCACCTGCGTCAAGGTCGTCGCGGTAGAACCCGCCTGAAGATTCCTTTGTGGGCTGCGTGGTCGACGGGTGCGGCATGTCGAGGGTGGTCCTTGCCGGCGACCTCTGTTGCTGCTCTGTTCCTGCGCGCCCCAAGATGTTAGCTGTGAAGATTACCGCCCCGGCACTCGCCAGCGGAAAGAGAGTAATTGGCTTACGCTGGGGGCTGTGTCGGGGGCTGCGGCGAGGATTGTGCCTTGGGCTTGGCTCCGGGCTGGACTCGATAGTCACCGGCTCTTCAGAAGTGCTTGCCGGCGGCTCGACGCCCGTGGAAATCTTGGCCTTCTTGGCCATCCTCTCCGCCAAGGTCTCCTCATCCCTGTGGAGGCAAGATCATCAAGATTAATCAAGGAAATCAGAAAGCAAGAACGGAAGCTGTGGCAGAACACTTACTCCTCTTCTTCCTCCTCGTTCTCGAGGATGGATAGGTCGAAGGCGGCCCCCGTCACAGTGCTTGGCGGAGGAGGAGAGGTAGTTCTGGGGCGCTTGCCGGCGGCGGCTTGCCGCGCTGCCTCGTCGGTAACGGCTTGCCGCGCCACTTCGTCAGCAGCCTCCTTGCCGGAAGCTTCATCGTTCAGCGCTGGCTGGTGAGCAGGAGCGCCGGTGCTGGCCTTCCGAAGGACGCGCCTCCGTGCCTGTCGAAGAGCTGGGGGCTGCTCTTCCTCCTCCTCTTCCTCCTCGGCGGCTGCTCCAGCAGAAGGGCCCCCGGCAGCGGCTCCGCTCGGCTCCCCGGCAGCCTGACCTCGCCCGGCAAAATCTTCCCGCAGCAAGTCCTCGCCTTCGCTGGACTCGGCGCTGCTGGCTTCTTCGGCAAGGTTCGCCTCTTCCGCCCTGTTGGCGATGTGGACGAGCTCCTCCTCCGTGGTGGCGCGGACAAGGTCCTCCTCGCGGATGGCCTTCTCCGTCAAGTTGTCGAAGAATGCCAGCGCCTGCTCCGCGGACGGCTCGATCCACCTCTTGTCGATGCCGTGGGCGTTGAACACCGGCATCATGGTGATGATGGAGGTAAGCGATGAGTTGTTGCACAGTGCAACGACGCCAGCCGGCAAGTTCCCCACTGCTCCAGAATTAAAGAGCTGTTGGCAGAGGGCTGCGTGCCCCATGGCTGTTAGATTATTATCCAGCCCAGGCCGCACCCTCATGACGTCGGCGGCATTCGTGTACTCCCAGGCAGGACGCCCTTTGTTCTGCAGTGGGGCGATGCGCCGGCGAAGGAAATCTGAAGCAATCATCTCCACCTTCAGCCCGGCAGCCTTGAGGCGGAGTATCCTGGTGCTGGCGATGGTCAGCTTGGTGTCGTCAGGGTCCGCAGCACCCCAATCCTTGCCGCGGACCACCTTCTGCTTCCGCACCTCGCAGAACGGTAGGGGCTCCTTTTCTCGGACCCAGCACCACTTGCTGCGCCACTCATCCCATCTCTCGCGATAGAGCCCCTCTGGGTACGTCTCCTTGGTCGCCGTCCTCGGAATCCAAGCGATGCTACCGGAGAGGGCGTCGCCCTTTTGGGTGCGGGGGTAGAAGTAGTGCCGGAAAAGTGCTGTGCTCGGGATGACCCCAACGAAATTTTCGCAAAGGTGCGCGAAGACGGACATGCAAGTCACGGCATTCGGCGTGAAGTCTAGCAGCTGGAAGCCGTAAGTGATCATGATATCTACAAAGAAGCCCGAGTATGGAGGGCAGAGGCCGCACCAAAAGTAATCGGCAAAGAAGGGATAATCCCCTGGCTCTGCCCTACGAGAAGCTACACTCACTTTGGTGGCTGGATGCGCCGTGGTCTCCTTCGCCCATGCGAACTGGTACCTCTTCTTCAGGGCCTTCGCATCAAGCGTCGGGGGGAAGATATCGCGCTCCTTCCGCATCTTCACCAGCTTGCTTTCCGCGGCGGCCGCTTCCTCCGCCTTGCCCTTGCCCTTGCTCGGCTTGGGCGGCATGGTGGCTATGGGAGTGGGCGTTGAAGACGTCGAGGGCGCGGTGGAGGCAGGCGGAGGGAGAAAAGCTCTGTTTTGGGCGCAAGGAAGAAGACGATGGCGACGGTTCTGAGATTGAGATTGGAAAGGTGAAAGCGATGGGGGGTAAATGAGCAGCGTCTCTGCGATTCCTTTTTTATGGGGAAGGCGCGAGACTGGCTCTTTAACCGTCCGCTTTTACTGCGCGCCCACGTCTCCCACGTCGCGCGATTAATGCGCGTAGTGGAGGGGCGTGGTAAAAGAGATCATGATTACGGACAGTTATTCCCTGCCACGTGCACCCGTGCACTGTTTTGGGCCTAGCCCAACAGGCCTGGCATCCGTGTATGGCCTAGGCCCGGGGGCTCCTGTCGGTGTACTAAAGTATGGGCCCCTTTAGTACCCCTTACTTGTGTACGGGCAGTTGTAGCCGAACCGCGGCAGGCCTTGCCGGGGAATAGCAAGGAGCAATCTCAAGACGAAGATAGTGCTTGCCGGCGAGGAGCGAGCCGGCAAGCCAGGAACCCGGCAAGCCTTGCCGGAAAAAGATGTTCGAGTCAACGACCGGACCAGAAGGCAGAAGGCCAAAGGGGTGCGAAGGCCCGGCAAGACCCTTGCCGGCAAGGCCTCGCGGCCGGCGAGACCCAGGCCCGGCAAGCCCCGGTCCCGGCAAGCGTCGGACCCGGCAAGCCCCGGGCCCGGCAAGGATTCAGCCCCGGCAAGGCTCTGCACAGTGTAGCGCTATCGCTCCTGCGCAGCGGCCAGCCTTGTCGTTTAGGGTTTGTCCTAATGATGACGTGGCGCGATGCTGGCCACGAGATGCTTAAGCGGTGCTGATGGGATGGCTGCTTTTGCCCATCCCCTGTAAAGCTTTTCCAAGCCCGAGACGCTGAGGGACACCTCGACGGACACCTCACGGTGCATTTAATGAGCTTGTCCTAAGCCGTCAGGGTTAGGTATGATAACACTGTAGTGACCCTGTAGCTACTTTCCACCTCATACCTTATCCCTTACGCCACTGTGGTAGCCCCTTTGACTCATATAAAAAGGAGGCCCAAGGCATAGCTACAGGGGGGGGAGCACTTCGGAAGCTCATTCTGCATGCGTAGCTGCTACTGTAGCTCCCAGAACTTGGCCAAGAACGTCCACAATAATACCATCAAAGCAGGAGTAGGGTTTTACGCATCCGTGCGGCCCGAACCTGGGTAAAATCCCCGTGTGCTGTTCGCTAGTTCTGCTCTTCGTGCAATCCTCTCCCCTTGCCGAACCGTGAAGGGATCTGCTCGATAGCGATCCCATAGGTGTTCGTTTCCCACGACACTACGTTGGTGTCATCCTATCACCACATCTAAAAGAGGGTGTAATCCTACCACCGCATATTTGTGATCACCGTGCGGATCACCGTGAGGGGTTAGTATATACCACCTCACGAAAATATGCAGATCACAAGATTGTTTTCAAGATCTAACTACACAAAATATATGTCGTCATCGTCATCGTCATCGTGGAGGATCATGCATGCCGTCGCCACCAGTAGAAGCATCACTAGTAGTAGTGCTTGCCCGGTCAGGTCCCCAGCCAAAGCACCCTGTGAGCCTCTCCCATCGCAACAAACATAACACCCTGGCTTTGTTGTCAAGCAGGTGGCTGAGAGCCACCATGAGAGCCTCTGGGCTGAAGCCGATCTGCTCCATGACGGCGCCGTAGAGCTTAGGGTGGACGTCGACCGTCTTGCTCTCCCTGATGGCGATGACCACCTCCTTCACAGCCCGAGTCATGCTGCTGAAGATGGTCAGCTCCTCCTCCATGAAACATGCGCGCTTCCTCTTCCTATCAAGCACAGGAACGTGCTGACCTTCCTTCTCAGGAGCATCAATGTTGATGGTGTCTGACTCCTGGGTGTCTGGATACTCGGGCATCGAGGGCATCGGGGGCATTGGCAACATCGGTGAGCCTAGCGGCTGACTAGAGCCCGAGGCATGCTTGCCGATTGCGAGCCCGAAGGAGAAGATCTGCTGCATCTGGTGGTAGTTCTAGATAGGTGTGTGGAGGAACTATGCGTTCTTGGGGTGATCCTAAGAAAGAAACAGGGTTGAGTGGTGGTTAGTTAGTATGACAATGGTTCGTAGGAGATGATTAGTTAGAATGGCATGGTTTGTGAGCTAACCGCGATGTGGCCTTGGTAGTGCTCTGCCTCCAACAAAATCGTGCAGGTCTCCTCGTCCCATGAAGCACCGCTCAGCTCTCTCAGCTTGGAGGAGATGATCCACCTCGTTCTTCACTTCCTCGGGTGGTTGTAGACCCGTGCCGAGGTGACCTCTTGTCCACAAAACTCGAAGACTTGCTTTGCCACAGAGTTCAAATGCACATCCTTGAACCCCTTGTCAGTCCTCACTCCACTAGATATGATTTCACACATCTTGTTAAGCACAAAAGTGGAGACGAACGGCTGCCATTTCATGCTGCATCATGCCATCCTTCTTCTCCTTTGTGGTTACCTTTCGAGCAGCCACATGAGATACAACATTGGCCCAAGCCAGCAAAAATGGAGGAACCGTAGGCAGCGCCTCGAAAACCTCTGAATCAAGAGGCATCTGGTCGATGTTAGTCTAGGAGTCCTCGACGTAGGACGTCGGAACTCGCTCTCGGACGACACACGATGGCCAGACTAAACTCTTGCGTGCTTATGTCCTACAACCGTAAGCGTCACCAAGAACACAACACAACACACATCGACAGTATGAACTAGCAGTAAACATGGACATCACGCTACACATCGAAGGTATGAACTAGCTGTAAAAGATGCACACATGGATGATCTAGTTCAAGACAGTACTAATCATGGACACATATGGATGATCTTGTTCAACACTTGCACACTACCACTAGTAGAAAACAGGGCATCTGTCCCGGTTCGAGAGGGCCTTTAGTCCCGGTTCTGCAACCGGGACAAAACGATCGGGACTAATGCCAATCGCTTTTAGTCCCGGTTGGCTTACGAACCGGGACCAACGGTGCTCCACGTGGCCGCACGGCGGCGCCGAGGCATGAGGACCTTTGGTCCCGGTTCGTAACACGAACCGGGACTAAAAGGCGCTGGTTTTTTTTTGGAAAGGACCGTGTTTCATTTTTTCTTTTCATTTTCTTTTATATTTATATTGTATTTTCACGCGGGTTTTCATTTTTGGAAAGGGCCAATCGCAACATCATATTTTCCTCTAATTCACATGATCACTTGCATCCATCCACCTTAATCAAATATATGTCATATAACTCATCATCATCTTACTCATCTAACAACTCATCATCATCTTAATCATACCAAGTTAAAATCTCATAAAACAGAAAAACATCATAATAGTAATCATCCTAATCGATCATGCAAGTTAAAATAAACCAGAAAAACTTCTCTCTCATATCACTACTAGGAGAAAGCCTACTAGCAGCACTTGAAATACCTATAGCAGTAGCGTTGGGTCCAGCGCTACTGCTATCGCGCTACAGCTAAGTGGTAGTAGTAGCGCTGGTCAGTGCAGCGCTACTGCTAAGCATTGTTAGCAGTAGCGCTGCACTGACCAGCGCTACTGCTAACTATCTGTAGCGCTGCAGAATGGCAAGCGCTGCTGCTAATCCAGCGCTGCCGCTAGATGCCTTCCAGCGCTGCTGCTAGTATTCCTGCTTTCACAGATTACATTTCCCTCTACGTATTTGTGCATGCTCTATACAGTAATAATTATTGTGCCAACAACTACATTTAGATTGAAGTGCATGGATGCAAGTGATCATGTTGAATTAGAAGAAAATATGATGTTGTCAATCGCAGCATCATATTTTCCTCTAACTCAACATGATCACTTGCATCCATCCACCTTAATCAAATATATGTCATATAACTCAACATCATCTTACTCATCTAACAACTCATCATCATCTTAATAATATCAAGTTAAAATCTCATAAAACAGAAAAACATCATAATAGTAATCATCCTAATCGATCATACAAGTTAACTAAACTTCTCTCTCATAGGACCTAGTCCTCCCTCCTAGGTAAAATGACATAAAACAAAATAACACCTATGTCTCCATGATGAAGCAAAGAGATCCAACGGTCTCCAACTTGTGGCTTGCGATCCTTCTTTATTTGTCCCCATGCTTCAATTTGGACCCGACTTGGTGGTTTGCGCTCAGTCGAGTATGCAAAAGAGAACTCGGGCTGGAAGGGGCTTTTAATTGTCATATTACCTTCGAGTTGCATCAACGGAGGCACAACTTCATTTGGCAGTTTCTGTTGAAGAACATAATAGTAGCCTAGTTAGCAATGTAATCAATACCATTTACGCAACAGTACTAGTGTACTTAATTAGCAACTCTTACCAAAATATTTCGGCGAATGTCATCCGCCCTCAACCTATGCACTAGTGTCCTGTACAATGTATAATTTGGGCCAGTTCCCAAATTATACGGGAAGATCTCCCTACCAACTAAGACACCAATAACAAAGTTGATAAGATCACCCTTCTCCTCCCAAGTTAGATGTGATCCATAAGTGTAGTGTGTCGTGTCGATTATGTTCTGTGTTTCACTCGAAAAAATGAAATAAGCTATAAATTACTCCCTCCGTTCCAGAATATAAGGTGTATTGGTTTCCGTGCAAGTCAACCATTTGAATGTTTGACCAAGATTATAGAATAAAATAACAAGATCTGCAGTACCTAATAGATAAAATATGAAACTACTTTTCATGATGGATCAAATGATATAAATTTCGTATTGTTGATATGGATATATTTTTCTAAAAACTCGGTCAAACATGCACTCGTTTGACTTTTGAAAAAACAAATACACCTTATATAGAGGAACGGAGGGAGTATAAATTAACAAATTTAGTATGGATGAGCACCAACTATTTTTAAATATAGAATGCAAATTACTTGACAAATATGCATGGTTGATAAACTCACATGGAGGTAAAACAGGAAGCATATCGACATCCACCCAAATGTCGATGTTACCTTCAATATGATCTACAGGACGAAGATCGAAGGTTATTTCCATATCCTCCTTAAATCCATATGCCTTGCAAAGAGCTTCCCAATTTGAGCATCCTAATTCTGTGTTATTATCTGCATTCATTACTTTGACCAGAAATGTGTGACCATGTTTAGTCCTCAGGTTGGCTGTCCTCGTCTCGAAACTCTCGTGCTCTTCGAAACCGAGCCTCTCCAAGAAATACCGTCTTGCATGACAGGGGATGAACTAGTCGAATTGTATAAAACAAAAATTACACGTTGAAGCAAAGAAACTAAAGTCATGCTTAATTACGAAAAAACAGTTGTCATCGTTGCGTACCATAGAAATATCGAAGTCCTCATAAAGCTTCATGGTGAAGAACTTGCCGTCTCGCAGCCCAGGCTGGTCGCAAAGACCCTTATCTTCGCCGCAGAGTTCACACGCTTGGATCCTATCGTCGTCATTAGACGACGACATTTCCTGTGTTCATGATTCAAAAAGTACGGCATGACCATTGCTAATGTAAGACATATTGAGCAATAACATACACACATGTCCAAATAGACCTAATTCAATATCGGTTGACTTTCGGTCCGTCGAGGCTTTCCTTAAATAACTCTCATATCTCATGGTGTGTTGGTCCGCACTCTCTCACACTGATATGGTGGTGTATATATTGGTGGACACTCTCTCACACTAATAGTTCGACCGTCGGTGATGGGCGCACTCCCTCTTCTCTCCTTGCGCATTATACCAAGGTATATATCGCAAGAAGAGAAGAGGAAGAAACGCCCCCCACTACAATAGTCGGGATTCCTCCATCAAGAACACACATGAAAGTCATACAAGGAGCAACGACAGACCGAAAGTCACACACGCATTATAACAATATAATATCACTAATACAATTATAATGAACTCGAATATAATATCACTAATACATTTATAATGAACTCGAATATAATATCACTAATCCAGTTAATAATGCATCATCAAATATTAACTAATACATCTCGATATGCCTACTTTCTAGCACAAGTCATGCCAAAATTTCGACATGACCATTGCTAAAAAGTGGACATATCGAGCGCCTGAAATTCACCGGAACAGAAATGAATCAACATTCCGGCGAAACATAGGCCACTCGGATCATTTGCATATAACAGTAAGAAAAATATAGAACTTGAAGAAAATGCAATAAGGTTTTTCTTCACAATATTTGAAACTAAATTCAGCCTACCTAAATTTCTGTCCTAATTTGAAACCTAGCTAAATTTCTGTCCTAATAGGGCACTTGGGCACAATTATATAGGGCACTTGGGCACAATTATCGAACAATTCAAAGTACTTGGGCACTTGGGCACATTCATATTTTGCATCAATTCACAACCTAACCCTAGAATCAATTCACAATTTCATTTTCCTTTTCACATTTTCATTGTCACACTTTCATTTTCATTTTCAATTCACATTTTCATTTTCATTTTCATTTTCATTTTCATTTGCACATTTTCATTTTCATTTCCAATTCACATTTTCATTTTCAATTCACATTTTCATTTCAAAAAAATACTAACACTATCCTAGTTCTAACACTAACATCTATCCATCCATCCTAGTTCTAACCCTAGCTAGTTACTAAAACTAAATTCAATGCAATAGGGGAGGGAGGGAGGTATGGAGGGAGAGGGTCAGAGGAAGAGGGTGGGAGGGAGGGAGGGAGGGATGGATGGAGGGAGGAGGAAGGGAGGGAAGTGGCCGGAGGAGGAGAAGGGGCGGTGGCCGGAGGAGGAGAAGCGGCGGTGGCCGAAGGAAGGAGGGTGAGGGCCGGGGGAGGAGGGTGAGGGCCGGGGGTGGAGAGCGAGACGAGGGTGGGGGCGAGGAGGAGGCTTACCACAATGGAGGAGACGGCGGCGCGGCAACGGGGCGACGGCGTGGCGAGCGAGAGAGAGAGAGTGTGTGTGCAGGGGAGAGTGAGCAATGCGGGCGAGGGGAAGAGGATAGGGTACATTAGCTGTACCGCTTTTAGTAAAAGCGCGCTACCGATAAGATTTTAGCAGTAGCGCTTTTTTGCGGGGAGCGCTGCTACTACAAACAGTGGCGGCGGGCTCGTCGGGTCCCGCTTAGCAGTAGCGCTCTTTATGTTTCCAGCGCTACTGCTAAGTATTTACTTGTAGCGCTTCCACAAGACAGCGCTACTGCTTATTAGCAGCAGCGATTGTTATTTTCCAGTGCTACTAATAGTGTCCTGCCTATAAGGTTTTTCCTAGTAGTGTATAGGACCTAGTCGTTCCTCCTAGGTAAAATGACATAAAACAAAATAACACCTATGTCTCCATGATGAAGCAAAGAGATCCAACGGTCTCCAACTTGTGGCTTGCGATCCTTCTTTATTTGTCCTCATGCTTCAATTTGGAGCCGTCTTGGTGGTTTGCGCTCAGTCGAGTATGCAAAAGAGAACTGGGGCTGGAAGGGGTTTTTAATTGTCATATTACCTTCGGGTTGCATCAACGGAGGCACAACTTCATTTGGCAGTTTCTGTTGAAGAACATAATAGTAGCCTAGTTAGCAATGTAATCAATACCATTTACGCAATAGTATAGTGTACTTAATTAGCAACTCTTACCAAGATATTTCGGCGAATGTCATCCGCTCTCAACCTATGCACTAGTGTCCTGTATAATGTATATTTGGGTCAGTTCCCAAATTATACGGGAAGATCTCCCTACCAACTAGGACACCAATAACAAAGTTGATAAGATCATCCTTCTCCTCCCAAGTTAAATGTGATCCATAAGTGTAGTGTGTCGTGTCAATTATTTTCTGTGTTTCACTCGAAGAAACGAAATAAGCTGTAAATTATAAATTAACAAATTTAGTATGGATGAACACCAACTATTTTTAAATATAGAATGCAAATTACTTGACAAATATGCATGGTTGATAAACTCACATGGAGGTAAAACAGGAAGCATATCGACATCCACCCAAATGTCGATGTTACCTTCAATATGATCTTCAGGACGAAGATTGAAGGTTATTTCCATATCCTCCTGAAATCCATATGCCTTGCAAAGAGCTACCCAATTTGAGCACCCTAATTCTGTGTTATCAACTGCATTCTTTACTTTGACCAGAAATGTGTGACCATGTTTAGTCCTCAGGTTGGCTCTCCTCGTCTCGAAACCGTCGTGCTCTTCGAAACCGAGCCTCTCCAAGAAATACCGTCTTACATGACAGGGGATGAACTAGTCGAATTGTATAAAACATAAATTACACGTTGAAGCAAAGAAACTAAAGTCATGCTTAATTACGAAAAAAACACTTGTCATCGTTGCGTACCGTAGAAATATCGAAGTCCTCGTAAAGCTTCATGGTGAAGAACCTACCGTCTCGCAGCCCAGGCCGGTCGCAAAGACCCTTATCTTCACCGCACTGTTCGCACGTTTGGCACCTATGGTCGTCATCAGACGACGACATTTCCTACAAAATACAGGCACTAGGAGGTGTTCCCTGCAATAACATATGCACATGACCAAATAGACCTAATTGCAATAACATACGCACATGACATATAAATTGATTATTACTTTCGGTCTGTTGAGGCTTTTCTTAAATAAATCTCATATCTCATGGTGTGTTTGTCCGCACTCTATCACACTGATATGGTGGTGTATATATTGGTGGACACTCTCTCACACTAATAGTTCGACCGTCGGTGATGGGCGCAACCCCTCTTCTCTCCTTGCGCATTATACCGAGGTATATATCGCAAGAAGAGAAGAGGAAGAAGCGCCCCCATGACAATAGTCGGGATTCCTCCATCAAGAACACACATGATCGAAAGTCACACAAGGAGCAACGACAGACCGAAAGTCACACACGCATTATAACAATATAATATCACTAATACAATTATAATGAACTCGAATATAATATCACTAATACATTTATAATGAACTCGAATATAATATCACTAATCCAGTTAATGCATCATCAAATATTAACTAATACATCTCGAATATTATCATATAAGATCACTAATACAGATCGAATATCCTAGAATCCAAAGTGGAGGACGGTGAACTCGGTTCACTAGCGGTCTCTGAGTCGCTGGCGGTAGACACCCAAAGATAAGGAACCATCACCGGATCATAACTCGGGTGAGATCCCTGAAGAACCTGCCAGGTATTGGAGAACCTGGCGTCGAACGCCGCCATGTAGCGACGGACGTGCTCGTCCTCCTCCCTGACACGGCGACGTACCACCTCCGGGGGGGCCCGCTCCCTCTACACCGAAAGTGGCCCACGCGACCGCCACCAAAGAAGCTCCGGGTCGACGACAAGACCAGGATTCCTCACCAAGCTCCGAGCCCGGGAAGGTAGCACCTCCCAACGCCAGCCCGGCGGAGCCCAGTCCCGGACATTGCGCCTCTCAAGCATGATGTCGCCGCCAACTCGACGACGACAAGGATGCGGGCCAGGCATCGTCGACGTCGAGAAAAATTCCTATGAGAACATTTTCTTATCGTTTAATGTTTTGCTTTTTTAGAAATGCGGGATTGGCATCGTCGACGAAAACAAATTGTGGCTATAGCAAATATCATTTTATTTAACAAAAATAAAACAACAATAACATTTTTAATACAAAGCCTAGTGATGTGTAAGTTAGCAAATAAAGAAGCATCTTCCTCATAGATCAACAAATCAACTTAAAATGCTATCTTAATTTCCTAACTAACTTAAAATGCCATCTTAATTTTCTAACTAGCCCTGGATCCGCCGCTGACCGCCACTGCTTCGGCCGGCGACGGACGCGGGCGACGACGGTAACCGCGGGGGTGAGGGAGGATAGCTAGGAGGAGGAGGGGAACAGCGGTGTGGCCGGAGGCTCACCTAGGAGGAGGAGGAGGCCGGAGCGGACTCGAGGAGGCGACGGCGTCAGGGGGCGGCGACGGGGACGGCGTCGGGGGGCGGCGATGGGGACGGCGTCGGGGGCGGCGACGGGGACTGCGTCGGGGGCGGCGACGAGGAGCGAGCGGGCTCGGGGAGGCGACGGCGTCGGGGAGGCGACGGCGAGATCCAGCAGCCTGGCGGTGTCGAGGTGGTTTTCGGCGCCGTCGGGGGAGAGGGAAAGCAGATGGATTTGGAAACTTTTCCAAGTCTCGCTTATATAGTGCAACCTTTAGTCCCGGTTGGTAGTTCCAACCGGGACTAAAGACCCCCCTTTAGTCCCGGTTAGAGCCAACAACCGGGACTAAAGGTAGTTTTCGGCAGCCCGAAAGGGCGGGAAGTCCAGCCCTTTAGTCCCGGTTGGTGGCTCCAACCGGGACTAAAGGTAGTTTTCGGCAGCCCGAAAGGGCGGGAAGCCCAGCCCTTTAGTCCCGGTTGGTGGCTCCAACCGGGACTAAAGGGGAGTTTAGTCCCACCTCGCCAAGCGAGAGGCGATCGCACCTGTTTATAAGCCCGGCCCTCTCTGGCTTGTTAAGTTCTTCTCAAATCCTAAATTCAAAGTGAAAATAGATCTGCTTGTAGAGAAAATTCAACCTAAATTCAAAGCGCTAGTACATCTATTTAGGTTACTAGCACTTTGAATTTAGGTTGAATTTTCTCTATAAGCGCATCTATTTTCACTTTTGCTATTTTTTATGTTATTTTTTGCATATTAAAAGTTCTTAACAAAAAATACTTTATGAATATTCTTTTTGCTATTAAAGTTTTTAACAAAAATAACTTTGATAATTTTAGTTGCATAAATTTTATATAATATTAAGTTAAATAACTTTGATCGAACAAAAACACGTCTATTACAAAGGGATTTCAATTTTTGAACATATTTTAACTCAAGACTTTTTCTGCATTCAATATGCACCATTCAAAGCCATATCATCACTTTTCAACCCTTTTCTGACTTCATTTGATAGTTTTCATGCATTTCATGATTTATTTTGAGCTAAAATGACCCTGAATTGAAAAGCACTGCAAATGAACTCTGAAATGGTTGAAAGTTGGCATGGTATCATAATTTCACCCACATAGCAGGTGCTAAAAAGTTGAGAGTGTTACCGGAAAAACTGGATGCACTTCGTGTACAAACTGTACAATCTCTTTCGAAGTATCAGGGTTTCGGACGAAAACAGGTCTATTACAAAGGGATTTCAATTTTTTGAACATATTTTAACTCAATACTTTTTCTGCATTCAATATGCACCATTCAAAGCCACATCATCACTTTTCAACCATTTTCTGACTTCATTTGCTAGTTTCATGCATTTCATGATTTATTTTGAGCTAAAATGACCCTGAATTGAAAAGCACTGCAAATGAACTCTGAAATGGTTGAAAGTTGGCTTGGTATCATAATTTCATCCACATAGCATGTGCTAAAAAGTTGAGAGGGTTACCAAAAAAACTGGATGCACTTCGTGTACAAACTGGACAATCTCTTTCGAAGTATCAGGGTTTCGGACGAAAACACGTCTATTACAAAGGGATTTCAATTTTTTGAACATATTTTAACTCAAGACTTTTTCTGCATTCAATATGCACCATTCAAAGCCACATCATCACTATTCAATCATTTTCTTATTTTATTTGCTAGTTTTCATGCATTTCATGATTTATTTTGAGCTAAAATAACCCTGAATTGAAAAGCACTGCAAATGAACTCTGAAATGGTTGAAAGTTGGCATGGTATCATAATTTCACCCACATAGCATGTGCTAAAAAGTTGAGAGGGTTACCGGAAAAACTGGATGCACTTCGTATACAAACTGGACAATCTCTTTCGAAGTATCAGGGTTTCGCACGAAAACACGTCTATTACAAAGGGATTTCAATTTTTTGAACATATTTTAACTCAAGATTTTTTCTGCATTGAATATGCACCATTCAAAGCCACATCATCACTTTTCAACCATTTTCTGACTTTATTTGCTAGTTTTCATGTATTTCATGATTTATTTTGAGCTAAAATGACCCTGAATTGAAAAGCACTGCAAATGAACTCTGAAATGGTTGAAAGTTGGCATGGTATCATAATTTCACCCACATCCATTGCCGGTTTAACTGCGTGCATTATATAATTAAATGTATCAAAAACCATTACAGAACATCATGAATATAGAAGTGATCAAATGTTATTACTGAAAAAATAAATACATAAAGTTCATACATAGTTCTCATAGAACAATATACAGCCCTCTAGAGCATCTAATTAAAACATAAATTGAAACTAACATACAACTATGTAAAATATTTAAATGCAACAACAAATGCGATCATAATCGCAACTAAGGTAACAATTGATCCAACAGCATAATGATACCAAGCCTCATTATCAATGGCATATTTTCTTATCTTTCTAATCTTCAAGCGCATTGCATCCATCTTGATCTTGTGGTCATCGACGACATCGGCAACATGCAACTCCAATTTCATCTTCTCCTCCTCAATTCTTTTCAATTTTTCTTTCAAATCCTCGTTTTCTTTTTCAACTAAATTTAACCTCTCGACAAGAGGGTCGGTTGGAATTTCCGGTTCACATACCTCCTAGATAAACACATCTATGTCACGTTGATCGGCACAATTGTCATAAAGACTAAATGAAACAAATAGTTATAAAAGATAATATACCACATCCGAATCATAGACCGGACGAGGGCCGACGTGGGCGGATACCATGACCATGGCACTATATAATAACAAACAATAATAAAAGTAAGAAATTTATACAAGTATCTATGTAAATCATACAAGTAAGAATTTTTTTCTTTTAAAAAGAAGATAAGAACAAGAGGCTCACCACGGTGGTGCCGGCGACGAGATCGGCGCGGGCGATCGACGACGGTGAGGACGGGGACGGGACGTGACGGACCGCCAAACCTAGACAAATCTTAGGGAAAATGGAGCTTGGAGGTCGAGCTTGGAGAGGAGAAAGCTTAAGCGTGGCTCGGGCATTTCATCGAACACCTCGTATGCATAGGAGGTGAGAGTAGAGCAGCACACACCTCCCACACGCCGGCCGGCCAAAAAACAAAGGAGTGAGCGGGCAGGGGCAAGCATATATATAGGCATATCTTTAGTCCTGGTTTGTGGCTAGAACCGGGACAGAAGACTTACCTTTAGTCCCAGTTCCAGCCACCAACCGGGACTAAAGGGGCTGCGCCAGGAGCGAGGACCTTTAGTCCCGGTTCTTGTCTGGAACCGGGACTAAAGGGGTCAGACGAACCGGGACTGATGCCCGCCGAGGCCCGGCCGGCGTCCTGGCCTCACGAACCGGGACTGTTGCACCCATTAGTCCCAGTTCGTAACACGACCGGGACTAATGCAATATTCTGGCCTGGACCAAAGCCCTGTTTTCTACTAATGTACCATACCATACATCTAAGCATACTACCAATCCATCCATAAACATCCAAGCATACTACCAATCCATCCATAAACATCCAAGCATACTACCAATCCATCCATGAACATCCCCTAGCATGCTTCAAATCCATCCCAACTAGCTATTGCAACATCACAGTCGAACAGATTGGACGACTTAACCCCACCCCATCACCAGATCTACCTAGAACTAGTTGAGGGGAGGGGGTCATCGAACTTACATACGCCATCGGAGGATCCACAATGGAGGTGCGACACGAAGGAGAAGAGGAGGAGTGGATCTGCCGCCGTAGCCAACCGGTCGACGGAGTAGTTGCGCCGCTTACCTCGTCGTCGAGGTGGATCCGGGCCGGAGTGAAAGCTCGAGAGGTGGGGGGGATGGTGTTCGGAGTTTTGGTGCGCCGGTCACCCTGGCTATAGGGCGACCGCGAATCGGCGGGCGGTGACGCGAATTCGTCCTGCCGCTTTTTCGGAGACACGCCATCGCTTCTCCCATCTCTCTGCCCGCAGCTGCGTAGCGCCGCGTTCCCCTCCCTGCATCACCCCAGCCTGGCTCGCTGGAAACTGCTAATTCGGCCATTCCTAGCGGGCCTGGCTGAGTACTGCTTTGAGATTCATGCGGGTCAAGAATTGTATGCGGGCCAGGCAACCAAATGGGTCATTTTCTTCCCCCACGGACCTGATTGAGGCTAATGCACGTAACCAAACGCGTCCTTATATGCGTATATTTTCTTCAGAGTAATCACTTCGTCCATCTACTTAACCTAGGCGATCAGATCAGCCGGTGAGTAAACTATAGACATGATCTAACCAGCATTCCTAACAAAGGGTTAACTCGATGTGTATTCATGGGCCATGCATGCTGCCATCTGGAGACCAAAACTTTCCGCTGGACCAGCGTAGCTTTTCTCGAGCCAGCATCAGCTTAATGGCAGATGACCATCAATCGTGTCCCTTTCTTACAAATACTTATCCAAAACACTAGCAATTTCCAGGAAATTCATCCAAAACAGAATTGTACCGGCGGGGTAGTTGCGTGGGCCAGGGTCATATGGCCGGCCATGCCTGCCGATCGAGCTGACATGTGAAGCCGAAATTAAGGTGATGGTGATCTTAGCCTCGAAGGGGCAGGCAAACATCTCTGGACAGGGACAACTACATCTTACCCGCCAAAATTTCCTCTCGACACAGCTGTGGTGAAAACTACAGTACCTGATAGATGGGATCTCCTGTGGTATGGCCGCTAGCAATAGCTACAAGTAACATGAAAGTTTCTGAGTTCACCAAAAGGTGCACTTAGAGAAATGGGAAGAATTAATCTCCGTGATGTGAGCTTGATTAGGATAGAGCTAGAATCATGATCAGGGCGTGAACGCAGGATCATTGTATCAGTTAATTAAGACGTGTTGTTTACGGAGAGAACAAAGTAGCCGTGAAAACGATTACATATACTAGCTCAGATTAATTTACAAACACACACGTCAAACATAAAAAATCATTAGGTGCATGGCTTCTTTACCCTCCACGGGCCTCATTCTAGAACAAATGTTCTGTGACGCGTGCTGCGATTAAATCTGGGGCCAGACTGGAGTTGATGCTGGATTTTTTTTTTTTTGAGTTGATGCTGGATTCTTAGGAGTTCTCGTCCCTGCACGCAGCGTTACCGCGTAAACGCTAGTAATTATTTACATAATCTTGCGCCCGGTGTCTGAATGATCTAAAACCACCCATAGATTAAGCAAGTTGAGTAATCTAAAGAATGCAGAGATAGACATCTCCTGCAATCCAGAGTAATTTCGTGCCGGCTGGAGTACTTTAAGTAATTAACCTAGGTTTTTTTTTTCTTTCCTTTTCTTCGTGTGTCGCAGTCGGTTTTATTTGGTCTTCGGATGATTTATTACCCTAGGTCTTTAGCACGGATTCTTCATACAATTAGATTTTTCCTCTGAAATATCTGCCGACATAATTCTGTTGCGAATATCCTCTGCACCCAAGGTTGAAGAGGATATTCGCAACAGAATTATGTCCTCGCAGTCGGTTTTATTTGGTCTTCGGATGATTTATTACCCTAGGTCTTTAGCATGGATTCTTCATACAATTAGATTTTTCCTCTGAAATATCTGCCGACATAATTCTATTGCGAATATCCTCTGCACCCAAGGTTGAAAATTTGCGCGCTTGTAACTTGATTATGAGTAATTAAGATCGCTCCATCTCTGATGTAACAGTGACCATGATGTGCAGGCAGAGCAGGTACACGTTGCTACTCATACTTGCTTAGTATGTCTGCACGAACTGTACCGAAAGTTAATGAGAAGAGCGAATTTTTGTCCAAAAGGACCCTCTGCCGAATGCTTTTGCCAGATTGGACCACCTGCGAAATAAAATGTCAAAACAGACCCCAGGATTCTGGCGGCAGGCGTGCCAGGCGACGCGTGTCACCTGCCGCCACCAGTCCAGGCGGCCGGCCGGTTTTCCGTTGCGTGCACTGTTCCGCCACGGAACGGACGAATGGCGTGGGCCCTGCCGCCACCGCGGCTGGCGGCAGCCATGTGCCCCGCGCGCGCCGACAGCTACGTCTGACGGCTCTGATTTCGATAGATGACGGCGCTGATTCCGAGGCTGCCAGTGCTCATTATTCCGCTGCGTAATTCCCGCCTAAAACTTCGTCTGTTCGCGCCCTATTTTCCCGCCTTCACGTCCGTCTGAGCCTATATAACCTCTCTTCGTCCATCGTCCAGCCACCCTGAAAACACCAGCGCGCTAAGTGTGTCATATTTTTTGTAGTGAGTATGAGTTTTCCTTGCTCGGATCGAAGCATTAGGCCTAGGAAAATGAAGAGTGCGAGTTTGCCTCCAGGGGTGGAAGTCCTGCGCTGTTGGTGCGGCGATCTTTGCAAGATCAAGGAGGTGACTGATTTTTCGGATTGGTTGGGCATGGAATTTTTCATGTGCGCTAATTATGAGGAAGATCCACCCGTAGCTAGTTCACCGTACGACAAGCCTCCGGTATGCTTCAGCCATAAAAAAATACATGTTGTTGGTGTTATTGTTGATTTTATATTTATATTTTTGTTATAGTCCCCTCCGCCTCTGTGCATGTACTATCGTTGGATTGACACGCACATGCCGGCTTGGGCGGTGACTGAGATTCGTGAAAGAAGTCGTCGTGCATGCGCAAGTTTGCACGCGGAAGAGCGCCGGGAAAAGGCGGCGGCAGAGGAGAAAGCAGAGCAAGAGAAAGAGTTAAAAGAGTACTATGCGGAGCAGAGGTCTTTCTTTGATGAGATGCTGAAGAAAAATAGGGAAGAGGGACGTCGCTTGGAGGAGGCGCAACGGCAGCGACAGGAGGCCCATGAGGCAGAGAGGCAGAGAAAGAAAGAAAGGGCTCGTGCGGCCAAGGAAGCAGAAGAAGCTGTTGATGGAAAAGGAAAATATCCACGTTGGACTCAGTAGATTTATGTGATTGTATCTTAAAATTCGCAGCAAGTTGTATCTTACTTTCAACATGTTAATGTTGCTTAATTTATGTATGTTAATTTCAGTTGTAATAAAATGTGACCTTTTGTCCCGTCTTATTTTCCCGCGACAGATAATTTCCCGCCAATTTGTCCCGCCTTTTTTCCCGCCCGTTTTTCGCGCCATAAAAGTTCCCGCCTGTTTTTCCCGCCAATTTATCCCGCCCTTTTTTCCCGCCATATTTTCCCGTTGCCGAGTTCCCGCCTATTATGCTCTTCTGAACCTATAAACCCCCTCCACACTATGGTGGGTAAGCAGCCCAGTGTATCATACTCTCGTCAAGATGTCCCATTATCCTTTTGATCGTAGTTTTCACCCCGGTATGTGCCAATGTCTTCTGCGTTTAGCCAGCAATTTCAAGATAGACAATAGAATTGTTCCATGGGAGGAACTCATCAGTAGTGACACCGTAATGAATGAGCTGGCTCACGCATTAGCTAGGAGCGGGTGGCCTCCAAGGACCTTTGAGGAGATACGCAAAGAACTTCTCAGGTTGCATGGAAGATGGCAGAAGCAACTGCATAAGAGTGAATCTTACCTGAAGCTTGCAGCAGAACATACACAGTGGTGGACAGACGACAGCGAGGATGAAGACGACATCTTCATGCCGAGCACCAAGGCCAAGACCACCGCATCGTCGAAGGGGAAGAGCTCTGTATCGACGAAGGGCAAGAGCTCTGCATCGTCGAAGGGCAAGAGCTGTGCATCGTCGAAGGGGAAGAGCTCTATATCGACGAAGGGCAAGAGCTCTGCATCGTCGAAGGGCAAGAGTTGTGCATCGTCGAAGGGCAAGAGCTCTGCATCGACGGAGGATGATGACGACTTTACGTAGCTTTTGATGAGACCGCAATCCAGTGTATGACAAGTTGTATCTTTATTTTAGCAGTTTAATGTATCTTAATTTATGTATGTTGGTCGCACACATACATAGACAAATCACCCTACTCGACGACGGCCAGCTGGCCTTTCCCGACGACCGGAAGGCGACAAGCGAGTAGGTGGTCGGTGTTCACAAAGACCACGGCCGTACTGCCCCTCGTCTTGATGTGTCTGCCACTCTTGCATAGGTGGTGGAGTCTGCAATCCATATTGAGATGCTGATGCGAAATTATAGGTGTTTGGTTGTGACTCTGGATGTATGTAAGATGGACCAATAACGTTCTCGTGGAAGAAGTCTGTAATTATTCCCGTGTATCCAAGATCAACGGAACATCTGAGGATGGCTGGGTCTAGACTAGCACACTCCTGCCTTTCTCCATCATGCCATGTTGGATCAGCACTTTCCTGCACAGAAAAACCGTATGTAAATAAAAGTCATGAAAATGTTGTATGCTTGTAGTTGCCTATTATAGAAGAACATACTTGAGGGCTGTTGTAGCTTTGTGATCCCTCGCCTCCAGTGTATGGCCATTGTTCGCCGTACTGGAAATATACTGTGTTAGCGTACTATATCAGTGTAAAAACAGTAAAAATGTAGACATGAGTACCTGTTGAGATCCATCGCCTCCAGTGTACTGGTTTATCTCTGGCAAACGAGTCTCCTCGGGCATCGAGATCCCTCGCGTGGAGGGATACGGCTGAGATCCCTCGCCTTGGGTGTATGCGCCATATCCTGTGTATGCATTTGGGTCCACGAAATGAGTCTGCTCGGGCACCGAATCCAAGGCCGCACCAAGTTCGTTGGTTGTCTGCCCCCGACGAAGCTGCACCGAAGGAGAGCGATGTATTTGGAGAGACGAGTCATGCTGGGGCAATGTTGTTGTACCGCTAGTAACCTCCCCCCACCGTCTGGACGACGTCGTCGCACTCGTTCTGGCTGGCCTCGGTTCCGGCATGTTGTACGCTCCGGTGACAACGTTGTCGCCTCTACCGCATCCCATCCTTGCAGAGACGAAGTCTATAATTTTCCGGAAGCCTCCCCTTGACTGAGCGACACCCCAGGCCCGCATGCCTTCCGTCGCCATCATCCCTACTTGGTTGCAAATATCAACCTGTACAAAATTTGGTTGTTGTTAGATTGAACTGTTCATGAAATAATGGACCTGAATAATTTAATTTGTATTACCGTGGAGTCATGATAGTAAGTTGATGATGTGTGTGTGGGATGTGTTGTCCTCGAAGGTGGTTGAGCGGTTAGGCGAGTACGTGTGCTCATGCATTACCACTCGTTATACGCCTGAGTTCTAGTTGCATCGTATGGTCTGCATAATTAAATAATTACATCAACCTGTGTATGTACATAAAATACCATAAATAAAATTTACCTAGGTTGACGCACTATATTTTGCAGTGCTTCATTATTCCACTGGTCTACCCATTGAATGTTTAGTGCCCTCCAATCGTAACCACTATTTCCCATATTGCTCAACCTGAAAATTATGTAACAAAGTGTGAGTTTTGTAAATTTAAAAGAAATTGACTATTTAGTGAGGTCCCATCTTACTTATGAGTTTCTTCGTCGATACATCTCGGAAGAGGTGGTGGAATATCTTGATATAGACCAAACTGTCTCATGGCACGCTCAGGATTGTACGGTTCAACAAACCACAGATATAATAAATTGCAGCGAGTCAACCAGAAGCCACTATCTCTCTAGCATTCGACTGGGATGCGTTGCGAACCAAATACCATGTTAATTTGAAGCTCAGTCCACGGGTTCCATGTGATTTGGGACGCATCAAGAAGCTCAAACTGATCATGGTATATGGGGTAACAACTTTTCGCGATTCTTGGAGACCATTTTTCCCACCTAGTGTCCACCGACTGGACATAGTTACAATGCCCTCACCACAGTCGTATGGGGTTACGGGATTTACTATCTGGGGTCGTCCAACAGGTAGGTATTCCCATGACCACAACTGTAGAAACTCGTACGAGACACAAAGTAATGGAGCTTTTGTCCCAAACGAAGATTTCTGTGTGGCATCACACAACCCTCTATATGTATGAGAAAGCATAGCAGAACCAAAGCTGTATTTTGGATCCGCAGGTAATGGTTCGTCCACTATCTTCTCGGCAAAGTAGATGAGACCAGGTAGAACTACCTCACCATGAGAATTCGGAAACATCAGACCAAATAGCCACAACAAATATGCAAACAAGTGTCTCTTCCTCGACTCAGGATCAGCGTAGCTAGATAAATCTTCAAAGTTTTTAAAAAGCCAGCTGAGTGGGACACCCCGAGCCGGACCGGTACGATCTGATACGGGCATTATCAGCCCAAGACGGTCCGAGACAGTGTCTGGCCAAGATGGATTAACTCGTGGAGGGACCAATGGCTCACCTCTAATTGGTAGAGCTGTGATCATTGAGATATCTTTCAGCGTAGGTGCAAGCTCTCTACAACAAAAGTGAAAGGTGTGGGTCTCAGGTCTCCATCGGTCAACGAGGGATGTCAAAGAGATGGGTCCGAAGTGAAAGTGCCTGGACGAGTTGCGAGGTTAGCAAACCAAGTAGTCCATAAGCCTGAAGGTGTTGAAGGAAACAATTGTGTACTCTCCATTTGTTCTTTACGGTTCGAAGCCTGAAGGTCTGAGGAGGACTTTCATGATTTGGGTTTAAGAAAAGGTGGCAACGATGGTGGGCGTCGTGCCCCTGCAAAAGGATTGGCACTTCAGCCATAACCCTCAGTCAGGATTATAAACATAAGTTAACAAATATAACAACATGAAGATTTAATTAAATTAAATATCTGAAGATTACATCACAATTAAATTAAATTAAATATTTGAAGATTACATCATGATTAAATTAAATATCTAAAGATTACATCACGATTAAATTCAATTAAATATCTAAAGATTACATTGCGATTACAAATATAAGAACATCATGCGGTGTTGTTGTTGCGATATGGGCATTCCCTACGCGAGTGCCCGGGGCACCTGCAAATGCGACATCGCCTTGGTTCTCCCACCTGGCTATGGTCCATGTCATTGCGATGACGCCTAGACTGACGTCGTCCCTTCGTGGTTCTCTTCAACGCGGCATTAGGAACCCATTTTGTCCCTCCTGGCCATAATAGCTTGTAGTGCATATCAATGCCCCATGCCCAGAACTCACCATTCCAGGTGTTGTATAAATTGTACATGTTGAAGTACGGCGACACGTATGGTTCGACGCTGATTTTTTGATCTGCAGCTGCCCGGAGGACGTGACTGCAAGGGTATCCCAGAAGATTGGGCTTCTTGCAACTACATAGACAAATCACCCTACTCGACGACGGCCAGCTGGCCTTTCCCGACGACCGGAAGGCGACAAGCGAGTAGGTGGTCGGTGTTCACGAAGACCATGGCCATACTGCCCCTCGTCTTGATGTGTCTGCGACTCTTGCATAGGTGGTGGAGTCTGCAATCCATATTGAGATGCTGATGCGAAATTATAGGTGTTTGGTTGTGACTCTGGAGGTATGTAAGATGGACCAATAATGTTCTCGTGGAAGAAGTCTGTAATTATTCCCGTGTATCCAAGATCAACGGAACATCTGAGGATGGATGGGTCTACGCTAGCACACTCCTGCCTTTCTCCATCATGCCATGTTGGATCAGCACTTTCCTGCACAGAAAAACCGTATGTAAATAAAAGTCATGAAAATGTTGTATGCTTGTAGTTGCCTATTATGGAAGAACATACTTGAGGGCTGTTGTAGCTTTGTGATCCCTCACCTCCAGTGTATGGCCATTGTTCGTCGTACTGGAAATATACTGTGTTAGCGTACTATATCATTGTAAAAACAGTAAAAATGTAGACATGAGTACCTGTTGAGATCCATCGCCTCCAGTGTACTGGTTTATCTCTGGCAAACGAGTCTCCTCGGGCATCGATATCCTTCGCGTGGAGGGATACGGCTGAGATCCCTCGCCTTGGGTGTATGCGCCATATCCTGTGTATGCATTTGGGTCCACGAAATGAGTCTGCTCGGGCACCGAATCCAAGGCCGCACCAAGTTCGTTGGTTGTCTGCCCCCGACGAAGCTGCACCGAAGGAGAGCGATGTATTTGGAGAGACGAGTCATGCTGGGGCAATGTTGTTGTACCGCTAGTAACCTCCCCCCACCGTCTGGACGACGTCGCCGCACTCGTTCTGGCTGACCTCGGTTCCAGCATGTTGTACGCTCCGGTGACAACGTCGTCGCCTCTACCGCATCCCATCCTTGCAGAGACGAAGTCTATAATTTTCCGGAAGCCTCCCCTTGACTGAGCGACACCCCGGGCCCGCATGCCTTCCGTCGCCATCATCCCTACTTGGTTGCAAATATCAACCTGTACAAAATTTGGTTGTTGTTAGATTGAACTGTTCATGAAATAATGGACCTGAATAATTTAATTTGTATTACCGTGAAGTCATGATAGTAAGTTGATGATGTGTGTGCGGGATGTGTTGTCCTCGAAGGTGGTTGAGCGGTTAGGCGAGTACGTGTGCTCATGCATTACCACTCGTTATACGCCTGAGTTCTAGTTGCATCGTATGGTCTGCATAATTAAATAATTACATCAACCTGTGTATGTACATAAAATACCATAAATAAAATTTACCTAGGTTGACGCACTATATTTTGCAGTGCTTCATTATTCCACTGGTCTACCCATTGAATGTTTAGTGCCCTCCAATCGTAACCACTATTTCCCATATTGCTCAACCTGAAAATTATGTAACAAAGTGTGAGTTTTGTAAATTTAAAAGAAATTGACTATTTAGTGAGGTCCCATCTTACTTATGAGTTTCTTCGTCGATACATCTCGGAAGAGGTGGTGGAATATCTTGATATAGACCAAACTGTCTCATGGCACGCTCAGGATTGTACGGTTCAACAAACCACAGATATAATAAATTGCAGCGAGTCAACCAGAAGCCACTATCTCTCTAGCATTCGACTGGGATGCGTTGCGAACCAAATACCATGTTAATTTGAAGCTCAGTCCACGGGTTCCATGTGATTTGGGACGCATCAAGAAGCTCAAACTGATCATGGTATATGGGGTAACAACTTTTCGCGATTCTTGGAGACCATTTTTTCCCACCTAGTGTCCACCGACTGGACATAGTTACAATGCCCTCACCACAGTCGTATGGGGTTACGGGATTTACTATCTGGGGTCGTCCAACTGGTAGGTATTCCCATGACCGCAACTGTAGAAACTCGTACGAGACACAAAGTAATGGAGCTTTCGTCCCAAACGAAGATTTCTGTGTGGCATCACACAACCCTCTATATGTATGAGAAAGCATAGCAGAACCAAAGCTGTATTTTGGATCCGCAGGTAATGGTTCGTCCACTATCTTCTCGGCAAAGTAGATGAGACCAGGTAGAACTACCTCACCGTGAGAATTCGGAAACATCAGACCAAATAGCCACAACAAATATGCAAACAAGTGTCTCTTCCTCGACTCAGGATCAGCGTAGCTAGATAAATCTTCAAAGTTTTTACAA
The DNA here is from genome assembly GCA_039707655.1 of Elymus sibiricus. Lineage (NCBI taxonomy): Eukaryota > Viridiplantae > Streptophyta > Magnoliopsida > Poales > Poaceae > Elymus > Elymus sibiricus. Next base: position 399,119,944 of record CM077673.1, on the reverse strand, counting down.
AGCTAGCTGAGTGGGACACCCCGAGCCGGACCGGTACGATCTGATACGGGCATTATCAGCCCAAGACGCTCCGAGACAGTGTCTGGCCAAGATGGATTAACTCGTGGAGGGACCAATGGCTCACCTCTAATTGGTAGAGCTGTGATCATTGAGATATCTTTCAGCGTAGGTGCAAGCTCTCTACAACAAAAGTGAAAGGTGTGGGTCTCAGGTCTCCATCGGTCAACGAGGGATGTCAAAGAGATGAGTCCGAAGTGAAAGTGCCTGGATGCACTACTGGAATCAGGCACTTTGCCGTCTGCTATAGCAGACGGCAAAGGCATACTTGGCGGACGGCAAAGGCTTTGCCGTCAGCCAGCAGACGGCAAACACTCC